>CM062809.1:1192494753-1193094753 GCA_031772625.1 Pinus tabuliformis
GCACGATGATAGGTAGAAGGAGTCACCTTGGAGAATCATTTGAAGCAACATGTCTTCAACTGACCTCATGTATCATCTTCTTAGAGATGATCTATGCTCTCATCTAAATAATTCAAAGTGTTGACTTCAGTTGTAAATGTAATATCTCTCTCTCTCTCTCTCTCTCTCCCTATTGAACTATTGAAGAACATATAAGAATAATTTATCAAGGGGTTTCCCCACATTGGGGTTTGTCCCTGGCTAGGGCCACATCTTGTGTCCTCTTGTCTTGCTTGTCTTCTTCGATTTATATTTATGTTCTATCTGTAGTTTACTTTAATGTTGATGTGATTGCTAATCTGGAAAAGATATTGAGTTAACTAAAAATTGAAATAAATTGCTCTAGCATAGAACATACCTGTTGAGCCCCGAACTTGCATCTCTCCTATACACTTTACTAGACTCTTTCCATTCACCTAGACCTCCTAAGCTATCAAAAGTATTGCATATTAATCATAAAAGAGCACTTAAAGTGGTTTTTAACTATGTTTTGTGTCTGCTTGTTTGAATTAGATTTTTTCTCAGTGAGCTGCGGAATCTTGTCACTTTCCGCAGCTGCTTCAACTTTTCGCAGTTTTTTTGGTTAAAGTCCATATTGCAGGTGTCTTCAGGAAAATCGAACCACACGGGCAAGTTGGAAATAACGTGGACATGGACCAAGTCCTGTTGGCTCAGTCGGATTCATCAGAAGAGGCCGTCTCAACGGTGGTCAAGCGGTGGTCAACAGAAGAGTCATACGACAACAGGACTCTGTTTCCCAGCACGTGAAAGATTTTCGTGGCCGGTTCTAGATTTCTGGACGCACGCTGACACCTGTAGGATGCCCACGATGTAAACCAACAAGCTGCTTTCATTAGATTGCATCATCTCGGCAGCCATGATGCTAGATCCGTGGACGTTGTCTTTCACATGTCCTCTATCAGCGCAGTTTTTAGGAAATCAGTTATGTAGTCTTTTGTTATAAATAATGTGTTTCTATACGCATAGTAGTTAGTCTTTTGAATGTATTGTTGCTGTTAAATAGCCCACTGTGCCGTGAGATTGTTTCGTTGTTATGACTGTGTTCTGAATATATGAGAAGACTTTGTTGAGCATAATTCTTGGTTGATAGCTGTTGCCCGAGGTTGTGCAGAGGGCCCCTGCACACGCCGAGGTTTTGTTTCATATTTCTGTACAGTTTCATGCTATGTTTCTTTATGTTCATTATGCCATAGTTATTCACTTATGTATATTTCATTTCTTATGGTACTAACATTTCATTTTTGTTCATAATTTACATGCTTTACATTGTTGTTAACGCTGATCAGTGTGTATGTTCCAGATTACAGTAGGCAGCCCGGGCATTTGCATATAGTTTTCACAATGACTAATGACATGGAATCAGTCTTTTTGCTGACTTACTTTTCTTAGTTTTTAATTTCAGTTATGTTTTGTTTATTTTAGTTTTGTTCATTGGCTTTATTAGTTAGCTTAGATATTAAATTGCTCACATCATTGTCAGTTACCTCCGAAAGCCATAGCGAGACTAATGGTGAGGGATTGAAGTATGAGTGTGTAATTTGATATTAGTTTTATTTTTCTACAAATTAGATATCAGATTGCTCAAGTTGTTGATGATTACCTCCGAAAGCCATAGCGAGACTAACTGGCGAGGGGTCAGACTATGAATTGATGTGATTTTATTTTAAGTTTATTTTTCTGCAAATTAGATATCAAATCGCTCAATTTGTTGATGATTACCTCTAAAAGCCATAGCAATACTAACTGGCGAGGGGTCAGACTATGAATTGATGTGATTTGATTTTAAGTTTATTTTTCTGAAAATTAGATATCAGATTTCTCAAGTTGTTGATGATTACCTCTGAAAGCCATAGCGAGACTAACTGGCGAGGGGTCAGAAGGTGAATTGATGTAGTTTGATTTTAGCTTTACTTTACTTGCAATTTTTGGATTTCTTTGAGTACAGTAGCTTAATTCATTTCTTTTGTATTTAGACAGCAGCAGGGATAATGGTTTCATGATCAATAGTTCACTGTTTGTTTGATTAGAATAGTGGCACATTTTCATTTTCTTTTAGGAATTAATCTCATCATTGCATGTTCTAAGACCTTCTGAAGTTTGAAGTTTTGGAAACCATCATAAAGGACATAATCGCCTTGAAAATTTATCTCCATACTTGTCTTTTAGAATTTCCATCTCACATTAGGAAATCAACGAAGATAAAAAACCCCAAAACAAAATAAAATATCAAAAACGACAAAAAGTAAGAAATAGGTTATCTTGCACATATAGTGCGCCACACTTCAACAGTTTACGACTCCCGGATTGACAATTAATATAGCAATTTAGGACACTCTAAATTGACCAAACATTTTGGCGCCATTGCCAGGGAAGTGTAACTAGGTAGCCAATTTCTTAAAAAAAAAAAAAAAAAATCAAAGAAGGGAAAAATTGATAACTTCTCAAAGTATGCTCTCCTCTTGCACCTAGTGTGATCTGGAGGATCAGAAAAGAGAGTTATTGGTTCAATAATTTCTTGAGTATGCTCTCTTCTTGCACCTAGTGTGATCTAGAAGATCAGAAAGAGAATTATTACCCAACTTGAAGATAAAAATAAATAAATAAAATGATATGCATAGAGCAAGAGATTATAGGGGAAGGTTTATAGCTAGGACCAAGAGTTTGATTTTTACAACTCCATCTACTTCAAGGCATAGACAAGATACACCTCCATCATCTCCAACTCACACTCCCAGCTTTAGGATTCCTGGAATTCAAGGGGCAGCAGCTGAATTAGGAGACTCTCCCACACTATCCATCAAATCTGACCTAGGGAAAGAACCTTTCTTCACTTCTACAGGGGAACATATTGTAATCAAAGAAGTAGAATCACCTGAAGAAGAAGAGGGAGAAATTCCTCCTCGTTCGCCATTAATAGAAGAACCATAGGACTCTGACAACTCTGAGGAAACTATCATGACAGAGGAAGTAGTAAACGGATTTGGAGGAAGAGGTAGAGGTAGAGGTAGAGGAGGAGGAAACAATGGAGGAGGTAGAGGTAACAATGGGGAAAATAGGTATGGAGATAACTCATTTGGATTTCCTATAGTTGATGAGGGATCTCATACAACAATGAAAAACATCTCACCATTTGTCCTCCCAAACTTTTATGGGTTGCGAAGTGAGGATCCTGAAACATTTCTATTTGAGTTTGAAGTCGTGTGCCGAACTTATGACTATATGGAAGACTCTCAAAAACTCAAATTGTTTCCTTCAACATTGAAGGGAGCTGCTTTGAAATGGTTCATGGGATTATTCACTCAATCTATGAGGACTTGGAATGATATGAAACAAACATTTCTGGATAGATACCTGGACTATTGCATGCCCACCAACCATAAGGATGAGGTATTCAAAATGGTGCAAAAAGAAGATGAAAACTTGGAGGATTTAGTTGAAAGATTTCAATACAACTTAAAAAGAGCAAAAATGAGTAACTTAGATGAAGAGACCTTGAAAGCTCTTCTATTAAAAGCCATTAGAGATGAATGGATAGATATTTTAAACATGATGGGAAAGGGAGATATTTCTCAACTTCCACTTCGTGACATAGCAAAACTATGTGTCCATCTCTCAAGGGGAAAATCTAAAATGGGAAAAGGGCCTAGAGATCCTTCTCTTATTAGAGCAAACAAATCTGCAACTAGATCAGTAAGTAGGGCAGAGATTGGCAATATGCTTGATGAGTTCAAAACTAATATTCTAGGGAGCCTTAGTGACAACTAGACACCCTTAAAATACAAAACAAGCAGAAAGCAGAAGCTGAAGCCTTGGCCATCTTTTGTCCAAAATGTAGGAAGAAACATGCTCTAAGGGAATGTCCCTTGGATGCAAAAGTTGTAGAAACATGTATGATTTGCTCGGAAAGCCATGAGACCAAGGATTGTCCTTCAATTCCTGGGCTCAAAGCTGTCTTTCAAGAAGATCCAAATTTAGTAGAGTCTCTCTGTTTTGTTTCAAGGAGACCTTGGCAGGGGCAACAAAATCAAGGGTTTAACAACCCTATGAACTTTCAACCCCCGCCAAACTGGAATCCTTGGCAACAACCTTGGTCCCAACCTCAAAATCCATATCAATCATGGGTACAAGGTATGCAAAATCCTTATGGGAGATTTGCTCAATTTTATCAATATCCTCCATCTTTTCAAAATCAACAAGCTCCACAACTTCCAAATCAAAACCCACAACTTTCATTGCCATTTCCACAACAACAACCTTCTCAACAAAATCCAAATTCTCAACTCTTTCTTCCATTCCAACAAAAGACAAATCAACTACCAGACCAACCATTGCCAAATCCTAATAACAAAAATCCTCAGAATGCTTATATGGTAGAAGGACAACAATTTCCTACCTATATGATTGTTCCTCTTAATGATGTACAACTCAGGTCTGGTAGAGTTTTATAAAAACCTTCTATATATGCTCAAAAGCAAAGTACTTCTGAAGAAGATTATCTTCAAGCCAATAAAGGTTCTGAAGCATCTCTTCAAAACCCAAACACTCAAAAAGAAAAAGAAAAAGAGTCAACCCCCACAACTCCTATAGTTGAGCAACCTGCATCTTCATTTACACCTCCTTTCCCTGAAAGATTACAAATTGACAAAGGGGTGGAAAAACAAATCTTGTTGCCTGACTATGGTTTCCTAGATGAATTAAAGAATGTCTGTATCAAGATTCCCTTGCTACAAGCCATTAGAGAGATTCTTATTCCAGCAAAAACAATAAAGGAGTTGAGTCTCAAAAGACCAGGAAGGAAACCAAGAGACACAAGTAGAATCCACCTGGTAGGAAAAATTGCAGATATCATGATGGGAAAAATTACCATGCAGAAGTATGTAGATCCTAGTAGTCCAATTGTCAAGACACATATAAATGGGGTAGAAATTCCAAATACTTTGATTGACTTAGGGGCTGCTATCAACATTATGAGTAGACAGACTATGGAACAGCTTAAACTTCCTAATCTTGTTTTTACACCTACGTTACTACAACTTGCAGATAGATCAATAATCAAACCAGATGGTGTATTAGAAGATATTTCAGTCTCCTTAGATTCTTGGGAATATCCAGTAGATTTCATGATTTTGACTCCCAAGAGTAATTTAGGAGGGTACCCACTCATCTTAGGAAGACCTTGGCTAGCCACAGCTGATGCTTTCATTAGTTGTAGATCTGGAGATATGTACATTTCTGATGGCAATTCGACAAAGAAGTTCAATTTGTATCCTCCAGCAAAAGAAACTACAGAAGTAGAAGATAATGAATGGGTCGATGATGAGGACACTATACAACCTGTCTTTACCATTTCTGAAATTAGTGAAGATAGTCAAATTCTGAACACATTAGAAAACTTTGAAACATCTTCAAAATATGACCACACACAATTTCAGTTAGATTCTAACATTGAGTATTTATCATCAAGACAAATGTCTCTTTACTCTATGGAAGAGTTTGGTAGTTCCGCCATTGAGATTTTTCCAGGTAAAACATTGAATATCAATAAAAATTTGGAAAAGTCACAACAGGAAGATCTAACCAAAATCTTTCAAAAACATTCTACTGCATTTGCATGGGAGTATACTGATATGAAAGGTATTGACCCTAATACTTACATTCATCACATTTACATCGAGGAAAACAGTAGACCAATCAGACAACCTTAGAGAAGGATGAATCCAAACCTTAGGGAGATAGTGAAAGAAGAGCTCCAAAAACTACTCAATGTAAACTTCATTTATCCAATTTCAGATAGCCGATGGGTTTCTCCTTTGGTTATAGTACCTAAAAAGAATGGTAAATGGAGAGTATGCATTGATTACAGGGAATTGAATAAAGCAACTTTGAAGGATCACTTTCCTTTGCCCTTTATCGATCAAGTATTAGATACATTAGCAGGCAAAAAGTACTTTTCATTCCTGGATGGTTTTAGTGGCTATAATCAAATTCAGGTAGCACCTGAAGATCAAGATAAGAACACATTTACCTATCCATGGGGAACTTTTGCTTATCGAGTGCTTCCTTTTGGATTAGGTAATGCACCTGCAACATTCCAAAGAGCAGTACTAGGAATCTTTTCTGATCTAATCCATGATTGTGTAGAGGTTTATATGGATGATTTTACAGTTTATGGTAATTCATTTGAAGAAGCATTAGAAAATTTGGAAAAGGTTCTTATAAGATGTAAAGAAACAAACCTTTCATTAAGTCATGAAAATTGCTTTATGATGTTTACTGAAGGTATTGTTTTGGGACATCATATTTCAGGGGATGGGATTAAAGTTGATAGATCAAAAGTTGAAGTCATCTCCAAGTTGCCTATTCCAAATTGTCAAAAACATGCTAGAAGTTTTCTAGGATTTACTGAGTACTATAGAAGATTTTTAGAGAAATTCACTAAAATATCATCTCCACTCTTCAAATTGCTTACAAAAGACTGTGAATTCAAATGGGATCCTAATTGTCAATCAGCATTTGAAACTTTGAAAACAAGAATATCTGAAGCACCCATCTTGAAAGGGCCAAATTGGAAACTTCCTTTCCATATTTCTACAGATGCTTCAGATACAGCTCTAGGGGTTGTGTTGGGTCAAAAGGATTTAGTTCCTTATGCCATTTACTATACCAGTAAAAATTTAACTCCCACTGAGTTGAACTATACTGTGACTGATAAAGAGTTCTTAGTTGTTGCTCATGCAATCAATAAGTTTAGACATTACATAACAGGCTATGAAACTTTTATTCATACTGATCATTCTGTGATTATATATCTAATGAACAAACCTGTTACTAATGGCAGAGTTACAAGGTGGCTCTTAATTTTACAAGAATTCAATATTACTGTGTTGGATAGACCAGGGAAACAAAATACAGTAGCTGATTTCTTGTCTAGGATTCAGAATACTAAAGAAGATTCTCCTGTAGAGGACAAGTTTCCTGATGAATACTTATTTGCAGCAACTACTAAGACTCCTTGGTATGCAGATATAGCTAACTATTTGGTTACAGGGAAACTGCCTCCACATTTATTTTCTGGTGAAAGAAGAAAAACGTATTCAGGAGAGTTCAAAATATTCATGGATTTCTAATGAATTGTTTAAAACAGGGCCAGATCTTGTGATCAAAAGATGTGTTAGGGAAGATGAAATGCCTGATATCCTCAAAGCATGTCATGATGAACCATGCGGCGGACACTTTGCTGACAGAAGGACAACCTATAAAATCCTCTCTTTGGGATATTATTGGCCATCCCTTTTCAAAGATGCAAAACAGTATGTCAAAAGGTGTGACAGCTGCCAAAGAGTAGGGAAACCTACCCTTTCAAATGAAATGCCATTGCAGCCACAGGTACTCATCGAACCCTTTGAAAAATGGGTTTTAGATTTCATTAGACCTATTAACCCACCATCTAAACAAAAAAAGTATATATTGGTATGTACCTATTATGTCACTAAATGGGTAGAAGCCAAAGCACTATTTTCTGCTACTGAAAATTCAGTTGTTAATTTTCTTTATGAGGATATTTTTACTCGCTTTAGTGTTCCAAGAGAAATTGTGACAGATCGGGGAAGTCAATTCACATCCAACCTGGAGGAGAAGCTGATGGAAGAATACAAAATCAAGCACAGAAAATCTACTCCTTACCATCCGCAAGAAAATGGCCAAGTGGAGTCTACAAACAAAGTTATCGAAGGCATCATCACCAAAACTGTTCATCTACATAGAAGAGATTGGGCAGAAAGGCTTCCTGAAACCTTATGGGCCTACAGAACTACATGGAGAAATACAACAGGACATTCTCCCTATGAACTAGTTTATCGGAAAGAAGTCCTTCTCCCCATTGAGTTCCAAGTCAAAACTTTCAAGATGGCAGTTCAGTTGGGAATGGATCTATCAGAAGCCCAAAAGCACAGAATGGAGCAGTGGAATGAGCTAGATGAGATCAGACAAGAGGCAATTCTAAGAACTAATCTAGTTCAATATCAAAGAGCTAAGTGGCATGACAAATACATCAAAGAGAAAAAGTTTCAAGAGGGAGATTGGGCATTGCTATTTGATTCCAAGTTTAAATATTTTAAAGGAAAATTTCAGACTCATTGGCTTGGGCCATATGAGATTGACAAAATCTTTAGCAATGGAGTGGTAACAATCAAAACCATTGATGAATATCAAACTCCTCTTATTGTGAATGGCCACAGATTAAAGATCTATCATAAGCCACTCTCAAAAGAGGAATTTGTCAAAATGTTTCAAGATAGTTCTGCAATAAGGCTGGTGAAGAAGAATCCTTCTTCTCCACCAACCTAGCCTTTGTTCCTTTCTGTTCATAAAAAAAAAAAATAATAATAATAATAAAATAAAATAAATGTATAATCCTGAAAACCAATCATTGATTGGCAGTCTTATACAGAAAATACAGAGCGAAAATCAGGAACTCCTGACACCCTATATTTTCCAAAAAAAATTTCTCTCTCTCATTTCACAGTTTTGTGATACTCCACTTCATTTCATTTTCATTCCACTCCACTTCATTTCATTCCACTCCATTTCATCCATTTCATTTCATTTTGCCAATAAAAGTTTTTCCATGACCATTTTCATTCAATCAGTTATCATCTATCCATCTCCACTTAGTCAAATGATTGATGTGTCAGTTTCCGCAGCTGAAACCAGTTTCCGCAGCCAGAAGCAGTTTCCGCAGCTATCACCCTGTTTTTCAAAACTAACAGTCAGATGTTAGTTCAATAATCATGAAATCAAATGCAGGTATGACCGAGGACATATTATGAAGACATGAGGCACTTAAAAGCATCAACAAGGAGCAGCTGATCGAAGATTAATGAAAAAAATGGCAAGAATTCCAAGGTATGAGTAGAAATTTATTTCAAATAGCGTTCAAAACACATTTTTACATAGTTATAAAACCATAGCTCCATTATATGCAATGATTGTGTTGATAAATCCATAACCATTCCACGATCTCTATACGATTCCCCCACAATCCTTGCATTCATTTTTAAATGGCCTCATAATCAAGCCTTCGGTTTTAACTCGTGTTCGGCTATACTTTGATACTCCACTTGTAATCATGGGACATGGTTGATTTGATCACAGCTTCTCTCCGCCGCACAAATTCTACAGCCATTTCATAAACGTGTTTACGTCCACTCCACAGCCATTGAGTTTAAAATTCTGCCGCGTTCACTTTACTCCTCTACTATTTCATTGAAGTCCCGGTTGCATTTCCACCTTGTTCATATCAGTCTCCGCTCCATTCCGTGAATTCAATTCCGCTACCTGTTCTCTGTTTTCCATTTACAGTCACTATTTTCTTCTCCATAAACCCTGTTCATCACCGTAACCCAGCCGTCTACCTCCGCTAAAACCCTTGGTCACGCAGACAGATTTTAAAAACAGAAGGATGGGTCTGTTGTTGAGGGCGGAACCAGAAGGACCCAAGTTTTTAGAAGGATACCTGCAAGTGAAAAACATATTGAAAAAGGCAAGGTGGCTATGGTTTATTCAAAAATTCAAGGGCCACAACAAGGAGATTACAAAGACTTTTGCGAGGTCTTTTAACGGCCTGGACGTGGAAGTGGGAGACCTCAAGTTTACAGTCACCGAGGCATCCATAGCAGCTGCTACAAAACTTCTGCAGGAGGGTGAACGTTGGTTCAAGAACAAGAGCTTTGACGAGAAGGCTTGGAGGGTTATCCTATGAAATCCAGGTATGGACGTAACTTTTTTTAAACTAGGAATCCCTGTCAATGCTTTAGAAGAGAAGTGGGCCAGTCTATTGTTGATTATTCAAAAGTTCATCACCTGTGAGGGACGTTTTGGATCAATGTATATGTATCACACTTGGCTGTTGATGAACTTCCTAGAAAACCAAACCCTCATTCTGCCATACTACTGAACAGTTTGAAAAAGATGTCTGTAACCATCCAAAAGAATCTAGGGGACGTAGAACCACACTTGTATCACCATGGCCTTGTGAAAATCTTGATAGAAAAACAATTAAAAGAAAAGAAAGACACATGGGAGCAATTTCTAGTCAGAAATTTCTTTCAAGATCCACAAGAGGCCCCTAAAAGCAGTACATCAAGAAGAAGCAGAAGAAAGAGAACAGGTGATAAAACTCAAATTACTCCTACTAACATAGTTGAAGAAACTAGTAGAGAAGAAAGACTATCTAAAAGGAGGAAGGAAAAGACTGAGGGTAAGAAGCCAACCAAATCAAAAGAGAAAAGAAGCATTGAGGCTGTGCAACAAACCCCAGAACCTTCCTCAGAAGAAGACCATCAAGTCTTGTCTGAAAGACTAGTTCACCTTCAGGAACAGTCAGCTGTAGCCAAGAAGAAAGGAAAAAAAAAATAGAGTAGGGAGGAAAAAGACACCAGTCCACAGCATGTAAGAAGAAGCTCCAGGTTAAAAGGGAAATTAAGGATAGTGCAAACCAAAGGACCCCACTTTATTGACTTGGGAGGGGAAACACCGGAGCAGCCTCCAGCAACCTCTCCTGACCGTAGCCCACACCATACTTCCATTTCACAGCCAGATTTTGACATGAGTCCTTCTCGGCCAGATTTGGAAATCAGTCCTTCTCAACAGGATTTTGGGGTCAGCCCAAGGAAAACTACACCCGAGATAGACCCAAATCAGCAAGAGATGTATGATTATCTAGAATCCTTAGAAAATGCAGCCACAGGCCCAATCACTTCATCCACTCAGCCTCACATAGCACAAGAAGCTCTACTCCAATCGTTGAAACAAGAAGTCTTTGAATTGGAGGTTTTAAATAGACATATTAAAAATGAAAATGAAGCATTAAAGGAACAAAGCAAATTGGACAAGATCATTCATGACAACACTATGTTACATCTGGGACTGTGGCAGAAAAAGAACAGGAAATTGAAGAAGAAATGCAAGAGGTTGAGTAAATCACTTATCAACCTCAAATTCAGATGTTTGATGAGGAAGCCTAGGATGGTAGTAGTACCAAGGAAGAGGAGAAGAGGGCTGGATGTGCTGGAAAAGGTGTCAGAGCATATGGATGGAAGAGAGGATGGTCAAAATTTTGGTTGCATGGGGACATGCAACACCTTCACAGTGGGGGTATGTTGAGCCCCGAACTTGCATCTTTCCTATACACTTTCCTAGACTCTTTCCATTCACCTAGACCTCCTAAGCTATCAACATCATTGCATGTTAATCATAAAAGAGCACTTAAAGTGTTTTTTAACTATGTTTTGTGTTTGTTGTTCGAATTAGATTTTTTCTCAGTGAGCTACGGAATCTTGTCACTTTCTGCAGCTGCTTCAACTTTCCACAGTTGTTTTTGTTAAATTCCATATTGCAAGTGTCTTCAGGCAAATAGAGCCACATGGGAAAGTTGGAAATAACGTGGACATGGACCGAGTCCTATTGGCTCAGTCAGATTCATCAGAAGAGGCCGTGGTCAACGGTGGTCAAGCGGTGGTCAACAGAAGAGTCCTACGACAACAGGACTCTGTTTCCCAGCACGTGAAAGATTTTCGTGGCCGGTTCTAGATTTCTGGAGGCACGCTGACACCTGTAGGATGCCCACGATGTAAATCAAACAAGCCGCTTTCATTATATTGCATCATCTCGGCAGCCATGATGCTAGATCCATGGACGTTGTCGTTCACGTGTCCTCTGTCAGCGCAGTTTTTAGGAAATCAGTTATGTAGTCTTTTGTTATAAATAATGCGTTTCTATACGCGTAGTAGTTAGTCTTTTGAATGTATTGTTGCTGTTAAATAGCCCATTGTGCCATGACATTGTTTCGTTGTTATGACTGTGTTCTGAATATATGAGAAGACTTTGTTTCTAAGCATAATTCTTGGTTGATAGCTGTTGCCCGAGGTTGTGCAGAGGGCCCCAGCACACGCCGAGGTTTTGTTTCATATTGCTGTACAGTTTCATGTTGTGTTTCTTTATGTTCATTATGCCATAGTTATTCACTTATGTATATTGCATTTCTTATGGTACTAACGTTTCATTTTTGTTCATAATTTACATGCTTTACATTGTTGTTAATGTTGATCAGTGTGTATGTTCCAGATTACAGTAGGCAGCCCGGGCATTTGCATATAGTTTTCACAATGACTAATGACATGGAATCAGTCTTTCTGCTAACTTACTTTTCTTAGTTTTTAATTTCAGTTCTGTTTTTTTTATTTCAGTTTTGTTCATTGGCTTTATTAGTTAGCATAGATATTAAATTTCTCACATCATTGTCAGTTACCTCCGAAAGCCATAGCGAGACTAATGGTGAGGGATTGAAGTATGTGTGTGTAATTTGATATTAGTTTTATTTTTCTACAAATTAGATATCAGATTGCTCAAGTTGTTGATGATTACCTCCGAAAGCCATAGCGAGACTAACTGGCGAGGGGTCAGACTATGAATTGATGTGATTTGATTTTAAGTTTATTTTTCTGCAAATTAGATATCGTATTGCTCAAGTTGTTGATGATTACCTCCGAAAGCCATAGCGATACTAACTTGCGAGGGGTCAGACTATGAATTGATGTGATTTGATTTTAAGTTTATTTTTCTGCAAATTAGATATCGGATTGCTCAAGTTGTTGATGATTACCTCCGAAAGCCATAGCGAGACTAACTGGCGAGGGATCAGAAGATAAATTGATGTAGTTTGATTTTAGCTTTACTTTACTTGCAATTTTTGTATTTCTTTGAGTACAGTAGCTTAATTAATTTCTTTTGTATTTAGACAGAAGCAGGGATAATGGTTTCATGATCAATAGTTCACTATTTGTTTGATTAGAATAGTGGTACATTTTCATTTTCTTTTAGGAATTAATCTCATCATTGCATGTTCTAAGACCTTCTGAAGTTTGAAGTTTTTGAAACCATTATAAAGGACATAATTGCCTTGAAAATTTATCTCCATACTTGTCTTTTAGAATTTCCATCTCACATTAGGAAATCAACGAAGATAAAAAATCCCAAAACAAAATAAAAATCAAAAACGACAAAAAGTAAGAAATAGGTTATCTTGCACATATAGTGCGCCACACTTCAACAGTTTACGACTCTCGGATTGACAATTAATATAGCAATTTAGGACACTCTAAATTGAACAAACAATACCTAAACTTAACATACTTCCAACCCTAAAGCTAATAGCTAGTAAAGGAGATTACACAGGACTAGGATACAAGGCTAACCACCAAATTAGGCAGAGGAGACAAGAGTATGAACCTAGCCCACTCTTTCCATCGAATCCCCCCACCAATCCATGCCCAAAAGTGTTCATGACAAGTAAGAAAAATTAGTCAACTACACCAATGAAAATCCATACCTTCGGGGTTAGGAGGCCCACCTTCAAACATAAGATCATAACCAATGGGTGAGGGACCACATGGCTGGTTCCGGTGGCGGAGATAGTGGAACATCGATTTATCTGGTGGCTGCAAGGGGTTGTTGGATGCTAATTGAGGACCATCTAGGAGGAAAATTTTCTCCTATGCATACTACCCACAGGTGTTGGGTAACAGGACCAACGATTAAAATGATAAATAAAACTCAAAAATGATATAAAACATTGTCACAATTGGTATTATTGCAAGCTGGGAGGTAATCAATCTTCACATTAAACTTTAATTAAGAAAATACACAGTGACTGTAATACAGGAACCTTAAAATTATTACAACAGTATATAAGTGGTATATAATATCCATGAAAGATGCATCTTTAACCATAAAACATCAATAACACGTGTATAAATGTTTGCGTCCTCAACTTGTCATTCTCATAATGAAACTCATTCTAGGTATGCCGAAACTCATCCCCATACTTAGTTTAATTCTCAACGTCAAGGGTGGCAGCGAATCTCATGATCCTTCATTGTATAACCCATCTTTGGCACTATAACCAGTCACAAAATTGAACCATGGCCAACAAGACTAAAAACTTCGACCCATAGCAAGGGTGATTCATCCAACAAAAGGAGTAAAGGGACTCAATCCCTTTTTTTTTACTATTATTTTGACCCAGGAAGAAAGAGATTTGACCAACAATACACTAGGAGGAATCACGACCTCTTTTAACTGGAACTCGTCCCAAACAACCACAAAAATACTCAGTAGCAAATTAATCTCAGCTTCTACTCTTAAGAGGAAACTCGTCCAGCAAGTATAGTGGAAGAAACTCGACCTTCGGTACTTCTCTAGCTTGGAAATTTGACTTGGGTATTTGGAAGTAGTAGACCCTCAAGAAAGGATCTCAGATTTGTCTTTCTTTCTTCATTATATATGTAGAAAAACCAACGAGTAGGAGATAAAGTCAACTAATAATACTTATTTTAGCTCCTTGTCTTCTACAAGTCTTTATCTCCTTGATAACGCAATGGTGAAATCTGAATGATTCCACTATCTGAACTAGCTAGGTGTATAGTTTCAACATAAAAGCTAGCAACAATGGCTAGGGTTTCTCAAACCCTAAGCTTCTTTCTAAAAACTCTCCAAGAGCTCATTTTCTCACAAATGTTAGTGATAGAATGAGGAGAGACCCTCTCATTTTACTTTTTATAACTCACTTATCTTTTCCTTCAAATTAAATATTAAAAACACTTTTCCTTTCTTTATTTAATAAAGTGACTTTTGTTAACTAATTAAAGCCACTTGTAACCCCGAAAAATGCTTAATTCGCCGCCATGGTCACATCGGCCACCCAAACCCCTTTTTATCATTTTTCGATGTATATATTTTCGCCCTGATTCCAACGAGCTATTACACTAATGTGTTTCTCCAAGTAATCATCCTGAAACAACACCTTAAGTGTAATTAATTAAAATATACCTGTTAATAACCTCGTTTTACAGAAATCGCTGGACTACAACGGAACCAAGAGCGAACCGTGCGGAACTAATCATGATGGTGAAATATCACAAGTGATCTCAATCAAACCCCTTAGAACTCCACAAAACCTTCAAGCCCACCAATAATGTAATCCGCCACTTGTGACCTGACTGACATAAGCTCTGGAGACTCCTAATCTCATCACAATATAATGCAAAAATTGGGAACATTACAGAAGAATGGAGCATTCCCCAAAATCAAGTGTATAATCCACCAAGAATTATCATAGGTAAAAAATAGGCACAAGAGATACTAGGGCACTCTGTCCATCAATGTGATGCCTCCAACCATGCCAACTGCTAGCCAAAAATATTAGATTGCTCAAAATACACCAAGAAAGTGAGTGCTCAGTAAAAGGAGTTGTCTATCTCATTCGGGATCACTATAGTAGTAAAATAGACACTCCAAGAGCTTCGGTTCTCTATCAAAAGAGTCCAGTAGCATATCACCATCAAAACCTCCTTCGTCAAACTCGCCAAGTTGCTCCGAAATATGGCAAAGTGAGATATCCACAAATTTTGTATTCATGAATGTTGTTGAACCTAAAATTGACAAGTTATCAACGTATGTGAATGTAATTTGGAGGGTAATAAAAACAGATGAATGTCATGATTTTTTTTATGGGCAAGGGTGAATGTCAAGTTTCAGCACTGGATGCAATGCTCACATCGTCCACTGTGAGAACAATGGGCATTCTACATTCTCAAACTGTGATGACAACCCACCACTACACACCCATCAATGCTCATCCCTGTCACTAGTTTAAATCACATGCACAACTCGGAGAGTTCTAGAAGTGATGTCCTGTTATTTCTGTAGACGAAGTTTTTCCTCACTGATGCAGTCTGTTATCTCTATCATGATGCACCTTGCTTCAAGTGTATAATTTTGTTCAAGTCTCTGCCCTTCCAAAACTGTTAGTATTAGTATTCTTTAAATCTCTTTGAATATCAGCTCTTAAACATGCATGTCGGATGGGAACCACAAATAAGAAAAATGGCATTACTTTTTTTTTGTGTGTTGTTCTCTAGTTGTTTCTAGACAATTTGAATATGATTGACAACTAGATAAATCTTCATGAAAAGTAGATTTCTTCATTTTACCCTTTTTCTAATGTATGGCAGATGGCAGCAAAGATGGAATGGAAGAAGGGTGAAGTGAAATATTTATTGAATGGAAGTGGATGGCTTGTTGATGTAAGTAGTTGTCTAGTAACTTGTTGCCTCCTGGAGAGGAGTTATGGCAACCAGCCAATGGTGATGGAAACCCCCTTTGATACAAATATAATGAATCAATTTGGTTCACACTTTGAATATCCAAAATAAATAGGAAAATGATAATAAATCCACATAAATGATTGATTGATAGAGTATTCAATGAAACTTGTGACAGTATACTTTATAAACATTGATTGGTCAAGAAAGTGAAAGTTTGTGTCCCATTGTTCATTTAATTATTATTATTATTATTATTTGCAATTTTATAGATTATTCATTATATGGTTACAATCATGATGGATACCATAATAAAGGGTGATAAAGATCTGGTCTAAGCAATTATATGCACAATAAAATTCCTTGGATTATTGCATAAACATAATAGAATCCAAAATCTCAACCTATACTTGAACTTCTAACATTTAGGTAAATGTGATACAAACTCAAGGATACCAAACATATGGATAATTCCATCTGTTGCAGAAGCTGCCAAAATATTTTCATTATGGTTGAAACAGACAGATGTAATTGCTGGTGGATCTTCACCAAGAGGAAGGACAATCTGCAAAATGCAATATGATATATGCACAACAACAAATATATTAGTTTTTCATACATACAGAAGTGTCTTCTTGTTTATGTTTCAAAGAATCTTTCAAATTACATAATTCATACCAAAGGTTTCCAAGTCTTCATATTCCATGCTATTAAGGATGCGAAACCCATGCGCTCAATTCCCTTAGTGCCATGCCTAGGACCACAATACCATGTCTTAGCAACTAGAATAATGGCACAGAATCTAAACTTGATTCTGTATTGAATGTTTGCATTGAGGTTAATTGATAAGTTAATGAAATACCAGTGTTGTGATATGTTTTAGAGTGTGCATGCAACATGTGTGTGTGTGAGAGAGGGAGAGAGAGAGAGAGAGCACTGAGAACAACAAAATATTTTATCAAATGTGGGAAGTCACTTTATATCACCATATTCAATATTCTAATGTGTTGTGTTTATTTGAATTTCCACTGACTCTTCAGATCATATTCTAAGGGACGCCAAAGTTGGGCCACTTTATTACAAACACTAATATTTATCTTCACACTGACCCTTGATACAAAAACTAGATTTTAACCCCACCACATAATCCAAAAGCTGAACACATTTCACAAAGAAGAAACAAAAAATAAGAATCACAACACTTGAACTATTTTCTACCCAATTAAACTAGTTGCGTCTACTCTCCTACAACACATCTAGAACCATCCATCAAGTTTCCATCACTTTCACCTCATGCTTAATGTAAAATCCACAAAAACAAAAATACATGTTGCTTCATCTAGTTCGCATCATTTTCATATTGAAGGAAGAAATCGTAGCCTAGTATTGGGGATTGTTACTACAAAATAAAAGCAGGCCTATTGCAAATCCTCACTAGGCAGCTTAGATCTTATGACAACAAGAGATCAGCCACCATTGTCACCTCAGTGACTTCTCTCTAGCTGTTTAGTGGTGGATATTATCTCCACAATGGAGGCTTCCCTACAAAAAATCACCAACAAGAAATTCAAGTGAGGGCTCAATGGTGATGCAAGGTGTAATAATTGAGGAAAAGGTAGTAGCCAAGCCTTCAAAGGCTAAAATAAGAGGTGCCTAGAATTCAAGTAAACTTTGCTGAGACCTTTAATCTAGATTTAAGGCATGCAATTTCATATAATAGCTTGACAAAATAACCTATGAGTGGTAGGATCAACAAAGAAGCAAAGGCTATGAAGGGAGAAACTAGTGTGAAGTAAACAATGGTTTTAAATGGATAAAAATGCACATGACAACAATTATGACACCTTTAATAGGGAAATAAAAAATGGACAATAAATTGCTATTAAATGCAAATTTAAGATAACCCTAACCCTAGTTACCATAAATTGAAGAGAAAAGGAAGAAATTAAAATGACCAACACAAATTAGTCTAGTGTCTTCTCTCAATCGGGGAATGGAGTCAATGATGGCAAGGTCAAAGATAGAGGAACTTGGATGAAGTGGATGGAGGATTAAGAAGCCTCTCTTAGAAACCTAGCGACTTTCTTTAAGTGGAGATTTAAGATCAAAGGAGGCATACACAAAGTTCCTTTGATGGATTTTTGAAAGACTAATTTTGCAAAGCATAAATAAATAAGATTTCATGAAAGATATTGCACTTTTTAATATGGCACAAAGAAATCCTAATTTTAGAAATTTGCATGCAAAATAGAAGAAAATCAACAATAAAATTACACCATTCAATTAAGAATCACTTCATCAATCCAAGACAAGTCTCCTCATGCAAAAATATCCCTCCCAAGACAATTCACTCCACCAAGATCACATTGCATCCAAGAGAAAAGAACAAGAGAGCTAGTGTGCACTTCTTAAGAGAGAGAGAAGTGATGTGAAGTGTGATGATCCAAATGAAAGTGACTCCCCTCTATTTATATGAGGGTAACCAAGTCACTTTTCATTAATTTACAAGTAAAAGCCCTAAAAGTTTACTTGAGCATTCAACTAGGCCTAAAGGTCACAAGCCAACCTTAAGATAGCTTTAAAAACATGATAAATACATCAAAATTGCCCACATGTGTGGAAATAAAGGCTCTCCATGATGACATCATCCTCTCAAAATGGTCAATCTCCATCAAGCAAGTGATCAAGAGAGGCTCATGAGTGCTCCTCACTCCAAGAAATCACCAAAGTGCATGGGCATATGCCCAAATAACTCCTCTTCCACCACGATGTCACCTCCAAGAAGGCTTACATCACCCTTCTAGGGCACATGGGGGTGACATGGCATGCTCTGAGGCAAGCATTGGAGGAAATATCTTCAGTAGAGATGAGACAGTTATGTCTTATGATAAGAAATTTGCTATTGGTAAGAACAACAAGGAATTGATTTTCTTAAATGGCCAAAGGGAGAGTGATGGACAGACATCTAAAACTATCACAGAGATGGAGGATAAGAATTTTATTCTAATCAAGAATGAAGAAGTAGTGACAAAGAAGAAGATAGTGAGGATTGTACAAATCTTTTAGGAGAAATTCCAAGTGAGATGGAAAATTTATGGCATGAGTTAAGTCTTTTGGAGAAAAGGATAGGAGGACATCATTGAAACAAATGGTGTGGAGGAGAGACTAGCTGACAGTCTCGTGAATTCTGTTGAGAATTCAAATCAGCATACTGATGTGCTGACAGAGAAGGAAGAATTAAAGCAACAAGCTAAATTGTTGCCAAAGGAAGAAAAGGCACAGAAGCCTTATGATTTTTATTTTAACAATTGTTTTATAATTACATGTTTTTTTGCAGACAAGGAGCAGAAATTAGATGTTGTAGAGGGAGATATCTTCAAGGATATTCAAGAAGCTTGGGTGGAAGCAATATCTACAGCAGTACCTGGAGCAATATCAAGAGTAATAGCAAAAGCTGAAGTAGAAAAGGCTGAGCAAAGTAATCAGCAGTTTGAATATGAATGGACAATGTGTAGTGAGATGAAGAATGTGAAGGTGCCGAAGTTAGTGGATAGCAACAACAACCTGAAGCAGAGAGAAAGAGATAGCAGAGAATGGCAGAGTATGGACCAGCCCAAGGATGTGCTGGAAATGGAGATTGAAGAACTATGGCAGTTGATGATGAAACAGTCCAGGGTGAGGAAAATGACAGCAGGAAGTGTGATCAATCAGAATTTGAAACTGATTGAAGAGAGGAAAATGAATCAGAAGACGATAGATATACAAACAGTAGCAAAGGTGCAAGGAATTTGGGCAGTTACAAAATAAATTTTGGGACCCTGGAGGTTTTCTATCAACATATGAAGACACATGATCAGGAGATCATGAATATTTTCTACCTTGGGGTTCTGATGCAGGAGCATTCAGCTCATAATTATCATTATGCTTTGGTTTCCTAAGTGTTAAATTAATGTAATTATTTAGGATTTTGAGTGATTTTAATGAGAATAGGAATTAATTAAGTATTGTGAGGCATATTGTAAATGTTCTCGAATGAAGGGGAACATGAGAGAATCAGGATAGTTAAGAGTTCATAGGGATTGATAGCTTGGAAATTAATTATAGATCTTGAATTAGGAATTAGTTCATGCGTGGAGGAAATATCTTCAGTAGAGATGAGGCAATTATGTCTTATGATAAGAAATTTTCTATTGGTAAGAACAACGAGGAATTGATTTTCTTAAATGGCCAAAGGGAGAGTGATGGAAAGACATCTAAAACTATCACAGAGATGGAGGATCAGAATTTTATTCTAATCAAGAATGAAGAAGTAGTGTCAACAAGAATTTATACTTGTGACAAAGAAGAAGATGGTGAGGATTGTACAGAGCTTTTAGGAGAAATTCCAAGTGAGATGGCAAATTTATAGCATGAGTTAAGTCTTTTGGAGAAAAGGGTATAAAACCAAAAAGTAAGTGTTCAGGTTGTAAAATCAGAATTGAATGAGAATGAAGAAGTTCACTACAGTGGAAAAGGATAGGAAGAAATCATTGAAACAGATGGTGTGGAGGAGAGACTAGCTGACAGTTTTGTGAATTCTGTTGAGAATTCAAATCAGCATACTGATTTGCTGACACAGGAGGAAGAATTAGAGCAGCAAGCTGAATTGTTGCCAAAAGAAGAAAAGGAACATAAGCCTTATGATTTTTATTTTAACAATTGTTTTATAATTACAGGTTTTGTTGCAGACAAGGAGCAGAAATTAGATGTTGCAGAGGGAGATATCTTCAAGGATATTCAAGAAGATTGGGTGGAAGCAATTTCTATAGCAGTACCTGGAGCAACACCAAGAGTAATAGTAGAAGCTGGAGTAGAAAAGGCTAAGGAAAGTAATTAGCAGTTTGAATATGAATGTACAATGTGCAGTGAGATGCAGAATGTGAAGGTACCGAAGTTAGTGGATAGCAACAACAACCTGAAGCAGAGAGAAAGAGATAGCAGAAAATGGCATTGTATGGACCAGCCCAAGGATGTGCTGGAAATGGAGATTGAAGAACTATGGCAGTTGATGATGAAACAGTCCAGGCTGAGGAAAATCACAGCAGGAAGTGTGATCAATCAGAATTTGAAATTGATTGAAAAGAGGAAAATGAATCAAAAGACGATAGATATATAGCAGCAACAAAGGTGCAAGGCATTTGGGCAGTTACAAAATAAAGTTTGGGACCTTGGAGGTTTTCTATCAACATATGAAGACACATGATTACGAAGATCGTGAATATTTTCTACCTTGGGAGTCTAATGCAGGAGCATTCAGCTCAGAATTATCATTATACTTTAGTAGACATAGGGGGTCTTGTATTTTAAGGAAGTTGGTTTGCTAAGTGTTAAATTAATGTAATTATTTAGGATTTTGAGTGATTTTAATGAGAATAGGAATCAATTAAGTATTGTGAGGCATATTGTAAATGTTCTCGAATGAAGGGGAACATGAGAGAATTAGGATACTTAAGAGTTCATAGGGATTGATAGCTTTGGAAATTAATTGTAGATCTTGAATTAGGAATTAGTTCATGATTTATAGGATTGAGAGGATTCTTAGGTTTTAGTTGAAATTATTAAGGATCTGAACCAGAATTGGTTCACAGAGCCTTTTGTATAAATGTAAGCCTAAAAGGCATAGAAATAGTTAGTTAGTTAGTTAGGGAGTTAGAGTGTGAAGAGGTTGACTATAAGCCTATGGGCAGATTGTGAAACAGATGCCACTGAAATTGGAAATCAGGCCTAAGAGAATAAACTGTGTAAATATTTATTTATCAATACAGAGAATTCAATTTCTGAATTTTATGGTGTGTAGGGAATTATAAGTTTTATGTAATTTGTGTAATTCTACATAGTATATGTATGCAGGTGAGGTTCGAGCAGAACACAGAGAAGAAGTGGAGTATGTAGGAACGGGGTTTGATCATTGAATCCAAGCAAAGGATCCAAGTGAAGTTCAGGGATGACAATGATTAAGAGTACACAGATTTAAGTCCAAGAGGGAATTGTATTGCAAAACAACTAAAGACCCGAAAACACAGAAAACACTGAGAAATGGCCTAAAAATGAGGTAAAGGGAAGGTCGAAGAAATGAAGTGATGATGCATAGGAGCCATTGGATCTATGAGATCAATGAATGAGGTTGAAGGCGATGGATGACTAAGATTAATTCATGCAGCATATAGTGAATGAGAAATAAATGACGAAGATTAAAACCAAGTGATAGATGGATAGTAATGGCGGAAGGTCAGGAATCGTCGGAAGTTGATCTGGATCGTCAGATCAATAGATCCATTAGATCGACGATTATCGCATGGGTAAAATGCATGAGTGTTAACGCGCGAGAAAATTAGTTTCATAACAGGAAATGGTTTATCGTGCGGGCTCTAAGTGGTAAGTGGTAATTCGAGGTGGTCACCCGATTCCATTTATCAGTCGACACGTAGTACGCCGCAGGAAAGAGGAAACTGCTTTATCAGGTGGGTAATCCTCGTGCAAGTGGCTCATGCGATATGGCTATTAACTGTTGGATCGTAGATAGTTGATTGAACGGTGGAGGATGAACGCGATAAAGGTGAGCATCGGAAAATGTGAAAACGCCGTGAAAAGGCGGAAAGGTAAAGTTAAATGTGTTTATGGTATATTGCTATTATATGAGGTTATAATAGAAATAAAATGAATTAAAAAGTTAGGTCGAGTTAACCAAATTCTGAGACCATGGTATGGGTATGATTAATATGTGCGGGTGATTACAAACGGGTTGAGTTATAAGAATTAACCGAAGTTACGAAGGTTGGGTAAAATTCCACTGGAAAGGTTAATGAAGGTTTAGACTATTGAATAGTCAAATATAATGTTTTCGCATAAAACTTAATTAAGAACATTAAACCTTGGTTTAAGAACGTTTTCACCATGGATCAGGTGATTAATCTAGGGACATGACAAAGGCATGTATATGGTATGCAATTTTTGTTTGCATAATGTGGGTATTAGCAGCTAAGGCTGCATCAATGTGGCTACGATCTTCCCTTTACTTTGAGAGCGAACCAGAAAGAAAATAAATTTCCTAGTTTGGGATACGATCTTACTGCCTTTCTTAGCAGAGATCAAACAAGTGGTAGTAGGTGGGGTTACCTCCGGTATCCTATATAATGTATTACACAAAGAAATAATAACAGCGAGAGGCCTGACTCATACACAGCATGTCGCTTTCACAATTATGGTTGGCCTAATAATACATCACAAACATCAAGAGGTGAAACATCACACAGTACCTCATCTGTGAAGGGCTTGATGTTGTAGGGAAGGCGGCATTGCTGGCGGACTCAGAGATCTTGTCCTTGGCGAAGCCACCCGATGTTGTATGGTTGCATGTGTGGTATGGTCGGTAGTCCCAGCCGCTTCACAACCTCTGCTGAAATGAGTTTCTTTTGGCTCCCACTGTTAATAATGAATTGCAGCGATGAACCCTTCACCCACATCTGTGAGTGGAAAAGTGATCCCCTCCTCTGCATCTTCGGGCTCATTATTCTAGATCTTAGCGGTGGCAATAGTGGCGTTGGGCTCCGCACTAATGATCTGCTTCCTTTTGTCATTCCTCTTGTAAGGTTCTGACTCAGGGTCAGAACATGCATCTAATTCTGAAACCTTCAACTCGACCACCAGCAACTGCTTGGCCCGACACTCACTTGTGTTATGAGTGGGGCTCTTATGGAACTCACACCACTTTCCTGTATCCTTCTTTGACTTCGTGGTGTTGTTGTTTTCTTGCGGCTTCGACGGGCTGTCTTGGGTCACCCTGTCCTGGCTTTGTCCTTTTTTCTTCAGATTCGCAGATCCAAAGTCTCGCTTCTTTTGTTTAAACTTTTGCTCGATCTTAACAGTGTATTGATATGTCGTGTCGAGTGAGGAGATGTCCAGGAACTCCATCTCGTCTTGGATATACCTGTGTAGGCAGATGCGGTATTTAAGCACCAAATGCAGCTCAGAATCCTTGATACCCAACTTTGTGCGAAGGGTATGAAAAATGAACTCTGGCACATCTTGGTCCCTTCCCAACCGGAGCATGGTCCACTTTACGTATTTTTCCTCATAGCTACTAACAGGGTAGTACTGATCCTTGATGGCATCCCAGAATGAATTCCAAGTGGGTGTAGCTAAAAATAGTGAGCCCGCACTTTCATCCTTCTGCTCGCAGTAGGTTTCCCACCAGTCCTTGATGGGGGGGGCTACTTTGAGAAGTGCAAAAGTGATCTTTTCTAGGCTGGAAAAATCATGAACAAAAAAATAACCATCTAGCAAATTTAACCATTTATCTATGGCATCTGGGTCTATCTGACCCTCAAATATGGGGATTTCAAAGTTAATTTGTACCTTAAAGGGTGTGGTGTTTCCAGCGTAGCTGTTAGAAGCATATGTGTCGCCCCTGGGTAACCGCTGAAGGATCTGGGCAAAGTTTTCCATCATCGTGTTCCTTTGTCGCTTGAGGGCTTCTTCGAGCAAGATTTTGATAGGATCTTCTGCCCCCTCGTCTTTATTTTCATTCGCCATGGGAGGTCATCGGGATTTGCGAGGCTGGTCTTAAAAGGGTTCAACCAGTTCAAGCCCTAACTCCTTATATCCTGACCTCGTTGGGGACATGCAAAGAAAAACTAAGAAAGAGAAGACCGCTCTGATACCATTAATCTGGATTTAAAAAAGAATGCAACAAATTACAGATATAACCATAAATACAGAGATGCAATAGAAATAATATTTCATTTCATTAATGTAAAATATCAAAATATGCTTACAAACAGAAATGGAAATAAACTAGCTAGGGCGATGGTAGCTTATCTCTGAGAAGAGATGTGGCAGCTACATGCCTCTTAACAGTGTTACAATGAGGCTCGAAGGCCTATTTATTGTTAAGAAACAATGGAAAACCCTAAACATCCAAAAACCTAACCCTAGGAGATGAAACACCAAACTATGGGCCTCGTTTGGGTAAATTGGTACATCAACTTCCTGGGGTCATAACTTTGGCATACGATCTCTGTTTGACGCGCACAATACCTCGTTAGAAAGATCTATTCGAGGAATAAAACTTTTGAGTGAGAAACATTGGTCTATGACCTATGTTGCTGTTGGTCTTTTTAGCCGTTGGAGGCTCTGCTCTGTCTATTTAACCTACTAAGCTGGATCTGTTTCTTCAACTTGTCCTGACGATGAACCACACTGGTTGGTTCGAAATGCGTCGACAAATGATGTTTCATGTGATCTTCACCGAAAAATATTTTGTAAACTTGATATGGATCACAGAAGCCTAAACTCTACCTATGTTTCTCCCGTAAGTTCAGCACCCAAAAAACTTCCAAAAATAGTAAATTGTGCTACAATTAAGGAAACTTAAAAACTGAAAGAGATAGTTGTGGGGGTCCAAGTGGAATAGGTGGGTGGCCACCAACATCCACCTAGATCATATTCATAATGGCACTTGGACTTCCTCAATCTTAAGAATTTCTCATAAGAAGAATTTGGATTGGTAACTCATTTGTATAGCATCATATCAACCAACATTTTTACATAGAAATGCCTTGACTAACAACTTCATCTTTCCACAAGAATTGAGCTCAATGTTGGCAAGAGCAATGATTTATATACACTCTCATCATTATCTCCCACGTAAAATTCCCTACCTGGGTACTCAAGGTGTGTTCCATGAGGACTATTCTTATCTTGGACTCCCCAGCCCTCAAAGAATATCGGTTCTCCATGACTACTTTTGTATTGGATTCCCTATCTCATCCTAAAAGAGTATCGAATGCCAAATTATTACCCAATCCTCCATTATGTATTCCCAGGTGAAGATAAGAATGACATTTCTATCTCTCCCTCTCAAATAGGGAGGACATATTCCAATAAATGAATGTACTCATTCCTACAAAAGGAATGTACCTAAGCTCCCTCTTGGCTTACGAATTTCCAAGTTTCTTCCAAGTAAGAGACTTATTTTCAGGCTCCCTCTCAACTAGCGACCTATAGCAGCTCCTTATGTGGAGATCATGGAACAACTAGCTGCTTGAACAGTTCCTTCCTTCAATTTCATGAATTTATTCTTCGTCATGGAGTCTTCATCTTTCGGGGACTTCTTCATAGGGCACAGACCATCCATCACTTTCATCCATGAGTTACTCATGTCCTCATATTATCAGAAAGTATTCCATCATTTTTCCATCTGCCTTTGCTTCATGTCATTCTCTTTCATGCCATATTTTCCGGAAGGATCTTACATCCTTCAATATGGTCTTCTTGCAAGTCATCCACAGATTTTCCCTTTGGAAATTCTACATAAGCCCGTCCAGATATTATTTCAAAAAAAAAGAGATGAACACTTAAACAAAACATTACCTTTGTGATGGTCTTTCATCATGAAATCTTCTTGTAGGTATTAGTGTCTTGTATGCAGATTGACACATTTCCCAAAGATATCCATTGTCAAGGGTCTCCATCTTTTTCCGACTCCTATCAGATTCTTCATATCTTTCTAAGAGATATTCTAGTCAACTTTTCTTGGTCTCAGATGTTGAATGCCTTCTAACTTTGTTGCATATTTTCACAATCTCTTCCTTTCTTTTCACACACTTCATTTTCAGGAGCTTCCAATCATAGTTCCCTAATTTGTGTCAGCGTCCTCATGATTCATATGAGAACATATTATGTTGAGTTCATCTAGTGTGACTTATGCCTTGTTGAAATCTTTAGGAGGAGGAGATCCCTTCTTCTTTTGATCATGTTTCCTGAGGTGGAAATAGTGATCGATATTATCTGAAACCATATGACATGACTTTCATAATATCCTATGTACGCATACATACCTCATCTTTCCTTTTAGTCTTCCAAACTTCCTGTAGCAGCTTCATTTGAACAAAATAACTTTAGCCTTTAGACCGTATTTCTTGTTATGTCATCATACCATCATCCCTTTAATCGCATGAGTTGAAATTCTTGATGAAACTCTTTCTTTCCTTTCAGATTGGTGAATCCTTTGATGAGGATTCCATCAGAGAAACTTGAGGATATTTCATATCCTCACCCAGCAAATGTTTCTTTATTGACTATTGTATGATGATCTCAGTCAATGATGACCTCTACTTATTTCTATAAGTATCAACTGAGGTTTTAATGAGGTTCCCAAGAGCTCCCATTAATGGAACTTGTTTGAAACGTCCTTTCTCGTGTCAAGAGATCTTACTTCTAATGCTTCTATCACAATGTTATTTTCTAATCTGCTGCATCCTATCTTATTTACATTGCTTCTTATATAGAAATTACAAGTGGAAAGTACCTTCTAGTGAATAATATCATCTTAGTCATAGTAGAGATATTTTACTTATTCATTATTAAGCTTCTTTGTCTCAGGCTCTTTCACTTCTTCAGTAATGTGGGCTTCTTCCCTATTCCTCTTATCCCTATTATGTTTAGGAAAATCTTTTGTAGTTCACAATTCCTTGACATCCATAACATCTTACCTTAGCCATGTTCTTCCTTTTCTTTTGAGGACCAAAATTTCTAAATTTCCCTTTTCTTCTTGCCATAGCAGCATATGCTTGAGTCTTCTCATTTGGTCCAACATCAACCTTTGCCTTCAGTGTGGTTTCTTCGATCTTATAGAGTGACCATAGATCTTGAAATGGAGTAGTCTGTTTATTCCCATATAAAGTTGAAGTGAAGTTACCCCATTCTTCCGGTAGTGCATTCAATACCACTGTGGTCGTCTCTCTATCATACATGACTTCTCCCATCTCTTGTAGTTGATATCAAATTTCTGATATCCTCATAAAGTATGAGGCTATTCCATCTTCCTTGGATATCTTCAGTTTGTAGAGTTCTTTCCTTAATGAGATTACTTCTCATGCAGTACTTACGGAAATTAACTCTACCAATTTGTCATATATAGCTTTTGCAGTCTCCAACTTTGATACATATGGGATTAGAGGGTCTTTTATAGATTCTATAAGAATACTCTGGGTTCTCACTTCTCCCTTCATGAATCTAGTATGTGCTTGAGTATCTTCCTTTGAAGGTTGGGTTATCAATCCCTTGATGTTATCCATGACCTCATTCTCAATAATATTTGGGTCTATCATTTTCTTCCATTGCGAGGAAATTCGCAGCCCCAAACAATTTATTGCTTTCCTTGCAAAAATAGATTTTTTTATTATCAGATATAGTCATGGACTTACTTGAGATATTGGTGCTTGCTTCCTCCTTAATCTTGATGTTGATAAAGGATTTTATTCTTTAGAGATTGATAAGACAAATATTGATTTACGATCCTCCTTGAATGATTTAGTCTTCCTTCTTTTTTGAAGATGGTTTCAAGACTCTTGTTGGTGTAGATTTCTTCGAACTAGGGTTTTGAAGATCTTGGCCTTAGTGGATTTTGAATATGTTATGATCCTTATTCCATTGCTTTATGTCTTCTTGATTGAATTCCCCTTCTTGACTTCAACACCTAAGCTCTGATTCCATGTTGATAAATCTAGGGCATGAATAGTTAAAATATTTCTATGCTTGATAATTGCTTCTGATATACTTTTACTTCTTAGCTTATAGTCTTGTCTTCGTTATGTTATTATCATGTTCTTTTCATCAAGACAATTACCAATATGCACAATAAAAGACAAGTGACACAGTATGTAGGCTTGTCAGCCAGGGCCAAAACCTCTCACCTCTTGAGAGGAAAACCCGATCAAAATTCTTCTTCTAGATCTTCAATTGATGAGTACCAAGACCATGAAAAATAACCTTGACTCTAGTATCCTCCAAATAACCTTTTCACTAACCTTGATGCTCTGCCTCTTCCCTTTCTTGACTTTCTTCTTTATCTCGAATTGCTCTCCTCGACTCCTAGAGAAACTTGGTCTCTATACTGCACACTGCTTCTTCTTGACTTCTCCTAGAGAAACTCGGTCTATATGATCTCACTGGCTTCCTCTAGAGAATCTTGGTCTCTAGATATCTATCTCGGTTACCTAGAACAAGTATCCTAGAAGAATCATTCCTTCCTTCCCTAGAAGAATCCTCCTTTGCGTTGGGTTGTTTTATATTCTTTCCATGACTAGCTGCCCTAGTTAACCGGGGGGTTAGAGGGGGAGCGGAGCCCCCCCTTCATTGCACCGATTGTGCAGCGGGGGGGTCACAGGGGGGCGGTAGTCCCACCTATCCAGGAGGTTTGAGGGGGGCGGGTAGCCCCCCTCTACGGGGTCCGAGACAGCGCCCCGAGGAAAAATATTTTGGACCCTATATTAGGTTGGGCGGACCTACCTATGGTTTTGTGCATGGTTTTCGCATATGGTTTTGGACGCGATGGTTTTCGGTCCATGGTATTGGATGCTTCGGCATGTATAAATATGTATTGTAACATCGAAAGGAACATAATGAAAAATCAAGCTGGTAGCCCCTATTTTGGGATCTAGGGGGAAATCTCTATGTATATGTGTTTTATGTGTTATGCTCTCACATTTTTAATTTCTGTGTTTTAAAAATTCGTATGCAGGTAATTTATGTGCGGGTTTAAAACCTACTGTTATCACAAAATCATGTACTAAGGGCTGCTACCTAGCAAGATTTCATGAAACTATTTCAAACCAGGCTTTAGACTAAGGCTTAGCCTCCTTAGTCAGAGAGGGCTCTCTCACAAATGTTTCTTCTTGATATAAATTAAGGGCAAGAAAAGATGGCTAACTCTTAAAACAGTATGTTGAAAATAAGCTGGTTGGAACAACAAAATAAGACCTCTTCCATTGGGTTCATGGAGTCAAACACTTCTGCAGTAAATAATCAATTACTCATTCATGGAAGCCAAGGCATACTATGTCTAAATCCTCAGAACATTTCTCAAGAAGAACTCAACTCATAAACATACACAGGAAGTCTGAGCACTAGGTGAATTCAGAGTGATTGCATATTTAGTGAGCTGTAAAACAAGAAGAATAAAGACCAAACTACATATACTCTGAGCATTTTAACACATGATGAATCTTGGGAAGAAAAAGTACTGCTTGTATTACTGTCAAAGTCCTTTTTTACAAAAGCCAATATGAAAACTCTGTTTTTTTATAAATCTCCCAACCTTTTTTACATCAGAGTTTTTCCTATATATAGGAAAACAAAACTACTACTACTTGAGACTCCTCCTCCAGCATGAGGGGAGCTCGAAATCCTATCATTAATTGCCTTATATATATCTAAACAAACTTATTAAATACAAAGGTATTGCGCTGTGAATACATAGAGTCCCATTCCTATTGAAACTCTAATTCTATCTCCTCGTGTGCATTGATGCTTTCTTGAACTTTGACACCTGTACCATTTCTGTAGTGGCCAAGACATGCTGGAGAAACATTCACTGAACAAGCAGCTTCGGATACTTTCTGTGTGGATGACTCATTAGTTGATGAGGATATGTGCCCTGTTTTCACGGTTCCTGCCTTCCATTAGTCTTCATGTACTAAAAGACTATGCTCCAAGCCATTTAATACCTTTAATAACCACGCATAATCCAATATGCCTCATGATCTGGACGCTTTGTGAACTGAACAGGTGTACCACCCAAAATTTCGGTAACCCTACCAGAACCCTAACAATTCGGTCATAAAGTAACTTTAGGAAGACTTTTAGCAAAAAACAAAAAGTTTCACCTTTTCTTCAACACTCACACCTGTCACCCTTTGAATACCTGGATAGCTTTATATAGTCTCCTTACTGGCCTCGAGTCATCCTTTTCAAGATTTGCTGACCTCAGCATCAATTTCATTTTTTCTCATAAAACAGTCATCTACAGCAGTTTCGTAGCGCGCTACGAAACTGCTGTAGATAATCAAAACAGAACATATGAATCTTAAAGCACTGTTGACTTAACTTCATGATTTCTTCAGCTACTTTGTACAGGTGTTAGGGATCCAAAAAGGTTACAAAATGATGGAAATCAAAATTTACCAAAACTTGAAAAGCAACTTTCTCCTTGGATCAATGAGCTAGTTTACCTAGCTTCTTCTTCAAACTGCTAACCTCTTTCTTCAAAGCCTTGTTTTCTGCTCTTAGGCTTGTGTTCAGCTTTCTCATGATCTTTGCTTGCTTAAGGGCTGGTACTGTCCAAAAATATGCATCAGACACTGAATCTTTTGTTTTCAATTCTAGTTTGAGATTGAATTATTTAGCTCCAGCTGCTACGAAACTGTTGTTCTGCCTGAAAAATGGGTCTCGGGACAGAGCTCATATCTTCTCACAGAAAACGTATTTGGCAAAACTAAAGGGGGTTTCTGTAAACCAATCCGTGTTTAACAAAAACCTCTTTTGGTTTTTTAAAACACTTCTCCAGCTGCCCCGAATCTGTCTTTGAAAAAGAGGTGTAACACAGGAAATTAAAAAACTGCACCTACAGCAGTTTCGTAGCGCAACTTTAGTCACTCGATTCTCCTAGATCATGATCAATCTGAAGAAAATGAAAGAGGTTTTTCTAGTTCAGTATGTTAGGAATAAAAACCTCTTTCCGTTTTTGAAAATATTCTTTCAGCAGCGCTAAATACCTCCTGGAAGCTAACTGCTTAAAACAGAGAAGTATGCCTGTAACAAACATCACCTACAACAGTTGTAGCCAGTGTACCAGTATGGAGATCTCTCATTTTGAACCACACCACCTGAAGGTGGTCCTGCAATCAATGGATTACCATCCCCATCACCATTACTCCTTCTATGCCAGGTTCATGCAATTCAACACAATTCCACAAGCCTGGGCTTTACTCTGGGCTAAATCATCAAGGCTTCCCGTCTCTAGAAATAAACCCAAGTGTGTTGCCCGCAAAAACCATTTTATTTGACTGGAATCAATAGGTTGGCCCTTCCATGAAGAAAAGCAAGCTGGATCGTTTTCAAGATTGAGAAGTTCAAATGACAACTATGATGACTGTATAAAAAATCAATCTTTCAACATGAAGTCTTGCTCTTGTGAAGCAGTTATCAACAATTTTGCAAATGTCTTGATCTAGCTTTGCTACATCTACCGGAATTGCATCAGAAGCAACTAGCACTTCAACATCTCCTGCTCTAAATGCATCCAACGCTTTACTTCGTGAATATTGATGTTGTAGGCTTGAATACTCAATCATCCTTAAGACCAGCCCTTCGAAACAGTTCAATAAAGTACATAACCTCTGGGTAGAAACAACAGAAGATGTGAAAACAATGGTCTGTTCCCCTTGCACTTGCAACAGTGCCAAAATAAATGATGTGATATCCACAGTCTGATCCCTTGTTTATCCACTGATTACCACAGAAGGCTTCTTCCAAGGAAAGAGTGCTCCAGATAAACCCAATGAAACACCATCTGCTGGGGTACTAAAAAACCTTACAAACTGACAACTGTTGATGCAAACCCAATGGATTTTGATAAACATGACAGCTGGGAAAGAATAACTATAGATCCGAACAAATCCCCAATTTCGTAGCGCAGCCAGTGCAAAATATGAATTATGCGCTACGAAATCACCTAAAACATGCTGCGCTGCGAAACTGCCAAAAGGATTTATGTACTACAAAACACTTTGTCCTCAAGCTAGTGTGAGCTATTTTGGCAATCAAATTTTCAGTGATAACACCTACACTTCGCTGCCCCAAAAGAAACCTTCTTCGCTACCCCAGAAGAAACTTTTCTTCATTTATCCTAGAAGAAACCTTCTTCGCTATGCCCAGAAGAATCCTCCTTTGCTTTCCCAAAAGAAACTTCCTTCACTTGCCTAGAAGAGACTCTCCTTATCACTTCTTCACACTTCTCTTTGTGGCCCTTCTTCTTTGCACTTCTTCACCAAATCTATGTCGAGTTTCTTGCCTTCAAGTGAGGCCGAGTGAGGCTACTTATACACATCAACTTATGACCCTTAGGCCTACATGATGACACGTAGTGAGGCTGACTTCTTCTAGCATGTTCTTCCATCGTTGTAGGCCGACTTGGGGAGACTAAGTGACAAGGTGTTGGAGAATACTTTACATAGACAAGTTTGACTCTATACAAAATGTAACATGACTTCATTACATGACAATGACTTTATCATTTTATGACTAGATGAAAAATAATTCCTAAAAAATATCAATGGACGTCTTGACTCAAAGATAAAATATCTTTCTCATGAAACCCATGAAGCAAGTAATACAATAATTTTATTTTTCTTCTTTACATCTCATTACATAAAAGTGGCCTCCTAAGGAAAAATAATAGTTAAATAATAAAATAATATTGATGAATTTTGGAGGGAAAAGAAGAAAAACCACTTTTTTCAATTGTATTTTTGGATTATCTCTGTAAAGGTTTACTCAAATTTCATGATCCAGGTCCGGGTGTGAAGAAGGACCCTTCCAAGACCTTTTACTTTCGTGATGTGTTAAAATTTCATTTTAAAAGAACATTAATGAATACATCTGCATGCGGAAAAGAAGAGGAACATAACAATCATCAGCACATGAAAACATAAGTGTTGATAACGGAGTTCGTCCAGGAGGGACTACGTCTCCGGGCCCCGTGTCAAGATGGTGTAGGCCGCTGCATTAAGTGTTGTCAATAAAGGTGATGTACACAAGAGATGATGTTGCGATCATACAAGGAAAAATTCCCTCACACAGGAGTGGCTCTAAGAGATATCCCACAACTTGGAACTCTCAATCAAACTCCTATCAGTATGGTACAAAAGCATGCATGGTGAGCATCCGGCCAACATGGCACAAAAGGGATGTCAAAACAAAACACATGCATGACGATATGTAATAAACAAGAGTATCCCAGCAACATACAATAAGGGATCTCAAAGCATAACATGAAGAGTTATGACAAAAAGTACATAATATAGAAGATTCCGCATCAAATCAGTAAGGAATCATGACAACATGGAATAAATAAGATCTTGCCTCAATATTAATCAAGGATCTACACAGCATAATGGAATAAGAAGAAGTATATAAACAATGATCATATACCTCGCAATGATCATATACCTCACACCACAGGCCATCTGAAGAAGTGAATGAAGAAGTGGATGTTCATAAGACAATCCACAGTGAATACGTTGTTCACATTGTCGATGTGCACATCCGGGTCAATCTGGACTTCGGCTTCCCTTGCATCAATCGTTTCCTGGCTTTTCGCCATCAAAGGCATCAGAAACAGAAACTGTCACAATGTTGAACCATTGATCTCACACCATCGCTCAAAAAGAAGATTGTTTTGGACTTCTCTGCAATGTAGCTCTCTGGCTATCTTGTGTTTGCAGTGCTCTGGCTACATTGTTGCAGCTCTGTGGCTCTACCTGACCTTCTAGTTCTTTGGTTGCCTTCTCGCGCTGCCTCGATCACGCTCTATGGAACTCAGGCTCTGCGGCGCTCTAGCTAGCAAGCTTTCCAACTTCTTTGAGTGAACGCGGCACCGTCTAGCTACCTCTGGCTATCTGGTCCTCTCGTGCTACGGCTCTCCATCAGGCGCAGCCTCCTGATTGAGGTGATTTTGGCACTGAGCACAGGCTCTCGGGCTCTCTCTCCCTCTGGTACGCAGGCTCTCTCTCTGGCCTTTTTCTTCCTCTGGAACGCAGCCTCTCGAGCTCTCTGCCACACTGCTCTCGCCCTCTGTCACGTAGCCTTTAGCCTCTTTCCTCCCTCGGCTCTTTGCATCCATTGTGTTTTATAACACGTTTGGGACAAGGCCGCATAAAAATCGGGGTCGTTTTGTTTAGGAATAGAAGTCATTCGAACCGAAGGTTCGACCAACGAAACAAAACTACAATAATAGCCTTTTCTTTGTTTGAACAAACAATACACAGAAAAAATTTAAAAACCCGAAAAAACTATAAAGCCAGACTTCAAACTTCATCCAATTGAGCTTATAAACCCATCGGGTCCGCGTTATATCGCAATCACATCGCCCCTTCCAATAGCCCTACATATCAAGGGATCTTCCGCTGTCGATCGCTAATTGTATTCGTTACACCCAGGGGTCTTGGTCCTCAGCTTTTGGGTTTCGCCGACCCGATCTGCCAATGCCGACATCGCCAATTTGCAAGCGCCGATATCGCCGGTTTGACTATCGATCATATAATTTAACTCTCCGACATCGTCGATTTCCTGCCCCCGAATTCAATTAATTAGAGATCACTGATCAGGGGTTCTAAAGGCCCGCCTTAAGTCCACCCTTTTGTTGTTGGGAAAAGTATCCAATACGGAATGACCCTATCCCACTCTAAGGGTGATAGTACCTCAGCAACAATCAAAGCAAAGCTATTCAAGATTACTTCTTTATGAGATGTAAGAGAGAGGAGAAATAGATCCACTAACCGTTGTCTTCCGCTAATGATTGATCCAATCTTCCCTCTTTGCTGCTTGCTCCCAGCTCCTTGCTCTTTCACTGGCCCAGCTACACAAAGATCCTGCAAAAGCACAAGAAAGGGAAACTACAAGAAGCATACATCCATAATTGATTCAAGGATTAGAATAAATCAAATATACAAGCATCAATACGCCACAGAGACACATGCATATAGAAGAACCTCAAATGCTTTATTAATGGAAGAACTAAAGTTCTGAGAGTGTTACAACCATAAGAGGCCCAATCCAGCAACACCTCCCAGCAGAAAGAAATCTCCTCTTCACCTCCTTTCAAAGCAATCACCCAATAGTTCTATACTCAAACCAACAGCACTTCCTTACATTCACAAGATTCCAGCCTCCTTAGACCTCATGAGAGAGCTCTATATATAGGAGTTTTGGAGAAAGGATGAGTCAGCTTGAGCTTGGCATGGAGCTGACTAGTGTCCTCTCCCACTTTAGTTATTCTTTAGTTCTTGAGTCCACTTGGAGTTTCTTGCTTCCACTTGGAGATCTAGATCCTCTTACTCATCACAAGGCGAATTCTCTGATCCAAGTGTCATTTTAGAAGCTTCCTGGGCATTTGACACCTTGCAGAATGACTGTGCCACTTGGCCAATCTCGCCCAGCGCAGGTAGCCTTCATTAGAGTTGACATTCAGCGCAGGTACAGAGTGGAGCAGTTGACATTCAGCGCAGATTCTCAGTGGAGCAGTTGACATGATCCAGAATTAGCTTGTTTTTGAGTGTTTTCAGGTGGAGAACTGATATTTAGTGTTGTGGTTTGCTGACCTTGTTCCTCTAGGGGTAGGAACAACATGTTTACGGACTTTGGATCCCTTAGATTATTGACATTTCATGCTTCATGCTGTAAGGCACAAAAATGTCTATAACACCTTTGCACTTCCGCTGATGTGATTTGCCTTATAAGGCTTTAAGTCCATTTTTATGAGAAAAGCCTCCTTTTTTCAAAGGAACCAAGGCAACTCTTTTCGCGATAACTTCATTATCCAGACTCGGATTGATGAACCATTCGCACCTCTGCGATCAGGAAGACGAGATATATACTCTAGCCCTAGTTCGAAGTCATTCCAAACAAATTGATTTTTGAGCCATCTTTGTCCTGTGTGTCTCTTTGGAGCCACCTGGATCAATCCTCCCCACTGAGGAGCTTTTGGTCCTCCAAAAGCATAAAAAGTAATCTGCAACTCTCTCTATACCCTGTCTGCATCACAAGCATCCTGAAAAGGTCTCGCTTCCATCTCCTTCACCTTTGTTCTTCGGAGTCCTAAGCGACAAACCGACACCTGCTACCTCTACAACTTGTAGTACATTATTTCGCAACTTACATGCTTTGAATGACATGACCAACTAATGACCCAAAACGTCCCATATTTGCCACGAGTTTATAACATATACTCAGTGGTCAAGTTTACATCAATATGGATGTAACACTCCAGCTATGACAACAAGGCTAACCCATCATGGTTGCTTCAAAAAGTGATGGAAAACTCATCATCACTACAACGCATGATTTACATACATAAGGCCAAACACTATTGTGTGGACAAGTGATGGAAACATAACATCACTTTTAGAGTTTTAATATGCGACTCAAAACATGACCAAACATCATTGTTGCTGACCACATGATGGAAACACATCATCACATTTACATTTTAAAATGCAACAAGTGATTTACAAAAGAATGACCATGAAATGACAACATGTCTAGAAACCATTTCTCACTTATCTTCGTGAATGGGTCACCTCCTTGAGGTGGTTTTGCTTGTCAAACAACTGCTTTACCTGGTTCACGCACCGACGCTTTGTCTTTAGGGCGCTGCTCTGGATGGAGCTTCTAGCAAGTTGCCTTTTTATGGCCATTTCTGTCGCAATGATTGTAGTAGGCTTTCTTCCTCCATATCTACTTAACCTATTTCTTTTCATGTTGTTGAGAGGGTTTTTCACGCCTCATGAGTGTTGCAATTCTTTTCCAACACTTAGAAAAGGTATGGTTAGGTAAACCACAAAAAGTCCATGTTTTTTGATGCCTTGACCTTCGTTCATTATTAGAAACATGATCATAATCAAAATGAACATTCGAAGATCAAAAATGGTTATACATTCCTTTGTTGTTTCTGATGTTAGTATGGTGATGAGAGCTTCCCTTAGCTCTCTCCCTGCAATGGAAACTGCCATGGGATGATGGGGATGTTTTCCCATCATTCTGTTTCCTCGACGATGTCTTAGACGAATCTAACACCTTTGAGCACTCTCCTTTAGTGTATCTCGAGCCTGCAAATGGATTCTCATGCAAAACCTCCAAAGGTTGAATGATGCTTTGGTTATTAACACCAAGTTCTTCTTTCTCCTCGTGCCTCATCCTTGCAAAGAGACTCATGTTTGTCCCTGTAATTGGGATCTCCAAATCTCCAACAGACATCATACTATGAGAAGATGAAATCGAAAGGAAATCAACATCTTTTACCTTCTCTTTCAATTTGGAAAGAACTGATGAGGGCTGCTCATCATCCGTTGTTGGTGGTTCGCTAACTGTCTCAGCGCATTCCCCAACTTCTTTCCTGGTATATCCAAGTCCTGCTCAACACGGTAATTCCTCTACTTGGATGGGGTTAACAATGCCTTGGCCATTAACGCCTAAGCCTTTTCCTTCATACCCCATTCTCTTCAGCAGTTTGGAGCCAATTCCTATGGTGTGATTTTCAAACATAGCGAAGTCATCATCAGGAAACATACATGAAGATGGAGAACTAAATTTTACCTCACATGAGTCTCGTTGTGGCTCTTCCAAGACCTCGTCCTTTGCTTGCAGCTGTCGTAGAAAAATTTGTTTCTCCTCCTTCTCTTCATGTAGACGCATCTTCAATTCATTCTCTGTTTGAAGATTGTGTTTGTTTCACTTCAGTTCCTCCATGGCCTCTTCTGTGGCTTTCAAATGAAGTTATAATCGCTCCTTTTCCTCTATCTCTTTCTGTAGAGTTTCATACACAATTTCCACTTTCTTGGAAATTTCGAGCATGGTCTCGTACATTGCTCTTTCATCCTCTATCATTTCACATTCCATTGTTCACGTTGCAATTCACATACACGTAAAGACCACTCCAATACTACTTGATCCAAGTCTGGGTGTGAAGAAGGACCCTTCCAAGACCTTTTACTTTCATGATGTGTTAAAATTGCATTTTAAAAGAACATTAATGAATACATCTGCATGCGGAAAAGAAGAGGAACATAACAATCATCAGCACATGAAAACATAAGCATTGATAATGGAGTTCGTCCAGAAGGGACTACGTCTCCAGGCCCCGTGTCAAGATGGTGTAGGCCGCTGCATTAACTGTTGTCAATAAAGGTGATGTACACAAGAGATGATTTCGCGATCATACAAGGAAAAATTCCCTCATGCAGGAGTGGCTCTAAGAGATATCCCACAACTTGGAACTCTCAATCAAACTCCTATCAGTATGATACAAAAGCATGCATGGTGAGCATCCCGCCAACATGGCACAAAAGGGATGTCAAAACAAAACACATGCATGACGACATGTAATAAACAAGAGTATCCCAGCAACATACAATAAGGGATCTCAAAGCATAACATGAAGAGTTATGACAGAAATTACATCATATAGAAGATTCTGCATCAAATTAGTAAGGAATCATGACAACATGGAAAAAATAAGATCCTACCTCAATATCAATCAAGGATCTATGTGTAGGTTTTAACCCTGTACAGAAATTACCTGCATACGAATTCTTAAGCAAAGAAAATAAACAATGCGAGAGCATAACCCATAAAACACATATGCACTGAGATTTTTCCCTGGATCCCAAAACCGGGACTACCAGCTTGATTTTTCATTATGTTCCTTTCAATGTTACAATACATATTTATACATGCCGAAGCATCCAATACCATGGACCGAAAAACCATCGCGTCCAATACCATGTGCGAAAATCATGCACAAAACCATAGGTAGGTTCGCCCAACCTAATATAACACAACCCAACAATCTCCCACTTGTTGTTTTCTTTCCACAGGGGGCCACAGGAGAGCTTAGTCATTTTTCCAGCCCTGAAACACCCATTGTTTCTCTACACCAAGAGAACTTCTCAGAGCTCACAGATTTTGTCAATGCATCTGCAGTATTCTTCAAAGTGTCCACCTTTACCAGCAACACCTTTTTGTCTTCTATCATATCCCTCACAAAGTGATACTGAACATCAATGTGCTTTGTCTTTGAATGATAAGCAGGGTTCTTTGCCAAGAAAATTGCACTTTGGCTGTCACAGTCTATTCTTATAGCTCCCTGTACTAACCCCATACTTGAACACAATCTCTGCAACCAAACTGCTTCCTTGCTTGCATGAGTGGCTGCCATGTATTCTGCCTCTGTAGTTGATAGTGCCACTACAGATTGTTTCTTACTCATCCAACTGACTGCACCTCCAAATAGGTTAAACACATACCCACTTGTAGATCTTCTCTGATCCAGATCTCCAGCCCAGTCTGCATCAACAAAACCATGAATATCCAACACTCTGTCCAATCCTGGTCTTCCTTGGTAGCACAAACCATAATCACTAGTGCCACGCAAATACCTGAAAACCCGCTTCACTGCTGTCCAGTGCTCCTTCCCAGGTTTTGACATAAACCTGCTCAATACTCCCACTGCATGTGCAATGTTTGGTCTAGTACAGACCATTGCATACATCAGGCTACCGACTGCACTTGCATATGGAACACGGGACATGTCCTCTTCCTCTTCTTGTGTCTTGGGACACTGTTCAGCAGATAACCTCACACCTACAGGAATAGGAACCTTCACCGGTTTACTATCCTGCATATTAAACCTCTGCAGTATTGTCTCGACATACTTCCTCTGGTTTAACCAGAGCTTCCTCTTTGCCCGATCTCTTTTAATTTCCATGCCCAAAATATAGTTTGCAGCACCAAGATCTTTCATGTCAAATTTGGAGGACAATTGGGTCTTCAAATCCTGGATAATTTCTTTGTCATTTCCAACCAGCAACATATCATCCACATACAAGACTAGATAAATAACACGGTCACCAATTAATTTAAAATACACACAATGATCTGCTTTGCTTCTGGTGAAGCCAAGTCCCCGTATAAATGTATCGAATTTCTGATACCACATCCTTGGTGACTGTTTTAACCCATACAGAGACTTCTTTAACTTGCATACCAGTTCTTTCTTACCCTTCACCGCAAAGCCTTCAGGTTGCCTCATGTAGATTTCCTCTTCCAAATCCCCGTGAAGAAATGTTGTCTTCACATCCATCTGTTCTACCTCAAAATCAAAAGCAGCAGCAACAGATCAAAGTAATCTAATAGAAGCTACCTTGGCAACAGGAGAAAAAATATCACCAAAATCAATTCCCGGCACCTGGGAATAACCTTTTGCTACCAACCGAGCTTTGTATTTCTCCACCTTTCCTTCTGCATTAGTCTTCTTCTTGAACACCCATTTGCTGCCAATGGGTTTCCTTCCAGTCGGCAACTCTACCAGATCCCAAGCCTCATTTTTGTGCAAAGATGCCATTTCATCAACCATGGCCTCTTTCCAGAGTTTTCCATCCTCTGGATCCACTGCTTCCTTCACAGTTCTGGGATCATCATTAGTAACAGACAAAGCAAAATTTGAACTGAAAGCAGATGGACTATACCTTTCTGGCTGCCTTCTTTCTCGACCTGATCTTCTCACAGCCGGAGTTTGTGGCTCTTCATCTTCTGATTCCTCCTCTGCTGCAGAGTCTGATTCTTCCTCCTTTGGCTCAAACTCTATCTTCTCAGGTTCCTTTGGTTGGACTTCAGATTGAATAACATCTTTTACCTCTCTGAACACCACATCTCGGCTGTACACAACCTTCCGTGTGACTGGGTTCCAAAGCTTATAACCCTTTAAACCATCCTTATACCCAATAAAGATGCACTTTTCATATTTACTATCCAACTTGGTTCGTTTCTCCTTTGGAACATGTACATATGCATCACATCCAAATACCCTCAGATGTGAAAGAGAGGGTTTCTTACCAGTCCATACTTCTTGTGGAGTCTTATCCTCCAACGCTGATGAGGGTGATATGTTGATTAGGTAACGTGCAGTATCCACCGCCTCTGCCCAGAATTCCTGTCCTAACCCGGCACCACTGAGCATGCTTCTTGCCCTTTCCATCAACGTCTTGTTCATTCTTTCTGCGACTCCATTTTGCTGAGGTGTATATGGAGTAGTCTTCTGCCGTGCTATACCACACTTCTTACAAAATTCTTCAAATTCCTTGCTGCAAAATTCTCCACCATTATCTGTCCTCAACACCTTTATCTTCTTCTCTGTCTGATTTTCCACCAGAGCCTTAAATTCTTTAAACCTGTCAAAGACTTCAGATTTCTTCTTAAGGAAATATATCCATGTATTCCTTGAGAAGTCATCTATGAATGATACATAGTACACAGACTTACCCAGTGATGGAACCTTCACAGGTCCAAACACATCACTGTGCACAAGCTCTAATATATGTTTCGTCCTCTTACCACCAGAGGGGAAACTCACTCGATTCTGCTTCCCATACACACAATTTTCACAGAAATCAAAATCCAGAGAGCTATCATTCATACCTTATACCATACCTTTACCATGAAGTATTCGAAGGCCCTTCTCTCCAATATGTCCAAGCCTTTGATGCCACAACATGGTCTTCTCTCCAGAGACCACTAGATTTTCTACTCCATTTTCAGGAACCATAGAACTATTGCACCCATCAACAACAGTGCTACCTTGCAGCTTGTCTAGAGTTCCAATCCGAACTCCCCGCATCAATATCAGTGCTCCTCGAACCATCTTGCAGGTATCTTTCTCGAACACCGTCTTTACACCTGCATCATCCAACTTGCTTACAGAAATCAGATTTCTGGCCAATGCAGGAATATGTAGAACACCCGGAAGTGTTCTAACCCTTCCACCTTGCAACTTCAACTTTACTTTTCCCCGACCAATGATTCTAGCCTTCCTATCATCTCCTAAGAAGACATCACCACCATCGTATTTCTCATACTCGCAGAACCACTCTCTATGGGGAGTGAAGTGAAAGGATGCACCTGAGTCAATCAACCATGCCTCATGATCTACATGTGTACTTGAAGAAGCCAAGTACACATCCCCACCTTCATCTGAGGTGGTTTTCGCCTCTGCAGAAGGAGCACCATCAGATCCCTTTCCTTTATCAGGAGCTTTAGATTTACAATCCCTTCTGAAGTGCCCTTCCTTTCCGCATTTCCAGCACACCACCTTCGTAGGTTTTCCTAGAGATTTAGATCTCCCTCTAGATTTAGATCTCCCACTCGATGACTTATTTTTGTTTCTGTTCTGGGACCGTCCTTGTACAGACAAGGCATCACCATTCTGGTTGTCCATATTATTCCGTCTCATCTCCTCCGTCAGCAAGGCTGAGACTATTTCATCAAACTGCAAAGCAGTTGCATTGCTACCTATTGCAATAACCAGACTATCCCACGAATCTGGTAGAGAACACAATAGACTGATGCACTTATCTTCATCTGAAATTTTAATATCAACAGATAATAATTGACTTACCACAGTATTAAACGCATTCAGATGCTCTGTCACCGAGTCTCCATCTTTCATCCTCAGGTTATACAGCTTTTTCCGCAGGAACAGTTTATTCACCAGAGACTTAGATTGGTACAAAGTCCCTAACTTGACCCACAAAGCCTTTGCCATAGCTTCCCCTGATACATTCAGCAATACTGAATCTGAGACACACAATCGTATTGTGCTCTTTGCCTTCCAATCCAATTTCTTCCATTCTTCATCGGTCACTCCCGATGGTTTAGTACCCGGATCTACCGCGATCCACTGATCTTTATCGACCAACAGATCCTCCATATTGAGTTTCCACAACTCAAAACTCTGACCATTGAACTTCTCAATCTCGATCTTTCCACTGCTCGCCATCTTCTTTCACCACCAGAATCGATCTCGCAGATCTCCCACTGAACAGGGTCTACCACAGGCCCGAGCGAAACCCCTCAGTAACAAAGGCGTCCCCTTGAAGCCAAAACAGCTCTGATACCAAATGTAGGTTTTAACCCTGTACAGAAATTACCTGCATACGAATTCTTAAACAAAGAAAATAAACAATGCGAGAGCATAACCCATAAAACACATATGCACAGAGATTTTTCCCTGGATCCCAAAACCGGGACTACCAGCTTGATTTTTCATTATGTTCCTTTCAATGTTACAATACATATTTATACATGCCGAAGCATCCAATACCATGGACCGAAAAACCATCGCGTCCAATACCATGTGCGAAAATCATGCACAAAACCATAGGTAGGTTCGCCCAACCTAATATAGGGTCCAAAAAAAATTTTCCCGGGGCGCTGCCCCGGACCCCGTAGAGGGGGACTACCCACCCCCCTCAAACCCCCCGGACAGGGGGGGCTGCCGCCCCCCCGCTGCGCAATCGGCACAACGAAGGGGGGCTACCGCCCCCCTCTAACCCCCCGTTTAACTACATGGGTTAGTCGTGGAAAGAATATAACACAACCCAACACTATGCAGCATAATGGAATACACAGAAGTATATAAACAATGATCATATACCTCACACCACGGACCATTTGAAGAAGTGGATGTTCATAAGACAATCCACGGTGAATACGTTGTTCACATTGTCGATGCGCAGGCCGGGGTCAATCTAGACTTCAGCTTCCCTTGCATCGATCGTTTCCTGGCTTGTCGCCATCAAAGGCATCGGAAACATAAACTGCCACAATGTTGAACCATTGATCTCATAGCATCGCTAAAAAAGAAGACTATTCTGGACTTCTTTGCAATGTAGCTCTCAGGCTATCTAGTGTTTGCAGCGCTCTGGCTACATTATTGCAGCTCTATGGCTCTGCCTGACCTTCTGGTTCTTTGGTTGCCTTCTCGCGCTACCTCGATCACGCTTTGTGGCACTCAGGCTCTGCGGCGCTCTGGATGGAAAGCTTTCTAGCTTCTCTGAGTGAACACGGCACCGTTTAGCTACCTCTGGCTATCTGGTCCTCTCGTGTTGCGGCTCTCCATCGGGCGCAGCCTCCTCATTGAGGTGATTTTGGCACTCAGCACAGGCTCTCGGGCTCTCTCTTCCTCTGGTACGCAAGCTCTCTGGCACATGCTCTCTCTCTAGCCTTTTTCTTCCTCTGGCACGCAGCCTCTTGGGCTCTCTGCCACACTGCTCTCACCCTCTATCACGCAACATTTAGCCTCTTGCCTCCCTCGTCTCTCTACGTCCATCGTGTTTTATAACACGTTTGGGACAAGGCCGTATAAAAATCGGGGTCGTTTTGTTTAGGAATAGAAGTCGTTCGAACCGAAGGTTCGACCAGCGAAACAAAACTACAATAATAGCCTTTTCTTTGTTTGAACAGAAAATACACAGAAAAATTAAAAAACCTGAAAAAGGTATAAAGCCGGACTTCAAACTTCATCCAATCGGGCTTATAAACCCGTCAAGTCCGTGCTATATCGCAATCACATTGCCCCTTCCAATAGCCATGCATATCAAGGGATCCGCCGACGCTGATCACTAATCGCATTCGCTACACCCAAGGGTCCCGGTCCTCAGCTTTTGGGTTTCGCCAACCCGATCCGTCGATGCCGACATCGCCGATTTACAAGCGCCGATATCACCGATTTGACCGTCGATTGCATAATTAACTCTCCGACATCGCCGATTGCCTGCCCCCGACTTCGATTAATCGAAGATCACTGATCAGGGGTTCTAAAGGCCCACCTTAAGTCCGCCCTTTGCACTTCTTCTGATGTGATTTGCCTTATAAGGCTTTAAGTCCATTTTTATGAGAAAAGCCTCATTTTTTCAAAGGAACCAAGGCAACTCTTTTCACGATAACTTCATCATCTGGACTCGGATTGACGAACCGTTTGCACCTCTACGATCAGGAAGACGAGATCTATACTCTAGTTCTAGTTCAAGTTCATTCCAAACACTTTGATTTTTGAGCCATCTTTGTCCTGTGTGTCTCTTTGGAGCCACCTGGATCATTTCAAGTGTAGAAACTTGTTGAATGTGGAATATTCCACATGCAACAAGTACCCATTATGCAAACTTTTGAGAAGACCCACGTCAATAAAAATTGAATATACATTGAAAGTGCGTTAACACATGTATCTTCATTTTTTATCAATCTCAGTCTTCTCAAAAGTATGCTTAATAGGTACTCGTTGGATGTGGAATTTAATTCCACATCCAACGATGTCTACACTTGAAATTTGAGTAAACATATAAGGAGATAAGCCGAAAATACAATTAAATAAAAAATATTTTTTCTTCTTTTCACTCCAAAATATTTACATGTACCTTGTTTTAAATTTAAAGGATTTTTATTGGTTTACATATTATGATATGAAAATTTCATGGGTACTTTTAGGTTGAAATTTCCTCTAATGAAACCATCCCACACAAACTACGCAAGGCCCTGTAATGAAGGTGAGCAAATCTTCGGTGCCAAAGCTCACACCGATTAGTGCTATAATGGACCAATGCTTTAATTGGTCTACCACACATTCTATATAGCCCTTCATTCTAACATCAAGTGTGAAGGCTTCAAGCTAGATTTCCTTGGCCATGCAATAGCTTTTCCATTAATGAAAGAAACCCCGAAACCTTTGTCTTCCATAGCTGAAATGGAGACAAGATTCTTCTTCAAGCCCGACACATATAACACATCTTGCAAATGAGAGGTTTGAGTAGAATCCAAACAAAAAGAAATGAAACCAATTCCTTTGATAGGATTAGTAGAATTATCACCAATTATAATATTCAAATTTGTCTCCCTCTGAACCAAATTTAAGAGGATTTCATGATACCCAGTCAAGTGTCTAGATGCCCCACTATCCACCAGTCAGCGATCAATGATATCTGAATATGAGCTTGAAAGAGTGAAAACGAGAAAATATTCAGCTTGATTATTAGCAACATTGTTAGAACACCTTGTGTTTTTGTACTTATTTTGAGGGCGTTCAGTCTCTTCAACATTTGCATAGGAAGCAAGACCTCTTCCTCTCCTTCTATTGTTTTTTTTTTTGTAAGTCAAGTGTCTTCTCCCAGCATACGCGCTTAGTAGCTCGGTGAGGTTTGAACATAGGTCGCCTTACTAAAAAAACCCTTTCTAAACCGGTTTTGCAAGTGGGACTCAAATCCTCTCCTTCTATTATTGAAGTTGTTGTTGTTGCCATTATTGTTGGAATTGGGCCTCCGAGTAGTTCTTCTTTCAGGACAATCTCGATCTATGTGGCCAAATTTGTCACATCTATGACATCGGACATTAGAAAAGTCCCTTCTATTGTTGTTGAATGTTGGAGCTGGCTTCTTTGACTTCCATTTGGAAGGTATTCCTTTCCCTTTTCCTTTCTTGGCATTGGCTGCAAATGTTGTAGGTTCTCCTTCTTGTTTCCTCTGAATTATTGTTCTGGAAATGATCTTGGATTCTTCTTGAGTGCAAGTGTCCAAGAGTTCATAAAATGATGGGAGTTCTTTTCTGGTACTAATTCTTGTAATGAATGTTTCCCAAGACATGGGGATTCAACCAAGGGTCATGCTTTCTCCAATCAGAAGAAGTTGATCTCTTCTTTGAGAGATTCTCATGAAGTAGCTTGTTATAGATTTTGTCTTGCACATATTGATGTCACGAAGTTGTCTCTTCAAGGATATAATATGGCTGAGATTGAAGACCTCATACATCCCAATTAATTTGTCATACATGTCCTTTGACTTCTTCAACTTGGACACATAAGTGATGAGATGATCTCTTAGAGAATCTATTATGATATTCTTAGCCTTGATCTCATCCTTTTTGTACTTGGATTTGACATTGGCATTGGAATTCTTGGGAGGTTCAGCAACCTTTACTTCCACATACTCCATCACATCATTCCCTTCAAGGGAAAGATCCAATCTGGTCCTCCATGTTGCAAAGTTGGTGGCATCATTCAAATTCTCTTCAATCGTGAAGTAGGAGGAAGCCATCTTGTCCAAGAGAGTTGATAACCAATCAGCGAGAGAAGTGTCTCAAGTGATGAATTCTTTATTCTCCAATGGTTGATCTTCACCTCATATCTCATACCATGTTAATTTTTCTCAACTTCTATGCTGCAATAATTACTTAAAACACCGTAACATTCAATTTCATTCACCCCAATAATAATGAAGCAACTATAGATAGAACAATAAACAATCATACACAATAGAAGATAGCTAAGAACAATGAGACACAAAGATTTTTTATCAAAGACGAGGGAAAAACCCCACAAGGGGGAAAACCCAAAATTAATTCTTCTTCTTGGATATTTAATCAATATTCAGCTAAGATACATAATCCAATTTGAACATCCATGAATATCCAAATTCAAACTTTGACTTCCAAGTCAACCAAGTCAAATCTAGTCAAATGAGAGAGCAAAAATTCAACATTGGTCAAAGATTGCAGTCTCCAATAGAGTGCCAAATTTTGGCCTATGGAAGCTTGGTCAACCTCAGTCAAATAGTCCCTGCAACTCTTGTTCAAATACCTCAATCAAATCCTGTTATAAATGCTCAGAAATTTGGTCAACGCAGAGAGAGATTTGGTCAACAAACAAAAGTATCCTGGTCAAAGATTCAGCCTTCCAAGATAGTCAAACCCTCAGTCAAACAAATGCAAAATATTCCTGCAATTCTTGGTCAAAGGAGAGAGAGAGTTGACCTGCGATGAACCTCAGTCAACATTACCAGAATTAAGGTAAGTATGCAGTCAAATAGAGTCAATGATTTCCTAAAATTCTCGGCCTCCTAAACAATCCAAAATTTCGTTCAAACAATTCCAAATAGCCCCAAGTCAAAGAGAGAAGAAAAGGTTGGTTAACACGTAGAATAAAATTTCGTTTGACTTGTTCATGTGTGAGATATATCCTACAATTTCAGACTGAATTGATTTGTGATTAGATGTGCCAAATGAGCTTCAAAGATGTCTCTATTTATATGTGTCTTAGGAGGTGACTTTTCACTTGTGGGGCCGACTTGGTCAAAGTCATTATTATGAATTTTCTCCATTACTTGCAAATGAAAAATCCAATAGAAACTGCCAATTTCAACACAACTAAATGTTATAATAATATTTAACAAAATATTATTTTATTAATATCCTATTACTAATTTTATTTAGATTTATGTAATGATATAGTTACATTTAAACATTAATTTTATTGCATTGGGTTAGTGCTTGTTTAGGGCAGTGTTATTTTTTGTGTTAGTTCAAGCCCGATGTTCGATCTGGGAAACATATCTCAAACAATTTATACAAAACATGAAACAATGTTTTCTTACTCAACGAGTCCATAAGTAATCAAGACATCATTTGAGTGCTTAATAGAATTTACTCTATTAGATTTTTTTGCTACTAACCAATGATTTACATTGACTATATTTGTGTTCAATATTTAAATGCTTATTCTGATGTTTCTTTCGCACCATTGTTCCTATTCATTTAAAAACTTTATCAAAATAGGATCTCTGAATCTTGGTATTCATGTTTTCTAAATACTAAGTGCATTAGTGATTTCACATTTGTGAATTGAACACTTATTGTCCAATATTAAATGAAATTTGTTTTTAATATGTGTGAGGAAGAAGTGTTATGCGAGAGAGTGAGCGTGCAAAGCAAGGAAAACAAACTTTCTTCTACAATGTTTCGCACTTCCACATACCTTCCCCATCTGCACATTTCTTCTGCACACTTTCCTCCCACACAATACTAGACATTAATCAATTAATTAGCATTTTTGTCTTATTAAAGTTTGAGGCATGCAAATTTTGGTTTATATCAGATGCAAAATAAGGGTGGGTGATTTTCTATCCCCGCGGCCCAATTTTATAACTTGAATCAATAGGGTAGACAACTTTTAAATTTCTAATATTGAAATAATATAGCACATTCCACGTCTTTGCATGTATTCCATTTTGACATATGTCCTCTACACATTACAAAACATCAATTTTAACCAGGAGATACACGACTATCATTTTTTATTGGTTCACTTCAGGCTAAAAACTAGCATTTAAAACTAGTTTTAGTTTTTTTTATTTTTTTCTTTTAATGTACCTTTTAAATTTTTAGTGTTGCAACCAACCCAGACACCTATTTGGTGTATGAGAGTGTAATAGTCCCTTCCACCCCTTAAATTATCTCAGGTTTTGGAAGGTGATACTTATGACTAACTCGACCTCTGTGGTCTCACTATGAAGATGGGGATAAAAAAAACCTTCTTCTCCAAATTTTGTTGAATTAACTTTGGACAACACCATCACATTTAGCTCGTCAAGAGTATTCCGATGATATAAAATTTACCTCAATCTAACTCTTGGATTGAGAGTTATGCCCAATCAAAATTCATCCAATCACATGGTACCATGTTAGCAAGACACTGCCACTGGAGTCCATGTAGACTCTAAGTCATAGGTTGTAACAAACCTAACCCCGTAGTGTTTTGCACAGTCATGCTTTATATTTGGCCTCGAAGGAAAAATTGGTGTGCATAATATTTCCCATTGCACATTATTTCTCGACCCCCTGATCACCCGAACTCTGAATTTCCTCCTTCAAGAGACCTACCATGGAGCCCACAATACTTCCACATAGCCACCATGACCAATGTGGCATCCTCCACCTCATCTCTCCTCATAGGTTCCATAGAATTTGTGCCTTTCGCACCTTGACTCTTTTCCATGCTATATCTAATTTTTGGGGAAAATCTAAGTGCACCTGAATTTTCACTTTGGCATACCCCCCTGAACCTCCAAATCTTGCATGACTCCATAAGTATAAATAATCCATTTTTGGCCCACCATCTGAGGTTTTTGCGAACTTGCACCATGCCTTACTCCTAGATGACCAAGATACAAGCTTCACTTGTGAGTTAATCTAGCCTTGCACCTATAATTCTCCAAATGGGTCCTACTTTAAACAAGTTATGCTCCTTCCAAAATCAGGATCACTCACAAACCAACATAGATATCTTGCTCTGCATACATATGGTGTTGTAAACATATGCACCATATGCAAACAGCCAGATCACCAAGATCTCGAATTTACTTATCAAACAATGTAACATTTGGTTCCGCCCAAGTGGGTCCTTCACCAAATATCACCACTTTCTTGCCTTCTCAACAACATATCTAGATTATTTCAAATCCAGTGCATTCCAAAAAATGAAAAAGCTCTACCTAAACAGATGCCCGGACTCTCTGATACATTTTCCAAGCCAAAATTGCATCTTCCCACTTCACATATCTGGATGCGCTATACAAAAATGGTTTAAAGACATATCTGGCCTAGATACATTATCCTTCCCTTAACCCATTTGGCCCTGGATACAAAATCTGATTTCTACAAAAATTAAACTTATAAAATCTGAGAACTTCAAGGGACTTAGCTAGAGTTCTTGAAGCCTGACATTGCTTAGAACACCAATTATACAAGAATGAAAACCTTATCCAAACACTAAACATTCCAAATATTATACATATCCATAATACAATCAATGTTCCTATCAACATGCCTACTATCAGGCACTGAAGCAAGTTAAGCCATAGTTAACACTACTCTATAAATTTAGATACACAGCATCGTATCAAATCACGGAGTGGATCCCAAACAACACTATCAAATCCACTGATATATCATACATTTCATCATTCTCAATCCTTTATTAGGGAATACAATCGATGGCCTTAAATAGTTAAAGATATTCACAACATATTAGACAATGGAATTCACACATTATAATAGTCAAGCTAAGCACATCAAGCTTTCATACATGACTGTGAACATAGCTCTACATTTAATGATCATATTAGCAAACACAGAGGCCTTCAACCTCCTGTTAGCAAACCCATAGGCCTTCAACATTCTGTTAGAAAACACAGAGGCCTCCAAGCCCCTCATAACCATGAAGATACTCACATACAACATGTCATCATAGACGAGTAGAAATACCACATTCTTCCATTAGCATTGTTATTACATACAATGTCATAACACATCAAAAACATCACCCATGATTCATGTTGTAACAAATATGCAAATAAATACACTTATTTAATTGCTTTAGCCTCATAAGGAGTCTATAGCCTTCAACAAGGCATTAATCCATGATAATCATAACATGTTAGATAGGGGGGATCACATATCATAACGGGTTATCTGAAACACATGAAGCAACCATGCATATAAACATATGGATTCATAAGTTTCACATGACCATGAGAACATATCAACAAGCATTCAACATAGACATACATAAATATCAGCATTTCTCCATAAGTTGTACTAAACCATACATCTTAATATCACATTTTAGGCATTATTCATCATCCACAATACAATAAGTAGAAATAATTATTCTTATTTGTTCAACTTGAAAGGTTGGCAACTGAAGGAGGGACTTCAACTCTCCACCCAACCATAGGCCAACTACATTGCAATATTTCTTGGAGTTGCCCACCCTTGAGTCGGATTTAGAGTTTGAAGAATTAAGTGCTCAAGGGAATTCACACCAATAATCAATCATACAAGTAATCAATAGGAGGAGTCAACTATCCAGAGGATTTATCAACTACTCCCAAGAATCAAGCACCACAGTGACTCTCTTTATCTCTTAGAAATCAATCACGGGGATTCAGCCAAGGTTTAGTGAAGGTTTTCTCAGTCCAGGAGTATGATCTCACTCTAAGGGTGGTTTTTCAGCCCCAAGGCAAGCACCAAGTGAATCAATATCTCCATTGAGCCTTCTCAGCCAAATCCAACACCGATACATGCACTGGGTTGCACCAAAATGAAGAGAACAATCTCCCAATAACACTATAAAAGGATTTTTGCAACGTTGTTTCTCCTAATCGCTCCCACTCCTACGCATATGTTTTTCTTATGTTCTCCTACACACACCTCCTTTCATCTCCCCTAACATGGCTCAGCTTCCATCCTCTCACATCCTAGAAAAACAACAAATCATGGGTACTTTCCCTACCCAATCTCTCCTTGCCAACATTGTTAGATGTGGAGGATTCCATTATGCCAACAACTCCACCCTTGGCACTTCTCAACCCTATATTCCCTATGTAACGCTCACCATCTTTTCTTTTCTCTTGTATGTTGACTCTCCCATCACAACCAGCAAGATAGGGAGATTGCATGGGCCTTGTCATTTACTATGGGCTACCCATACACACCTTAAATGCTTGTACCAAGAGACTATTTAATCTATCAAGGAGATAGATTGGGGAAAAAATGAAGTGGCTTGGATTTGGGTTTAAACATTACACAAGCAACTCCTCCTCCTCAAACTCTAAATCCTTGTCCACTCATCGAGCTCAGCCATATTTTACATTTTCACATAATTTCACATAAACAAATATACATAGTGACACTTACATGGGGGCTAGCAAAAAGGAACATTGTCCTCAGTGTTCTATAAACTAAACACAAAATACATTTGTGAGCTTTATATATGCACAACTCTATACATTACCGACATCTTCCATGTCTTGAGTTTCCACTTGAGTTAAGTCATTCATATTTCATGATCTAGTTTCCTCTAGAATTCCTAACATTCCAACACATTTATGCCTAGTAGTTTGTTTCTCTTCGAGGCTTCTATTAACATCAGGCTTACACCTTCATGTCAAGTCATGGATGTCAGTCTATATTTTTGCAATTCATGATCATGAAAGGGGGTATTGTATTCATTATAAGGTTGGTAAAACCTAGGGAAATGTGTCATTTAAATCCTTTTGCCTAACCCTAAGTTTATGCAAAATTTCACTTTATGATTTGACCTATAGCAAAAAATTGGGTAGCGCTACGAAATGTTTTGGTAACGCTTTTCAAAAAAAAAAAAAATTCTATTTATAACCCATTAAGATGTCTTTTCTGAGCGTCCAAGTGGTGGTTTATAAAATAACGGTCCTCCCCTTGCATGAAGTGACATTTTCCAAGAGTTTTGAGCCCATTTGAGCCATTTTAAACCAAACCCTAGTTTACCTTGTTTTCCTAAAAATTGTTTTTCCAGCAAACCCAAATTTTTTGTTTTCCAGTGCAAAAAGAGAGTTAGTTGTTTTTCAATGCCCTATTGATTTATTGAAAGGTCAGTGAAGGTGTTGCATGTGTTGGAGCTTGGAAAAATGGGTCATTCTGGCCATGTGAAGAGGTTTGAACCTGTTGGAATGTAATTCGAAATGTACCTTGAAATGCTTGATATTTTCAGAAGTGCAGGTTGGGAACTCGTCTTTCAATGTTTTGATGGTTACAACCTCAACTAGTGCCATGAATTTGTCTTCTCTTTCAATGGTAATACAACTAGAATCAGGACATTACAATTCCCTGTCATAGAAGAGTTGATTGTTGAAGTGGTGGATTTTCCAACAGAAGGTGAAAGGTGATTCAAGAAGCAGAGGTTGTTGAATGTAGATTTGAATTTCTTCCTAAAATAAGACTGCCAAAATCAAGATTGGGATGCAGGGATCCTCCAAAACAAAGTGAAATCTCAATGGGCTACTACACTTAGAACTCTCCAGCTTTTCGTCACTTTTGAAGGTAGGTATTCGAAAGCTTACATATACCACATGAGGTTTCTTTGTCACTTAGCAGGTTTTAGGAAAATGAATTTTCCATACTTCCTACATCAAAATTTGTTGAAAATGTGCACTAAGGCAAGGAAGAGACCTGAATTACAAGCTCATGATATTTTTCATCACAATCTTATTAAGATTTTATATACTTCATCAAAAAGAGGCCAAAACAGAGTTTCTCCTCAAGTTGTAACTCATGAGACCAAAGGAGAATCTAGCCAACCCCAGGTTGAAAGACATGAGGAGGTCCCTGTGAAAATGCCAGAAGTTGAGGTTGAGGTTTATGAAGGAAGGACTAGAAGCCAAAGAAGCCAACAGAGAAATTTAGTAGAGGAGGAAATAAAACAGGAAATCTCAAAGAGAAAAAAGGGTAAACAAAAAATTAAAGAAGAAGATGAGGAAGTCGAGACAGTTAAGGTTTTGGGCAAGGGGCCTCACACTTGGCCTACTAACAAGCTGAGGTTGAAATTCAAAGCCAGAATTAATCCTAAGTACAAAGAAGTCATCATCATCCTTGATGAGGAAGAAAAAGCATAGCAGACTTCAAAAGGTAATAAAAGATAGAGAAAAGCAAAGTATGCTAAGAAGAGCAAAGGCAAAACCCTAAAAATTGATAAAATCTCACAAAAGCTAACTAGGAGGGTGACAAGGAGTCAAGATAAGTTGGACATCCTTGCTCAAGTTGTAGAGGACATAGGGAAGTGATCAGTTGACTCCAGGGGTAGAGTATAGTATAAACCCTCATTTTTGTTATAGTAAACCCTAATTTTGATGCACCAAACCCTAATATATATTTAACATTTTGGTTTACCATGGTTAAATTATCAAGCAATACTTATTTTGAGTATATTGTGGTAAGATATCATATATTTTTGTGGCCTGAAGAGTACGAGTCAAGATGAGGAAATCAATCAATAAAGACGGCAGACAGTTACATAGTTTTGGCTTCATTTCCATGTTCATGCATCAAATGGCTACAAGGAGGGAATACGAATTTATCTTCAGAGATCAATATTGTAAAGCAATAGACTGTTCCATATCCTATCTTGTAGCAGATAGCCCATTATTTCTCGAGGATACTAGCAGCAGGAGTGTATTGCAACCTTGTACTATGTTTTGACTAGGGGTTATGTACCAGATTAGTGATCCGAATAGCTCAGAGGATAGAGTTTTTGTGAATTTTTTCAATTAAACTCTCAAATATTATGTAAATATTTTGTAATTATTGCTAACATACTTCAAGTAGTTGAGCTCTATTGTATTTTTTATATATTGCATCAAGAATATGAAGAAATGGTTGGGTTTTCTGAAAATTATAGTCATTCTCTACGTGTTTTGAATCCATCAATTATTTCATTTTCCAAGATCAGTAGATTCTAACAAGTGATATAAATATTCATGAGACAGTGGATTTTAGAATGTATCTCTGTGTTTTTTTTTCTCCTTCAATAATCACATAACTATATTCCCTCTTAATGTTTGAAAAAGATAAATTAATTCAGAAATAATTTTGTTCTTGATGCTCTAAGTTAGGTTTTCAAAGGTTCTCATTCTGATCTTCTAAAGCCACCTTAAGATTCATTGTGCGTGCCCTATAGTGGTGGATCTTTTTCTTCTTCTTCATCCATCTATAACAAATGGAAAAGGTCTAGGATATGTTATCCACCTTGCCTTTATCAATCCTGATTAGACAGCTAGGTATCTTGATAAATTAATCTAAACCCTAGCTATTTGACTCCATCACCCAATAAGTTATTGATTTCAGGCCCAACCAACCCTACATCAACACAACTTATATAATATCTAGCCACAGTATAAAGGTCAGAGAAACCCCTCTCTGGATTGAAGGGACTAGCCTTCAATCTACAAGTTGGAGTGAAAAGGTTACCTTGGAAACTTCTCTCCTATAGCCAAGAGAAACTTTCTAAGTGCTAACAGCTTCCATAGGAACAAACTCTTCTCATTGCTTCCTGGCACACACCTAATGCATTTTTTATCCTAGTGAGTATGCACATGATTCTTTGAAAACTAGTTCACTCAATTTCCCTTTTCCGCGCAATCACACACCTTCCAAGTTTAAGCATAATCTTCTTTGTTTCATCAGTCCCTCGAGAAATCCATCCCTTGTCGAGGCTTCCCCGCACAGGAAGAATCCTCATAGCTAAGGCATCCCTTAAATGCTTTGTTTTAATATCACAACACATTTTTCATGGCATACCTCGTGGCCATCAATGGGTATCACAAGTTTCAGTGTCACCACAATGGCCTAGTCCTGAAGGTTTTCAATTCCATTATGTTGTTGTTATGCACTTTGATATTATTAAGATGATATTTCTTGCTTTGTAATCAGCTTAATATATTTATGCTAGACATTTTAGTAGTTCACTACATCATAAACACATGAGTCTTATGAGATTGATCAAAAAAAAATTAAGGCAAATTAAACCACACTTCCATCAGCATATTTTTTATGAGGTTAACCATAAAAATTTAAATCAATTCAAAACACAACTTCAACAGTTCTTCCTCTAGCTAACAAGCACTAATTGATTTCACAAAAAAATCAAATACTCAATGTTTAAGGTAAGAGTAGATAGTGTTGAAAAAATTATAATACTTCATTATCCCTAATTCAATTTAGTGTATTTTATTAATTGTATCCTTTATTATAGATAAGTCCCTAATTTCATAGCCTTAATAAAGAAAATATAGAGCTAAATCGTGTGACATGGGGCAAGGTTATCGACGCATCAAGGTTTGAACTCGTCTTTTTGTATAATTCATGGTGAGCCAGTTACTCGATATATGATACTCTAAGCTTAATAAGATGTGTGGTATATTGACTCGTAATTTGGAATAATAGCATATGGCCAATTAGGGTACACGACATAGATCCACACAGTCTTCAGCGAACTCCATCTTTACATCCAACTCACTAAGTAGTTTCACCACCAAGGGAAGCCCTCAGTGGAAGAGTGATTTCACAAAAAAATCAAATACTCAATGTTTAAGGTAAGAGTAGATAGTAGTGAAAAAATTATAATACTTGATTATCCTTGATTCAATTTATTGTCTTTAATTAATTGTATCCTTTATTATAGCTAAGTCCCTGATTTCATAGCCTTGATAAAGAAAATATAGAGCTAAATAGTGTGACATGGGGCAAGGTTATCGACGCATCAAGGTTTGAACTCGCCTTTTTGTATAATTCATGGTGAGCTTGTTACTCGATATATGATACTCTAAGCTTAATAATATGTGTAGTATATTGACTCGTAATTTGGAATAATAACATATGGCCAATTAGGATACACAACATAGCTCCACACAATCTTCAGTCAACTCCATATTTACAGCCAACTCACTAAGGAGTTTCACCACCAAGGGAATCCCTCAGTGGAAGAGTGATTTCACAAAAAAATCAAATACTCAATGTTTAAGGTAAGAGTAGATAGTAGTGAAAAAATTACAATACTTCATTATCCTTAATTCAATTTACTGTCTTTAATTAATTGTATCCTTTATTATAGCTAAGTCCCTGATTTCATAGCCTTAATAAAGAAAATATAGAGCTAAATAGTGTGGCATGTAGCAAGGTTATCGATGCATCAAGGTTTGAACTCGCCTTTTTGTATAATTCATGGTGAGCTTGTTACTCGATATATGATACTCTAAGCTTAATAATATGTATAGTATATTGACTCATAATTTGGAATAATAACATATGGCCAATTAGGGTACATGACATAGCTCCACATAGTCTTTATTCAACTCCATCTTTATGTCCAACTCACTAAGTAGTTTCACCACCAAGGGAAGCCCTCAGTGGAAGATATACTACTCCATGCAGTATTTTCGTATAGCTCCATCCTCAAGTCCAACTCACTAAGTCATTTCACCACCAAGGGAAGAACTCGGTGGTGGATATACTACTCCACACAATCTTTTCATACTACTCCATCCTCATGTCCAACTCACTGAGTAGTTTCACCACTAAGGGAAGTACTCAGGTGGTAGATATACTGCTCCATGTAGTATTTTCATACAACTCCAAATAAGCCCCCCCCCCCCCTCTCTCACTCACCTCCTAGTGAGCGTGGGCATATCATATACCATTAAGGTAGTCATTTGTCGATAAGAATATCATTACACCTCCATTATCATATGTCATCTAGGAAAATATCATCACACCTCCAATAACATCATCCACCAAGGTAGAGCCTCCCCCTCTCACTCACCACCTAGTAAGCATGGGAATATCACCTACCACCAAGGTAGTCATCTATCGACATGCTTCCACCAGCAACTCACCTTTACAAGCCCAAGAAACCACCATTCTAGGCAATCTACAAGTACAAAGGATTATTTGTATGGGCCCCCATCAGTCACTCACCCTTCCGGGCCCAGGAAAACACCATTTTTGGTAGTCTACCTATCCTATGGATTTCCTACACAAAGTGATTATTAGATTCTTATAGCCAAGTATCGATCTTGCATGCTCTAATGATATGTGCATGGAATATTATGGATAAGTCACGATCTGGCATGCTCCATTGCACTACTCATGAATCTTATAGTCAAGGTAATGGTTATGACTTGCTCCCATGAAATAAAAAAAGTGCCATAGGCTGCATTGTCATCACGAAATTCTTCTTCCTGAGCTCCAAGCTCCATTATTCCACCTATGTCACAACATTTAGTTTTTCATGAGATATACTCAAACATTTCAAACCAGAAATTTTAATTGCCCGATTTTGCTTCATTTAGAAGTCAAATCTCATAAGCATGATACTTACAGTCATGTTTTTGGGCTCTTTTGCAAGCAGTGTTAATCTATCATGGTGGCTTTGATCTCACACCCCATTCCAACACTCTTTCTGCAATCTGATATTTCAATCAACCAACACTTGTCTTTCATTGGGAGACTTTTGAGGTCTAAAATGGGCCTCCTAAGAAAAATGTACAACTAAAATAAACTTTATAAGAACCAATAGGATTCAAGATGATGATGTCAACCATGGGGGATGATTCACCATTTTTAGAGTAAAAAAGTAAAAAGATTAAAAAATAATAAAATAATAAAACTACTTTTTCAGCTCATATTTTCAACTTATCTCCCTAATGTTTTACTCAAATTTCAAGTGGGAGTACTCGTTGGATGAAAAATTTAATTCCTCATCCAAAGAGTACCCATGTTGCATACTTTCGATGGACCCTGCTACATGAAAATGAGAAATACATTAAAAACGTGATTGCAATCATGTTTTTCATGTATTTCTCATTTTTCGTGTAGCAGGGTCCATAGAAAGTATGCAACATGGGTACTCCTTGGATGAGGAATCAAATTATGCATCCAACGAGCGTTCTCGCTCGAAATTTGAGTAAAACCATAAAGAGATAAGTTGAAAATACGAGTTGAAAAAATAGTTTTTTCTTTTTTCCCTCTAAAAGTTGATGATGTAATCTAATCTTATTTTATTATTTCCACTATTATTTTATAATTTCCTTAGGAGGCCCATTTTAGACCTCAAAATTCCCATATATATATAATCTCCTTAATGCAAAAATTCACAATAGTCTGAAGTGACCTCAAAATTATAATACTCATAACAATTCTATCATTCAAATAAATTGAAATGGAATTCATTGTGTTGTACAAGTGCATCACATTTATTCCAAGCATTTTATAATGCAATCAAACATTTATTCTAGGAGACCAATGAGTCGAAAATGAGAGATGCATATCTCTAAATTAATGAGTAGTTTAACATTCATTACAAGAGTCATCGCAATATTTCATACCAAACGCTTCTCCCCTTAACCATGTCCTTTTCTAAGCATCCATGCAAAGCATTCATTAATTTTAAATAACATGTATTATTTTTAGATGAAAGGAACTCTCACCTGATTCCTTTCTTTACCTTTTTACTGTGACTTTCTACTTCCTTACTTTTTTGTCATTACTAGCACTTTAGATGAAGCCTTTTTAAGGGGTTCAGCCACCTGGTAACATTCTTGTTGTTGCAACATTCAACAGTGCTTTCCATATTCATTTTGACAAGCATGTGTCACACATGCACACATCCCATGCTATGCATACATTATCAATTTCCAGCCTTTATCATTTCATTCATGCACACAACAAAGGTCATAAACATAATCACATTAATAATTGTAGTTTATAGCAAAAGGTCATTCTTGTAATTTTTCCCAATGGTTCCTCCACATGACGTGAAATTCATTAAATAAATTCATTGTATTGCTCAAATCATATTAAGTAGAATACCATTCACATAGTGATCATATTTTTAAATATTAGTCACTTATCTTACTACTATGATGGTTCTCAACAAATGGCCTTTCAAACTAAATAGCATCATTATACCTTTATTTCATTTTCTCATATTTCTCATATTCATAAAGTATAGAAAATATATCAGCATTCACAGTTTTCAATTAAAGTAACTTCCTTTTTATGTTATTTTTGTAGCTATCATGTCACTGTCTATTTTTTTTATGTGGACCCAGCCAGGTCCTCTTAGTTGTTATGTTATCTTCTTTTTCCCTATGTTTCCATTTATCTTATGCACAAGGTCTAGTCAGGGTCTTTCACTTCTGGTTTGGTTTTATTTAGCTCTTCTCCATGAGATCCTTTTCTTTCTTTTCCCACACCCAAAAAACCAACCAAGACCAAACCAAAAAAGGCAAGAAGAAAAAATGCAAAACATAGAAATACTACAATAGAAACAAACAAACAACAAGAAAATTGTAGCCAACATTAATAACAAAGACATGTAAAACAATCCCTTTGCACATCATTCATTATTCCACAACAAACTCAATCCCTTGAGTTATGGTGTTCAGTGTGTCCATCACCAACATATGCACAAAATTTTAGTCAGAGTCTTTCCCAAGGTTTATAACAACCTCAAAATTCCAATATCCCTCTAAATAGTTCAAGAAGGAAATTTTCAGTATTTCATAGAGATTGAGGGGATGCTCCCTCAACTCTCTTACTCTTTGAGTCACTTCCTTCGGTGTTGTTGGTAGTTGGTTCATGTTCCTAGAGTTCACATGAATTTTTTTCTTTCATTGTTTATTAGGGCAGTCTTTCCTCAGATGTGCCTTTCCACAATTCCAACATAAAAAGGTATTTCTTTTCTCTCCAGCCTTACGAGGTTTATTTATGGCCTAATCAACACAACATTCTGCTATATGTCCAAAGGTTGATGCGTGTTGCAACGACCCTTGCATGTACGATAGGTTTTGTAGCAGCACTGTGTTTAGCCTTTCTTGTTCAACTCATTTTCTGATAGCCTTTCATTCTTCACTTTGTAACTCTTCAACTCAACTTTCAAGCTCCTGGAGGATTTTGTTCTAATAGGGTAACTTTCCACTTCATACTCGTGATGAACTTCTTCCATGCTTTGTTGTACCATAGTGTACTCTATCCTTTTATTTCTTATTGCAATTGGGTCCTCTTATGTGTTGTCAAACACACATAGTTGTTAGTTATATCAGGCATAAACATATTAACTTGTTAATACACTGGGTCCATTCCAACACTCAGCAAATTGGTTTGAAGTATGCTGACCTAATATTGTTCACACATCTAAACCCATGTTAGTCACAGATTCCAAGAATCAAAAAGTGCATATCAGCATGTGCATAGCCCTATCCTCACTAGGTTTGGAATCAAAATTTTAACAAGATTGGCATCCATGAAATCTACAATTTTAAAGGTTAGTATATACATATATATACATTAAAAACAAATTATCATAATAAAAAGTTTAATTATCTATGTATGAGCCTCTTCAAGTCAAGTGCTAAGCTTAAGCTTTGATTCTAACTTTCTCTTTCATGGCCTATTCAGTCTAAGTGTTGAACTTGGGCACTCTGATACCACTTTGTATCTGTCTCTTCCACCCCCTTAAAGTATCTCAGGTGGTGGAAGATGTAACTTATGACTAACCTGACCTCCATGGTCTCACTATGAAGATAGGGTTAAAAAAATTATCTTCTTTAAAGTTTGCAGAATTAACTTTGGACAACACCATCACATTCAACTCATTGAGAGATTTCAGTGATATAAACTTTACCTCAATCTGACTCCTATATTGAGAGTTATGCCCAATCGAAGTTTATCCAAACACATGGTACCATATTAGCAAGACACTACCACATGGAGTCCATGTAGACTCTAGGCCATAGATCCTACCAAACCTGACTCCGTAGTGTTTTGCGCAACCATGCTTTATATTCGGCATTGAAAGAAAATTCAATGTGCACAATATTTCCCATTAAGTATTATTTCTCGACCTCGAGATCACCCAAACTCTTGATCTCCTCATTCAGGAGACCTATTGTGGAACCCACAATGCTTCCACGTAGCCACCACAACCAGTGTGGCATCCTTCACCTTATTTCTCCTTGTGGGTCCCATAGTGTCTATGCCTTATGCACCTTAACTCTTTTCCATGTAATTTCCAATTTTGGGGGAAAATTTGAGTGCACTTGAATTTTCACTTTGGCATACCCCCTGGACCTTCAAATCTAGCATGACTCCATAAGTATATCTGGTTGTATCCCACCATCTGGGGTTTTTGCGAAATTGCACCATGCCTTACTTCGAATGACCCACATACAAACTTCACTCGCAAGTTAATCTAGCTTGTGCCTATAATTCTCCAAATGGATCCCACTCCAAATAAGTTCTACTCCTTCCAAAATTTGAATCACTCACCAACCAACATAGATATTTGACTTCGTATACATGTGGCGTGGCAAACATACGCGCCATGCAGAATCACCTGGATCACCTTGATCTTGGATTTACTTATCAAACAATATAACATTTGGATCTTCCCAAGCAAGGCCCTCACTAGATATCACCACTTTCCTTCTCCGCAATATATCTAGATTATTTCAAATCTAGTGCATTCCCAAAAATGCACAGGGTCTACCTAACCAAATTCTTGGATTCTCGGATACATCTACGAAGCCCAGAGTGCATCCACCCACTTTGCATATCTAGATGTGCTAGACAACAAAGGCCTAAAAATATATCTAGCTCGGATACATTATCCTTCCCATAACCCATCTGGCCCTTGATACAAAATTTGGCTTCTACAACACTTAGACTTATAAAATTTGAGAACTTCAAGGGACTTATCTAGAGTTCTACTTGAAGATTAGCGTTGCTCAGAACACCAATTCTACAAGAAAGAAACCCTCATCCAAACACTAAACATTCCAAATATTATACATAGCCATAATATAATGAATGGACCTATTAATATGCCTACTATTATGCATTGAAACAAGCTAATACATAGCTAACACGACTTTATAAATTCAAATATATAGAATCATATCAAACCACATATTTGACCCAAAAAAACACTATCAGTTCCATTGATATATCACATATTTCATCATTCCTAGTACTTTACAAGGAAAGACAATCAACGGTCTTAAACAATCAAAGGTATTCACAACATATCAGACAATGGAATTCACACATTGTAACAGTCTATCTAAGCACATCAAGCAGTCATACATGACTATGAATATAAATATGCATTTCATGATCATATCAACAAATACAAAGGCCTCCAAGTTCTTATAAGCAACCACAGAGGCCTCCAAACCCCTCATAACCATGAAGACACTCACATACAACACTTCATCATAGGAAAACAAGAATACCACATTCATCCATTAGCAGTGTCATTACATACAATGTCATAACACATAACAAACATCATCCATCATTCATGGTGTAACATATATGCAAATAAATACACTTATTTAATTACTTCCTAATCATAACAACAAGGCACTAATCCATGGTAATCATAACATCTAAGATAGGGGAGATCACATACTATAACGGTTTAGTTGAAACACATCAAGCAACAATGCATATAAACAAAGGGATTCATAAGACATGACCATGAGAACATATCAACAAGCATTCATCATACACATACAGAGATATCAACATTTCTCCATTAGTAGTATTGAACCAAACATCTTAATATCACATATTAGGCATTATTCATCATCCATAATACAATGCATACAAATAATTATACTTATATGTTCAACTTGAATGGGTGGAAATTAAAGGAGGGGCTTCAACTCTCCATCCAACCATAGGCTAGCTACACTGCAATATTTCTTGTAGTTGACCACCCTCAATCTGGATTCAGGGTCTGAGGAGTTAATTTCTCAAGGGAATTTACACCAAGAACCAGTCAGACAGGCAATCAAGAGGAGGAGCCCATTATCAAGGGGGTCTAGCAACTGCTCCCAAGAAGTAAGCACCACAATGACTATCTCTCTCTGTCATAAATCAATCACAAGGATTCACCCCAAGTTCAATGAAGGTTTTCTCAGTCCAAGAGAATGATTCCACTCTAAGGGTGGTTTTTCAGCCCTAAAGCAAGCATCGAGTGAATCAATATCTCCATTGAGCCTTCTTGGTCAAATCCAACACTGATACATGCACTGGGTCACACCAAAATGTCGGGAATGATTTCCCAAACACACTACAAAGGATTTCTACAACATTACTACTCATGAGCACTCCTTACCCTACATATATGCTTCACTTGCGCTCTCCTGCACACACCTCCTTTCACCCCATCTCCCCTAAGACGGCACAACTTCGCTTCACTCACATTGTGAAACACAAGTAATCGTGGGCACTTCCCCTACCCAATTGCTCCTTTCCAACATTGTTAGGTGTGGATCATTTCGTTATGCCAACAACACCAGCCTTCCACTTCTTATCCCTCTCCCCCCTATGTAATTCTCTACATCTTTTGTTTTCTCTTTCGTGTTGACTCTCCCAACATGTCCCACGAGACAAGGAGGCCACAAGGGCCTCATCCTTTACTACATGTTTCCCATATACAACTCAATGCTTGCACCAACAAACCATTTAATCTGTCAGGGAGATATGTAGGGGAATAAATGAAGTGACTTGGGTTTGGGTTTAAAGACTTCACAAGAAACTCCTTAAGCTATGAATCTGTGTCCACCCCTCCAGCTCAGCCATATTTTACATTTTCACATAAAGAATATACATAGTGACACTTATATGGAGGGGTAGCAAAAAGGGTTGTTACAGAGAACCCCTTGTTTGTAATACAAGGGACCCCACTTCACACAATGATTTGACTACTAAATTCTACGAAGGTTTACATAATCTACCCACCTTTGGATTAGAACCTATGACCTTTTATGAGGAAACACATGTTGTTAACCATTAGGAAACACATGTTCTTAATTATTTGTTGAGGTAGATTTTGAACCACATTTCATTTTCATTTGATTTCTAGAACCTTTACAAAGAACATATAATTTCTTTCTTGTGACCTCTATCTGTGTTTTCTTCTCATTCCAAACTTCAGCAATGACTTGGTTTTCATTTTCTATTTCTTTCATTTCTAATCCTCCTCGATGCAAGAATTATTCTTCAATGCTAGAGATAGGGGTAGTATACATATATGAAGTAGGGGTAGTATACATATATGAAGCAGGGGTAGTATACATATATGAAGCAGGTGATGGCACCAAATTCAACTGGGTCATGCTACATTATTGTAGTGCCATTTCTATTACACCCATTGTGTCACTTAATTGTAGTAAAATTAACACTATCCGATCTTGGTGCCAAGTAAGGGGTAAAAATAAACCACTACATGGATGTTTGTAACTCTATAAAATATCAAGAGTACAATAAAACATTGTGATTGTTGGGCTAAGGTAAACTCTAAATAGTCAACAGATACACACTCATCTTTCCCCACTCCACTTAGGTCAAAACATCTTTACATTGTTGGAAATAATTAAAAGATATCCTAGCATGGAATGTCACATTATGAAACTGGTTAAGCATAACAATTTGGCTAAGCATGAATGAATACCTATAGTTATGTGCAATGAAGAACTTTGCAATCTAGAAACTAGGGCTAAGTTGTGCAAATCACATGGACAATGAGTACATTACAAGTGTTTGTTGCTACCCTAGTGCAAACATATAAACTGATATGAACTAAATTTGGTACAATCAAAGACAAAATAAATTTTGATTGCAAAAAATGAGTGCATTTACAATAAGAGAGGGGCATGGTAACTTTGACTTGTCCAAGTATACAATTTGAACATGAATCGAAGATTTAGTTGATGATTTAATTATCAAGATGACCATGTTTAATAAAACACCTAATGATAAAAATAGATCTCTTTCTCTCTCCCTCCCTCTCTCTACCTCCTACACAAGCAACATAATGTTGGTTGTTGAGCCATATTAATTTGTAGAGGCAATAAAGTTGTAAACACAACATTAAACTATTGTATTATGTTGTACAAGTATGTGTATTTTTAGTAGTTAGTGCATGTTTGACATTTCTGGAAATCTATGTTCACTACAGATTTGTATGATATGTCTCTTCTCACATAATCTTCAATATTAATTGATCTTTGATATTATTAAGTATCCAATTTGTGAAAACTTCCTACTTTAGTGCTGCGACTAAGCAACAAATTTTGTCAACTTTCCTAGAATTGATTATGTAACTCCTAGAAGTGATATCCAAGATCCTTAATCCTTAGCAAAGGTGTTGTTGGAGAAGATTGTGTAATTAGAAGCATAAGGTTGATTCACTTTACAAGGTTTGCGATCAAAATCAATAGCACATTGCAATTATTCAATGCCAAGAAAATTATGCAATTACTATGTATTACAGCAAATTAGAGAACCTAAACACTAAACTCGAAATATCTATTACACATACTTATATAAAATACATAGAATTAGGGATACACATAATTGTCATTATTCACTTGAATGGTTTAACAAGGCCCATATTGGAAGTTGAAGCCCATTAGATAGGGTTTCTTTAAGATCTTAGAATAGACTACGAGATTACATTGAAATTTATCCCCACCTCATTATAAAGGCATATGCTTTATATGCTTAATGGTAAATGTTTATTTGTTAAAGGTCGTTTAACTTTCAAAAGAGAATCCTAATCAAGATCTAGTGTCACCTACAATACAAAAAGTTGATTATTGATCTTTTGAATGGATAAACTTGGTTATAGTAAAGCAAAATACTACAAATAAAACAATAACCTTTAAGCAAGGCAAGATCACAATGCCCATTATTATAAGCAAAGAGATTTTCTATAGTGTAATGGTACCTGTGGCAAAGAAGAAACTAGGCATTTTTTATGATCAATGAAGATAGATATTTATGTTAGCTCTCATATATTTAGAAATGTGCCAACTGAATCTCATATAATTATGTAAATATAATGGGTCACTTAACTTATTTTTATGAGATAATAGTATATTAATGAGAGCATACTCATGAGGAGTAGGCCCATTAGGTTGTGTGGGGCTTAGTCCTCATCAGGGCACTAGTTTAAACCTCATGGGAAGGAATTAAGGGTCGGAGCCCCACGTAGCAGATATAAATGGTCCCACAAGGCGTACAAGTTCAGTTGAGCCTTGAACAATGCTGGTGACAATATCCTACATGTGGGAAGATTGCTCTTCCATCCAATATTAGGGCTAGCCTTAACCTAGGTTCAACCTAGTTAGGGAAAAAATAAATATTTAAGAGTGTCATAGATTCTACCTAGATGAGAATTTATTTTTATTTTTTTTTCACAAATTCAGTTGCTATTATATATCTGAAAAAAAGAGGGAGACTGAGCTCCTGAAATACATGCTGAGGTGCCAAGAAGAGCTAGGGAAGAAGGAGTTACAACTTAAACAAAATTCCTCCTTAATCCTGCCTTTTGGGCTTCTAAAAACCAAAGACCAAAGGTAAATCCTAACAAACTGCAGTAATAAATAACAGCATTTACAAAGCATATCAATCTATATTACTGTGGCTGATGTGTTGAGCAGTGGACTCTTCAGGTTTGTCGTCGGCACCGACTTGCTTCAAACTTGACGAACTTGTTGAGGCTACGTTTTTCTTTTCTGTTGTTCCTTTTCTGTTGTTCCTTTTCTACTGTTCTATTTTTTTCTGCTGTTCCTTTTCTGTTGTTCCTTTTCTGTTGTTCCGTTTTTTTTGTTGTTCCTTTTCTGCAGTTCCTTTTCTGTTGTTCCTTTTCTGCAGAAACCAAAGGTGTTGTTCCTTTAGATCGGCAGAAGAAAAAACCAACGGGAGGAAATCTCTGGAAGACCTGAGGACAGAATGAGAGGGGAGGAGAGGAGAGAAAATAAATAATATGGGAGGTGCAGAGGATTAAGCAGGGAGGAGGAGTCACAGGAGGGAGACAGCGAGTGCGGAACAGAAGTCATGAAATGAGATAAGCCGCGGGTTTCATGTTTGCAAAAGAGGGGAATGTATTTTCTGAAAGAAAGCGGATCATCGAGCAGATAGAGTCATGGACATGGATCATGAGGATCTTGAACCAGTTCCAGGTGTTAGGGATTTCTGATTTGAGGGCTTGGAAATAACAGAGGAGGTACGGTGTTATGGCAGATATTGATGAGATTCCTCATTATTGCAATGTAGGCTGCCCAGTGCTCTATTGCATGCCCTATTGGCAAGAAGGTCGGCATCCTTGTTGAATGTATGAAGGATGTGACAGAAGGTCAGAGTGATGAAGGACTGGGTCAATTTTTTGCACCTGTTGATGGAGTGATGGAGAAGGACGTTGGGCGAATCTTTGTTTTGGTCCATGAGGCCAATAACAACTGTTGAATCTCCAAAGATGTGAGCTATGTCTATACCGAGCTTGCTGAACTGAATGAGGCCTTGATACAGGGCTAAAGCCTCAGCCCTGTTGTTGGAAAGGTGCTCGAGCCCCCATTCATATGAGACCATACAATCTCCATTGGCATTGCAAATCACTCCACGTACTTCAGCAATCCCAAGATTCAAGTTCGAGGCACCGTCGAAAAAAAGATAATAAGTGTTGCAGTTTTTAAGCCATGTAGCAAATTCTTCCTCCTTAAGACAGATTTTCCAACTGTAATACCTTTTACTTTGCCTGCTACTGGTGGTGGCCTCAACCTGATTACTATTATTTCTGTTCAGTATATAGCCAATGAAAATTCGCTCTTCCACAGTAAGATCGGTGATGTCTATGCTTCTGCAGTTTTTGACTGAAATAGTTTCCAAAGCAAGACTCCTTGCTTTGTTGCATAGATTCCTAGTGATTGTGTCCTTGTCCTTAAAAACTTTACGGTTTCTGGCGAGCCAGATAGACCATAAAATAGTGAGGGGAAGGGCGTCCCAGACCCTTTTTACTGTGTTGTGTTTTCTTTGTTTCCAAGGGTAATTTTTCCTCCATTGTTGAATAACCTCTCCTACGAAGTCCTGATCACTCCAAGGGATGTGATTGTTATGGGATATACTTATCCAACAAACTTTAGCAAAAGGGTAGGCAATAAAAAGATGATGTATAGATTCTTCGTCAGATTGACAGTTAGGATAACGTGAAGGACCGATAATACCCCGCTTCCAAAGGTTATCAGCAGTGAGTATTTTACCTTTCAGAAGGGTCCACAGAAAGAATTTAATTTTGGGCAGAGCTTCAGATTTCCAAACCATTTTCCAAGTGGACATGGGGTAATGGCTATTGCAAATGTACTAGTGAGAAAATTGAACAGTATACTTTGAGCCTGACAGGTCCCAGCGAAAGCCATCAGGTTCATTCTTTTTAATTGGAGCTATACCGTGCAAATGGTATTGAAGAGCTTGAAGACTGGCCATGAGATGAATAGGAATGGCTGGGAATGTCCATCCTGACCATAAATTGGAGTGGTTGTCCCACAGAGAGATCTGGTCTAGGTGGTGAATTCCTATACTATTAAAATAGGTGAGAATGGGAATGACTCCAGCATGGCTGTTTAATGGCTGCCTGCCCATTATTTTGTCTGATCCAATATTGATATTAGCACCTCATTTGGGAACTTTGGAGATATTCTGGGTCATGAGAGGAATTTTTTTTTACATAGACACCAAATTTTGGAAGAGTCTCTGATAGGGATATCCTGATCAAGGAGCCACTGCCTTGGGAAATTTAGGTATTTGACCTCCAACACTCGTTTCCACCAAGCCGAGAGACCAGTGATAAGCCTCCAGACAATCTTTCCTCCAAAGGCAAGGTTAAGAAATTTGGGGGATCTAATCCCAAGACCACCTCTGTCTTGAGATTGAATGACTTGCTTCCAGCTAACTAAATTGAATTTCTTTATGTCATTTTTCCCTCCTTGCCAGAGGAATTGGCGGAGGATGACTTCCATTTTGTAGTGGAAAGAGGTTGGAGCTTGAAGAAGAGAAAATTGATATAGAGGTAGGGAGGAGATACCTGATTTGAGAAGGATGAGGTGGCCAGCTAGGTTGAGCCAGATGGAACCCCAACGCTGCACCTTTCTCTTCATCTTGTCAATAACTGTGTCCCAAACTTCAACCTTCAAGGGTCCTATACTTATTGGTAGGCCCAAGTAAGTGAAATGTGACCATTCATAATTGCAGGAGACCCAAAGGATAGTGGCTATGCTGTGCTGAAGTGTTCCATCCATAAATACAACTTTTCCGCTGATTGACTTGACCACCCGAATACCTCATGTATTTGTCCAGTAGAGACTTAAATCGCTGGGCTATTATCATGGATGCTCCTCCAAGTAAAAGGGTGTCATCAGCGAATTGAGAGTGGTTAATGTTCTTTACACCATTCCCAAATTTTATTCCAGTGATGAGACCAACTCTCCACTTGAAGTCCAGCACTTTGCTGAAGGATTCAGCCATCAGAATGAAGAGGTAAGGTGAAAGAGGGCAACCTTGCCTAAGACCCCGCGAAGATTGAAAAGCAGTTCCAGGTCGTCCATTAACAAGAGGAGAGATCTAGGGCCCAGAGATGCAAGCTTTGATGAGATTTAAAAAGGCTGCATCAAATCCCATCTTTTTTAAAACAGCTAAAAGATAGGTGTGCCTTACTCTATCAAAGGCATTGGCTAAATCAAGTTTAAGGACAAATCCTTTCTCATTCCTAATTTGGCTTGAATGAACAGCTTCTTGGATGAGGAGGATAGAGTCTGTAATTTGTCTATTGGCCAAAAAAACCCCTTGGTTTTCAGAAATGAGAGAAGGGAGAAAAGATTTGAGGCGAGAAGCAAGAATTTTTGTTAGAATCTTGTAGGACAAGTTGCAAAGGGAGATGGGACGGAATCGACTAAAAGAAGAAGGTTGGTTTTCTTTGGGAATGAGGGCTAAATGAGTGGCATTGGTGTAACCACCGATTTTGGCTTTCCGCTGGACCCATTTGAGCATTTTAATCAGATCTCTTTTTATAATTCCCCAGAAAGCGTGATAAAAGCAAATGGGGAAGCCATCAGGTCCTGGTGCTTTATCCGGCTGAAGAGCCCATATGGTTTTTCTAACTTCCTCCTCATCAATTTCCTTATTCAAGGTATCATTCATTTCCTTGCTGATGCTTTTGGGAAGGAATTGTAGCAGGTCATCGTAATCCTCTTCATCTGTTGTTTCAGTTAGAAGGTCCCGATAGTGGTTGGTAGCAGCCTGTCTGATGGCTTCTTGGGCGGTTTGAAGGTTACCTTCAGCATCCAAGATTGAGCTGACGGTATTGCTTACTCTCCGCACAGTAGTCTGTTTGTGAAAGAAAGCTGTATTCTGGTCCCCTCCTTGAAGCCAAAGTTGCCTCGATTTAAACCCCCATTTAGATTCCTCCTCTATGTTTACACGGCAAAGCTGAGAATATAGTTCGCTTTCTAGCATTTTGCTCTCTTGGGTGAGGCCCTGCTCTTCTATCTCCTTTTGGACTCTGTTTAGTGTATTTTTTATCTCCTTTTTTATCCTTTCAGGCTCCTTATAACCGATTTTCACCCATTCTTTTATCGCATGTTTGGTGTTTCTAAGCTTGGATTCCCAAATGAATTCTGGAGATCCTTCTACATGCCGCCTCCACGATTTCTCCACAATATCTTTAACTGTTGTAATACCATTCCAAAGCGGGCTGTACTTAAATGGGATGGGTTCGAGAGGACAATGCTTTTGCAGATTAAGAGAAATTGGATAATGGTCGGAAGCTGAACAGGGAATAATATTAGCGTACCCAACAATGAAGGAAGAGAGAAGCATGACGTTAATGAGAATTCTGTCTAGTCTCTCTATTATGTTGCGTGTACCTAGCCTGCGGTTGCTCCAAGTGTATCTCCTATTTTTTGGAATGATATCGACTAGATCGTGGTCATGCATAATGTCTTCTAGCTGAGTTCTGAAAGGATCCGGGGAGAAAATACCTCCTCTTTTCTCATTAGCATGGAGAACAAGATTTAGATCTCCTCCTAGTATGACATTGGTATTCTCCTCTGCGTTCATGCTAACTTTGATTTCCTCCCAACAGCACTCCTTATCCCTGAAGTGGTTAGGCGCATAAATGTTGTAAATAACTAGAATCTGTTGATATTCTTTGTTTTCTAACACTGTTTGGATCCAATGCTGGTTAATAATTTCTGACTTATAATTCCAAATGTTTTGATTCCAGATTGTAGTGATTCCTCCGGAAGCTCCCCTGGATTCACTGATGCTTCCATTGTACTGCTTGTTCTGTTCAATGATTTTAGTCATATCCTGCAGGCTTTGCTTTGTTTCCTGTAACAAAAAGATCCCTGGATTTTCACAATAAATAAAATATTTCAGGGCTGCAACTTTGGAGGGGTGCCCTATACCCGTACAATTCCAAGATAGTATTTTCATCATTGGGAGAGTGGTGTGCGGAGAGGTGCTCGCCCCCCTTGATCCTTATGAATTTTCTCCTTATCATGCTGTCCTAAGATCTAAGATTCAATAGGGCTTTGAGTGCCCATTGCTATGTCCTTTTGGGCATTCTCATCTCGGTGTTGTTTTGCAGATTTTTTGCCTAGGCCAAGTTTCTTAAGAGAGTCACTAGAGGCTCCATGGTCTTTGGATGAGCTCCTGGTGAGTCTGGAGGGGGGGTTCGAGGGAAGATTGGGAAGGGATAACTAGAGGAGGGGAAGGATCAGAGGCAGCTGAATGAATCATGGGAAGATGCGAGGGTTCCAAGGGTGGAGCATCGGATAAAACCGAGAAGGGATTGGAGGTAGAAAGGGGCAGGGGAGGGGAGAGAGAAGGAAGGGAGGATGAGGGAGGGGAGGATGATGAGGGGTGGGCAATCTTAGAGGCAGGGGGTTCAGATTCTGGCGGTGCTTTAGCTGAGGGAGCCGACTTATTTTTTTTTACTGTTTCCCACTGTTCTTCTTGTGGGTCATTTTCAACATTAGCAAGAGTGGGACAGTGATTGGCAAAGTGGCCGTATTCGTGACATACCTTACATTTGAACGGTATTTGCTCGTAATCAAGCTGCTGAATATGACTCCAATCGTCCACTTTGAGTTTGATGGCTTCCGGTAGGCCTTTGCTGAGATCCACTTCCACACAAATGCGCGCGCATGCTTGCATATTATCCTTTGGTTCATTGCGATCTATATACTTGCCTACAGCGTTTCCAATAGCACGAACCGAGTCATCTCCCCAGTAGTGAAGAGGGAGATGAGGGAGTCTGACCCAGACAGGGACAGCATTGGGGACATCCAGTTCCAGATCAAAATCCGGGGTCCATTTGTTTAAGTATAGTCCTCTGGAGTCCATGAAGTAAGGCCCATTCCTGAAGATTAAATCCTTGTCTTCTTTAGATTCAAAGTGGAAGGTAAAGAACCCCTTTCCACAAAATCTGATGGAGATTTTACCTTGTATTTTGTTGGACCAATTTCTTTCAACCCAACGTTGCACAGTTCTTGGAGATGGCCAGAGGCCCATGAACTGGCCGATGAGACCTTTTTCTGCAAGAGAAAGGGCTGCCATGCAAGGAATGGCTGGAGGTAGATTGACTTCTTGGATAATGTCCAGCTTTTTAACAAACTTCGATATTGCTGGGCCAGGCCGTTGTGGAGGGAGAGATTTGACGAGAGCAGAGAATGCATGCTGGGGATCGCCCCCCTCCGGTGAGCAATCCGGAGGGGCCATGGGAGCTGAGGAAGGTCAAGAGAGCGCACAGCAAGGACTCAGCAGCAGGAGGTTGCCGAGTAAAGGAACAGCGTGAGGTTGCAAAGGGTGAAGGAGGAACAGCTCGCAGACATGAGCGGTGCAGAAGAAAGAGGATCACTCATATGAGAATTTATTTTTGATACGTGTAAATTCATTCTATTTTCTTAGACTCATCTTAATTATCTCTATAAATCTCAAAAGAAAAGGGTTCTTACATTTCTCCTTAAAAGGTCAGATATTATTTTGAAGAGTTCATGTTGCCCTTGTTATATTTTATTTTGTAAAATTTCTCATGTCGAGTAACGTCTTTCACTAGGTTTTTAATCATTAGCTACCTTGGAGGTCTAAGAAGGATATAACTTCAACCTCTTTTCTAGCTCTTTGGAATCATTATTTTCCCTTCTCCAACATAGTTTTCTTATTCTCTTATTTATTAGTTCTTTCTAATTTTAATCATTAGCTATCTTGGAGGTCTAAGAAGGATATAGCATCAACCTCTTTTCTAGCTCTTTGGAATCATTATTTTCCCTTCTCCAACATAGTTTTCTTATTCTCTTATTTATTAATCCTAAAATCCCCTCTTCTAGGGAAAAAGAAAGTTTTTAAACAAGGCAAGGAGATAGATGTTTGTAGATGTGGAAATTCTCAATGAAAATCCATATTTTGTAGTTATATGTAAGAGGCCAAGTGATGTTATCATATTCAAGAATAAACTTTTTAGTAGCCCCTTATGGTCCTTCATACCTACCTAAATGATCTATAAACAATATACTTATAGCCCACTCACTTCACCAACATAATTCCTCTATTAAAATTGATCTTGATCTATGTTTTGTGTATGACATCAAGTTCTCTACCTTCAAAATTGATTCCAAGGCCTTTGTTCTAGATTACAAGTTTGAGTGCAAATTCATATGTAACATTATTCAAGACTAATTGTAAGGCTTTTATTCTCAATGCAATTTTGAGTACAAAGCTCTCTATTCACTCTACCCCACAACATGTCAATCAATAAGCACAATGTTACTCTATTAAAATTCAATTGGTTACCAATACACTGCTTTAAATGAGCTACCAATCACATAATTTCCTATATACTTTGTGTATTGTTCACATGTACTTGCCCAATGCACATTCAACGGAGATCTCTTTGTCAATACAAGATATGTTTGTTGGTAATGCCAAAATCACTTGTTCAAAAGCATATTCAAATGAAATATTTCTTACACCTTCATGCCCAAAGGAACCCGCTCAAACATCAGATATCATTCTAATTCAACTACAAATTGTAATTTAACTCCATTTGTCATATAAAAAACTAGCACTTCTAATGTTGTTTAGAAATGACACACTCCAGAGACCTAGATTCATTGATTCAATTGTCTTCTTGTAAGACCAAAAAAAATTGCACCCCTGATCTGAAAAATGGAGGAACACTCATCCTATCAAAAAAAAAAAAAAAATTGATCGCCCTCTGACACTTTTCAAGTTAACAAAATGGGCCTTTAAAGGTAAACAAGTTTCACAACCTCTTCAAGAATGTGAAGTTAAGTTTTTCACATGAATTTAAAAGAGAAACAAATTCACATGCATCTCAAGATGATAAACATGAAGAGAAGAAACCAACATTTGATGATAAAGTTCACCCCTCCTGGGCTACATCTCCAGCCCTGCTCCAACAACTAAACCGCTATATTGATTTCAGCAGTAAATGAGTACATACAACTTGTTGACAATAGAAAACATTCTCCTACAAAGAATTCTCACTCGGAAAAACGACTCCCTAAAGAAAGTCATGAAAATGTCAACATAAAAGGGACTCTCACACAATATGTCCTTGTTCTCCATCAAAAATCAAAAGCATAAATATGCAACTCCTTCACAATGAATAGTTAAAAAAAGCTTCTCTCCTTAATAAATTAAGAAAATACTTAAAAGAGTTGCTCTACAGAAGTAACAATTGTTGCAGATGAAACTAGAAGGTTGGAAAACCTCTAACTAGGCTCTCTCCATGCTCAAATATGCCTCCAAACTGCTTCAAAAATGACTTTGCCTCTAGCACTAAAAGACTTCATTCTATAAAAATTCCATCATAAAGTGTTCAAATCCTAAAATTGAGGTTGCCATTTAGTCTGAGACACTCAAAATACCCCATCTAGGCTCTTCTTGAGCTCAAAAAGCTTAAAAATTAAGCAAGATATGCTTCTCCAAGCCAAGCTCTGCTATGTATCTTGCAAATTGGCAAAACATGCTAATTGCGCGACAATTTCGCCATTTTCTCAGTCCAACGAGTGATAATTGCACCCAGGACCGTCGAGATTCCCGCCGCAAAAAGTGCAATTTGTTGCCTTATTGATTTTGTCAATAACCCTATGCACCAAATCAAGGCCACATAGCTCCCATAGAGTTGGGGGTTGGGGCCAACTATCTGCCCCCGTCTGCTGTCTCCTTTTATGTCGGGATAGGGTCACATGTTGTCGATGTGGCCATGGTCGGGGTCAACTACCAACCCCCACTCGCTTTTCCCTCTACTATGTTGTTGATGGTCATATAACAGTCATGAGACCAGGGGTCGGCATGGGCCAGGTGCCACCCGATCCACCCCTTCCGTCATTTGGTGTGGGCATATGGCGTAACTGAAAATCAGGGGTCGAGCTTAACTACCCACCCCCTCTGTTTAACCTTCGTCGGTGGTCTCCTGAGTATCGAGGAACCTGGGGCTAGGGCCAAGTGGCCTCTCTCCACTATCTCCTTCCGTCGTGGGCACCTGTCGGTAAAGTGACCTAGGGGCAGGGATAACCACCCGACCCCTCCTCCCAATGCCAAAACATATTGAATTTAAATATAACTTAGCGACTATATATGTTAAGAAACACGGTGTGGTCCACCGGTAGAGCGCAGAGTTGATAGTTGGCAAGTCAAGGAGTCGAACCCCGCCGAGGCCTTCGGGCATACATAAAAAATTTGGCCAATCTTGGGACACCATGTGTCGCCCTCTCATTGGGCCATGTGGCGACCTTTGATTAGGTCATCTCACAACTGCACGAACCAACTACACTACACCAAATGCACCCTGTACGACGATGCCACGAATCAGCACGGGATTGGCGTGTCTGACACCGTAACTTGTATAGTCAACGGATGACGTCAGCTATACAGACTGCCCGGTTAGAAGCCCAGTCAACCTTGTTGTTGACTTTTTAGTAGGTGGTCAAAAACTTCAGAACATCATAACTTCTTCATACGACATCAGATTGAGGCGATTCAAGATTCATTGAAATCAGAACGAAGAACACTACGACTTGGCCCCAATTTCGAGGGATTATGAGCACTTTCATTTTTGGGCCTATTTTTTATATCCAAATCAACTCTCGGATGTTTTTCTTGTCAATGCTTAGAGTAAACTTAATTTTTCTTTATAGATTTAAGTGCTTTGATAAATTTGGTTTGGTGGAAAGGAGTTAGTGGTTATCCTCATTTATAGTGACTCAATAAATAATGAATTCCTCTTCACAATCAATTACACTCTTGTATGCCACTATGTAGTTTCATCCTTTCATCTTCTTAGGGTTTACTACTCCAACTAGAATCAATTCAACAACCATTACCATACTTTTACACTATGAGTAACCGCACACCCGATCAATACGATGTTCTAGGATGACCAATTGGGACAAACCACTTGACAACAAGTATGTGAATTGGATTAAACATGGACCGTAATTGCATTTTTCATGACGTTAATGGCCAGAGATCCAACTATAAGACAAGTTGACATTATAACAATGCATACGATTTCTAAGGAAGAGAAATAACAAATTACACGTAGAGACCATCCTCCAACCAATCCCTATGGCCTACATATCACTTATACAGATTCCTCACAATTGCAAGCACTCCAATGGGCGTTGGAATTTTTCTATTGGATGTCATATAACCTTAAACTCATATTTTTCAGAGTGTGGACCATCTTTGTTTTCCAACTTCCCCACGATCTCAATTATATGAGCGTTAGTCAAAAAATGAATTTTTAAGTGACGCTAATAGAAGTACAAGAAATAATTCTTTGTCAAAAACATGTATCCAATGAGAGGTAGCACAATAAATTTACAAAAAGAGTTACAGAAGAACATCATTATTCATATTAAGATTTTTACATGGAAACATTACTCCACAACCACAAATAAATTCATACAGAGACACAATGTTTACTCTAGAAACCCAAATGGGAAAACCAACATCAATAGTTAATGAATCTCTATTTCCACGATCTCCAATTATAATGCAACTCATGGCTCTATGGCCCATTCTCAGTTATCTTCTCTCATATATTCATTTTACTTTCTCATTCCATTTCTCCTTGAATTTTTTTTTAAATGTACATTGTTAATTTATTTTATTTAATTTTCATTAATTGTTGAATTGCACTTAGGTACTAAGATTTACAACCATTTGTTCGGATTGGATCCATTACAAATCTTATAATGAACTATTGTTCAATTCAGAATATAAACCTTAAATACAAGTTAAAATACAAATTTACATTTTAGGTTTGTGGTTGAGGTTTTTGTGATTCACCCACTTATGTACTATCATATATACTAATTTAGAGTTTTTCCTTCCAATTATAACGAGGTTTAAATTATTTATCAACTCATTTTTATAAATATTATTGATTAAATGTAGTTTATCAATTGTTAAATTAGAAATGTATGGAAATGTATTCTCTATAGCATCGTATTGTTTTACATTAGGTTAAAATTAATTTATCAAATCATTTTTATAAATATTATTGATTGAACGTAGTTTATCAATTGTTAAATTAGAAATGTATGGAAATGTATTATCTATAACATTCTATTGTTTTACGTTAACAACTCAAATTATAACTAAGTTAAAATTAATTATCAACTCATTTTTACAAATATTATTGATTAAATATAATTTACCAATAGTTAAATTAAAAATGTATGGAAATGTATTCTCTCTAGCATCCTATTGTTTTACATTAACAATTCTATAATTATAAGAATTGTGGAATTACCTTCAATATGGCTATAATTATAAGAATTGTGGAATTACCTTCAATATGGCTATAAGAAGTGTGGAAGTAGCTTCAATTAAGAACAATATTTAAAAAGTGGAAGTACTTTTAATAAAACACATAGTTATAAGAATTGTGGAAGTACCTTCAATAAAGCACAATATTTAAAAAGTGGAAGTACTTTTAATACAACACAATATTTAAAAATTTGATAGGGTAAGAAAAAATGATATTACATCCAATTCAACATAATATTCCTATAAAATTAATAATAAAGCATTAGCATTTGAGGATTTAAACCTAAAATCTAATCACCTCCCAAATTATTACTAAACCACACAACAATGCAGAGACTTGTTTCTCATTTATTTCTATTTATAAATATGAAATTTCTTTTATATATATATATAGATATAGATAGATAACTTTGTTCTAAATGTTAGCTCAAGTAGGGCATTTAGCTCAAGTATTCCCCCACTGGAGAATTATTTCATTGTATGGTGATTAATTAGTTCAACCATATAAATTAGCTAGTAATGTCAATAGGCATCAAGGCACTTGCCTCAAGATGTGTCTCACATTACCAAGATTAAAAATTAATCCGAAAAATTAACTAAAATAATAATAATAATAATATTATTATAACTAACATATGGATTAAACATAATACATTTAAAAAAACGTATAACCAAAGAAACATAGTTAAGTAACAATAAGCAATAAGATTCAATGACACTTGTGCACATGATTTTTTTTAATTAAATTCAAAAGCAAAGAATGCATAACTACCTTTGAAATTTATCTCAACCCTATTTCATGGCTATTAATAAAAGTAATCCATGAAGGTTAAATCTCTACCACCCCCTAATAATTATTGATAAATAAGTAATAAGAGTTCAATGACACTTGTGCACATCATTTTTTTAATTAAATTGAAAAGAAAAAAATGCATAGCTACCTTTGAAATAAATCTCAACTCTATTCCATGGCTATTACTAAAAATAATCCATGAAGTTAAATCTCTACTGTCCCCCTAATAATTATTAATATTTTAATAAATTGAAAAAACAAAAAATGCATAACTACCTTTGAAATAAATCTCAACCCTATTTCACGGTTATTATTGAAAATAATCCATGAAAGTTAAATCTCTATCATTCACCAAATAATTATTGATAATTAAATTAAAATTAAAAAAACCTATCACAAAATCAACAGGCCTATGAGCTTTTAGTGCGATAAAACTAGTTTTTATTTATTTCTACTAACAATTTTTGTTAACTGAGATTTATCCTACATTGTAGGATAACCATTTCCTTAGGATATTTTTGTTATTGTACAGATACCAAATATCGAAATTAACTCTCAAATTTCTTTTTTACTAGTGACTAGGGGAGAGATGTCTAATGTTGTGCAGATTGATATAGTATTGGTCCCACCAAACCACCAAAAGTTGAGACTTGTGCAACCAATATTTAAACAAAAATAAATAACATTAAGTGCAAATATGTTTTAATTTATGTCCAAAATTTCCCAAAACATTGACTGGCCCACAACTGTCCATAAATAGTATCTTAATACTTAAGAGTACAAATCATATTGACCCAACTAGAAAACAGATAAAATCATAAATCCTTCCAAACCATAAATCCTTCCAAAATGGTATATTCCAAAAGTACAAAGTGGCAATCACTTCAACCCCCACTCATCATAACTGAAGCTATGTATCCCGAATAAATATCCATACCTACACATAATAAAAGTGAATGTATGTCAACCATAATTGTTGTGTTGTTCAACATTTAAACCCACAAAGTAGCAGTCACTTCAACCCCCACTCATCAGAACTGAAGCTATGTATCCCAAATAAATATCCATACCTACACATAATAAAAGTGAATGTATGTCAGCCATAATTGTTGTGTTGTTCAACATTTAAACCCACTATGTATCCCAAATAAATATCCATACCTACACATAATAAAAGTGAATGTATGTCAGCCATAATTGTTGTGTTGTTCAACATTTAAACCCACTGTGTTTAATAAATGACACCCAACCCAATAACATTTAAACCCACAATGTTTAATAATTGACACCCAACCCATTCTATTGCTCATTAAAACAGATCAAAGCACATGGATCAACAAAAAACAAATTCTCAGTCATTGGATCACATCCAATTAAATCCATATCACACATTCAAAATGAAGCCATTACAATCCATGTTCATCCTTGTCACCAATTAAATTCAAGCGCAAAAAACTATAAAAGAAGTTCAACCACTGCTGAAATTGCATGTTTAACATTCAAACTATTCACCAGCCCTGGGGACAAACCATCACAGAACATTTGACAGTATATTCAAGTTAGTTATTTCAATTACAACACATTTTTTTTACAGTTTTATTTTTATTTCTCACAGTTCTTACAGTTTCATTTTCATGAAAATATATATATTTTCTATTTTTCTATATTTTGAATCATTTTAAAGTTGATTGGGAAATATGACACAACCATAATGAAGAGTATTTGCTAGTATTGCTAGCTACAGATGAAAAAGAACAAAATAACTCCTCCTGAGCAACAATAATCTTAGTGGAAGTATTCCAACTTCTCTAAGAAATTGCACTTCTCTCGAGGTGTTGTCCATTGGATACAATGATCTCACTGGTCCAATCCCCTTTCTACCCTAAATCTGGCTAAAAATAGCATGATGGGTACCATAACTAAAGCTATTGGCAATTTGATTGGCCTCATCTCCCTAAATCTTGCTCAAATTAACTTTACTGATAGCATACCTCAAGCCATAACAAAATTGAGACAGCTGACCACCTTAAATTTAGGGGCAAACAATCTAACTGGCAAAATATCGGAGGGCATTGCCACTTTAAACCATCTTCAACATCTTTTTTTAAACAGCAATCATTTTACATCTACAATTCCAAAAGGCATAGGAAAACTTCATTCTCTTACAAAATTATTTTTGAATTCAAACAATATTTCTGGGAGCATTCCTGAAAGTATTGGCGATTTGGTTTCACTTCAACAATTAGATATATCTGAAAACAATCTAGAGGGACCAATCCCAGATCATATTGGCCAATGTGTGAGATTAGAAATGTTAGATTTGTCCAAAAACAAGTTGAATGGAAATATCGCCGTCTTTAGGCAATTGTAAATCTATGAGGAATTTATCACTGCACCAAAACAACTTGAATGAAATATTACCACCAACTTTAAGTGAATGTACTATTTTACATTCAACAATTAGATATATCTGAAAACAATCTAGAGGGACCAATCCCAAATCATATTGGCCAATGAGTGAGATTAGAAATGTTAGATTTGTCCAAAAACAAGTTGAATGGAAATATTCCTTCATCTTTAGGCAATTGTAAATCTATGAAGAATTTATCACTGCACCAAAACAACCTGTCTGAGATATTACCACCAACTTTAAGTAAATGTACTATTTTACAAAGGTTAAAGGTGTCAGAAAACAAACTGAGTGGAAATCTAGAAATAATATTTCCAATTTCTATGGAAGTTCTCTCTGTTTATTCTAATGACTTCTTTGGCCCAATGTACCCAACTTCAATTGCTAGATTTAAGCAAAAATAGATTAACGAGTCAGCGACCTAGCTACCTTGTAACTTTGTATGAATTAAGAGTTTTAAGTGTTGGTTATTTAGATGTTTCATCTAATGAACTCCGTGGAAGAATCCCATTAGGAACATAGTTTGACACTTTCAACGCTACTTCATTTCAAAGAAACAAATGTTTATGTGGTTTACCTTTACAAATATGCAAGGAAAAAGAAAAACAGTTTATAAAAAAGAACTAAACCATATCAACATCTTAACCAGAAAGATCACTTTGTTTAGTTGAAATTCCTAGGATGTCTGTGAGTGTCTCCAAAAGTGTCAGACTTTACAGTTTTCAACATTTGAGGATTAAACTTAATTGAAATCATATTTTCTCAATCCAAAGCTAGGATGTCTATGGTCACTATGAATAACAATAATGACAAATATGAGTCTAAACAAATTAATTCAAACAACAGTAACTACCATATCAACATCTTAACCAGAAAAGGAATCGTGTGACACTTTTTATAGTTGAAATTCCTCTTAGAGCTTCCTTCATGTCTGAAGAGTGCTAGTTACAGGAATAACAACAATATTGACATTAGGTCTCTAAGTTGCCAAAGAACACAAATGAGAATTCAAGGATAGCCCCAAAGAAAACAAGCAATGCAGAAGTTTATGAAGCATTACAGTCGACAATAAATAGATGGGTCTGCTCAGATGACAAGAATGTAGAAACCCAAACGATCTTTTGAGTAAATTCAATACTCAAAGCATGCGAATATGTGAGTAGAGGCAAACATGGTACTTAGAGACTTAATGAAACTAAAAAATATTGACAAACATGAGGCTAAACAATTTAATTTAAATAACAATTTATAAAACAAAACTAATTGTTTATAAAATAATAGTGGAAATTCCTAGGATGTCTGTGAGTGTCTCCAAAAGTGTCAGACTTTAAATTTTTCAACATTTAAGGATTAAATTTAATTGAAAAAACAGTAAGCCAATGCACTTTATAACTAGGTCCAAGAACACAGCTAAGGCTACCCTCAATAGCCAAACAACTTGCAGAATTACCATGTCTTCCCAATCCAAACCTAGGATGTTTGTGGTCACTATGAATAACAATAAACACAAACATGAGGCTAAACAAATTAATTCAAACAACAATAACTACCAGATCAACATCTTAACCAAAAAAGGAACCAGGATAGTGCCAATAGAAAACAAGCCTCACTCAGAAGTTTATGAAGCATTAGAGTCAACAATAAGTAGAGGGGTCTTCTCATAGTACCAGAAGAAGGTGGAAACCGATAGTAGTTTTCCAAGTACAAATACAGTCATGGTATTTTAAGTGTAAAAACAAGTTATCAAAACAACAATCACTGATAATTTTGAAGACATACAACAAATTCATTCTGTAGATTTGATTTTTCAAGGATACTAACATACATGTTGATAATTGCTTGTAAGTATTTTTGCCTTGTATGAAAGCATAATTTTCAAATATTCTTAACTAAATGCATGCAATAATTCTGCAGGTTGTTGCATCTATGGTAAGAGTTAGTTATGTTGCTTGTACAAGGAGGAGTGGCAGGAGAGTGACAAGGGGTACCCAGCTGCGATGCCCATCGTCAAATGAGAATAGGACAGGTGATGTGAATGTCAACAATGCCCCAAGAAACGTTGTTGAGGATGACCATGCGACTGAAGTTGATGTTGTCACACCATCACCCACAGAGCCACCGTTAACAACAGTTCAAGGGGCAAGTTCAACTAAAAAGATCAGCGTTATAAGAGGATAGAAAACAAAAAAAATGTTAGTTACAATTGACGACATAGAGTTTAATGAATACCCAGTTCGGGCATCTGCAAAAAAACATGGTATTCCTCCCTCATCAATACATTATTAGATAAATGGACTAACTCATTCAAAACATAGAGGGCCTCTTACAGCTATGACTGAAGAGAAGGAGGTCGAGGTGGTTGAGTGGTGTAAAGAGATGGCCCAATTGGGACATGGGCTAGAGTTGATACAACTCAAATCCACAGTTGCTCAAATCTGTCAAGGGAGGCCAAACCCATTCAAAGATGGGTTTCCTGATAAATCAAGGTGGTTTGGGTTCAAAAAAGGCGTCTAGACCTTCTATTGCGTACCAATGAGGGCCTTGACAGAGACAGAGCATTAAATTTGCACCCTGCAATTGTATGTAAGTTCTATGACACTCTTCCTAGTGCTTACGATAAACATTCTTATAGTGCAGACCATATATGGAACTGTGACGAAACAGGTTTATAAACAGGGAGGAATTGTGGCATTCGGGTAATTTCCAAGAGAGGGAGCCGAAATGTGCCAAAGATTTTGCCTAAGAGCAGGGAGTGGATAACTATTTTATGTTGTGTCAATGCAATTGGTACTTCAATCCCAGGATTTTATCTATTCAAAGGTAAAATCAATTGAAAAACTATATACAACATTGTAAACTAGGTGCATACATGGCTGCACATCCCCATGCATGGATGACTAAATAACTGTTTTTAAATTGGCTTTGTCACTTTGTTGCATCTGTACCAGGTGGTGTCTCACCTAATAACAGACACTTATTGATATTAGATGGCCATGGAAGCCACATGTACAAACAATTGAGGAAGCAAACAATTTGGGCATCGACCTGTTGACATTGCCCACTCATACCACTCACAGATTGCAACCCCTTGATGTTAGTGTGTTTGGCCCTTTCAAGAACTATTTCAGGCCAAAGCGTGCTACATGGATGGCAAAGAATCTAGGGGTTGAGGTGAAAAGGTTCAAGCTAGCAGAGCTTGCAAGTAAAGCGTTTAAAAGGGCTCTGACACCATCAAATATCAAGGCTGGCTTCAAGAGGACAAGAATCTAGCCACTGAATTATGATGCTCTTATGCATGATACTGGTTGTAGCCAAGCGTTTCATGTGGATGGTCATGAGAAAGGGCATGTCCAAACAGGTGTTGAAGTGCAAGAAGTAGATGAACAAAATGATCTGGTTGCAGCTGGTAATATGATTTCCCTCTTTCAAGGACACACATATGGTGAAGATGATGAAACTGTATGTGAAACACGGTATAATCATGAACAAATTCGCAGTAACATGGAGGTCATTCTACCAACTCAAGAACCTGAAACTCTTGTTGTTGATATTGTTAATGACATTGTTGAACATGCAGTTGACAATGCCCAATTGACATTGCCAAGCCAAGTAACCCCACCGTCATGGCAGAGATCATGATTAATTTGAACGAACATAGTGTCTCAACAACCAATGAACAAAGCATGAACATGCCTTCACAACCAGTGGAATTGAACAGTGAAATTGTTCATTTTTTGTGGACAATAGATCAATGGAAGAAGATGAAGCACATAATGAGGCATCAAATGAAGATAACAATATAGTTCAATCAGTTGTCTCAGATACTGAAAGGGAAGTACCAAGCAATGACATGCAGGAGGGAGGGGTGGAGAATATACTTGGTCGGTTAAAGCTACCAGTAGAGAGAGTATCAATTAAAAAAAGCAAGGTACACTAGGTAGTCTTCGTTTGGGCCGAAGTTCACAATTACTCACCTCATAAGACTATATAAACCTGTTAGTTGAGTCTGAGAAAAAGAAATTTAAAATGTAGGAATTAAAACAGCAAAAAGAAGGATCTAGCCAAAGAGAAGAAGGCAACAAGGATTATTGCAGCACAACGTCAAGCAGATGAAAGGCTTGAAAGAGATAAAGCAAGGCAAGAGAAGGACCAACAAAAACAAATGGCAAGAAAGGCACAACAAATGCTTGAAAAGGAACAAGGGATGATCAAGATGGTTGACAATGATGCAAGAACAGCTGATGAAACCAAGATTATGTCAAACACATTGGAAAATATTGCAGATAATACACCATTATTCCAAGACCTCATAAACATCCAAGTGCCTCAATATCAAAATGAGGGTTTAGCCACTTGCTTTATTCCTACTAGAGGAGGTGTCAATACTATGTATGCTCATTGCACACCTCCACTTAATGCGGGGGTTAGTAGTGCAAATGTGAGGTATGGGTACTCAATTCCTCCATGGTTGGAAGGTGCAAATTGGACTCAATCATATGGCAGCAATCAACCCTTTTTAGGTAGGCCAGCCTACTTGGCTCAAGCAGGTAACTCAAGGAGTTTTGGCACCGAAGATTTTCAAGGCCATAAAGAATAAGGGTGTCATATGTTTTTGGTTGTAACCACATTATGATGTGGATTTTGAATGGAGTGTCTCTTTTTCTTGTCACAACAAGATTTTGGCTTACAACCTAGGTTGTTTTATTTCATATTGTTTGCAACATTGTAACCAAAATCCATTTTAGACAAAACATCTATAGTCTATTATAATGTAGAAATCTTACTTGAGAATGCAAATGGGATTCTCTGTTATGCCTCTACACACCAAATGATGTAAAACACATTTATAACGGAGTTGTAAATATGATGACAAACAAATGAATAATGAAATTTGAACAAGTCATTTATTTAAATATGAAAATTTCATAAAACGGTGAACTGTAAAATTACCTAACCTCACACCACATATGAAACCTCATTTACTACAAGTTAACTTAGAAGACAAACAGAGTGCATGTGCTTCTTGCTTCTTTAAAGCTTTGAATGTTAAAAAAAAAGCAAATAAGAGCTAACACACATTGCTTCTTTAAAGCTTTGTATTACCCTTACACACCAAATGATTTACAACACATTTATAACTGAGTTGTAAATATGATGAAAAACAAATGAATAATGAAATCTTGAACAAGTCACTTATTTAAATATGAAAATTCCATAAAACAATGAATTGTAAAAGTACCTAACCTCACACCACATATGAAACCTCATTTACTACAAGTTAACTTAGAAGACAAACAGAGTGCATGTGCTTCTTGCTTATTTAAACTTTGAATGTTAAAAATAAAAGCAAATAAGAGCTAACAAATATTGCTTCTTTAAAGCTTTGTATTACCTCTACACACCAAATGATTTACAACACATTTATAACTGAGTTGTAAATATGATGAAAAACAAATGAATAATGAAATCTTGAACAAGTCACTTATTTAAATATGAAAATTCCATAAAACAATGAATTGTAAAAGTACCTAACCTCACACCACATATGAAACCTCATTTACTGCAAGTTAACTTAGAAGACAAACAGAGTGCATGTGCTTCTTGCTTCTTTAAACCTTTGAATGTTAAAAAAAAGCAAATAAGAGCTAACACATATTGCTTCTTTAAAGCTTTGTATTACCCTTACACACCAAATGATTTACAACACATTCGTAACTGAGTTGTAAATATGATGAAAAACAAATGAATAATGAAATCTTGAACAAGTCACTTATTTAAATATGAAAATTCCATAAAATAGTGAACTGTAAAAGTACCTAACCTCACACCACATATGAAACCTCATTTACTGCAAGTTAACTTAGAAGACAAACAGAGTGCATGTGCTTCTTGCTTCTTGCTTCTTTAAAGCTTTGCATGTTAAAAAAAAGCAAATAAGAGCTAACAAATATTGCTTCTTTAAAGCTTTGTATTACCTCTACACACTAAATGATTTGCAACACATTTATAATTGAGTTGTAAATATGATGACAAACAAATGAACAATGAAATCTTGAACAAATCACTTATTTAAATACGAAAATTCCATAAAACAGTGCACTGTAAAAGTACCTAACCTCACACCACATATGAAACCTCATTTACTGCAAGTTAACTTAGAAGACAAATAAAGTGCATGTGCTTCTTGCTTCTTTAAAGCTTTGCATGTAAAAAATCGTATAAATTGTGCTTGCATCATTGTCAACCAAATCATGTATAAACGTTGATTGTGACATGCCAACTCTCAAAATCTAGAAGGTAAGGAAATTTTCCCCCATCATTTGGAGTTGATGAAACATGATGCAAGCACAGTCGATGATGCTTCTTGCTATGACAACACTAGAAGGTAAGGAGATTCCTAAGGAACCTTTAAACAGAGAGAATGGTTCTTGTTGTGTAGGGTAATGGAAAAGAGTGCCATATCTATTAGATGGTTGGACAAGGGCTAAAAGAATTTATGTAGAACAAATTGGTTTAATCATGAGAAATGAATTGCACTGAATAATGAGCTTAAAGATGTATTGCAATGAATAATGAGCTTAAAGATGTATAGTAGCTTTCCTTTGCACTTGTGGCATCAAAGCATGGATTGGAGGTGCAATCCATTGTTGATTCTTACAGTTGGGTAGTGAAACACTCAGTAACTGCCTTGGCACTGGACCTCAGAGTCTTGATTGGAGGTGCAATCCATTGCTAATTCTAACAGTTGAAACACTCAGTAACTGGTTTGGAAGACTTCTTTTGATTTTAAATGGTATTCATATTCATCTTTGTATGGAATGCTTGATGCTTGTAATTTGTTGTGTGATCCATGAATTAAATTGATAATGAATAAATTATGTTTATAAAATAGTTATGTAGATAAGATTGATGACATTCTCCTAAGGCATGCTTGTGATTAAATCTGATTGTAAACAAAGTAGAGTGCCCCAATGGCCAAGGAAGGCTTTGGGTATGCAAGAACTCAATTGGAGGATCAAAAAACAAAACTTACTTCATAATACGAGTTGGTGCCTTTTCAAAACAATGTTTTTAGAGGATTACTTAAACCTGATAAATGATGTTGTTTCTCAATAACATAAAAGAAACCTGATAAATGATTTTGTTTCTCAATAACATAAAAGAAACCTGATAAATTATTTTGTTTCTCAATAACATAAAAGACATGACTGTTAGTTCGCTCTCAATAACATAAAAGACATGATTGTTAGTTCGCTCTCAATAACATAAAAGACATGACTGTTAGTTCGCTTATTGATTGAAACAACCTGTGTTAATGCCTAGGAGATAAACAATATTTTAAGAAAACCAAATAGATAATAATGGATGAGGGATTGACTCTATAGATCCTTGGCACTGCCTTTCTGAACAAGGTCATTTCTTTACTTATTTTGAGATATTACATGTTGGATGTTATTTTTTTAATTAACTTAACCACATATATCATACAGACACGAAGACCAGTTCACTTCTCTCAACGCACTAATATAACTTTTTAATATAGGCAAAAAATTTATTACATTAAAAAACATCCTACACCTTTGGCTTGTGACATTTGACCAACATAGACAATAACCCCCATTATCTTGGTATGCACTCCAGCAAAGACTTCACCCATTGGCCACACTATAAGCTACTTGTTAACTCCACCCAGCTCTCGCTTGCCTATAAGTTTCACAAATAACTCTATAAGCATGAATCTACAACTTGTAAACTAAGCCATCAAATATCATCAAGAAGCTCATTGGTCCATTTATTACTACCACTACCTTGCTACAAACATGATCTGTAGGGGTATGCCTTGCATGAGGGTACACAAAAAGGGGCTCAATGCTCCCTGACAAATTACAATATTCCCCCAGGAAGAAGGGGGGCAGAGACAGCTTGCCACCCCTGAGTTAATTTCAAGGTCAAAATTTCAAGAAGTGAAAACGCTGCAAAGAGCCCACACCAAAGGGTACAAACATTACTAATTAAAATATAAATAATTTGAAATGAACAGGCCATATGAGAGGAATGTAATTTTTATAAAGAGATACCAATAAATATGTGTATTATGGGCATCTAGATGCCTATCATACGAGGCATGTAAAATTAGTAATCAAACGTAGCTCAAACATCTTTTACTCTGCAAAGAGAACATGTAGATAAGTCGAATGTAACCTTTATAAAGAGATACCAATAACTATATGTATTAAGGACATCTAGATGCCTATCATACGAGGCATGTAAAATTACTAATCAAACTTAGCTCAAACATCTTTTTGCTCTACACAGAGAACATGTAGATAGCTCGGATGTAACTTTTATAAAGAGATACCAATAATGATATGTATTAAGGACATCTCGATGCCTATCATACCAGGCATGTAAAATTAATAATCAAACTTAGCTCAAACTTATTTTTCTATGCAAAGAGAACATGTAAATAACTCACGCTATAAAGAGGCTCTAGGTCAATGTACCCCCAAATAAGAGAGATACATCTACAACATTGTCTCCAATTACAGGAAACAGGAAACAACAAGAAAAGAGTTTCTAGAAATGAAAATAGCTAGGGTATAGTATCGAGGAAACGTGAGGTAAACATCTTAATAAACTATACTAAAGGAACAAACCCTAAACCCTAAGGAACAAACGCTAAACCCTACAAGCAAGACTTTATAAGCTACAAGCAAGCAGAGAAATCGTAACAGAGGGCAAAAATTCACAGAAATTCATAGCAAATTTAAACAGAGGGCAAAAATTCACAGCAAATTTAAGTGTTGCTTGATTAATGTAGGGGAAAACCTTCAAATTCCCAAATTCCAAACAACAACAATGCAAACAGAGCTAAATTCACAAATTCCAGACACCAAATTTAAGTATTGAAGAACACAATAACTAAATTCCCAAATTCCAAACAGCAACAGTGCAACCAGAGCTAAATTCATAAATTCCATACAACAAATTTAAGTGTTGAAGAACACAATAGCTAAATTCCCAAATTCCGGACAGCAACAATGCAACCAGAGCTAAATTCACAAATTCCATACAGCAAATAAGTGTTGAAGAACACAATAGCTAAATTCCCAAATTCCAGACAGTAACAGGGCAACCAAAGCTAAATTCACAAATTCCAGACAGCAAATTTAAGTGTTGAAGAACACAATAGCTAAATTCCCAAATTTCAAACAGCAACAGTGCAACCAGAGCTAAATTCCAAACAACAAATTTAAGTGTTGAAGAACCGCAGAAGCCACCAGCAAGTCCAAACATCCCCCAGACCTCGCCACACCTCTTCTGCAACAACCACCTGCAACACAAACTTGCAAACACATGGAAAAAATAAAATTTGTGAAAAAACCTAAAAAAAAAATCGAAAAAAAAAACCCATGATTTTGCAAAGTTACCTTCATTGACCTCGAAACCTGAATGTTGACCACTGAATTGCTTCCCAAACAACAGGTCGCAAGGATGAAACAACATGGCAGGTATTTGTAAACCCCCGACAGTGCAGAACAAACAACAGCGGCAACCATAAACCCTCGTCGAACTAGGTCAAGCAACCACACCAACAACTGTAAAGCACAAACAAACCACTGCAAACAGCGATGCCATGCGTGGTTAAGCAACCACAAGATAAACCCTAAACGACCAAAGAACCCCTGCAAACAACCTCGCCCAGTGAGCACCACCAGAATGGTGAACAAAGCAAACCAATACCGGAGCCGAGAGGAGCCATCGCCAACAGAGCAGATTGCCCACACACCGGACACTAGCAAAATAACACAGAGCTGCGAAGACATGGTGTAAAACACGACAGACAAAACCCTAAACCCCACTTAACTGCGAGTATTTAATGCAGACACCTACAACAACACGTGGCAAGACCCACTAGCCACCTGTGGTACAGCGTCTATGGTGTCTCCACGTTGGTAGGTGAGGTGGACGGGAGGACGCATAGGTAATGGCGTCCCTCCCCTATGTGGGAGATAAATTTTAAGCAAGTGTTTGTGTTGAAAAAAATCAAAACACCCCTACACTTAAAGTGATTGAGTACTCATTCTCGGTTCACAGTTTATCAGAGAGTGGTTTATCGAAAAGTTTGAGTGCCTGTAGCAAAAATGACCTTGATTCAAAGCACAATAGGCTTGCACTTGATTTTCCATGAAAAGATGAGCACGAGGTGATTTTAATGGAATAGATACGCATCGGTATTGGATATTACTTAAAAGCAACTTTTAAGTTGAGCAACTTTTGCATAGAGCAAAGATCTCGTAAAAAAATTCCACTCATTGTAACAACGCATTACACTCATTAAAACACAAACAACTAGAATTGAAAAGCTTTACCATACTCTTAAAACAGAGTGATCCATCCTATATTTGAAAACTGAAACAAATTATATTGAAAAATATATATAAACAAGAACTGATCCAAAATTCTGATCAATAGATTCAAATTCAATCAACAATCCAACAACAGACTAAGCCAAACTGGAAGAAACCAAAGGCCAAAACCACAACCGATTGTAGATCACTTCTGCAACAAGCTTGTCAGTGCTGGAAGAAATGCTGTCAAATTCATTTATTTATTGTTGATGATTTAAAGCAAATACTGTTAAACCCATTAATTATTGCTGATGATTTAAGGCAAATACTCTCAGATTCATTTATAAGGACATTTAATTGAAGTTTTTCCTTGACTCTAGGCAACTTAGTCTGAGAAATTTCTTTGTAGAACATTAATAAATAATTTGTTTTAAAAGATGAGAGTTAAGTCGGAATCATTATGAACATTAATAAATAATTTGTTTTAAAAGATGATAGTTAAGTCGGAATCATTATGAAGTCATCGTTAGGTTAGTTGAGATTCATAACTCATTTAGGTTGTCCAGCATTTGGTTTTAGTTTGATCCAAGAACACATGATAATGTTCAAGGGTTTCTATCAGATGAACAATTGATAATCATATCGACTCCAGCCAGTAGATCAATTCTTAGGTTAGGTCTCATTTGGTTTGGTCTTGTGTTAATATCCATCTGAAATTATAAGTTTTCGTCATTGTTTACATCAGAATAGATATTTAAATGGCAGATCCAGACTTACACAGTCCAGTTTCTCCTTTTCGAATTTAAACCTTTAGATTTTAGGTGAAATATCAATAGGTCAATTGAGCCTAATCGCTTTTTGGCCTTAGGTTTTTCATTCAGTAGAAAACTTAAAATCGCCTCACATCACACCTACAGTAGTTCCAAATCTTTCTGCAATAGATGACTGAGCGGATTACGATTGCTGGATAAATTCCCTGATGTTCTTTTCATCCTGGGTCATCATGGCAATCAGTTTCTTGCAATTTGGCTTGGTCTATTGCCGGATTGTTGATCGATTTCGGTTCTAGAAAAAAGATTTTCTTATGAGGGGTTTTCAAATTTTCCCCTGATTTTGCCTAGTGATGGTGGCCTTTCTGTCGTACTTCCATTTTTTCAATGTTTTTAATGCTTATTGTTTTGTTATAGAAAATCATAAAAAAATCAGAAGCATATTTTCATTCAAAATAAATAAATCAGCAACTCAAGTTTAGAGGGCATTTTTGCAAAAGACACTAAACTCCGGCATCGGAGGCTTTTGTAGGGCTCATTTTGTCCTCTTTGAAGAAGAATTTAATGCCACTAAAATAAAATGCAACAAGAACAAGATAATATGAATACATGAGGGTGTAACTAGTCCAAATCTGGGGTTTGGAGGTCATGAGACAGGGGTCTGAGGAAGGATGGAAGAAGAATGAGATATCTACTCTGAAGAGGACAACGAGGCTCTCCACAGGTTTGTGAATAGGGAAGAGCTAATAGAGACTTGTAAGCAATCCAAAAGCCTTTAGTGAGGACTGTGCACTATATAAACCTCTAAATTTGGAGCAGAACATGTCAAAGTTTAAGGGTCCTGGCTTGTCAGAGAAGAAGGTACAAGGGTTAACTGTGGAAAGCACTTGTGGTATGCTGGACCAGTTCTTGTCCAAGGTCAATGAACATCGCCATTATTGTGATCCTGTCAATGATTATCAAGAAGCCAACCCATCCCATCACAATCTATTGCTCCAATTCACTCATTAGCACAGAGAAATGAACCAGTGGAGATATGCAAGTTTCCTACTGAGGATGGAACAGCAGATTTAGGATCTGGCATGTTGAAATGGGAAGAACCAGACATCAATTCATGGAAAGCATACTCACAAGAAGTGTCTGAAGAAGCGAAAGGAGAAGGTTAGATTAGTGGTGGGGGAAGACATAGGGCTGGAAGATATTATGCGGCCTTAAAGAATTTTGCCGTAACTAATTGCTTTATGGGGAAATTTGTTTTGGCGGAAGGCTGATGAGGTGGCTGGAACAAAAATGGCTAGAAAAGATAAGATAATTTTATTAATGTCCAACAAATGATGACATATTCCATGCCAAAATACCATACATTGCTCAGGGGCTGGTTGGCATTCAAACTTCAGCTCTTCTCAGATGTAGATAAGATATTATCGAAAAAATGGTTCTGGGGTCCCTTGTTTCAGGATATCAGGAGGTGGAAACCTGGATTTGACCCGAAAAAAGAACCAATATACTCACAATCTACCGTAGAACTTCCAGGTTTACCAATGGAAATGTTGAGTGAGGCCATTCTAAAACATATAGAAGATGTTATAGGGAAATTCATAAGGTTAGAAGAAGGGTTCTATTCAGAAATTGATAGAAGAATAGTGAAAGTCTTGATGGAAATGGATTTTTGAGGACTTTTAGGGAAACTGGAAATCAAATGGGGGAACTAGAATTATCTGTGAATTTTAGTTGCTGGAATATTCCCTTCAGATGCTCACAGTGCCATGAAATTGGCAATCTCTGGAAGGACTGTTCTTATCAGAGAAAGGAAAAATGTCGGCAGTAAAACAAAAGCCAGTTCCTAACCCTATGAAGGTAGAAAATTTTGCACATTTAGAAAATGCTCTAGGGGTGCTGCCAGAAAATGAAGTCAAAAGGCCCCATACCCTTGAAGGTAAGGTCAGGGGCCTGAGCAGTTAGGCAAAGAAGGAACTTCGTTGGATGCTTGCAAGATGCAGGAAGTATCCATATCAAAAATGGGAGAAATCAAGGATGCAGTAAAAGGTATGTTTAAATCTGAGTCTAACCCTGTCTCTCTATCCTTTTCAACTCCCAATATTTTAAACGATAAAATAGATATTGTTTCTGGGGGCCTTCTGGGACAAGAATAAGGGGTAGATACTCAAAATGTAAACCCTAGCAATCTGGATTTTGCTCCAATTTGGAACTTGCCAATAGTATGGACTCTATTAAACCCCTGGAATCATTCAAAATGCCTTCTCCAATCTCTATTAGGAAAGGACCTGATAGCATATGCAAACCATCAGCTGCCACCTTATCTCAAGACCCTGACCGAGCTTTGAAATGGATGATAATAGGATAAAGAGCCCTAGATACAATCTCAGATCTGCAATCCATAGCTCCCAAAAAGGAAGAAGATAGAATTGAATGTGGCTTGGCCAAAAAGAGATTAAAAAAATCCCTTCGATAGTAGAAAATCACTCCTCTCTCGAGATAAAAAGAAAGCATGAAAGAAGTTAAGGAAGCAAATGACAATTAAGGGGGCCCTTGGAGCGGGGAAAGCCTCAAGGACCCCAAAACCATGATTATTCTGAATGTGAGAGGGATAGGAGGTGACCACAAAAAACTAACCCTCAAAAGATGTTTTTCCAAATTCAACCCTGATGTTGTTCTCTTGCAAGAAATGATATGTGAGAGGAAGAAAGTTGATGCTATTGAATAATTGTAAAAATTTGGGGGAAATAAATGTGTTTAGCAGCACTGTTTCATTTCACCAAGAAGAGGACTTCTGTTTCACATTTTATTTTGTTGTTTCAAATTCATGCTCAATTAATTTACTGTGATAAAGACAGAATATAATGACTCATATAACAGAAAATTTGAGCTAGAAACATAGACATGACAGAAGCACAAAACTCAGGATCTCTAAAGCATAAATCTGATCTCACCAAAAATGCACACACACAAGAAGATACAACACAGTGTATGAGCAAGGCTCAGGGATAAAACCCCCAAGATGGGGGAAAACCCAAGAGAAATGAAATTTGTCTATTAGGGCAGATTCAAACAAATTTACAGAAACAGAGATACATGCTTTGAAGCAAATGATACTTAGCTATCACAGCCTTCAACATAAACCTCACAGTTCGTCTGATTGCAGCCAACTCCACTCAGGATTCCACGCAGCAGCCGAGTATTTGACACACTCAAAACTTGCACGGCAATCAAAAACCAGAAACCAAGTTTACAGTAGCTGAATCTTAGCAGCTGCTCTTGAAGTTGATGCCTAGAGCAAGCCACGGTGCCAGCAAAAGGATGACACGAGCTCCATCGCTCCATCAGACTTCAGATTTCAGCTGCGTCGTACCAGGCCCAAGTACTGCAAAATAATTTCTGCAAAGCCAATTCTGAACTCAGGCTTCTTCTCTGCTATACGAATTTGTCTTTTGTGCCCAGACTTACGTCTGCATTAAAGTTTATCCTCCTCAAAAGACTTCCTCCACAGTCTTTTCTCAGCCGTCCTCTGTTCTCGCTATGTGCCCAGCCGCCTCTTTTCTTTCACTTAATGACTTCCAAAAGCAAAATACCTAAGGCTTCAGATCAAGGGATGAGGATGGTCCCACTTGATCAGTGATTGTAATTAAATCACATAGCACGGGTGCAACCACAGCAAATCGATTCCAAACACCAAAACTGCAGAGGCCGGAGTTGGAGATGGGACTTGCTTTCATATTGTTTGTATCCTACTATCCTCCTACACATACCAAATATTAAAGCCTCCCAAGTTATTTTACGTTAAAGTCACTAAGAGAAATTTTAATTTCACTTTACATGAAACCAAAGTGGGGCCTACATTGTTGAATTGGGGTAGCATCGGATGTGCTCTAGGCCTCAAATTTTGCAAGGAAACTTAGACACATGCATTCTCCACTACCCAGAAATTGTTTTGGGAAAATCCACCAGGAGACAGTTTTATTAAAATAATTAATTATTTTTAATGGGACCCTAAATCTAAACTTAGGAAATTAAAATAATTAAAGGATATTAATATAAACTGTGGGTAAAACTTCTAGAAGAAGGCGGACATCCAGTCAATATGATCCTAGCCATTCATTAGAATCTAATATGGGTCGTTGATTGATCAACGAGAGGATTATAAGAGGAAGCTTGATGGGAACTTGGAGAACACACCGAGAGATCAAGAAATCGAATTTCTGAAGTGAGAAGTTCTCAAAAAGAAGTTTTGATCGAGTAGATTTCTTGCAGTAAGGGGCAGTGAGTATCCGGAAGAGGGAAATCAAAAAGTTGCAAGAGGCAGCAGGTCAAAACCCCAGAGAGTTTGCGTAGTCCAAGCTGGGAGGGCAGTATTTCGAGGCAGTCTCTCTCTGAGTGAGTCGACAAAGAGAAGGGCTACCAGTTCAAAAACTTGTCGTGGCACAGGGAGCAGCGTTGAAGTCTCAGCGTGAGGAGGAGCTGGTGGGACGCAGTTTTTCTGCAAGCCGTTTTGCTAGGGAGAAAGATGTCAGAAGAGAAGGAAGAAGCACGGTTGAGGGAATTTCTTCCTCAGAGAATTCCTAGCCAAGGAATTCGAATTCTCACAAGTTGAGCAGCAGCAAGAGGCAGCAGTTTTACTAGCTCAGCAGGGAGTGCGTAGGCTAGCCTAGCAGCAGCACAGAGGAGAGAGGAGGTTATTCGACATTTCTATTTGGCAGAGATGGCAGCCGCATCTCCAAGAGGGAGGTGGGTTGATTTAGAACTATAATTCGAAAGAGCTACAGATGGGCAGGATCCTTGAGGAGTTTTTGTGGTAGCAAGATGGACTAGTGTCAGATGGTGCCGAGGAGTGTCAAAGAGACAGTTGCAATGGCTAGAAGCACTAGAGTCAGCAATGCAGATGGCACAGAGCAGAGGTCAGCAGCAGCGCAAAATATTCAAAGGGTCAGTGCAGAGACTAACATCAGTCAAGCTCCAGCATTCACGTGGTATCATACTGAACACAGTTAGTTCAGTAATTTTGGATGTTTTTCCGTTGTTGATGGAGTAGTAGCAACAGTTTGTAGTGCAGTGGTAGTGCTAGCAGCAGCACAGATGCAGCACTTGAGAGGGAGTTGTAGTACGGATGCAATGTTGACAGTGGTAGTGTCAGCAACAGTACAGTTGCAATAACAGCGCAGTAGTTGGTGTACAGCATGTCAGACATCAGCAATGCAGAGGACGATGCTTCAGAGCCAGAGTAGTATGCAGCAGCATATATTGCTAGAGCACATTCCTCGCTAAGAGGGAGTGTTGATTTGGGGTAGCATCAGATGTGCTCTAGGCCTCAAAATTTGCACGGCGGCTTAGACACATGCATTCTCCAATACCCAGAAATCGTTTTGGAAAATTCCACCCGAAGACCATTGATCAGAATCTAATCTGGGTCGTTGATTGATCAACGAGAGGATTATAAGAGGAAGCTTGATGGGCACTTGGAGAACACGCCGAGAGATCAAGAGATCGAATTTCTGAAGTGAGAAGTTCTCAAGAGGAAGTTCTGATCAAATAGATTTCTTGCAGTGAGGGGTAGTGAGTATTCGGAAGAAGTTCGTTCTCCTGGGGCGGAGAGTACGAGGCAGAGAGAGGGCAAAACAACGTCCAAATAGAGGCAGACGCTGGCCCACGCAAAGCTGACGTAGTGGCAGTGCATGTTGGGCGTGGAGCCTAATTATCTTCTTTATTTAGAGGTACAGCCGCGTTGGACCCCAATTCGTAACGAGGTGGCAACACTACCCATCGTTTAATCGTCGTCAGGGTCGTCTAAGGGGGGTGACGGTGATTTTTTGAGCCCCCCCACCCTACCCCGGCAAGGGTTGCCCCCGAAGCTAAAAATAGATGTAAAATTGCCTTGTAAAATATTGTAATTTCGTAGTCAATCTAGACCGTTCATTAGGCAGATTATCTAATGGTAGAAGTTGGGTTTAATTTAGGGTTTTTTGCCCTAGAAGGCAACCCCTCGCTATATATGAGGGAATTGTATTGCGGCTATGTACATGTGTATTCCGAGCAAGAAAGAGAGAGGAGATTGTGTGAGAGCAAAGAGGGAATTACAATAAATTTGTTGTAGGTTGTATCTCTTCATTTTGCTGGATAATATAAAAGGAAGGAGTGGTTGTTTCTTCGTGGACGTAGCCCAAATTGGGTGAACCACATATATCTGTGTCTCTCTTGTTTTATGCATTTTGTGTTTGTGTTTCTGCAATATTTTGTGTTCCATTGCTCTGTAATATATAATTTTCTAACAGCGCAAGCCTTAGAGGGAGATCAAATTCCTGCTGAGGAAATCGAGTTTCAGTAGTCGAGAGCCAGCGTGTGAGACAGAGAGGCAAAGATTCAGATTTTCCAGCCAGCAGGGGTGACGCAAAAACTGCGTAGGAGTGACGCAGTTCTGCGCAGAGGCTCCAGTTCAGCGTGATCAAACTCAGATTCTCCCAGTGATAGGGTGACATCATTTCACCATTCATTTTGTCCAGTTTCTCTCTGTATCAGATTGCTAGTTGAGCATCCAAGAATTGTACTCAGATTTTCTCTTGCATAATAATAAAACCCTCAGATCTATTGCACCGGTTTTCCCGCATTGGGTTTTTCCAGGAACATTTGTCCAAAAACAACGGTGTCATTTGTGTTGTATTTTCTTTCCTGCTCAGTCTCTTGTTTCCACATATAATTTAATTAAGTGAAGGTTGCAGTGTATGTATTATGATATTTACCATAAGAAACTGCAAGTAATTTGTTTAACGGAATTTAACAAATAGGAATAATATCATCAGTTGCTGCAGTATGGATTCCAGTTGAGGAATCTAATCTAGGTCGTTGATTGATCAACGAGAGAATTATAAGAGCAAGCTTGATGGGCACTTGGAGAACACATCGAGAGATCAAGAGATCGAATTTCTGAAGTGAGAAGTTCTCAGCAGAAAGTTCTGATCGAGTAGATTTCTAGCAGTGAGGGGCAATGAGTATCTGAAAGAAGGAAGTTCTCATGGGTCGGAGAGTACGAGGAAGAGAGAGGGCAGAACGAAGTCTAGAGAGAGGCAGATGCTAACCCATGCAGAGCTAACGCAGTGGCAGCGCAGGCCTTAGAGGGAGATCGAATTCCTGCTGAGGAAATAGAATTTCAGCAGCCGGGAGTCGAGGTGTGAGACCGAGAGGTAGAGATTTAGATTTTCCAGCCAGTAGAGGATCCAGAGAAGAAGCAGCGTGATACACAGCAGGGGTGATGTAGGAACTGCGTAGGAGTGACACAGTTTTGTGCAGAGGCTCTAGTTCAACGTGATCAGACTCAGATTCTCCCAGGGACAAGGTGAGATCATTTCACCATTCATTTTGTCCAGTTTCTCTCTATATCGGGTTGCTAGTTGAGCATCCAAGAATTGTACTCACATTTTCTCCTGTATAATAATAAAACCCTCATATCTGTTGCACCAGTTTTTTTCGGGGACATTTGTCCAAAAATAATGGTGTTATTTGTGTTGTATTTTCTTTCTTGCTCAATCTCCTGTTTTTGCATATGATTTAATTAAGTGAAGGTTGCAGTGTATGTATTATGATATTTGTTGTAGGAAACTGCAAGTAATTTGTTTATAGGAATTTAACAAATAGGAGTAATATCATCAGTAGTGCAGTACGGATTCTGGTTGAGGAATTTTCACACATTTCCCCTTTCCAAAAGTATAGGCACTACAACGGTTAGAAAGGACAACATTCCAAGGGACAACTTTTTAACACTCCCTCCTACCAAGGAAAGTGTTCCTTACAACTCCCAACTTGTCCCTAAAAATTACATGTTCACCTCTTGGCAAGGACTTCTAGATTATTTGTCAATTGCAATTAACTTGCGGCAAATACTAAATAAAATACAACTGCAACTTCACGAAAAATAAATATCATAGGAACTAAGAAATAATGCACACACACACAAATATAGAACACCAATATTTTTGGACAAATATTTCTGGACAAACTTCAAAGGGAAAACCAATCTGCAAATGAGGGTTTTATTATTAAAATTCTTCAGCAATTTGAGAGTACATCAATCTGCTTGCCTGACACAAGCAAAGCTCCAAAAAAAAATTCTCCACTACTCCAACTGGCAAATCGAACTAGAAACACTAAGTTTCCTCTACAAAAATCAACTCGGCCTCCTCCAACAAACTCGCACTCTCTGCCTGCAGCTCGCACTAGATCCTACAACTAGCACTCGCAACTAAGAATGCTTCCGGAAATTTGTTCCAGTGAATATATTGCCTCCCTCTGGCTTCTGAAGCTACTCGCACCTCCTCTAGAAATTATTCTGACAACTGGAAATGGAATTTACTACTCTAGCAATTCGCACTGGGTAAACTGGTTATTCGCATTGCTTGTTCGGCCCTCTTTCTACAGATAAATTTGACCTCTCTTTCACTCTGAGAATACTAGAAATCTATGTGTAAATCTCCTCTGGAAATCTTCTCCTAAATTCTCCTTGTTGAAACCCTTCTGCTAGAGTTCCTATGTTGTCTCTGCGCCCTTGCTCTCATTGCAATTCGTGTCTCCCATCGTGCTCTCCAAAATGACCCTCAATCTCCTCTTATAATCTCTCATTGACAAAACCACAATCATGATTTAATCATAATCGATGGCTAAGATCATCTCGACTCCATCAAGTGACTTTTCTGGATGTCTCTAGAGAAAAATCAATTTACCCCAATTAACATTGATTAATTAAGTTGTTTCTCTAAGTTAGACTTAGGAAAAATTTGAATAACTGCTTAATTAAATCTAATCAAGGCCTTTTCTCACGAAACCTTTTTCGGGTATTGGAGAAAATGTGTTCTCTAGCCTCATAGACAAATACAGAGACTACAACACTTGTCTGAGCTACACAAACTAACACTCCCTCTTAGCGAGGAAGTTGATCGGCATAACACCTAACTTGTTTCTGAAGAAGATAAACCTCGCCTTCCCCAAAGACTTCGTTAGAATATTTGCTATCTGCTCATCTGTAGGTATATAATGTAGTTGGATTATCATGCACTGCACACAATCCCTGATGAAGTCGTATCTGATGTTTATATGCTTAGACTTGTCATGAAATACGAAATTCTCTAACAACCTAATGCAACTTCGATTGTCATAATGTATCATTATAGTCTCTATCCTCTAACCAAACAAGGCTACTCGCAGTTTCCATATCCATATGGCCCTAGATGTGCTGATTTGGGGTAGCATCGGATGTGCTCTAGCCATGAAAATTGGTGGAGAGGCTAAAGCACATGAGATCTCCAAGACCCAGAAATGGTTTGGGCAGATTCTAACCGGTTTGGGAGATATTAAAATAATTAATATTTTTAATGGAGTTCCTAAGTCTAAACTTAGGAAAAATAAAATATTAATGGGTATTAATATAAAACTAGGTTAGAAGGTTCCAAAAGTCATGGATCAAGCTAAATCTAATCTTAGTCGTTGATTAGAGATGTAATCTCGGTCGTTGAAGGACCAACAGGAAAAGTATAAGAGGAGGCTTGAGGATCAGTTGGAGAATACACCAAAGTGATCAGTCATTCGATTTACTAGAGCGGGGTTGCTAAGTAAAGTCGAATCAGTGATCAGCAGCAAGGGGCAGTGAGTACTGGACAGAGAGGCAGAGATAGTGCGGAGAGACCAACGCAGAGGCAGAGATAGTGCTGAGAGACCAACGTAGAGGCAGAGAGGCAGAGATAGTGCCGAGAGACCAACGTAGAGGCATAGAGGCAGACGCAGAAGCCAGAGCAAGCCATGCAGAGCCCAACAAAGACAGCGCAGAGGCCAGAGGGCTTGCGTCATCCACGCAAAGGGCATCAGGAGTGACGCAGAGGGTCCCAGAGGCTGCGCGGTGCCTTAGAGGGCTGACGCAGAGGGTTCTGAGGCTGACGTAGAGGCCAGGAGGGCTGACGCAGTACTCAGTGTTGCTCGAGAGGGTTTCGTGAGGCAGGTTTTCTAAATACCTATTTCCGAACAAAGAGGTATTATTGCCAGTTATTTTTCTCTGTCGGGTGAGCCAGTTTGGCACCCAATTGTACTCAAGGATATATTGCATAATAATAAACCCTCAAAATTGTTGCACCGGTTTTCCCACATTAGGTTTTTCCGGGGACGAGTTGTCCAAAAATAACGGTGTCACTTGTGCGTTTGTTTTCTTTCAACTGTTGATCTGTAGATGGTTGAGACTGTATTGTGTTTATTTCGTTATTTATATGTTTTAAATAACTTGTTCGTAATTAACAAGTAGAAGAAATAAACCAGAAGAATACATTAAATTTCTAACGGATAGACTTAGAAATTTCAACATGGTATCAGAGAGTGGTTGCAAATCACAGGACAGTTGAAGGCATCAGCTGAAGCAGAGCATTTGCAGCAGAAAACAGTTGTCCCGAGTGACAGAAGTTGTTTGTTGTAGAAAGCGACAGAACAAGGGTTGACGCAGAGGTACTGCGTCATCAGTCCGGGCCAAAGAAAGGCCAGCGCAAAAGCTGAGGAGGGCAGAAAAAGGCTCACGCAAAGCCACGCAGAAACCAGAAGGGTTGACGTAGTTGGCTGAGGGAGCATTTTTGCCAGTGTTGGGATTGCGTAGAGCCTAGAGACTCAGTCCTTCAGTTGTTGGGGCATAGGAAGCTGTGGACAATTTGCGGGAGTGAAGCTGGTGGGGTACTATGGGCAGAACAGTACCTAACAGGGCAAAACCAAGATAGAGGGAGTCGCTACGGAAGCGGATTTCTAGCCAATAAATCTGGATCAATGTTGCAAGTGCACAGAAGATCGGAGAGGTACGACTTGACGATTGGCAGAAGGATTTCCAGAAGGGAAATCATGACTCAGAGGGAGTCTAGCAGAGAACTTCCAGGCGGGAAGTAGAGAGACTCAGCAAGAGTCGCAGAGGGAACTTCCGGAGGGAAGTAGAGAGACTCGGAGGAGTTGACAAGAAGAGCAGAGAGATGGGACATGAATGCGTTGAGGGATCAGGACAGTCTGGACGGGGCGTCCAACTTTGTGGTATGGAAGGCCAGGATCCTGTCCATTCTAGATAGACATCGCATCAAGGCCTTCGCCTTGAGAAGAGTGGCGATCCCAGTTGACCCGGCTGATAATGAGAAGTACGAGGAGGCAATGGCCAAGGCGAAAGGCATCATCCTTGATGGGGTAAAGGATTATGTGGTCTAACATATTGCCAAGAAGGAGACGGCAAAGGAAATGTGGGACGCCTTGAAGAAATTGTACTAGCATACTTCCCTGCAGAGGAAGATGTTACTTGAGAATCAGTTGCGATCATACCAGATGCAGAAGGGGGAGCAGATAGATCACTTCCTCAATCGGTTGAAGGACATCCGGGGCCAACTAACTTCCATAGGGGCCACGCCAGATGAGGAGATGTTGGTGAGGACCGCTCTAAAAGTAGTCTCCGAGGAGTGGGAGACATTTTTCCAGAGCATTCTGGGCAAGTCAAATCTTCCAGATTGGGAAGAATTGTGGGCGGCCCTTCGTCAAGAAGAGATCAGACGGTTGAGCAAAACAAGAAGTAGCAGCAAAGGAGTCTGGATCAAGAAGGAAGAGGAAGAGGATGCAACTCTGGCATTTGCGGGAAAGGAGGAGAAGAGAAAGAAAAAGGATCTCTCCAAGGTCAAGTGCTTCAACTGTGGGGAACTGGTTCATTATGCAAACCAGTGTCCAAAGAAGAAGAGTAAGGGAGAGGCGTTTGACTCTAAGGCATCGCCAACGAAGGCAGAAAAGGAGGTAGAGGAGGATGACGATTGAGCCGTGAGTGCTCATGAACCTCTAGAGAAGAGGTGGGGAGACATCGAGCTATAGTTAGGAGGACAACAAGCGATGAGGACCATGATCCTTGAGGTACCCAACCTCTTGGATTATACCTTGCTACAGGAGCCTCGAAGAGAGAGTGGCAGGACTGGTGGATGTAGGTAGAAACGGATGCGGATGAAGCAACAAAGAGTGCTACAAGTGCAAGAGTCCCCAGGCAGCGCAAAGGCTAGCAAGCTACAGCAGTGCAAGAGGCACAGAGAGGGTTGCAACAGTGCAGGATGGCATAGAGAGGTTTGCAACGTGCGAGAGGCAGGGAGTTGTTGCAGCAGCGTAGAGGCAGTAGAGGGAGCACTTGATAGCGACAGAGAGAGCTTCAGCATCGGGAGTGTTTCTAGCTTGACAGGGATGTCAGTAGTTGGGTGGATCAGTTACTTACTTCTCAGTAACTGAGTTGCAGTGCAGTAGCAGTTAGCAGTAGCACGATGCAGCATGATGAGAGGGGGTTGCAATGCAGATGTAGTGTTGGGAGAAAGGACCAGCAGCAACATGGATGCAGAGGGAGTTGTCGTACGGATGCAGCAGTGGCAGTGGCAGAGCCATGGGCAGCAGTGCAGAGGATGTTGGGCGGGGAGGCCTAGCATCAGCACAGGTATCGGTGTCGTATAATCAGAGTGATGCTCAATGTGGAGTATTACTAGAGCACAATCCTCGGTAAGAGGAAGTGTTGATTTGGGGTAGCATCGGATGTGCTCTAGCCATGAAAATTGGTGGAGAGGCTAAAGCGCATGAGATCTCCAAGACCCATAAATGGTTTGGGCAGATTCTGACTGATTTGGGAGATATTAAAAATAATTAATATTTTTTATGGAGTTTCCAAGTCTAAACTTAGGAAAAATAAGATATTAATGGGTATTAATATAAAACTGGGTTAGAAGGTTCCAAAAGTCATGGATCAAGCCAAATCTAATCTTAGCTGTTGATTAAAGATGTAATCTCATACATTGAAAGACCAACAGGAAAAGTATAAGAGGAGGCTTGAGGGTCAGTTGGAGAATACACCAGAGTGATCAGTCATTCGATTCACTAGAGCGAGGTTGCTAAGTAAAGTCGAATCAGTGATCAGCAGCGAGGGGCAGTGAGTACTGGATAGAGAGGCAGAGATAGTGTCGAGAGACCAGTGCAGAAGCAGAGAGGCAGACGCAAAAGCTAGTGCAGGCCACACAGAGCCCAGCAGAGACAGTGCAAAGGCCAGAGGGCCTGCGTCATCCACGCAGAGGGCAGCATGAGTGACGCAGAGGGTCCTAGAGGCTACATAGTGCCTCAAAGGGTTGACACAGAGGGTTCTGAGGCTGACGTAGAGGCCGGGAGGGTTGACGCAATGCTTCAGTGTTGCTAGAGAGGGTTTCATGGGGCAGGTTTTCTAAATACTTGCTTCCGAACAAAGAGGGTTTCATGGGGCAGGTTTTCTAAATACCTGCTTCCGAACAGAGAGGTATTACTGCCGGTTATTTTTCTCTGTGGGGTCAGCCAGTTTGGCACCCAATTGTACTCAAGGATATATTGCATAATAATAAACCCTCAGAATTGTTGCAACGGTTTTCCTACATTGGGTTTTTCCGGGGACGAGTTGTCCAAAAATAACGGTGTCACTTGTGTGTTTGTTTTCTTTCTGCTGTTGATCTGTAGATGGTTGAGAGTGTATTGTGTCTATTTCGTTATTTATATGTTTTAAATAACTTGTTCGTAATTAAAAAGTATAAGAAATAAACCAGAATAATACAGATTAAATGTCTAACGGATAGACTTATAAATTTCAACAGGATGTAGCCATGCTCGTTATGTACTCTGCCTCGGCTAAATTCAGTGCCACGGACTTCTGCTTCTTGTTGTACCAAGAAACAACTCCTTGTCCCATGTTGATGCAACACTCTGAAGTGCTTTTTCGATCTACTATGTTCCCTACCCAATCTGCATCAATATAGCCCACCAATCTGACACCATCACCTTGAGCATACTTGATCCCATACTTGATTGTACCACGCAAATACCTCAGCACATGTTTCCCTGCTATCCAATGTGCTCTCTTTGGCTCCACCATGAACTGACTCAAAGAGTTAACTGCATAGGATATGTCTGCCCTAGTGTTGACTAGATACATGAGAGAGCTTATCAACTACCTGTACAAGGTGGGGTCCACATCCTTCTCCCTGGATGCATCTATCTTCCTCCAATTGTTGATCATGGGCGTAGACATGGTTTTACAATCCTCCATCCTGAATCTCCTCAATACCTCCATACAGTATCTCTCTTGACCAATGAATATCTCGCCATTTGTCTGCCATACCTCCATGCCTAGAAAATAGTGCATTAACCCAAGTCCTTCATCTCGAACTTTGTTGCAAGGTCCCTCTTGCATTCCTGAGCCCAATGAACCTATTAAGAACAAGTCATCCACATATAGGACAAGAATGAGAACATCTCCCCAACCACCAAGTAGTAGAGGTTACTATCCACCTCACTCTTCACAAAGCTCATGCCCTGCAAGTATCTATCGATGCACTCATACCATGCCCTAGGAGCTTGCTTGAGCCCATACAAAGCTCTCTTCAACCTGCACACATGAGTCTCTCTGCTATGTGCCACAAAGCCCTCTGGTTGTTCTATGTACACCTCCTCCAGTTCACCATTCAAGAACATCGTCTTGACATCCATCTGATGGATCTACCATCCCATCTGCGCTGCTAATGAGATCACAGCTCGTATAAAATTGTATATGGCCACAAGAGCAAATGTCTCCTCGTAATCTATTCCCTCCTTCTGAGAGCACCCCTTGGCCACAAACCTTGCTTTATATTTCACAATGTTGCCATCTGCATCGTGCTTATCTTGTAGATCCAACGTGATCCAACCACAGCCCGTCTGTCGGTCTTAGTACAACCTCCCACACATCATTCTGCATGATCGAGGTATACTCCTCAACCATCGCATCCCATCGCACCTACTACTATGCGGCCTCCTAAAAGTTGGAAGGCTCACTATCTACCACTTGATTGACTAATGACATGTAGCCAGTGTACCTCTCCAGTTATCTCCGCTCTCTCTTGCCCATTCTAGGAGCCCCCACAAACTCCTGAGAATCCCTAAGTGTAGCCTAAACCTCTGGGTTCCTCTTGCCAATAGTGGAGTTAGGAATGTCCACCTCCATGTCCTCCTGATGCATCTCCCTGATCTGCTACATTTATTGCTCCATACTCTGTGAAGCCTTAAGAACCCCTACACCTGAGGTGCTTGTACTAGTGATTGTACTCGTGCTCTGTTGTTGCCCCTGATTCTGTTGTGCCACTATGGGAGCCTCTGTTGATTGCTCACTCTGATCTTCAATTCCTGGCAACTCTCTGGACCTTCTATACGCCTTGTCCTCCATGAACTTGACATCTTGTCTAACTATAATCCTTCTGGCTCTTGGGATGAACATCTTGTATGCCTTGGAGGTTTCACTATACCCAATGAAATAACCTCGCTCTGTAGTCTGATCCATCTTCGAACGTGTCTCGCCTAGAATATGACAGTGCGCTAAGCAGCCAAATAACCTAAAGTGACTGACATTTGGCCTAAAGTGACTGACATTTGGCCTCTTCCGGGTGAAAGCCTCCTCGGGAGTTATCTTGCCAAGCGCCCTATGTAGGAACCCATTCTGAATATAAATCGTTGTACTGCATGCCTCTGTGAGAGATCCTAGTCATACATCATTGCTTGCGCTGCCTCTGAAATCGACCAATTCTTCCTCTCAACAACCCTATTATGCTGCAAGTTGTAAGGAACCATCCCTCTCTCTCGATTCCTACCCTGATACAGAACTTCTGGAACTCCTTGCTAGTATATTACCCTCTATTATCTGACCGAAGAGTCTGGATCTTTCTACCTGTCACATTCTCCACTAGAACCTTATACTCATGAAAGCAACTAAAGACCTCATCTTTGGTCCTCAAGAAATAGATCCAAGTCTTCCTAGAGAAATCATCGATAAAAGTACAAAAGTACTCATACCTTGTGAAAGATCTCGTAGACATCAGCCCACATATATTTGAATGTACAAAGTCTAGAATTTCTTGCTATCTCTTATCACTCCTTGGAAAAGATGTCTTGCCAAACTTCCCCAACACATATCCTCTCCATACATCATCGTGCTTTGTGCTCACCTCTAGAACACTTGTCACCATCTCACAAAGCAATCTAAGTGCCCCATGATGAATATGGTGCATCTTCCTATGCTATAGCTCCCCTTGGTATCTCAAACTGTTGCTGCTAACTAGTGCCTTGGGCATGTCTAACTGCAACCTGTATAACCAGTCGCTACTCACACCAACTGCTATAGGTGACCTCCAATCCTTGTGCTTCAACAGCACCTTTGCCCCTCTAAAGAGAACATCGTACCCTTTGTCTTGAAAGATTGATACAAAGATCCAATTCATCCCCAACCCTGGCACATGAAACACATCATGGATAGGTATTTGCTTGTCATTCTCCCTCTGAAATAGAATAGTCCCTCGTGCTACAGGAGTGCACTTGAACTTGTTCCCCATCTGAATTCGAAACCAGATGTCCCCCTTGTAACTGGAGAAATACTCCCTAACTCATGTCATATGGAATGATGCTCCATTGTCTATGTACCAAACACCCTATGAAATCGAGCTAGTCCGAAAAGAAATCCATGCAAACTCCTGCTCCATCCTGCTAGAGAGCTCATCTACATTTGTTGAAGTTGCAACTTGCTTCTTGCCCCTTCTTCTTCAATGGGCAATCGTTGACATAATGGCCAAACTCGTGACAACCATAGCACTTGACCCTTGATAGGTCCTTCTTGCTCTTCTCTCCTTTCGAGCTAGGTCCCTTACTGGTCCCCTTCGCTTTTCCTTTCCCTACTAAGGCAACTTTCTCTTGCTCCTCAACCTTCAATAACTTACCACCGCTACCTACGTTGAGCCTAAGCTCCTCCTAAGTGAAGTCACTCCATAGTCAATCCCAATCTAGTAGTTTGTCACATCATGAAATCCCCTGGATGAACATCCGCCATTCCTTGGAGAACCTGTTGAGTGATATACGCACTAGCTCATCATCATTGGGTTTCTCTCCAACTGCAGCTAATTCATCTCTCACAGACAGAACTCTAGTGAGATAGGAAGTCATGTCTTCTCCCTTATTCTACTTGATGGTCCTCAACTTCTCCTTGAGGATCCATTTCATGTTTTATGAAGAATCCTAGTACAGTTACATGATGGAATCCCGCATTTCCTTCGTTGTACTCTTCTCTGCGATGTGTGGAACAATATGATCTCCCACTCCGTCGAGAATCATTCTCTTCACTTTGGCATAGTCCCTCCTCTACTTATGAAACTGGATGGGATCTGTTGGTACAGCAACAACTATTGGAGCAAACTCCCTTAGACCATACTCGTCCAATAGGAAAAACATCCTGGCCTTCAGCCTCCAAAGTTTGAGGCTCCATCCAACCTGCTATGATCTCTCAATCCTGTTGCAACCATCTTTGGAAAATCTGCGAACTCAAATAACTGAAGAACTCAAACTGGTTATAAATCAAACTAGGTTTTAACCCTAGTGTGCTTGTCTTCCTATGCCTACGCTAGTTTCTGCAAACCCTCTGCGTTTAGATCTGTGCAATTCCTCCTCCTGCCCTCAGTTCTGCTCTGATATCATGTGAAATTTTGATTAACTATTGCAATTATTGGTTATTATTCTCCTATCTTTTCAGATTATTTGTCAACTGCAATTAACTTGCAACAAATACTGAATGAAACACAACTGCAACTTCACGAAAAATAAATATCACAGTTACTGAGAAATCATGCACACACACAAATATAGAACACCAATATTTTTGGACAAATGTCCTTGGAAAAACCCTAAAGGGACCAATCTAGAGATGAGGGTTTTATTATTAAAATTCTTCAGCAATTTGAGAGTACATCAATCTGCTTGCCTGACACTAGCAAAGCTCCAGAAAATTTTCTCCACTACTCCAACTGGCAAATGAAACTGGAAACACCAAGTTTCCTCCGCAAAAATCAACTCGACCTCTTCCAACAAACTCACACTCTCTGCATGCCACTCGCACTGGCCACTGAGAATGCTTCCGGAATTTGTTCTGGTGAATATACCGCCCCCCTCTGTCTTCTTAAGCTACTCGCACCTCATCCAGAAATTATTCCAGCAATTTAATTTACTACTCCAGCAATTTGCACTGGGTAAACTAGCTATTCGCACTAGGTAAACTCGCTATTCACACTACTTGCTCAACCCTCTTTCTACAGATAAATTTGGCCTCTCTCTAACTCTGAGAATACTAGAAATATCTGTGGAAATCTCCTTTGGAAATCTTCTCCCAAATTCTCCCTACTGAAACCCTTATGCTAGTGTTCCTACACTACCTCTACGCCTTTTCTCTCACTGCAATTCGTGTCTCCTTCGTCATGCTCTCCAAAATGACCCTTGATCTCTTATAATCTCTCGTTGACGAATCAACGGCCATGATCTAATCATAATCGATGGCAAAGATCATCTTGACTCCATCAAGTGACTTTTCTAGATGTCTTAGAGGAAAATAGATTTACCCCAATTAATTAAGTCGTTTCCATAAGTTAGGAAAATTTAATTAATTACTTAATTAAATCTAATCAAGGCCTTTTCTCGCAAAACCTTTTCTAGGTATTGGAGAAAATGTGTTCCCTAGCCTCATAGACACAATCTAAGACTAGAACACATGTCTATGCTACACAAACTAACAATGGACTCAAGCTCAACCACTCCTCTCTAAACCCAATCTTGAATGAAGTGGTACATGATCTCAATGTACTTCGATCTATCATGAAATACTGGATTCCCAGAGAATTTAATACAAATCTGTTTGTCACAATATATCACAGTAGGCCCCAACTCCCGACCAAATAAACCAACCAATAACTTATGAAGCCATATAGCCTCACAATAGACTTGATTGGCTGCCATGTACTTTGCCTCAGCAAAACTCAAAGCCACCAACCTCTATTTCCGGCTAAACCACGACACACCTGTCGAGCCTAACCCAAAATAACACCCTTAAGTGCTCTTCCTATCTATAGCACATCCTACTCAGTCTGAGTCTGTATAGCCAACCAATCTGACTCCATCACCCTTGATGTAGTCCAGTCCATAATCCACCATGCCTTCTTTGTACCTCAAAACGTGTTTCGCTACTACCTAGTGCAATCTCCTTGACTCCACCATATACTGACTAAGAGTGTTAACAACAAAACAAATGCATGGTCTAGTGTTGACTAGATACATCAAGGAACCAATCAACTGACGATATAATGTGGGATCCACCAACTTCGACCCAAAAGCGCTCAACTTCTTCCAATTGGTCATCATAAGGGTCTGCAACCCTCCATATGAAATCTCCTCAAAATGTCCGCAACATACATCCCCTGCCCTATAAAGATGTGCCCATCCTCCTGCTAAACCTCCAATCCCAGGAAATAATGCACTAGTCCTATGTATTTCACATCAAACTTTGAAGCAAGATCCTTCTTACAACTAACTATGAGCCCATCTCCTCCAATAACTAACAAGTCATCAAGTACCAAAACGAATGAATCATCCCCAACCACTATGTAGTAGAGGTTTGGATCCATCTCACTCTTCTCGAAGCCCATCTATTACAAGTAAGAGTTGATCCTAGCATACCATGCTCGTGGAGCTTGCTTCAGGCCTAAAGTGCCTTCCTTAAACGGCGAACGAGACACTCAGATAAATTGCTTGAGCCCCTATGGTTGCTCAATGTATACTTCCTCATCCATACAATCATTCAGAAATATGGTCTTCTCTTCACATCCATCTGATGAATGCTCCAACCCATTTTTGTTGCAATGGCTATAACACTCTGTATGGAAGTATAACTCGTTACTGGAGCGAAACATCATGCCAATTACCTCCCCCTAAGAGAATCCCCTAGCCACAAATCGAGCCTTATACTTCTCTATGCTTCCATCGATAGCATACTTGATCTTGTACAACCACTTGGAAGTCACCACTAACTTCCCCTTCGGTTTAGGCACCACCTTCAAAACATCATTTCTCGTGATGGAGTCATGCTCCTCCACCATGGCATCCTTCAAAACGTTGTGGTCTACTGCCTCCTCAAAAGTCGCAGGCCTGGAATCTCGATGTCTGTCACCATGGCCAGATAACTACAAAACCTCTCAGGTGCCCTACTCTCTCTAAACATCCTCTGTGGCTCACCCACTGTGTCCTTGGCCTCCTTCAAGGTGTCCTAAATCCATCTTCGCCTCCTCTTCCTTGAAGTGACCTCTTGTGGAGCAAAATCCTCATGCCCCCTAGCCTCCTCTGTGGATCTAGTCATAGAAGATCAACCTCTAGAACCTATACCTACACATGTGCCTTGTATAATTGAACCCTGTGAACTGTACCTGTACCCACTCTTGTACCGTATACCTGGGGTATCTGTACTAGGTGAACCTATGACCCCTGAACTCTGTGTCCCTGAAAGTTGTGGCGGTGTCCCCAGTGATATACCCTCCTGTACCTATGGGACTTGATCATCATGATCTCTCATCTTACACGACCTCCTAAAGGCTCTCTCCTCCTCGAATCTAACGTCCCTCCTCACTGCAATCCTCTTATGTGCTAGAATGTAGATCCTATAGGCCTTCGAGGTCTCATTGTAGCCAACAAGAATGCCCTTCTCTGTGGTGGGCCCAGCTACGTCCTCTTCTCTGAAGGGACGTGTGAGTATATCAAGCACCCAAAGATGCGAATGTGCCTAACATTTGGCCTCCTCCCAGTGAAGGCCTCCTCATGAGTCTTGCTACCCAATGCCCTGTGGGGACTCTTGTTCTAAAGGTAAACTATCATGCTGCAAACCTCAGCCCATAAGAAAAGTGGTAACCCTTGAGCATGTATCATGGCTCGTGCTACACCAACTATACCCATATTCTTCCTCTCCACAACCTCGTTCTGTTGGGGGTTGTAAAGTATTGTCAGCTCCCTCCCGATGCCCTCCTAACTGCAATACTCTCTAAACTCATTAGAGGTGTACCCACCCCCATTGTCTGACCTTAGGACCTTGATCTTCTTCCCTTTTTGGTTCTCTGCAAGAGCCTTGAACTCTTGGAACCGTTTGAAGACCTCATCCTTGGTCTTCAAGAAAAAGATCCAAGTCCTCCTAGAGTAGTCATCAATGAAGATCACATAGTACTCATGATTGCCAAGGAAACTGTAGACATGGGCCCACATACATCATAGTATACCAAGTCTAGAATGCTCGTTGATCTATTGTCGCTAGTGGGATAGACTGTCTTGGTGTACTTCCCCAATGCACCCCCCCTGCATACCTCCTGATGCTCAGTGCTAAATTGTGGCAATCCTGTTACTAACTCCCTCAGCACTCTCGAAGCTCCATGATGTAGGTGAGCCATCTTCCTATGCCATAGCTCACATAAGTGCTTGTTGTTGCTACTGCTAGCCAACTCATGTATAGGCTGGAAAGTAAGTCGATACAAGTTCCCTTGTCGAGTCCCAATCACCCTCGCTAAAGTGACACTAGACCCCTTGGCATGAATGATTACATGCCTTCCTCTGAAGACCACCTCAAACCCCATGTCCTCAATAGTGGAAATTGAAATCAAATTCTTCCTGAGCCTCGAGACATACAACACATCTCAAAATACCATAGGTGGCAAAGTCTCCCTCTAAAAGAATACGGTAACACGCCCCGCTGCCCTGACTCTGGTGTCACCTCCAAGTACAATCTCAAATGTCAACTCCTACCTCTATGAGATTGGTAAAATGCTCTCTAACAACTGACATATGGTGAGATGCTCCATTGTCTATATACCACACACTCAATGATATGGCACTAGTAGATAGGCATACTAATAATGAGAACTCCCTCTCAAACCTTAAGGCGAACTTGTCCACCTCAACTGAGGTTGCCACGCCACCCTTCTTCCTGTTGGGACACTAACTAGAATAGTGTCCCATCTACCTGCAAGCAAAGCATTTCACTTTGCTTAAGTCCTTCTTTGGCTGGTCACCCCCTTTTTGCTGCTTGGCACTACCCTTTGGACCACTCCCCTTGGTCTTCTTCTTCTTGCCCTTTGTTGAAAGGGCCACATTTCTCCTCATCATCCCCCCCAAGCTGCATACTAGAAGATCCAGAGCCAAGTCTCAGCGCCTCTTGCACAAAATCATCCCAAAGTCTCTCCCAGCTAGGCAAGTTTTCCTGTGCAACAATGCCTCTCACAAAGCTCTCCCATGGCTTTGAAAAGCCATTAAGAGCTGTCTTCACTAGCTCTGTAGGATACACTATCTCCGCTACAGTTGCCAACTCATCCCTCACTGGGGAAATCTGGGTAAGGTATGATGTAACATTGTCTGTCTTGGTCATTTTGGTGCTCATTAGTTTCTCCCTAAGCACCATTTTACGATTTTGGCCTGCACTCTGATAAAAGATTCTTGAAGGATTCCCATATCTGATATGCATAGTCCTTCCCTGTAATGTGAGGAATTATGTGGTCTTTTATGGCATCAAGGATCAGCCTTTTTGGCTCTGATATTTCTCTTCCTAACATCTGCAAGTAAAACTGGATCCTGAGGTAAAGTCACTGGAGTTCCTACTTGTTAAAATTGGCAACTAGGGCCAAACTCCATATGGGTCATCTTATTTATGGCAGCTGATATTTTTCTTGGATCCCTCTCATCGAGAGGTGTAGGATTGATCTAAAGATCATCCGATTCCGATAAGTATTTATGAAGATATGAATTTATTTTGATTATGGACAAATTGTCAAGTCGGCCAACAACTTATGTAGGCTCAGAAGCCCAACAGTCATGTCTATTCAACCTCTACGTTTTTAGTATAAATAGAAGAGGACTTGAAGTCATTTGACACATATACTCTTCATGTGATCTCCTCCTCTCCACGTCTTTGGGTTTTGGTGAAGGAGAGACACTAAGAGTATACGCTGGCCTAAAGGTGATGCCCTAGCCGCAGTAAGCCGCAGGCTTATGAGGAGATCTACACGCAGAAAAGAGGAGACTTATGTGCAGCATAAATAAGCCCCTATACGCTGTCTCAAGAGGCTCAATCCGCAGATGAGAGGAGGGCTAATATAGGCCCTAAATGAAGGCCTGAATCCACTGTCTATTGACCCTATACACAGCAAGAAAGAGACTCTTTATCCGCAGTCAGAAAGAGGATCTATACACAGTCCTAGAGGAGATGATTTAGCTGCTGTTCTAGCAAGGAGACTTAGCCATAGCTTAGCCGCAGTCATGAAGCCTAGACATAGTTGAAGGAAGCCCTTGCAGCTGACTTATGAGGAGGACCTATTCGCTGTCCAAGGGAGCTTCATACGCAGCCCTAATCCACAGTCAAAGAAGATCCTCTAAACGCTGTTAAAGGAGACCTTATTCCACTGTCTTGAAAGGCTCCTATCCACAGCCCTAAGAGCCCTATTCTGCTGTCTAAAAGGAGTCACCTAATTCGTTGTCTATTGAGATATCAAGCCGCAGCAAGGAGGCCCAAAGAGGCCCTTATCTCAGACATGAAGATGACCTCATACGCTGTCACATCTAGCCATAGCTACAGCTATCTCACTGCTGGTCAAAAGCATGGATGAGATACGTTTAGGAGCAGCTGTCAACAGATTAGAAGTCTAGCTGCTTGGTTAGGCTGCAAGCCATAGCAAGCAGCTAAGGCTGATATACTTCTTGCAGCATGATGTAACAACAAGGTATTGCAAACATGATAAAGCAACAGAGTATTGCAGTAACATGATGAAGCAACAAAGTATTGCAGCATGATGACGATGATGTATTGAGTTTGCCTTGTGTGTATGATTGGGTGAAACACAGTGTAGCATAATAGTCATTGAGTGCTGATCAGCGATGAGTACAACATTAGATGCAGATCCATGATAAGAGCAGCTCAATGATTGGAGCAGCAAAGTGACAAGTGTGGCAACATAAAAAGCAACATGGTGCATCACGGTGAGGTACAGCATATGGACAAGATGCAGCACAATGATAGGTGAAGGAGTCACTTTGGATAATCAGTTGAAGCAGCATGTCTTCAACTGATCTCATGTAGAGATGATCTATTCTCTTATCTAGAAAGTCAAAGTGTTGACTTCTGTTGTAAACGTACTTTCTCTCTCTGCTGAACTATTGAAGAACATAAAAGAAGAATTGATCAAGGGTTTCCCCACATTGGGGTTTGTCCCTGGCTAGCGCCACATCTTGTATCCTCTTGTCTTGGCTTGTCTTCTGCGATTTATGTTTATGTTCTATCTGCAGTTTACTTTAATGCTGATGTGATTGCTAATCTGGAAAAGATATTGAGCTAACTGTGAAAAATGAAATAAATTGCTCTAAGCATAGAACATACCTAAAATTAACACTACTATGTCCCAAAGCTCGATTTCCTCCAATAGTAGAACTATCCTTGCCTTCCAGGGACTCCAATTTTCTTCCCCTGACAACCTATCTTTAAATCTAAGGACAAATGAAATAATGACTGTCAACGGTGAAGAAAACCCCGCTGATAAGGTGGACTCTACTGACTGCCTCTCTCAACCTGACAGTGTCTGAAACAGATCTATTTAAAGTGTGCAATTCTCAGACCCTTATGCCTCCCAAGGCTGTGATGCCATGTAAAAATTTGAGGGAAATAAATGTGTTTAGCAGCACTGTTTCATTTCACCGGAAGAGGACTTCTGTTTCACATGTTATTTTGCTGTTTCACGCTCAATTAATTTAGTGTGATAAAAGCAGATTTAATGACTCATAACAGAAAATTTGAGCTAGAAACATAGACATGACAGAAGCACAAAACTCAGGATCTCTAAAGGGTAAATCTGATCTCACCAAAAATGCACACACACAAGAAGATACGACACAGTGTATGAGCAAGGCTCAGGGATAAAACCCCCAAGATGGGGGAAAACCCAGGAGAAATGAATTTGTCTATTAGGACAGATTCAAACAATTTTGAGATACATGCTTTGAAGCAAATAATACTTAGCTATCACAGCCTTCAACATAAACCTCACTGTTCCTCTGATTGCAGCCGGCTCCACTCAGGATTCCACGCAGCATCTGAGTATTTGACACACTCAGAACTTGCCCAGCAATCACAAACGAGAAACCCAGTTTACAGCAGCTGCTCTTGAAGTTGACGCCCGGAACAAGCCACGGTGTCAGCAAAAGGATGACACGAGCTCCATCAGACTTCAGATTTCAGCTGTGTCGGACCAGGCCCAAGTACAGCAAAATAATTTCAGCAAAGCCTATTCTGAACTCGGGCTTCTTCTCTGCTATACGAATTTGTCTTTTCTGCTCAGACTTACGTCCTCTTTCTCCTCCTCGAAACACTTCCTCAGCCATCTAATCTCAGCGTCCTTTATTCTCACTATGTGCCCAGCGACCTCTTTTATTGCACTGAATGATTTCCAAAAGCAAAATACCTCAGGCTTCAGATCAAGGGCTGAGATGGTCCCACTTATCAACGGTTGTAATTAAATCACATACCAAATATTAAAGCCTCCCAAGTCATTTTACGTTAAAGTCACTAAGTGAACTTTTAAAACTAAAGTTAGAGGGGCCCACAGTTCCCCTTTCCAAAAGTCTAGGCACATTTTTTGAAAGGACAATTTTCCAAGGTACAACTTTTTAACATAGTCCATCCCCATAAACTGTTCATTCAAAACCCTGGACTCCAAAGGAAATCAGGATGGCTCTTAACTTGTTGGAATGATTCATTGGATCTCATTAATCTGTCATTTTTAAATGCACGTATCAGGACTGTCCTAAAGTTCAAATATCTAGGAAAAGAAATTTCAACCATTAACCTGTATGGGCGATATGAGAACAGGACACCATTCTAGGAAACTTTCAAAGATTCAAGCAGGACCAGGGAGGATAATGTAATCCTGGGGGGAATCTTAATCTCACAATGAATATAGCAGAAATTTGGGGTGAAGAAGCCAGGAAGAAACTAGCTGAATACTTTTCCCTATTGTTTGAAGACCTGGATCTATTTGATGTTAAACCAACTGAACTAGTTCCAACATGTAGAAATTTTGGAAGTGGAAGAGTATCCAAGTTAAAGGACTATAGAGGTAGCAGATATCCAAGTTAAAGGACTATAGAGGTAGCAGATAAAATTAAGTCATCGGTGGTGGGAGATGGAGGAGGCTCAAAGTACAGTACTATTTACTACAGATAGAGAAATACGACCAGAAACCCTGGGTCATTCAAAAATTTAATTGAAGTTAGAAGAAGAGAGGATCAAAAAACCTAAGTTGCACTGAAACGGATAGGGATACGGGGTTTGAAACGGATACGACAAATTTTCAAAATATGAGGATACGATACGGCAAGGAAACGGCATGTATATATATATATATATATATATACTTATTTCATATTACCATTCATCTTTTAGAATCTAGAATCTATATCTAAAATGCATAGTCATCGAATTCAACATAAACAAATCATCATCATCAATTCAGCATAAACATTGTCATCATCATTAGTGATTATTATAAAATTCAACATATTATCATCATCTTTAATAATGTAATCGGAAATGCTACAGCCTTTGTGCTTTCGGGTCCAACTCCTTCAAAGAACGTGTCATGCATGGCAGATGATATCTATCTTCCTTGCATGACAATTAAAAGGCCCATGGGATCATTGGGATATTCCATCAAGACCTATCTGAACATTTCAATCTTCTCAATGTCAGCTTGGTCTCATGACTATATGCAGGCACAAGATTGGCTAGAGAAGATTTGTTATATTGGAGGGATTTCTGAAATCAAGAGCAAAATCAATGACAATTAACAAAACCTTAACCAAAATGAAAATTAATTGCTCAAATAAATCTCTTTACGAAGACATTCATCAAACCCTTTTATTTGCATTTTTGAACATCTATCTTTTTCTTAGTAAGAATCTTTGATAAATATATGGAGTGTCGTTGTTTCTAAAGATTTAGAAAAGATTTTATGAGACTCTGTTTATAGTGAGTTTATTTGCAAATCTGATTTCTTCATTTTTATTATTTATTTATGGCTATACAAATTTTCAAGCTTTTTAACATTTTAAGGGTGGATTCTGATCACAATTTTCGTGGATCCGTTTCTGGATTTCCGGAAACAGATCCAAAAAAGTTTAAATCCCTTGGAAACGTATCCAATTCCAAATCTAAAGTTTCCGATTTTTTGAAACGGCACAAAAACGTTTTTACAGCGTTTCGGACAAGAATCGTATCCGTTTATGTATCGGAAACGGGGATCCGCGTTTCCGGAAAATTCTTCAGGAGTTTCCGGTAACTTAGCAAAAAACTCAGTTACTAGAAGAGGAAATGTGACTTTAGCCAAGGAGAAACAACAAGGTTTCAATATACAGAACATTTAAGAAGCGTCAAAATGGTAGTGGTAGATTGGACCAAGCATAAAAACCAGTAAACACAAAAAGAAAATATTGAAAGCAGAGGATCAAATCTAAGTAATATATGGAATGAATAAATATGGAAAAAACAAAAATGAAGATACTGGAGAAAGAAAAAATAGCTTGGAGGCTATAAAGTAGAGCCATGCGGTTGGCAAAGGGAGATGAGAATACAAAATTCTTTCAAAATTATGCCAAACACCAGAAAAACATCAGTACAATCTGGGTTAACAGGAAAAATGATGACTCTAAGGCAAGGACATTCCAGGAGATGGTTGAAGCAAGTGTGAACCACTTCAAATCCTTGTTCTAAGATTCCCTGGAATGCAACATTGCAGAGATTCTTAAAATGGACGCATGTTTTCCCAGACTAGTAAATGGACAGCAGAATGAGATTTTGAAAGTCAACAGCAAAGGAAGAATTGAAATCAATTCTTCACTCTTTCAAAAGAGCAAAAGTCCAAGCCTGGATGTGTGGACAGCAGAAATTAAAATTATACTATGTTCTGCTAGAGAATGACTTATTAAAGGTTGTTGAAGAATCCGGAGGGTCAGAGAAAGTCTTGGAGGCCTTGAATGCAATTTTCATAGCATTAATTCCAGAAAGAATGATCCTGAAGCTTTGAATGATTACAGCCATATCTGTCTATGTAACTCTGTCTATGAAATCATACAAAATTATAACCAACAGGTTGAAAGGTATCCTCTCAGGAGCAATTTCAGATGAATAATTCAGGTTTCTTCACAACAGGCAACTACATGATGCAGTAGGCTCAGCCCAAGAATAAATGCACTCAACCAAGGTTAAGAAGTTACCTGCCATTGTGATAAGGCGTGATCTGGCTAAAGCATTTGACAAGGATTGGATGCATATAAGGTTAATCCAAATTCAAATAGGAGTCAATATTCAAGTAGCATACTAGACAATGGACTGCCTAGCTTCAGCCTCAATTATTGTGCTGATTAAACAAACAGCCTCGAAATTCTTTCATGCCTAAAGACGACTCAAACAAGGTTATCCAATATCACCCTTCCTATTACTTTTAGTGGTAGAAGGCCTGAGCAGACTGATAACAGCATTCAAAATTGAAGGATCCATCAAAGGCATTAGATTGAAGGACTCCATATCATTGGCTCATCTGTTATTTGCAGAATAAGGTATCTCTTTTGGAATGGGAACAAAAGAGAAGCAAGTTCAAGAATATATTTGATTTATACAGCAAGGCGTCTGGAATGGAATGAAACATTGATAAATCCTCTATTTTATTCAATGGGCTTCAAAGAGGAAAAAGAAACACAATGCAGGTTGATCCTTCCATTCAATTCAGTCCCCTGTGATGATGAAATGCAATATCTGGGTTTCAAATTAAAACCAAATGATTACAGGTTTATATATTGAGAGTGCTTTAATTTCCTTTGTACGGGCAAAAGGGGGAAGGAAGGTATCCCTTCAGTGATATGGAAGAAATTAGCCAGGCCTACATAAGATGGAGGATGGAAACTTAAAAACATTCATCTATTTGGAAAGGCATTAGCTGGAAAAAGTTTATAGAGATTATTGCACAATGAAAATTTATGGACAAGATCATGATGGAAAAACATATCAATCTTAAATCAATTGAAAATTGGATCAGAAAGGCAGTTAAATGGCTTGAAGAGACCTCACTGTTGGAAAATGGATAGTGGCAGCTATTAATGTTATTTTCCTTAACCTTGATATTTTCTTGTGAATCTTATTTATCTTTTTTATGTTCTTTAGTTAGATCTTTTCATCAAAGATTATCAAGAACAATAATAGCAACAATAGAGGACACAGATATTAAGCTCTCAGCGAAGGCAGAACCCCTCCAAGGGGAAAACCCATAAACTATTCTCTTCTTAGAATCTGCTTCAAATGAGATACAAAGACCCAAACCCTAGACCAAGTCCTTTTCCTAGTACCAAGTCAGCCCCCCTTCAAGTCCTTCTATGATTCTGCACCAACTTTGATACTGCTACTCAGCCTACAACTTCGACCCTACAATTTCGGTCTTGTAGCTTCCAAGGAAACAAACCCTAGATCAGCCTCCTCTTGAAACCTTCCTGGAGCAAGACAGCTCCTTCTGAGGTCAACGAGGTCTAGATAGAGTATCCTTCCTTCCATCTACAAGATGTTGCGCGTCGTCCTACTACAACTCGGCCTTGCAATTTCAGCCTCTTCCTGCAGGCCGAAAACCCTAGACATTCGCACGTGTGAGAGAGATAGAGCCCAAAACAAGATATTTATGTCCTTCTTTTTTTCCCAAACCTCCGTCCTCCTTTTCTGCCTCTCCTAGCTACAGATCGAACTTCTTCTTGTGATATCAAACTTGTGGATTGAGTGTGTCCCAAATGAGGTCGAATTGATTCTTTATATAGCCTTCTCAAGGGGTTGAATTCCCTCCTTTAAGCTGACTTGATGTTCCCAAGGTCGACTTGTACTGTTGGAGCTTCCAGGACTTTCTGGACTAAAAAATAATTATTTTTACAAATATATTTTGCCCAGAAAGGTCTTATAAACATGATATTGACTCCTTTGACTAATGACAATAAATCCTAAGACCTAACAAACCCAAAGAGCATGAAGAACAAGCGTTTACCTAGAAGACCATCAATAATGAGTATGAAACCCATGCTTTAATAATAATAACTTTTTCTTTTTTTTCTTGTTTGTTACATAAGATACATATTGAAATGAGTACAAAAACAATTATGAAGACCGAAACTAGTTACATTTCTCAACACTCAATAGTTTGGAAAGTGTTGGTAAGGGCTTTCCCAATGATAGGGAGCTAGTCTGGAGAATTGGAAGAGGAAACAAAGTAAGAATCAGTGAAGAACCCCAGCCAGGGTGCTCAGGAAATTATAGGTTATTAGCTTATCTACTCTATCCTTCATTACAAAGAAATTTTCAGTCTCACTGATGCAGCAAATCTTGAAGCTAACTCATTATGGAGTTGAGGCTGGAAATCTATTTTCAGATTGGTATCCAGGGAGGACTGGCAGAAGACTGGAAGCAATAAATCCACAGACTCAAACTCAAGGGAATAGAATCGAGAGAAGAAGATTATGATATTGTTTGGTCAAAAAACAAAGCTATAGGAACTTTTTATTGCTAAAATGGGCTATGAGGCAACGGTTAAAGAAGAAGTGGATAGAGATAAGTTACGGCGATCGATAAGTTAGGGTGGTCAAAATACATTTGGAAGCTAAAAATGTCCCCTAAAATGTAGAATATTCTTATGGTTAGCCATCTATAACAAAATCCTCACTTGGGACAACTATAGGAAAAGATCATGGGAGGGACCAAGTAGATGCATCCTATGCAAAAGTAATGAAAAAAATCAATTGATCACTTACTTGTTCATTGTCCACTTACAAAGGAAGAAAATCTGGAAAGAAGCTTTGAAGTTAGCCAATGAAGATGTAAAGGGGGAGGGAGAATCCATCTAAGACTGTTTCAAGAGCTGGAGTGAAGATAAAAAAGTAAAGGAGCACAAAGCTTTAACATGCAGAGTTGCATGGGCATCATGATTAACCATAAATAAGATGACTTTCCAGGATAAAGATATCGTTTCCCTTCAGGTGTGTTTTCAGATAAGATTTGCACACAGTGGTATTTGGAGTCCAGTGACAAAGCTCCTCAGACGCCTGCAATTCGGGCGGCATCTTATATCTGTCCAAAATTCACTATATCAACCTTAAAGCAGCTATGGACCAAGGAACTAGCGATAAAACAGAACTAGACACAAGGAAGCATTCCAGATTGCAGAAGCAGGTTTCTGTAGTTATCTATCAGCTACCGCGTTATTGTTTTTTCTTTGGAATGGCTATAAAGTCATTTTGAAGAAAGAATGTATATGGTTGATGTACACTTCGATGTTCATTTTGATTGAAGGAAGCTTTTAAATAGCTCTTCCATGCTTTGACCAATAGAGTGTCGATGAGACACATAAATATGTAGATTCTGATTTCCCCAGAAATATAGAATATACTGATCTCTTTTCTTGGAAAATAAATACATAAAATATATAAAGATAAATTCATTATTTAATTAATTTCTTAAAGTATGACAGAAAATCTGCAATATTCATTGATTCATAATGTAAACCAATTTCAAACACGCGATCCCCGATTGTTCTTTAGTAGATCCCTTCAAACATCAGCAAATCCCTGAAATGGGTGCACACAGATCCCTAAAAGTATGATAGAGTGAAATTATTTTGAAGCATTTAAGATAATTTCGTCTAGCTACAAAAACAGATCAACACATTTTCTCTAACAAGACCTACAGCCAGAAAGTAAATTTCTACATGACAAAAAGTTACCTTATAGATCTTCCCTAACACCATGCAATAAAAGTTCAGATTTCAAATCCAAAGAATGTAGATCAGTCCTTTCATTTTTTTAATAAAAAGACTAGTTCAATATCCTGCCATGGCAATTATCATAAAAAATTCTGAGACGAAATAATTCAAATCTAACACCATCAGATCGCTGTAATCAGATCGACAAATATCAAACAACTTCATATGCCTATGTATACCTGGAAGAAAAGGCTCTATAATTCCCCAAAATGTCTTTCGTAGCTGGTCAGGAAAAGACATGTTTACTACAATGGTAGCCTGAAGTGTCCATTGAAATATTACCCAAAAGCCTGAAATTATTCATTTGCCAGCAAAATGTATTGTGTCCAATCCAACCTGCTCCTTTTCTAAAATGCTCCTGCTAGCTCAAAGCGATTGGTAATTACTTTGACGAAGATTTATATGCCCACCATCTTTAAGAGGAAAAAACACAGGAAACAAAGGAAAATGAGCATGAAGACATAATCCAGAAACACGAAGAAGGTTGTAGATCCATGATTTCTGGGCTTGGGTGTCTCAGTGGATGCCATAACTTCTCTAATATGAACAATAGTCTGTTTATTGGCACGAGCAGCAGAAATTAGACCCAATCTGATTTCGAAGACAACGGGAAGAAACGGGAGAAGAAAAACCGTGTGATTATAGATACGGACCAGGTTGCAGGGTAGCAGGTGTGTATGCAGGGCTTCTCGAGCCTTTCCCCGTCGATTCTTTTTGCGAGACTATCGCTAATGTTCTCTCTTGAAATAATCTACCAATGGCACTGTAAAGAATAGATATACCGCGACTCTGGAAACAAATTTAGGTGTGCATTCTTTTGGCGAAATATGGCCAATGGATCTCATAGCAAGGGCAGGGCACTGGAAAAGTCATGGGTATGTTTGGAAATATAGAAAGAAAGGAAGAAATTATTTTAATGTTTATGAGGTTAAATATAGTTTATGGGACATATTGCTTCTTTTTTTTGTAAAGGTTCAGTGGGATTTTATATTAATAGAATACAATAAAATACATGATGCAAAGTGGGAGTCGATGGGACCTCCCTGTGTCTGCCTTTGTACAGCTGAGCTGGTCTAGTCTCTACTCCCTTTTTTTTTTGAGTGGATCGTTTATAGCTTGTGGAATTATCAGTAGATACATATATAGAAGAATCAAGGGAGCTCGGCATCCGTTATGCTTGATGGTCTGCCTTGTTTATGGTGTTGCATTTCGCTCTGAGTTCCCCCTCCTCCAAGTCTTGCCAAAGGATGTGATAATCTTCAAGGTTGGATTGAACGCTGGCGTTGGCTATGGCATCGGCCAGCTTATTTGCTGTTCTTCGGACCGCTTGAAAGGTGACACCTTGAATGTTGCTGAGATGGCCCTGCAGATCCTTCAGGATTGCCGAGAGCCTCCAACTGGGTGTTAGCTTGTCCACTTGAGTGTCGTTTTGAAGTTTTCTCATCATCTTGATGACAATCTCCAAGTCTCCTTCCACCACCAGAGGTAGAAATTTGTAGCGGTCAGCCAGGGTGATGCCTTTGATGAGAGCGATCAGCTCTGCAGCATTGTTGGTGTTTGTGCCTAGATTTCCATGGTAGATGAGCTGGATGTTCCCGGTGTGATCCCTGATTGCTCCACCGTACCCAGCTTTTCCCAGGTTTTGCTTTGACGCCCCATCAAAGTTCAATTTGAATGATGGAAATGGAGGCGTCCCCCATTTGTCCTGCATCATCACAGCGGTGGCCTGGTTCCTGCCTGTGGGAGTGGTCCGGGCTTTGAGATTGAGGATCTGGACTATCCTTTGGTCATTCGGAGACGTGTTCCCCTCTTGCGGCATTATGTCCATGGCATTGATCGATTCTGTGATTAGCTGCCACGATTTTCCTGTTAGCCTGTCCACTGTCATCGCTGAGTTCTTGAAGATTCGAGCATTTCGCTCTTTCCATATGATCCATGCCACGGCTCCGGGAATGAGGTTCCATGCCCTGTTGACCAGATTATTGGGGGATATGGAGGATCGCCAATTGCTCAGGGTGAGGCAGATCGAGTTTCTGTTTCTGTCAGACTGTCTGAATACGAAGGCCATATCATCCCATAGAGCGCAAGCTGTGGGGCATGTGTTGAGAATGTGATTGAGCGTTTCCTGATCATTCTCGCAGAGGGCGCATTGAGAGGGCCCGATGAAGCCCCATCTCTGTAAATTGTCCCAAGTAAGCGCTCTATTGTGCAAGACCAGCCAAGAGAACAGGGTTATTTTGGGCCAAGTTCCTCTGCTCCAGAGAGCGTGCCATTTGGGGTCCGGTTGCCATTCAGGTGAAGCAGCTATGATTTTGTAGGCCTCTTTTAGATTGAAAGTTCCTTTAGGATTATTTCCCCATCGCAGGATGTCTTCTCTGGTCGAGGTGAGGATTCTGCGCTGGTCTAGTTGTTGTAAGAGATGCTCTATATTCCCATTGTGGTCTTGTGTTAGCCATTGCTCTTTGGTTAGCCATTTTTGCCATGTGGTGGCTGATGTTCGGGGATGCCAGTAGTCTGCTACCTTTCTCAACCCTGCCTCTTGCATGTCATTTTTGAGAGTAGTCCAATCTGGGTGGTCCAGCGGAGGGAGTTGCTGCCAGGCATCTTCCCAGAAGAGGGCGGTGTTGCCTTGGTGCACTTCCCAAAAGCTGTGCTTCTGAACAATATGTTGATTCTCCCATACTTTATTCCAGAGGGGGGAACCTTGAGTGTTACCAGTAAGCCTGATGAGGTCTTTGTCCTGGACTTGATTTGTATACTTTGCTTTCCACAAGGTGCCCCATAGGGAATTAGGATTCTCCACCCATCTCCACCAGATTTTCGCTGCTACAGCCTTGCTTAGGATTTCAGGATCTCTTAAGCCCAATCCTCCTGCCAGTTTTGGTTTACATATGTCTATCCACTTGAGGAGGGCCCATTTGCGCTTCTTAGAATCTCCATTCCAGAGGAAGGACCGCTGGATGTTCCGAATGGATTTATATACTGTTTTGGGAGCCGCTAGGGCCAAGAGCATATAAGCCGGCATTGTTTGAAGAACTGATTTGACCAGCACCAGTCTGCTGGCCATGTTTAGGGCTCTGTGAGTCCAACTACTTAATCTGGCCTTCATTTTGTTGAGGAGATCTTCCCAATTTGCAGCCTTGGGGGCGTATTCTGAGAGTGGGATGCCAAGGTATTTGGTTGGAAGGGAGTTCCTCTGAATTTTGAGAATTTTGCTGAGATTTCTCTGCACAGGAATAGAAGTGTTGAAGAAAAACAATTTGGATTTTGTTAGATTGATCTCCATACCTGAGGCCTCCGTGAATGTGCTTAGCACCTTGCTGAAGGTTCGAGCTTCCTTTACTGTGGGGGTTCCCATATTTTGCTTCTTCATTTGATTGATGTATTCAACTTTTTTTCTGTGAAGCTTCAAAATAAATGCTCTGAACTTCTCAACAAACCCCTCGCTAAATAGATTATCCCAAGAGCTTGCTGCCAGCGTATCTGCATAATTTTCCTTATTGTCTTTGAAGGTCTCACGTTCTAAAATGAAATGTTTTTTCTGTTTCCACTTTTCCAAAAGAAGAAAAAAGCATCATGTTTCACAACAGAGTTGATGAGAATTAGTCCTTAACTGAGCAATAAGAATTTTGGCTCTCCAAGAGATATTGGCCTCTATGTATGTTTTTGGTTGATGACTATGAGTGGGATTAAACACTTCAATATAGTATTTTTTCTCTTCCTAACTCCTTATCCCAAATACACTTTTGGAACTTTTCCATAACAAAAGTTTTTATCTCTTTGTTGTTTTATGGGACACGCGTTCAAGCAAATACCCCATTTACTAAACCATTTGTTATTTTGTTGCATCCAAGTATTTTTTCTCTAGCACAATCTGTCATTAAAGACAACCTTAGGCCATCCACCCTCTTCCATTTGCTCAATTTTTTTAAATACCTTATGACTTGCACCATAGCAATTGCTTCAATAGGCGCAGTCTCTGTTTCTCTTAACAATATAGCATAAGGAACTACGTTTTTAATCTTGAATTTGTTTGTAATCAAATGCTTCTAAATTTTCTCAATTTGTCTCCACTGCATGTCGGATGTACTGTTGACCCATAGTTCACAACCATAGAGAATCACTGGAATCACTAGAAGACCAAAAAGAGTTTGAGTGGTTTTACAGTCCCATAACTCTGCCTCTCTACACCTATTTTGTAAAGCATAAAATGTTTTCCAACCCCCCCAAAGTTCTTTTCTTTCTACAACCATTCCAACTTAGATTTTTGTTGAGGTCAATTCTGAGATATTTGTAATCCGCAACTTCTTCCAAAATGTTGCCTTCAAAATAGAACTTATGTTGGTTATGTTTTCTTTTCTTAGAGAAAACCACTACTTTCGTTTTGCTGATATTGACTTGCATCCCCACACTTCTACAAAAATGCTTAAGGGATAATAAGTGCTCTTGCAAACTAAGAGCCAATTTAGCAAGCAGAATAAAGTCATATGCATACAAAAGAAGCCTTATAACAAACTTGCCCAAATAGATACCATCACCCCCTTGCGAATTTAACCACTCCTCAAGCTTGTCGATATATAAACCAAAAAGTGTAGGAGATTGTGGACAACCTTGCTTGATCCCGATATCGCTTCTGAAACTTTCAGAAATGCCTGTTAAAGTTCTAATTTTGACTTTCACATCTTCATACAGCCTATGCACAGATTCTCTCAAATGTTTAGGAACCCCAAGTTCCTCCATTCTGTGCCAAAGCTTATCCCTAGGAACAGAGTCAAATGCTTTTCTGAAATCAACAAAGCAACAAAAGACTTCTTCCTTTTTCTCCCAAACTTTTTCAATGATGTGCCTTAAAGTTATAAAATGATCAACTGTAGAATGTTTAGGTCTAAAACCTGCTTGCCCTTTAGCACGCTTATCTCTTTCTTCTGCCCACTTGCTAATTTTGTTTTCTAGCATGCTTCCAAATAGCTTTGCAAACAAAGGGTTTATCATGATGGTCCTATAATTGGAGGGATTATTGACGTCACCGCACTTGAAAAGAGGTATTTCCATACTAGTTGTCCAATTTGTGGGGAGCCCTCTTATATGATGTTATTGAAATTTTTTGTAATGTGAGATGCCAAAAAAATTGAGCCCCACTTTAGATATTCTGCTTGGAGTTCAGCTAAGTCTTTTGCTTTTCCAACACCCAACTTCTTGATACCCATCTCTACCTCTTGCACCGTGAAGAGTTCAATATCAGTGTTGACCAAGGGGGGAGGGTCACCCTTGGGATCCTGCTCATAGAGTTTTCTTGCATAGTCAAACCATTTAGAAGCTTTAATACTATTTCGAGTTTGTATCTTTTTTGGTTGGAGCTCCTTCCAAAATAATTTGGGATTATTTTTCCCAAGGAAGATTAGTTCTTACCTCCTTGAAACCATGAAATCGGTCTTTTCTTGCTTAATAAGTGCTTGTAAACTTTGAGCTTTATGTTATCCTTGTTTGACTCTTTCCACATTCTCCTTTCCTTTTTTCATTCCTTGTCAAACCAAGCATTAACCAGAAAGCAATTTGTTTCAAACTTCTCAATTTTTTCTCTTTTGCACTTTGCAAGTGCACATTGAATTAAATGTGTTAATTCATGACTACGAAGGTTGTGAATTGTGATTTTCTCCTTCTCGAAGAGCCTCTCAAGTGTCATTTTGAAGGTATTACAATTTTCTAGGGTGAAAAGAATTATGTCCTGTGGGAGGTTTTGCTGGACATACTGAAATTTTTACTCTAATTGTTTCTTTCTAGTCCAAAAAAAACATAAATAAATTGGCTTGTGATCTGATTTTAAGCCCCACAACTGATCTCCAATCAAGACTTCCTCCATTTTCTCACACAAACCATGCGAGCAAATTACATAATCTACTACACTTGCTCCATTGTAAGTATTGCAAGTGAAATTACCGGACTTTGCCCATCTAGTCAAGCCATTACAAATGACTAAATCAAAGGCCCCACTTAGAGTAAGCAATTGTTCACCAAAGAGATTGTAGCCCTTGTCCTCTGAAATTTTTTCCCACTAATGATTACTCTCTTCTGTAAGCCAAATAGGGTCGCAATCATCTTTACAACAAAAAGTGCTAGCTTGCTCACTTGCGGTCCTAGCATTGAAATCACCCACTATAAGGACTTCACCTAGTTGCGAATAAGTTGCAATATCCACTTTTAAGGTTGTTGGGCATGGAATCCCCCCAAAGGCATGTTTTGGGGCTTAAAGCCCAAGTTTTGATTAAGTCCACTGTAAAGACTTTGCGATTTGTGGGCGTGGAGCGTGAAATCATAATAGAGTCACAGGGTTGTCCGCCCTTGGTTTTGTAATGTAATGTCGGTTTGAAAGATCTACCCATGGTCCACAGACCATGGGATTGTATAAATAGGGCGAGGCTCTAAGTGTAGAAAAAACATCGAAGCATGATGAGTCTAAGGGATTGATAAAGCGTTGAGTCAAGTGTAAATCGTGTCTTGGAGTTGTAGAGTAGGAGAAGGCTTTGCAGCTGAGTGCGCAAAGGCCTAGTAGTCTGCAGCTGAGTGCGCGGACCCCTGCAACTGAGTGCACAAGGCAAGTCAAGTCTATGTTGAAATAGCAACAAGAAATGCTAAAAATAGAATTGTTAAAAATAGCACTATTATAAATAGCAGTTCAGCCAGTGTTGAACTTAGCAACAATGGATGAAAAAATGGAAGTGCTAAAAATAGTATTCTATAAATAGCATTTCGGGATACCTTCCTATTTTAGTCAGTCCCTAAACTAAAATAGTGAAGTAAAATTCGAATTTGACCTTAGCAGTTGTTTGTAAAATAATTAATTAATTCATCTTGAGTTAATTAGTTAAGGAAAATCAAACATAAAGTCTATGTGGGGACATGCAACAGTTTCTCCATTAATTGAGGAATTTATCCATCAATGAAAGAGATAAGGATGAGTTGTAATATTGATTTGTAATTAGTTGACTTAGTTAACTGAGTCAAGTCCAGTTAGATTAATTCAAACAGTTTGTTGAATTAATGTAAGTTCAGTTAGTTAATGCTTACATGCATGTAACTACTGCACTTCAGATAACTGAGTATTCTCTCATAAATAACTCATGCATGTCAGTTCAGACAGAGACCCAGTTGAGATCAGATGGGGGGGCAGTGTACTATCAGTTGCTAGAATATTCCATTGTGAATATTCCTTGCATGCAGAAGGAATTCTTTCCTTGAGGATTGTGCAGTTACTTCTTCAGGTTTAATGAGTGTGATGAGGCCAATTCACACATATGGCTTCACTAAACCCCAAGAAAAACTGCACAAGGAAATAGGAGGCTTGGAGGGCTTGAGGAGGACATATATTATGTCTATTCAGTCTGTGAGCTGTATTGTTTGATTGCAGAGAGAGGAGGATAGCTTGAGAGCTGATTCTTTTTGTAACTTGAACAAGATTTCCACTTGTATGATAATACAGAGATTGGGGTTCTAAGCTGAGGCTTTCCCCGGGTTATTTCTTTTGTGTTATGTGTGATTGATTTCTCATTCTCAGTTATATGTGTTCTCTTGATCTTGCTCAATTCGATTAAGCTTCCGCAAAGTGTTGTAGAAGTAGATCTTGTATTGTGTTTTAATATATTGCATAATCTGTTGATCTACAGTGGGAATTGCTACAGTCTGTAACCGTGGGAAGAATTAATAAAAGACAAGTTTTACCATATTTCTGTGTATCTTTCCCTGTTTTATGTATCATTGGGTATGAATTGCAAGTTTATTGTTTATTCACTGCGCAAACTCATATGAATGTGTTGAATAAGTAATATAATACAAGGCATCTATTTACGTGAAAATAACTAACTGTTATAAGAAGATAGGTAAAGATCTTAGGTGTGACTTAGGGAAATAGTGCAGATTGCTGCTCCAGCAGTGCGAAAGCTCCACAACCCCTGGTTAGGGTTGCGCGAAGGTGAATATATCAGGGCGCGAAGGCCAGGAAAGTGCGCGGAGTAACCTACGTGAAGAGACTAACAGTTGGACCAAATCAAACCTTCAGACATCTCAAGGGTGCGGAAACCTGGTTCCAGCACCCCCCCATACTACTTCGGGTGAGACCTCAGTCCACGTTCCGCGAACTGTTGCTGAAAGGGCCAGTAGTACATGGATTTGTTTGGCTAATTAACTCCAAACTTGGGTCAGGCCCCAACAAGCCAACAAAGACTACAAATGGATCTTTGTGGTTAAGCCCTCTACCTTTGTAGATTTTTGAAACTTGTGGAGCAAAATAGCATGTTGCAATTCTGATGTGGTTTCCATTTTCTAATATTTTAGACCATATGAATTACTTAGACTTTTTTTTCTAGTTGAATTTAGGTTGGGTTCAGTTTTAATTTTAAAATTTGAATAATAATTGATTTAAAAGTGGGTTACTTTTATTGTATGGTTAAATTTTTATTTTTATTTTTTTTTGGAACATTTTCATTAGTGTTTGGAATAATGTATTTATAATTAATTTTTATTATCGATTTTATAGTGTAATTTTGTACCAATTTAGATTGGTTTTAACTTTGGATTTACTAAGCGATTAAAATGTTAAACAAGGCATTACATTACAACATCTCTACCAACTCTCAACCCTCCCCATAGTGGAGAGTAAAAAACCAGGGAATCCACACCTCATATCTATATATATCTATATATATATATATATATAACAAGGACACCTAATTTAGTGTGACTATTGTATATAAGTTCACAAGTTCATGGATCTTTCATCTAAAAAGTCTAATTAGGGAAGAGTTCCTCTAATACTAATTTAGTATCACTATCCTTAAACAATGTGTGTGTGTATATATATAATACTTAAAACACTTTATATTAGTGCGACTCGTGTATATAAGTTCAAGTCTTTCATCTAAAAAGTCTGAATACTAATTTAGTGTTATTGTTCTTAGATAATGTAAGCCTCATAATTGGGTCTCATCCTCAACCCCTCCACATGAGATTTGAACATGAGCCCTAATTGGAACTAAACCTCACATAAACCAATTAGTCTACACCCCATGGATATAATAATAATAATCTAATTTTAAGGTCATGGTCAAACCATACACTAAATGGTATATGAGACCCTCTTGTTCATGGGACAAGGGACCCACCTCCACGTAGTGATTTCACTACTAAATTTCTACAGAGGTGTAAATTCTCTAACCCCCTCTAAATTTGAACATGTGATCTCTTAGGAGGAAACATGTGCTCTTAACCAATAAACTCACTTTTATATATATACATAGTTGGTGGTTAAAGGATCTTAACTTGAGTGGTTTGGTGAACATTTTGTTTCCCCAATCGTGTGAATTCAAGTCTCAAGAGACATGTTGTAGCCGATCGTTAGTGGCATTTATGAAATAGTTGTATCTGGTGTAATAGTGGCAACCAATGTTTCGAAGTTATTGATTCTCCAGAAATTCCCATTATTGTTAAAAATATATATTAATACAGCTGGTGTATACAAATTCACAAACCCATAAATCTTTCTTTCAAAAAAGTATAAATAAGAAAGAGTTCTACTAATACTAATTTAGCATGAATGTCCTCTATTTAATGTATCACAGTGGAGTGTGATTCTCGGATGAGGTGAGAATCGAGGTAGTGGGGCGGGTTGTCGTCGTTCCACTTGGACAATGGACCAAGTGTGGTGAAGTAAAATTATGAGTATGGACACGAATGAATTCCTCTAGCCCGATAATGGGTCTAGCCACAACAGATACATTCTATGGAAGATTTCCTTAGGTTGGAATCAATCAAGAGGGCCTACCTCTTGGTCGTTTATCCTGCTTAATGATGTCCTCTCTTGCTCACTCCAGCAATCTCTTGCTTCCTTCTTCAAGCTCCTGAAACAAGTAAACAACAACAACATATAAACATAATAATAGACAAATTGCAATTCAACCTATTTAATGAGTCAAGAAGCATTAAGACACGAATATGTAATATTACAAAACATGCAGGAAATCAATCGATAGTTGCATAATATTAATATCAAAGAGAGATTATAACCATTTGTCTTGACGTCACAGTCTTCCTCTGACAAGACCGGGTTCCCACACACTTCTGCTAGCACTCCATGATGGCTTCAAACAACAATAGTTTAAAGGCTCTTCCCTTTAGGCTTCACTCCAAACCAAACACACTTCTCCCTCACACAACTAGATAACTACAACTAGTAACAGCTTGCTTGTCTAATCAAAATAGTATACTCACACTCAGCCAACACTCTAACTATATTTAGCTTGTGCTTTGGATGAAAGGAGGTTTATATAGGAAATATGGATGGGAGATGGATCCTCTTCTCATGGGAAAAGGACTTATCCTTTGAGGTAGTTCCATCATTATAGGGGAAAGGAGCCCAAACTGTCATCCTCAACCCCATCCAGCCAAACCATTTACTAGACTTCCGTTACGGAGCTTCTAGAGCTGGAAGCTTCGGCTCTAATTTAAAAAAATTTCCATAACAGGACCGGCGCGACTGGAACATAGCTCAGTCGCACTGGTTGGCGCGGGGAATAGTGCTAATCTCTGCACATCGGTGCGGGGGAGACAAAGGTCATTAGTGCTGGCCTTGTAAACTGGGCAAAACAGAAGTTTCAGGGGAAATGGTGCAAAAGGGAAAAGATTTGTTCATGGAGAGGGACATAATGGGAGTTTCTCCATGAAGGCAAAGCATGCGGGGTTCACTGTAGAGGTCCTCTAGGATCAAGGAACGGGGAGTACAGGGACAGTGACAAAATGTTGTGTAACAAATGCCCCCTAAAGCGTGAAGGCTGAGCCGGAGTGAGGGATGAAATGCTTTATGAATCAGTGTGGGGAACTGGTACGTCGTCGGAAAACCTGCAAGAAAGTACAGATACATATACATAAACTGAGATCTCTATCAAATGATGCATGAATCGTGGCATGACATAGCCATCCAGAGAATGATCATGTAAATGGATCCAGGTATGGGTGTAGCCATCCGTCAAAGAGGATCATAATGAAACCAAGGTATGGTCGCAACCATCCAATAATGAGAAGGATCACATATGATAACTCATGGTCTGGTCGCAGCTAGCCATCTGAAAGAGACATGCATATCATCATAAACCATGTCACACCACTTTGCAACCTGGACTTGTGTGATCTGAGTCCAGGGTCTTGCGCTCTAACATGACCCGATCAAAGTACAGATTCTAGCATGCAAATAGATGTGTTGGCATCGAACATGCTAGAAAGTCACTTGATTACCAGTCAATGATGTAAATTGTTAACAAGCGTGAGAGAAACCACCAATAATGACAATGGCCCTCAAGGTACTATCAGCAAAATTCACGGAATGTGAATACAGGAACTAAAGTCGAACACCCGTGAAATCACTCGATTGAAAGCCATGATGTGAACTTGTCGTTGAGTGCGAAGAACTTGCCATTAAGGCATGCAAGCTCTAAGGTACTGGAAGGGAGTCTCTCGATCAACTTCCTGGATAATGAGTTGATGTCGACGGAAAGCGATCGTGTCGAAGGAGGGCTATAATGACTCAGTTAAGGTACATGCCCCCCAAGCTTCATGTCAATCAACTAGATGGATGGAATGAAGGTTCACTTTCAAGATCTTGGAAAGACTCGACTAGGATTTTACGAGATCTTAATCAAAGACTTGATTTGAAAGGGGATTTGCTTCATTTTTTAATGAGGTTGACACAGTAAAAGAACTATCCTCATAACTCCTTGTTTCATTTTTTAACGAGCTTGGCACAAGACAAGGAACTATGCTCACTCCTTGATTCATTTTTTAATGAGCTTGACACAAGACAAGGAACTATGCTTCGGACATTTTGTTTCATTTTTAACGAGGTTGACACGAGACCAGGAACTATCCTCATTCATCTGATAATGGACCACATGATAACATGGCTCCCAAGAGGTCCTCACTAGATGGAAGAACCACGCTCTAGGAGGAACACATGTCAACTGGTACAAATGACAGATCGGGTTCTAATGCCCCCAGTACATACTGTACTATACCATCTGTGTGATCATCAGTAGATGTGGAGACAGAACGGGTAGCCACATAATTGACTTGTGGCGAGGAAGGTACTGCTTGCAAACAAGAGCCGATAGGGGACGATGGTTGCAAAGGAGGCGCTTGGTGACCAATGAATGGCAGTTGATCAATAGTCACAATTCTCCCTTCGTGTGGAAAACAAACCACACAGAAAAACAAAGAAACAAGAGCTCCCATGACATAAACATAGTCATGTCCAAGGAGAAGATTGAAATCTAATGAACCTTGGACTACCATCACGTCTATATAGATGGTCTTTCCTCCCAAAGTAATAGGGAACTTCAGAAGGATCCCTAAAGGTTTACTGGTTCCTCCGTTGAAAGCCAACAGATTCTGGGTGATAGGCACAAGCTGTGGGGAACCCAAAGCTTGCCAAGTAGTGGAAGACATTATGTTAACAGACGCGCCTTCATCTAATATAGTTCCATGTACTACCATATTATAGGCTTGTACTGTGATCTGGAAAGGCACATAAGATGGGAGGCGGAAAGCAGTCAATGGACCCCAATCGAAAGAGATGACAAAACTACTTGGTGGGGGTATCATATGATTGCCCCCATGCTCTGCAGGAATAGGAGAAGGACTCTCCTGAACAACCGGGACGGGAGGGTCACTCTTCGATTCATGAGAATCTGAGGAGACAAGAAGAACATAAGCAGTATGATCACTACTCATTTTGGGAATAGAGTGAACAACTGAAGGCGAAGCCAAGTCGACACTCTTTTTGACCAATGGTTGGTCGGAAACGAACACAAGAGAGTTTCGCTCAGGAAGAGCAGGATGGGCAAGAGATGAATCCAAGTCAATCTCTTTACCAACTGGGATAGGATCAGAAGGAAACCTCTGATAACCAACATGAAGTTGGGGTTGAGGAGCGGCAAGGTTTTCCAAAACTTTGGAAGCTTTATCCATAAGAGGACAAAGGTGAAGAAGATGCTTTCCTTCACATAACCTACAGGGGAATTTAATTTTTCCCTTCTTCTTACCATCATTAGCTGAAGGCGTAGCATCGACATGATCTCCAGAGGTCGATGAGGATGGTCGATTCAGGTCTTGAGACCAGACCTTTAAGACTCTAGGAATGTCAAGACAGTCTCGAAGGAGATGGTCATCCTTACATAGCCTACAAGGGAATTTTACCTTCCGCGAAGGATCAGAAGGTTTGTCGATGGGGGGTGCATTTGGAGTAATAGCTGCATGGTTGGCCTCTCGCTTATTTGACTTCTTCTTCTTCGTCTTCTTCTTCTTCTTCATAGCCTCCTGGTTACTAGATTTCAAGCTTTCACCAAGAAAAGTAGAAGAAGGCAAGGGTTCAACCTTAGAATCATCGTGACATGATTCAAATAAAGGAGATGGCAGAGTAGGAGTCGAGACCACCGAGGTCGAAAATAACCAGACAAGTAAACCAATGGTTAACCCAGGGAAGGACAATGTTTCCATATAAGGAGAACCAACATTTCGAAAAGAAGGAAAAGGACCAAGATTCCCATCCAAGGGGAACCCTTGACTGGTAGACTCTAGGAATGTTGCCATTGGAATCAACCCTAAAGAAACACTAAGGAAGATAAATTTAACCAGGAATATTTCATGGGCAGTTAATTTTAGGACACTGAAACAAAACTTTGCCTTTTCATGTTTTAAGAGTCGAGAAAAGGACGAAAGGTGATTCTAGTCGCTTTTAGATTTAATGAGCTCGAAAGGACAAGTGCTCAATGATCTTTTAAATTTAAAGAGTCAAAAAGACCAAAATCACTGCTTTGGATGATCTAGGTAAACATGATTACCAGGCAACTATGAACTGCATAATACCTCTCGGCGAACCGAGAAGTACGAGCAGGCAATCTCCCCAAATGCTGTGTTCGGTGTATCATGTTTGCAAGGCAGCTGACTCGGCTTCCTAAGGATAAAAGAATTGCAGCCTAGAGGGGCCTCCCATTATATACTCGATGGTACGGGGAGCACAAATCTGTACTAGCACTGTCTAATGCCGAAGCTAACAACAGCTGCTAGGTTTAAAGACGTCGGAACACGTCTCTAGCCTAGGCCACTAAATGTGAGCGTTAAGTTTCAATGCTTCCTTACATTAATTCAATACATTTTAACGGTTGATCTTGAATTAGGTTTCAATTACAAGACCCTACCGCTGTCATTTGACAAAAGCTCCTACATGCAGCTATATGAGAAAAGAGATCTTGGTCTTCAATGAAAGTTATCACTAATTGAAAGATAGAGAACACAAAATTAATGCAACAACTGAATAATGAAATCTTTCACTAATAAATCTCCTAAATGCACTTAAGCTTCCTATAACAACATAAGAAGTTTCATTTCATTTCCATGCCTATGATGATGCAATTCTAGCTTCTCAATAACGCTACTCATGCAATATTTTCACTTAAGTAAACTAGAATGATGTTCTTCTTTTCATAAAATGCAAAACGAATCTTTCACATAAAGCGCTTTAAATGAAAGTTTTCACAATTCCGAACAAACAAGCATCAATCAAATCCAAAGCATTATAAATGAAACTAAAAGCAATTTCTTCCCTGAATCGAACAAACCAAACACATAAATGCTTCAATCGACAAACCAACCAATGTAATCTATGGATGGAAAGAGAAAAGAGACACTTGAAATAAGAGAACAAACAAGACTCTTTCACTCATTCAATTGAAAACAAAGCATCCTAGTCACTTCTGGGAGGAAGAAGAGAGTCTGAGGGTCAAGACACACTGGCACTGGAATGGGAGAAATTCTGATTTTTTCTTACCTCTAAGACCGGAGCGACTTTTGGGCCAAAAGTAGCGCCGATCGATGCAACTGACCAGTACTACAACTAGCGCTGATGGCTGATCAGTGCGACTTTTTGGCCAAAAATAACGCTGATCGAGGGATTCAAAAAAAAAAAAAAAAAAAAAACTTCACACAGGGCCAGACTTAACACATCAGAGGGTGGGCTAAACCAAGCAAGCACACAAACCAAGCAGAGAAGACGGTCCAAAAGGCTTACAGGGTCAAAACCACAAGAGCAGAACACACTGGCCAAGATTGGGGTCAAGCCCTAATCTTTACTTACAGGCATCGGCGCGACTCCCCAACCGACAACAAGCGCCAGAGGCTGGTCGGCGCGACTATTTCTCAGCAACTCACGCTAGTCGGTGCAACTGTCAATGGATTAAGCGCGTTGATTGAGGTAGCTAAGGAAAAATTCAAAAAAAAATCAAAACAGGGACCAGATCTGCTACTATGAATTTTAGAATTCGGCCAGTAAGCAGGAGAAAAGAAACAGAACCAAAGGGAAAACGTGAAACTAGCAAAGTTCTCACGAAATCATGAAATCCAAAATAAACAAAAGATGGGATCTCCCCAATGGAGTCGCCAATTTGTGGTGAAACAAAATTATAAGTGCAGACACGAACGAATTCCTCTAGCCTGATAATGGGTCTAGCCACAATAGATACATTCTATGGAAGATTTCCTTAGGTTAGAATCAATCAAGAGGGCCTACCTCTTGGTCGCTTATCCTACTTGATGATGTCCTTGCTTGCTCGCTCCAGCAATCTCTCGCTTCCTTCTTCAAGCTCCTGAAACAAGTAAACAACAACAACATACAAACATAATAATAGACAAATTGCAATTCAACCTACTTAATGAGTCAAGAAGCATTAAGACACGAATATGTAATATTACAAAACATGTAGGAAATCAATCGATAGTTGCATATATTAATATCAAAGAGAGATTACAACCATTTGTCTTGACGTCGTAGTCTTCCTCTGACAAGACCGGGTTCCCACACACTTCTGCTAGCACTCCATGATGGCTTCAAACAACAATAGTTTAAAGGCTCTTCCCTTTAGGCTTCACTCCAAACCAAACACACTTCTCCCTCACACAACTAGATGGCTACAACTAGTAATAGCTTGCTTGTCTAATCAAAATAGTATACTCACACTCAGCTAACACTCTAACGATATCTAGTTTGTGCTTGGGATGAAGGGAGGTTTATATAGGAAATATGGATGGGATATGGATCCTCTTCTCATGGGAGAAGGATTTATCCCTTGAGGTGGTTCCATCATTATAGGGGAAAGGAGCCCAAACTGTCATCCTCAACCCCATCCGGCCAAACCATTCACCAAACTTCCGTTACGGAGCTTCTAGAGCTGGAAGCTTCGGCTCTAATTTAAAAAAATTTCCATAAGAGGACCGGTGTGACTGGAACACAGCTCAGTCGCACCGGTCGGTGCGGGGAATAGTACTAATATCTACACATCGGCATGGGGGAGACAAAGGTCATTAGCGCCGGCCTTGTAAACTGGGCAAAACAGAAGTTTCAGGGGAAATGGTGCAAAAGGGAAAAGATCTATTCATGGAGAGGGACATAATGGGAGTTTCTCCATGAAGGCAAAGCATGCGGTATTCACTATAGAGGTCCTCTAGGATCAAGGAACGGGGAGTACAGGGACAGTGACAAAATGCTGTGTAACACCAGGGGATAGGCAACACATGCCCATGAATGTTTAATTGTGAGAATTTATGGTAGGAGGGGTCATCATTATGGCCTACCATACCATGAAAGCATTGGAAACATAATTGAGTTGTTTGGTATTATGTATGAGTTTTGATCAAATTGTCACTTGTGTGATGATAATGGGAGTAAAGATAACACCCATGGCACTAAGTCTACAATAATATGCCAAGTTTGTTGGTGAGGTGGGAATTCGCAAGGGATACGAGGTTGGCATATGTAGGTTATGAGAAGAGGGATGATATGGTTATGTACTCCAAGAGACTGTAACATGGTTTTTGGTGCAAGGAAGCTTTGTTAAAATTGCCAACTATGGCCAAATTCCACTTTAGATACATTTGATGGAGATGATGATTGCATTAAATTCCTCTTATCGAGAGGACCAAAATTGATATAAAGATCATCTAATATGGACAAGCAGAAGTGTGTTTTTGAATTTTCCTTGGCATTCACCAAATCTGGTGTCCTCTTGTCTTGGCTTGTCTTCTACATTTTATTTTATGTTCTGTCTATAGTCACTGCCAATGTGATTTTATGGTTAAAGTGGTTGTTATTGGAAACTAATTTGAAAATTGTCGTTGGGCTACTTAAAGTACATTGAAGTAATTGTGTTAAGCATAAAACATACCATTGTTAACTAAATTTAACATGGTATCAGAGCCTAGGTGAAGACAAAGCCCAAGCAAGAGAGAGAAAAGCAATCACTAAGAAATATTTATTGGACAATTTTCAATGGCTTCTTCATCTTACTTCAAGACCGAGGACAAGCTCAATGAAAAATATGACTATAATGCATGGAAGATGACTTTGGTCCTGACTTTGGATGAGCATGAAGTATAAGGCTATGTGCTGGGAAAAGTGGTGGAACCTCCTTCAAATGCACCAATTGTTGCTAAGATGAAGTAAAGAAAAGGTGAGGCCAAAGCCAAGAAAATTTTGGTTGACTCTATTCAAAAGCATTTGGTAGCCTATATTTCTGATTTGCGAACTTCTAAAGAGATATATGATAAGTTGGTTGGGATGTTCAAAGTGAACAATGCAAATCAAATCCTCTTTCTCAAAATCAAGTTGAAGGACATCAAGATGGATAAAGGGGAGTCTATCCAATCCTACTTCATGAGGATCACACAAATCAAGAATGACCTTCTATCTATTGGAGAAGTTATTGCTGACAGAGAGCTCACCCTCATTGCACTTGGAGGTCTTTCAACAACATGTGATGTGTTTAACACCACCATTCTCAATAATGACAACATTCCTAGTTTCAATGAATTATTGGCTAGACGCACTCAAGAGGAAACAAGGATGATGGAGAGAGACAAGCCTTCAAATGGAAATGAACCTATTGCTTTCTCCTCTCATGCTAAGAGGAAAAGTAATGTTGGTCCAAGAGACAGGGTCAAGGATTCAAAGAAGGAAGAAAAGGATGGTGCTACAATTGTAACAGGTTCGACCATTATGCTAGAGAATGTTCTCACAAGAAGATTTCTCCAAGGGATGATGACAACAACCAAAATAACAAAGGAAATGGCAATTAAAGGAACAACAGGTTCAAAAATAAAGGAAAGAGGAATGCTCTCGTTGCTCGATTGGGAAATGGTCGACCTCCAAAAAGAACGAGAAACTCCAGGTATGAGGAAAGTAATGTTGTAGAAAAACAAAAGGAATTGTATATGATTTCCACTCTATCTATTGCCTCTCCTCTGGATACTTTCCTCAAGGCACTTCAATGGGTACAAAGAGGCCCTCTCAAATTTGATTGAAAAGAATACTAATTTGGAGATCATACTTGGATACAATTCCACCTACCCCATGAAAGGGATAGGTACTTTCACTCTTCACTTGAATCAAGGTCAAACCATTCATCTACAAGAGTATTGTATGTACCCAATTTGAAGAAGAACATGGTGTCTATTTCTGCGATGAGAGGTAAAGGCTTCAAGGTAGCATTCATTGATGGAAAGGTACATATTTGGAAAAGAAACCCTAAAGATGCATTCACACTTGGATTTGGGGTTGATGGTCTCTATCAAGTTGGAGGAAGTCCTTTGGGAGGCTTGACTTGCGATGCTTCACTTCAAACTAAGTTATGGCACCGAAGGTTCACCCACTTACATTACAAAGCCTTACATGGGATGATGATCACAGGTATGCCTCATTTCAACAAGAATCATGAAGGATTTTGTTAGGGTTGTGTAGCTGGGAAACTTACAAGGGGGACATTCCCTTCAAGTGAAATCCAAACTAATGATATTCTTCAATTGGTCCATTTTGACCTATTTGGTATGTTTCCTGTAACATCATTGGGAGGATACTTATACTATGAATTTTTTTGTGGATGACTTCTCTCGCAAAACATGGATCTATTTCTTGAAGAAGAAGGATGAAGTGTTCAAATGGTTTCGTTCCTTCAAAGCCTTGATGGAAAATCAAGCAGGGAAGAAGATCAAAATATTGAGGACCGACAATGGAACCAAATATGAATCAAATGAATTCAATGAATTTTGTAGAGAGGTTGGCATTAAGAGGGAGACAATTGTTCCATACACTCCTGAGCAAAATGGAGTTTCTTAAAGGAAGAATTGAACAATTATGGAAGCCACCTGTGCCATTTTACATTGTTAATTTTCTCGAGATATGTGGGATGGTGGATTGCAAGTTTGAGTCTACTCCGATGGAACTCAACTTCAAGAAGCTATGTGGTTGTGTTGTTGGGTCCGAATTGGAAAAACCCTCTTAATATAGACAACTTGTGGGGTCCCTGATGTTCTTGGTAAACTTCCATCTAGATATATGCTTCGTTCTGGACATGTTGAGTCAATTTATGGTCGAGCCTCATCACATACATTGGATTGCTGCTAAGATATCTTGAGATATCTCCGTGGCACAATCAACTATGGATTGAGATACACTGCTGGGAATTCGAAGCTACTTGGATATACTAATGTTGACTAGGCTGGAAATGTGGTGGATCGAAAGAGCACTTCAGGATGATGCTTCTCATTGGGGCCTACTTCAATTTCTTGGATGAGCAGGAAGCATAAATTGGTTGCTCTAAGCATCGCCAAGACCGAATACATTGCAGCTAGTATGACATGTTGTGAAGTTGTTTGGTTGAGGAAGCTCTTCAGTGAGCTATTTGAGCATGTGTTGGATACCACTGTGATCTTTTGCGAAAACCAGAGTGGGATTTGCCTTTTAGAGAATCTTGTGTTCCACAACTGCTCCAAGAACATTGATATCAGGTACCACTTTATCTGGGATATGGTACAACGGGGAGAAATAAGGCTCCAACACATCAGGACTGATGAGCAGGTCGCATAAATCCTCACGAATCCCTTAGGGAAGGTCAAATTCTTAGCCTTCTGAGAGAGACTTAGAGTCATGGAAAGACCCTCCCATGAGGGTCCCGCTTGAGTTGAACATTGAGCTCTACGAGCTCCTAGGGGCTTGGAGTACTTCTTGGAGCTATGAGCGACCATAAGGTGAGTGGTTCACCTTCCCTTCTTAGTGCATTATGTACATGGTGAGTTGTTCACCTTCCCCTGTGATACCCCATGATGGTTGACATGTGTGTATGGTGAGTGGTTCACCTTTCCCTATGATTGACATATGCATAGGATGAGTGGTTCACCTTCTCTTATTGATGCCCCAGCATACATCCTACCAATGTAGTCTAGGACTCATGGTAAGTACCTCTCATCTAGCCAATCAGTTGGAAAAAGTGGATAGGGACCATAGCACTACAGATGGACGCATCATGTATTTTTGTACTCCTATGTATAGGATACATGGTGTTCAACAACTTGATCTAGTATCAAATCTGATTGAGGTTCTACCTCTAGACTGACTTTTGTCAGTGGAGAGTGGGAAGGTCTTATGATTCACTCTCGATCGATTCTTCTTCATTATTCATATAGTGTTCAAAAGAGCAGAGGTCAGATGATATACAAAGATGGTTCATGACGATAAGATGGTATGATGATCAATGATGATGGATGGATTGGCAGGTGGAATTCTCCCTAGTTGAGAGGGTGTTAAAATTGGAAACTATGGCCAAATTCCACTTTAGACAACTCTTTTGATGGAGATGATGATTGCATTAAATTCCTCTTTTTGAGAGGACCAAACTAGATATAAATATCATCTAATTTGGGGAAGCAAAATTGTGTTTTTGAATTTATGCCCACTCATGTGCAAATTGTTTAGGTCGGCCACATCATCATGTAGGCTCATGAAGCTCAATGGACATGTCACTTCACCCTCAACAACTTGTATAAATACAAGTGACCTCTCACCTCATTTGGCATCATCATCACTCACACAATGTTCTCTCTCCTTCTCTCATTGGTTCATATAGGTATTGGGCAGAGCTTCTCTCTCACACATGTGGCAAGGAGGACAAATTTTCTGGGCCGATTGTAGGGCCAAATTTCAGGATTGTTGCAGGGGTTTGACCAATGTTGACTAGGGATTGTTTGACCAAGTTTAACTATGATTTTGGAGGGTTTGATTCTATTTTACCAAGCCACATTGTTTGGCACAAAATCGAGAAATTTTGGGTTGTTTGACATACGTTGACCGCATGCCTAGTTGATCATAGAGCGGACTTCAAGTTAACCAAGTTTGACCACAAATTTTATGACTTTTTTGGGTTGACTTTGACCGTTGTTGGAGGCCAAGTTTGACTGCCTTTGAATGAGCTTCAAAGGAGAAGTTCGATTGTTGTGTTGACCATCTTTGACTTTTTGGTTAGGGCCGAGTTTGACTGCAGTTGACTATAGATTTGATAGGTTTTTTTTTTTACTTTGATTTGGAAAGTCTAGTTTGAATTTTTGTAATCTCTCTCTCCGCTGAACATTTGATATAATAATAAGAAGAATTGATCAAAGGGTTTTCTCCACATTGGGGTTTTTCCCTAGCATCCACCAAATCTGGTGTCCTCTTATCTTGGCTTGTCTTCTGCATTTTATTTTATGTTCTATCTACAGTTATTGTCAATGTGATTTATGGTTAAAGTGATTGATATTGGAAACTTATTTGAAAATTGTCATTGGGTTGCTTAAAGTCCATTGAGGTAATTGTGCTAAGCATAGAACATACCATTGTTAACTAAATTTAACAAGCTTCCTACTCAATTGGGATATCAACCATCAACGAGAGTTGTTTCCCTCTCTACTATGTAGCAACGACCTAGAATTGGTAATTTTGTCTATCATCTCAAAAATAGTTTTAGCCCATATTACCTACACTCATCTAGGTTAGTTAGTGCCCTTTTTTTTTCTAGGGCTCGAGTTCAAGACTTTTCCTTTCTATCTTTCTTGCTCCTAATTGCTTATGAAGGTCTTTCCCCGCTTGTTTATTGTCAACCCCAACTTTATTTCTTGACATCTCTTTGCTTCTATTACCCTTAGGCTTCTCTTCTCCCCAGCTGTGTTGTATCTCCTTACCTCGGTCTAGTTACTTTTGTTGCATGCTTCTCTTTCAAGAAGTGCTCTCTATAAGCTCACATTCTAGTGTCTAGTGGTGGTATATTTTCTGTTTGGGCTCGCCTTTCTTCCTCCCCCCTCCTCGAGTGTTAACATTGCATGTGTACCTACTGGGAGGTCCCATTAGCCATGGAAATTTTTGTCCAGCCCTTGTCCTACATGGCGCCCCTCCTCGAATCCTTGAAATTTTTAGTATTCCCTAGGATTTGCTCGACTTTTACCAATTACCTGACCTTTCCCCCATGCCTCGTCAGTGAGCACAAGTTATGATGGGTGTCACCTATTTCCAATAGCAGGCCCACAGGGGAAATACATGCATGCACCATTAGTTGGAGGAAATTACTTCACATTATCGTGACCTCATGCCAAGACACATGATTCGGATTATATCATTATATTGTTTTTCATCCATCTCGATGCTTTTAGAGTGGAAAAAATGGAGGAATCAACGGACGAGACCATTTTTATCGGCGGGACCAATTTGGAAAATTAGGGTATGAAACCTTCCAAGAGCATTTTGAGGCATCAAACGATGTTTTTTGGGGGTAAAAAATTTTCGCTTTAGCCTTGCACTTTATTTTCATATTTTACAAACAAGGACCTTTCCAATGGCACAAGAATCGCCTCAATCAGAGCCCATATGCAAAATTTATGCCACTCAAAAATTGACCTTCTAGTTTCACCACCATAATTCAACAGTATGCCATGCTAGCCCCCATTATTCATGGAAAAAGGGGCTAGCCACATGATTATGATGAAGAAGACTCTAGAAGAGTCCATATTGTAACTCTGGTTAATAGTTTAGGTAGTCAAACCTAACCACTAGTAGGTTAGCAAGCTATGTTATAAATAAGACACTAGGAGGAAAAGGGGTTCCATTCTTTTTGAGTGCATTTGTTCCATATATGAGCAAAGTAGTTTAGAGGGATAGGAGATAAAGCACACAGAGCGTATTTGTGCAATGTATTAGTCCAAGGGCCACATACTATACTTCTTTGTACTCGCAACCATTTTCTTTTTAGATAAAGAGAGCAGAGTGACCTCACCTTCTAGCTAGATTTCCTGACAACGCTACCTTGCATTTAGTTAACAGGTCCCAAATGTAATATGCATTAGAGTGCATATAGTCAACAATGTTTAACTAGAGCGAGGGGGTATTAACAAACATGAAGGAACAACTCACCAAGGCAAAAGATGGGCGATTGAAAAACTTCGGGTATGGTTCCATTTTGATCTCATTTGCTTTGGAGAGGATTCCATTACTCTGTCCACAAAATACCTCACTCGAGCTTCCAAATCCTAGAGCTCCATGGATGAGGCGATGGACAAACCTCATGTCTAGACATGTTGGTCCATCTTCCATGAGTTTCACACATGTCTTCTTTCAATGGTTGCGTATGCAGCTCATTATGGTTGAAGATTATCCATATGTTGGGATGGACTATCGTGGAGATCTAGAGCTCATGTTATCTGAAGGAGAGAAATGGAGTGGCGTAGGTAAAACAAGATCATTTTGATTGTTTTTTATCTTTGAGTTTTACAATTTTTTTTTGGTATTTTCATGTATCCGAGACTAACTATTTATTTTGACATGCAGACATTACACCAGTTCGACCAATGGGTTTGTCATATCTTCAACGTGCTGGAGAACCACAACAGGCATAGGTTGGAGTACATGTTGTTGCAGGGCCATGGGAGGTGTTACATGATCTCAATGTGGCTGAGACTCTTGTAGATTTCAAGCTACATGTTGAGGGATTAACCCAGGGCATACCAGAGACTAGGGTCAATCAGATCCCTATGAGACTAAAACGCCATATTATCAGGTGCTTGAGCGTATCTGTCAGCCACTGTGAAAAGTATCTCGTGTAGTTATTTGTCACCATGAGCACCATCAAGATTAGTGTACTAGGAGGCCATAGAGCCATATTTTGACTACATGTATTTTTGATATGATAGGCCATGTGGCCATATGTGTCTCTGGCATATCTTTTGTAAAACCAAACTTTTATATATATACAATTATCTACCTATCAGTGTTTCTCATGTGTTCTATTATCTTGTTCAATATATATGATGTGAATTTAATTTAATTTACATATTTCGTAAATGTTTGTCTAAAACACGATTTGCCAATGCATCTGTTAATGTGTTTAAACTTCTAAGAATGTATTGATGTTGGATATAATCAAAATGTCTTTCTAGAAGGCGAACCCTTAAAAACATATGAAGCAAAGTTGGAATTCTAACTAAATATACATTAGTCAAGTGTATTACTACAAGTTGTGAGTCAATTCTAACAACTATATGGTGACTACAATGAGAAATAACATCAGACAATAGTTTGATCACTACGCTATACTCAGCGATGTTATTGGTAGAACGATCGATATAAATCACTTGCAAACTCACTAACTCGCCACTTGGAGCATATATAGCCCATGTTGCAAAGGAAAGGTTCTAAATACTATGACTAGCGCCATAAACATAACCAACATATGGTTTAAGGGACGCTAACACCTGCAAACTAAATGTAAAGCAAGATTAACAGAGATGGTAGGAAACTCTAAAGCGAACGCATTGCAAACACACCCAACACACCTATAGACAATATGTACACAGTTAACTACGCAAAAATGACTTAAGCATAGTATTTTTTTTAGTACAACACATTTTTTGTCTGCGCCAATGGAACTACATCAAAATCAATAAGCTTGTAGGCCCCTTTAGCAAGAACACGTTTAATAATGTACAAGCTTAGCCACATTGGCTCAAAATTCCCAAACCCTAATTTATCAAACTCCTGATCATCCAACAGGACAAGGCCACCTTCCAAGAAGCCACAAGGCTTAATATTCTTATTATGTTGTGTGTTATTGCATTTCTTGTGGGCCTCATTGGCCATCACATCGGGTTTCATCTAAGCATGTCAAATGTAAGAGACACTCTTCTTCTACAGAAGTGGTAGGGAGGAGTTCGACAACAAGTTTCAGAGATAGAATTTTGCACTTGATAGGAAGGATTGCTTTTAGGCCATAGATGAATTGAAACGGTGTGAATCTAGTAGTAGTCCAAAGAGAGGTTCGATATGCCTACAAGGTTTCATAAAGGATAAGATGCCAATCTGATTTGTGGATCCCTATCATGCGTTGAAGCATCATTTTCAAGACTTTGTTGATTGCTTTGACTTTCCCATTCGTCTGTGGGTAGTAGGGAGTTGAGCTCTCATGGTGAAGGCCCAACTTGGCAGTTAGCTCAGACATCATGTGATTATGAAAATGATTCCCATGGTTTGTAACTATATTCTATGGTACACCAAACCTTGCAATGATGTGATTGAAGAGAAAGAGAACAATTGTTTCATTGGTGTTATTATATGTAGGCATCGCCTTAGCCCACTTAGTAAAATATTCTACCACCACAATGATGTAGCCATGCCCCCCGACTGAGTGAGGGTTACATCTCATAAAGTCATGCCCCATTTCGTGAAAGGTCCAACAACGATAACAAGGTGTAAATGAGATGGTGGAGCACAAGTTTTATGATTGTATATTTGGCAGGCATGACAATTTTGGACCGTGAGGATATAATCGCGAAACATAATAGGAAAAAGTAGACAACAGGCAAAATATTCTGTGTGGTGGCATAACTAGACATATGTCCACCACATGCACCGACATGGAATTCGTTGAGAGCTTGCTCAACCTCTGCATGAGTGAGGCACCGCCAAAAAATTGAATCGATACCATGACGATAAAGGGTGTCTCCAATTATAATATATTTTTTAGCCTAATATCTGATACGTCATTGGTTAGATCGAGAGGTATCGGGCCAGAAAGTCTGGGTCTAGAGATATATGATGATGTCTCCATACCATGGGTCAAATGAATCTATCAGGAACAAAGACTCGTCTAGAATAAAATCTTCATAGGTCGCTTCAGTTTCAGAAGTGGGAAGGTTGCAGATTAGTTTGACAAAGACTAAGGATTTCTTGGATTTGGATTTGATGAACTCCAAATCAAACTCCTGGAGGATGAAAATCCATTTGGAATAATTGCCCCCCAACAATTGTCGTGACAAGATGTATGTCATGGGGTTGTAATCAAAGATGACCATAGTCTTGCAAAGTAGGATATAGTGGCGAAACCTTTGGACAACTTGGACAACCACCAAAGCTAAATTTTCAACATGAGTATATTTGATTTCGGTATTATTTAAGTTCTGACTCAAATAATAAATGGGATGTTCGTCCCCTACGTCGTCCTCTTAGACCAATACCATAGCGATGGTAGTAACTGCAACAGTGAGGTACAAAAAGTAATCGCGTTGATAATCTGAGGGATACAACAATGATGCCTGAACTAGAACATCTTTCAAAGCATCAAACATCTTTTGGGTAGTGTCGTCCCAATGAAAGGGAACCCCTTTCTTCAAAAATTGAGTAAATCCTTTGGTAAATTTGGCATAATTGGGAACAACTCTCCATAAACAGTTAGCCTTCCTTTGGAGTCGTTGTAGCTAAACAAGAGAGGAAGGAGCAATCAAATCTAGGATTGCCTGGACTTTAAATGGATTAATATGAATTCCTTACTTTGAAACAACAAAGCTAAGAAATCGTTTGGATTGCACACAAAACACACACTTATGTGGATTGAGCTTGATGTTATAATGTCGACAATGTAGAAATATAGCCCTGAGATGCATGGGATGATACGATGTTTTGAGTGGGTAGGTAGGCCATCCAAATATGGTTGTACAATGTGTTTAATGTCATGGAAGGCATAATTCATTGGCATCTGAAAAAGTTGCCTCGACATTTTTCAATCTGAAAGGGATATTTTGATATGCAAATGTGCCACATGGACAAATAAATGTGGGTTTATGTTGGTCCGATGGGAGAATGTTGACCTAATTGTAGCTGGAAAAACCATCCATAAATGAAAAAACTTCACTGCCAGCACAATCATCAACAATCTGGTTGATAAACGGAGTAGGATAATTTCCCTTATGACAAGCACGATTAGTGTCTCGGTAATCGAGACACACACGTATTGTTCCTTGTTTCTTCATGATAAGAATAATGTTTGACACCCAATCAATTAGAGGTACTCGGTAGATGAAACTAACATAGAGAAGTGTTTCAACTTTAGTCTTAATAGCAACAACCTTCTTAGGATGGACAAGACGTAGGAATTGTCGAATTGGCTTAGCATCGAGATATGTTCTGATTTCATGTACAATAATGTTTAGATATATACCTGACATCTCTTCGTATGACCAGGCGAAAACAACTTGAAATTCCTAGAAAAGGGAATTATAGGTCTTGATATTTTCAAGAAAGCAAGATGCACCAATATGTACATTCTCGACAATTCCGGACTTGATCGAAATATCAAGAAGGATAGTTTCTTCAATATTCAACAAATTCTTCTTAAAATTGATATTGTGGATAGATATAGAATTCGCAGATATATCAATGACATTGGGTGAATAGACATTACTAAGATTATCCTCGGAAGAACTTGGTAAGGAGGAACGATGATGATTCTCATCCCATGGTGCATCATCTGACATCATGACCTTCATGATGCTTTCATCAATAGAGAATGTACTGAAGAAAAGTTCAGAAGACGTACCATAATCTAAGGAATGATCAACCCAATTAATCAAAGAGAAAAAATCAAAGTGTGCCAAACAGGCCAAATAGATGGCTTTGTATTCGAGCTCAATAGGACTGAGTGGAATGCAGTCACCAAAGGTATCAATATTAGATGCATCAGGTACTATACAATGATCAGATGGAGTAGTACAAGAAGATATCATGTTGATGTAGGCAACCATATTCGAGTTGTTAGGAAGGGGATAAGGAAGATGAGGGGGAAGGAAAAGGTTCCCATAAGAGAAGACTCCTTAAGCAATCCCACCCTGACATGTTGATATGGTTGCAGGCTTTCTCCCACAAGAGGGATGCTTCCAGTAACTTGAGAATTATTAGCAAATAAGGTGAGTCAATTAATAGCCACTATGCCCCCCCCATGAGGGAAAGCTATCATTCTGAAATAAGTCGAAATGACAACAACCATAGCATAAACCCATGTATGATCCAGTCGAAGGTTATAATCTAACGATTTGTCAATAACTTCTAATTCTACTGACACCATATTACCACCTAATTCAATTTGTAATGAACTCAAAATTCCATAAGGCTTGAAGCCTCTTCCATCAAAGGAATTTAGAGTATTTGATGACTGATTGAGTTGAGGAGAGCCAACAACCTTCCAACAAGAAAGTGATATGATGCAGGTGGAATCTCCTTCGTCCATGATGGCTAGATAGATGGTCTTACTTGCACAATAACCTGAATCATGACAGCTAATTGTGCTGGAAGTCTAGGCATATGAGTCTCATGATTAAAGAATACAAGGTTAGAATCTGAAGGATCAACAACTTTGATTGTGGCAAGTAAAGCCTTCTTCTGGGCAAGACAATTTTGCAACACCTCGAGAGTCAACATAGATAAAGGAGCTTGATCTAGATCATCGACTATGCTATAATTATGTGTAGCTCTCATGCGAGGGTTGAATGTGGATTTATGAATAACACCTTTATGAGGTTTAATTGTTAATTCAATATGAAACACATTTGGAGTAGGATCCAAAGTAGATGAGGTAGAACTGACAGGTTGAACATTAGCCTGACCAATCAAGGGATTTGAATTACCATAGTCCTTATTCTTTGTTTCCACCATGACTTCATTTTTCAGCTTGGTGGAGGAAAGCATCATAACCAAAGAAGAGGAAGCTAGATCCCAAGAAACCATGTTAATCTCCTGATTATGACTGATTATGAAAGGGATTTGTCAACACAACAGGCGCGATAGATGATTTAAGGAATTGATTTACTTTCGCCCGATGTGGATAGTTGTGAGTGAAATTCTCCTCATTACAGATTAAGCAAGGATAACGAGGTTTCTGCTTTTCTTCAGAATACTGGTTGTTTTGTTTGTCCTGCAAAGGATTATCTTTCTTCTCTTTGGCTTTTCCTTTCTTCTTACTTCTTGGTTGCTGAGATTTGCCCTTCGTGGATTGGACGACACTAATCTCAGAAGTAGAAGCCACATGAGTGTTAGAGGATAGGTTTTGGGCAACCACTTTAGGATTTGAACTAGATGTTTTACTTATTGATTGATGGCTAGCAAAACCAATCATGCCATCGACGTCATGTGATTCTTTACCGGGAGGTTGTGGAATGATATTTGAAGGTTGTGTATCACTTGGTATTTTATCATAGAGCGTCCCAGATTGAGTGTAAATAAGATCAATATATTGGGCACAAGTAATTACTTGCTCTTAGGTCACAACCTTGCCTTTAGCAATGTCTTCTGTTATGGATGGTAACAAAGAATTAATAAACCATTCAACTAGTAATTTGTCAGGAACGAAGGTTTTAACTAGACGAAGGTGACATTGCCACTCATGAATATGATTAGAAATATGAGTGGAATCAGATTGTTTGAAGGAATTCAAAGGTTTAGTCCCAATTTCATATCGAATGGGCAACTGAAAATGAGTTAAGAACGTGGTTACTAAGGCCTTGAAATTGTTGAATGAATCTTGTGGCAATTCAATATACCACTCTGATGTCATACTGGTAAGTGTCTGTTGGAAAAGGTGCAATCAAGTAGAGTCATCATTTAAAGAGTTCGAAGAACACCATAAATGATATGTCATAATGTGCATAGATAGGTCTTCTCCCGGATTTTCCATTAAACTTTGGGATATCACTGGGAAATTTCGTAGGAATAATCGGCCACCAGGGAGAGTGACAAATGGGATCATTTGTAAGTCGAGTTAGATTTGGAAATTCAAGGGTTGCCACAAATGGAAATTGTCGATTAAAATCCGGTGGAGGGTATACTAGGTAAGATGGGATGTCTTGAGAAACAAGTATTTGCGCTCCTGGATAGGGAGGATTATGATAACTTGGATAAACATAACCCTACTTCCCAATTTCAGGATAACCTTGCTGTCTAGTTCCAGGATAATCTTGGAAAGGTTGAAATGGCTAGGTTTGCATTTGTTAACCTTGGTAAGGCATTTGAGGAATACCTTGATATGGTTGCCCTGTGGGATTTTGTATCATCCCTATGTAAGGTGGGATAGGTTGTGTCTGTGCCATTCCATATACAGGTTGAATCATTTGGATTTGATGAATAGCCTGACCAACTGGTGGAGGTTGTAAGGCACCTTGAAGAGGCTGGGTAACCGAGACTTAGGAAATCCTAGATACCGGTGGAAGAGGTTGAGTTAGAGGTGCAACCTGCAAAGGTTGACTTACATGAACTTGAGCTTGAACAGGTTGAGATATAGGTTGACAAATAGGAATCTAAGATGTATGTGGAACAAGTTGAGAGGTTTGAACTTGATTCACAATCAAGCCAGGTTGTAAAACCAATGTAGGTTGCCAAGAATTGGCATCCATTCCTGGATATGGAGGACTCAAATGAGGTTGAGCACTAGCTTGTAGTACTTGATTAGGAGATGGAAACATTCTGACAACAAGTTGCCTCCCTGCTGGAAGAGGAGGGGAATACAGAGGCAATTTCCCCCAAGAGGAGGGTACCCAATATGAGGTGGATTAGGATGTTGTAGGTGTCCATACCCACTAACATAAGGACCAAACAATTGATAATTAATTGGTGAATTTTTTTCCTTCCAATGCTCAAAAGATAGATGCAATGCTTCTTTTGTGGTAGAGGGTACTATGCGTTTCTCTTTGAACTCAAGACAAACCATGATCTTATTTTGCGTAATAATCTAAATAGATGAACCTTGGACTTCATTCCAAAGGATGATATTCTTCAAAATTATGTGGGATGATAAAATGATTGAAGCACTAAGAAATATTCTTGAAAAACTTATCGAAAATGTCAAACCAAAAACAAATCACTCTACTAGAATAGGGCCATTTTGTGTCCTAAATTATGCCCTATCCCTTGTTATTGTTTTTCTTCTTAATTTTATTTTGTAAAGTGTAGAAACAAACCAGGACATTATAGGAATGTGCCATTATCATTCATCCTTTTGTTTCTTGATAACATCCTACTTGTGTCCCATTATGCATCTTTTTCAAGAATATTGTGTCCTTTTAGCATCCTCATACGTAACTTAATATCTTCATTAACATCCTATTTGCATCCCCATACAACATTTAACATCTCTTTAGTGTCCAATTAGCATCCTTATGGTCATATTTTTCATCTTAATAGTGTCCTAAGGGATTCATTGAGATCTTTATAGTGTCGCAATTGTGTCTTTTTAGCATCCCACATGTCTCAGAATTCTTTAATTGTGTTGTATCAACATCTCAATTGCATTGCTTTAACATCCTATGTGTCTCATTAACATCTTACTTGTGTCGTAAGAGCATCATGGCCATGTCCTAATGGCCCTAAGTGTGTCATTAACAATTTTCATCATATTACAATCATCACATTTTAATACACAATATAAAGGAAAAGATATATATAAACTCAAAATAAGTTATATACCATTGCCATTCTTCTCCATGTAACAAATGGTATACCACCACCACACGGGAAATATGAACCTTATGTGCATGTGCATGATAAAATATATTATCCTACCTTCACAAATCAGAAAAGAGGGTACATTTATATAAGATTATAGGTGGACTTCCTTATTTGAAGCTTTAATAATTTTGGAGGGGATTACTTGATGAAGCTAGGTTATAAAGAAACATTGGTAGATGGAGGGATATGGGAAGTGGTGGTATAAAAAATGGAATGTGACAACCACTTTGAAATCCGAAACACTCATGTGGCATGCCCTCCAACAAAAGGTATTAACATGGGAACAATTATCGAAACATGGAAGGGAATGGCCAAATATTTGTCTCCTGTGTAGAAGCAATGCAAAGACCAATGACCATCTATTTCTCCATTTCTCTTATTCAATGAAAGTTTGGCAGAATTGGAGGTCCTGGTGGAGATAAGGCCACTCGAGACAAGAGGCTCGAATGACTCAAGGATTAAAAACTGGTTTAGTAATAAGGATATAAGATTTGGAGAGCCTTGCCCTTCCTCACACTTTAGGGGATTTGGTTGGCATGAAATTACACCACTTTTGAAGATACTCTTAGACCTACCTTTGAAATTATGGCTCAAATTGGTACTTTGAATACCATTTCAAGACCATAATTAAAATTAAATTGCCTCGAACCCTGGCTACTTTACAAATAGACAAGACAGGCCTATGGGCATTCTTTGATGGATATTTTAGGGCACATGATCCAATGATAGAATCGGGATTTGCCATTTATTTATCAAGATTCCATTTCTCTTGTTTCAAAGTAAAGGGCGGTAAGGAACAAACAACATTTCTGAGTCCAGTGTGTTGGGTATGTGTTATATTCTTTGCATGATTATCCCCATAGATTGTAAAATGTGTGATGTCTAGTGGGGGTGAAACCATGTGCTCCCCCTTATTCATGGGGTTCATAGTAGGGTAGAAACCTCCTACGTAGGGATTCAGGGGTAATGTCCTCCAAAAAAATTGAGTAGATTTTTGCGTATGTTTTTGGAACATAATTTTTGCTAAAAGTGGTTTTGTGGCGTATCGTGGCTTTGTAGTTTTTGGTGAAGGACCTATGGTTGTATTCTAATCCAAGTTAAATGGTTTCACAGTTCATGGATGTTGCATAATAGACATTGTATTGTAATATTATACAAAAGAATAGATATTGAAAAAAATATTGTTGGTTTTCTTGATTTGGGTTTCTAGTATAAAAAAATTGTGATAATGTGTGTGTTTTCTGTTGCATATTTTATGTTTTATTATGAATATGTTTGCACCAATTAATTGTATAGGGTTAAAACCTACATTTCACATTAGATCCTTAGCCCAGGTTAAGTGAGGTGGGAGGGGGGGTGTTAGACTAACCATCGACCTCTGAGAATAGATCACAAAGACTAATCGCCACCCTAAGAACATGGGACTAACCACCCAATCAAGGTATTCATAAGGGTTTGGAAGTTTACTAACTCCTACAGACTTTGGTGTAATGGAAAACCTTAACATGGTATCAGGACATTTTTGGCTTCAAGAGGACACTTTTTTAGCTAAGGGGTTTGGCTCGAGTGCGTGGTAGACCCAGTAACAATGGGAAATATATGGAAGTGATTCTTGTGGTGAAAAGTAAATGGAAAACAATTAAAAGATAGAGATCAAGAAATTCAATGAGCAGAGTTTTGAGCTATGGAAGCTCAAAAAAGAAGGGTTTTTGGTGGAAAAAGATCAATGGATTGCTATAGATCTAGGAACTACACCGACAAACATGTCAATAGAAGATCGGACTAGGTTGGATTGAAATACAAAGAGAATAATATGATTTTTTCTCTTAGATTCGGTCTTATTGAATGTTTTAGGGGAAGCTACAACAAAGGATTTGTGGGAAAAGTTAGGGGCTTTGTATCAATCTACATCCATAGTGAAGAAATTGTTCCTATGGTAGAACCTATATAACCTAAGGATGAAGTATGGAGACTCAGTGAAAAAGCATTTAAACATCTTCGATACTATAGTAAGTCAAATGTTATCTATTGATATTAAGATTTTAGATGAAGATAATTGCATTGGTTTGTTATGTTCTCTACCAGACTCAAGGGATAGTCTAGTTGTTGCAATAGAAAGTAATGCAACTACTTTAAAGTCCGTTGAAACATCTCATCCTTGTTATCGGGTGAGATGAGACAAAAAAAAATGGAAAGTCATAACGAAGATGCATTTTTTGTACAAGGACATTCCCAAAATATAAATTAAGAAAAGTCCTTGAGTGGGAGTTCTAAATCTAGAGGAAGATATAAATCTATAGGAAAATTCATAAAGGTATGTTGGAGACGTGGAAAAGAAGGGAATTACAAGGAAGATTGTGGGTCTAAAACTCTTGATAAATGGAAGGGATTTGAAGATGTTGCTTCTATAGAAGAAAAAACCTCCTTGGATGAAGAAGGGACTTGTACTTGGATTCTTCAAGTACATATGCAGATCATGAGGCATGGATGATCAACTCAAGTGCATTATTTCATATGACTCGTCACTGACAATGGTTTTGCGAGTATGAAATACTCAATAGTGGTGATGTTTTTTTAGGAGATGATTTGAAAACCAACACCATAGGACAAGGAAAATTCAAGTTGAAGCTCATAGGTGGAAGCATCAAAACACTCCTTGATGTTATGCATATCCTAGGATTAGCCAAAAAATTGATTTTTGTAAGCAAGATGAGCGATGCAAGTGTAAAACCAATGTTTGAAAAGGATACCTATAGGATGGTTTGAGGAGAAATGGTATTGCTGAGTGGATATCAAATTAGAACTTTATATATTCCCTTGGGAAGCATTATTAGTGATGGGTGCAATAGTTTGGTTTTTTACTAAGAGTGGGACAGAAGAAGGAAAAAACTCCTATAGCTTCTAGAGAAAAGACTATGTTGTGGCATCAAAAAGTAGGCCACATCAAAGAGTAGTGCCTTCTAGTAATACACAATAATGATATGGTAGAAGGTATGTCGAAGGTATGTCTATTTTCTATCTGGATTTTGATTTATGTGAACAATGTTTATATGTGAAGCATAATTAGGTAAGATTCTTTTGTGGTTCTACGAGGTCAAAGGGAATATTATAGTTGATGCACAATGATGTCTTTGGACCTACATGAGTTCCATCACAAGATATATATGTGTACTATGTCTCATTTATAGATGACTTCTCGTGGATTACATGGATTTATTTCCTTAGGAATAAATTTGAAGTCTTTGACAAGATTAAAGAGTTTAAGGCCCTTATAGAAAATTAGACAAAGAAGTAAATTAACATGCTGAAGATAGATAATGGCGGAGAATTTTGTGGGAATGAATTCAAAGAATTTTGTAAGAAGTGAAATATAACAAGGTAGAAGACTACTCCATGCACGCCTCAATATAATGGAGTTGCATAAAGTATGAACGTGATGCCACTGGAGAATGAAAGGAGCATGCTTAGTAGTGCCCTGTTAGGATAGGAATTCTAGGCAGAGGCAGTGGAAATTATGTATTATCTAGTAAATGGATCACCGTCATTAATGTTTGATGATGAGACTCGACATGAGGTATGGACTGGTGAGAAACCTTCTCTTAAATAGCTCAGGGTATTTGGTTGTGATGCTTATGTACACGTTCCAAAGGAGAATAGGAGTAAGCTAGATAAGAAAGTTGAAAAGTGTATATTTATGGGATATAAAGATGGTTTGAAAAGTTATAAGCTTTAGAACCTTGAAACTAAGAAGGTCTTGTATAGTTGAGATGCAATATTTAGAGAAATCAAAGATGTTGTAAAATAGGAAGTCCTACCAAGGGAGAAAGAACTAGAAAATATAGAGTTTGAATTGAAGAATGATGAATCAAACTCTATAGAAGAACATGAAATAGAAAAAGAAGAGCCACATACTTCGACATTGAGGAGATCCGTTCAAGAAAGAAGGTAGCTAGAAAGGTATATTCCACGTGATTTTTGTTCAAATTTTGCTTTGTTTGTTATTGATGACGATCCTAGAATTATTAGGGAGGCAATGGATTTAGAGGATGGACAACTATAAGAAAAGGCCATGGTTGAAGAAATGGTAGCCCTAGATAAGAATGAGGCTTGGGATCTAGTGGAGTTACCGGCTGGAAGAAATCCCATTAGTATTAAATGGATGTTTAAGAACAAGTTGAATGTAGAAGGCAAAGTGGAGAAATACAAAGCTCAATTAGTAACAAAGGGTTATTCCCAAGTAGAGGGAATTGACCTTGGTGATATTTTTTCTCCTGTTTCCAAGTTGAATTCTATTTGATCTCTTTTATATTTTGTTATTGCTTTTGATATTGAAGTAGAATACATGGACATGAAGACAACATCCCTACATGGGGATCTGGAATATTAAGAAATCTACATGAAGCAGCTAGAAGGCTTTGCTATGAAAGGAAAGGAAGAGAGTATGCAGGCTGAAAAATTCCTTATGTGCATTAAAACAATCACCAAAGATGTGGTATCAAAAAGTTGATACTTCTATACTGGGACTTGGCTTCATAGGGAGCAAAGTAAGTCATTGCGTAAATTTCAAATTAGTTGGTAATCATGTTATTTTTTTGGTCTTGTATGTGGATAATATATTGTTGATTGGAAATGACAGGGAAATCATCCACGAAGTGAAAACTTAGTTATCCTCTAAATTTGACATGAAGGATCTCTGTGTTGCAAATTTTATCTTAGGCATGGAAATGAAAAGAGATTGGGTAAAACAATAAGCTCTGGTTAAGTCAAAGGAAGTGTGTAGAGAAAATATTATAGAGGTTTGATATGCTAGAATGTAAATTGGTAAAGGTGCCTATTCTTGTAGCTGTAAAGTTATCTACAGACCAGAGTCCCAAGAAACACAAAGAGGGAGACGACATGTCCCTTCTTCCATATGGAAACTTGATATATGCAATGGTTTATACTTGATTCGAGTTGACTCAACTCCCGGATTTAACCAAGATCTTTTACTTTTGTGATCTGATTAGAATTGCATTTAAAATAGCATAATTGAACATATATGCACGCTGTAAAGAAGAATGAACATGATAAGAGTCAACAACATAAAACACAAGACATTGATAACGGAGTTCATCCAGGAGGGACTACGTCTCTGAGCCCCGGTGTCAAGATGGTGTGGGCCGCTGCATTAAGTGTTGGAAAGAGTGATGATGTACATAGGTGGTGACGTCGCTATCATACAAGGAAAATTCCCTCACGCAAGAGTGGCTCCAAGAGATGTTCCGCTACAGGAACTCTCATTCAAAAAGGACTCCTATCAATATGACCTAAACTCATGCATGATGATAATGAGCATCCTGCCAACATGGCATCAAAGGGATCTCAATGCAAACATACATGGTGACACATGAGTATCCCATCAACATGACGATAAAGGGATCTCAAACAAAGCATAATGAATCATGACAACAAATACATACCACATATGATTCCGCGTCACATCAAGCAGGAATCATGAAACAAGTAGAAAACAAGATACCACATCAAACATCAAACAGGGATCTATAAGGCACCATGCATCTCAGAGCAAAAAGAAGTACATGAACACACTGCATATACCTCACATCCTGGGGCCATCTGAAGAAAAGGATGTCAAACTGCTGAAGCTGGTCGTACCATCAATCTCGCAGCGTTGAATCTCATGGAAATGACTGCTCGCCCATGAACGTTGACACCTACACTCCACTTTGAAAAGTGGCCGAAAAATGAAATGATCAAATGGAAAATCTAAATTTACCATCAGATTTGTGGTGTTGAATAGGGTAAAATCGACTGTCAAATTTCTAAATTCTGACAAAGTGAGAATCTGGGGCTTAAGGAATCTTTTAGATTCCCCCTAGATTCCTCAAAGATTCCCTCCTTTGGGTCATCTGAAGATCTGTTGCTCAGATCAAATTCTGACTGTGCCATTAGGTTCGTGTCATTGAGAGGTGTAGGATAGACATAAAGTTTGTCCAATTTGGACACTGGCAAAATTTCGCCCTCCTGAAAATTTGGTTCAATCATGGTTCAACCCGTGTTTTTCCAGAATCCTGGTTCCACCTGCAAAAATTAATAAGAAAATACATATCTCGAAAACCGTGCCACGTTATGCCTTCCTCTGTCCTCCGTGCACTAAGCAAATGAGGGTTCATATAATCTTCGTGGGCAGATATTCCAAAGAAACGTTGTGCCCTGTTGGTTAAGGCAGAGGTATTAAGGGGGATAGGTTGGGGGATCAAATCTCGCCTGCTCCATATATACATAAAACAAAATTTTACAAACGGCACGGATTTGTTTTTTAACCGTTGTATATTAAATATGGTGGCCATGGTTGTGGTGTGGGCCGGGTCCACCGGAGGTGGCCCACCCACTCCACTTAAATGCATGGTTATAACGTAATGTTGGTCGTTGGTTAGGGGTCCAATTGGGTCATGGCCGCCGGCCCATTTAAATACATTTTGTTATATGATGCTGTTGGGCCGGCGGGGGTCGTGGCCTGTCAGTGCTTTAATATATATATATATATATATTTTAATGTATAATGTTGGGTCCGGTGGAGGTGGCGGGGGTCATGGTCCGTCACTTTTTCTTTAATAATTTTTTATTTTATGTTGTTGTTATATAAAATAATTGGCCATTTCGAAAATTTGGAAAATTGACCGAAGGAGTCAATTTAAGTAGGCCACAAATTCGCCGGAATCTGGCCCAGGTTGGCCAGAATTCGGTGGCCAGATTTTGTCCAAATTGCTGCCTCCTTAAGACTGCCCACTATGATCAGACGACGAGATCTGCAACATGAACCTAATTCGAGCACAATCCAAACACTTTGATTTTTGACCCTTTCTGAGTTCTCTTGGACTTCTGCATGTGTCTAGAGCCACCTGGATCAATACTAAACTAGACATTGCACATGAAACGGGAATATTGAATAGGATATGTCAAAACCATAGAAGGAGTGTTAGATAGTAGTAAAGAGGGTTTTCATATATTTATGTGACACCATTGGTTATGGATTGTGCTATCAAGGAAGATGAGGATTGGATAAAGTGTTGGACATACATGACTTTGTTAATGTAGACTAGGCTAAAGATGTTAATTGCAGAAGATTTACAAGTGGGTATGTGTTTAACCTATTTGGAGGAGAAATTAGTTAGTAAACAAAAGACAATTTACAGTGGCACTGTCAACTACAAAGTTGAATATATGGCAGTCACTCATGCAAGCAAGGAAGCAATATGGTTACAAATATTGTGTTCAGGTATTGGGTTGGTACAACAAGCTATAAGAATATATTGTGACAATCAAAGTGCAATCTTCCTCACAAAGAAACTAAATTATCATTAGAAGACAAAGCATATTGATGTTCAATATCACTTCGTGGCATATATGATTGAAGACAAGAAGTTGTTGTTATAAAAAGTGGATACTTTGTTGTATGTGTTATATTCTTTGCACAACTATTCGAGGTGTTGTAAAACGAGTGATGCACAACGAGGGATTTCATGGGTTGATGGGGGGGGAGGGGGGATAACCCCCCTTGTTTGATGGGTTTAGGGACATCACCCCTGCAAAAAGAAAAAGAAAAAAAAAGGGGGCATTTTTTTGCATCCATTCTCACTAATTTTCACAACTATTCGAGGTGTTGTAAAACGAGTGATGCACAACGAGGTATTTCATGGGTTGATTGGGGGGGGGGGGACAACCCCCCTTATCTGAGGGGTTTAGGGACTTCACATCTAAGAAAAAAAGGGCATTTTTTTGCATCCATTTTCGCTAATTTTCACAACTATCCGAGGTGTTGTGAAATGAGTGATGCAAAACAAGGGATTTAATGGGTTGATTGGGGAGGGGAGGGGGATAACCCCCCTTATTTGAGGGGTTTAGGGACATCAAATCTGGAAGAGAAAAAAAAATGGGCTTTTTTTGCATCCATTTTCGCTAATTTTCACAACTATCCGAAGTGTTGTAAAACGAGTGATGCACAACAAGGGATTTCATGGGTTGAAGGGGGGGGGGATAACCCCCCTTGTTTGAGGGGTTTAGAGACATCACACCTGAAGGACATTAGACTTGAAGAAAGTTTAGGGACATCACACCAGCGAAAAAAAAAGGGTTTTTTTTTGCATCCATTTTCGCTAATTTTCACAACTATCCGAGGTGTTGTAAAACGAGTGATTCACAACAAGGGATTTCATGGGTTGATGGAGTAGGGACATCACACCTGAAAAATGTTTAGGGACATCACACAAAAAAAAAAAAAAAAAATAGTGTAATTTTTGCATCCATTTTCGCTAATTTTCACAACTATCCGAGGTGTTGTAAAACGAGTGATGCATAACGAGGGGTTTCATGGGTTGATGGGGGGGGGGGGGGGGGCGATAACCCCCCTTGTTTGAGGGGTTTAGGGACATCACACCTGAAAAAAGTTTAGGGACATCACAAAAAAAAGAGGCAATTTTATGGCACATAGTGGTTTTTCCCATGTTTTGTAGTTTTAGTTAAGGAACTATCGTTGTATTCTAAACTAGAGTAAATGTTGTGGTGGTTCATGGATGGCAAGGGATATATATTGTATTGTAATATTATATAAAATAATATATATTGAAAAAAATATTGTTAGTTTTCCTAGTCTGGGTTTCCAGGATAAACTCTTTGTGTTAATGTGTGTATTTTTTATTGCATCTTTTCTATTTTATTAAGAATCTATTTGCAACAATTAATTGTACAAAATTAAAACCTACTCATTGCCTTACATTATTTATTAAAATTATCCTCTGAACTTCTTTTGACCTCCTTGCAAGTGAAAGGAAACTCACTTTTAACAATTAATTGGATGGATGTTGATATCCATATTATTAATAACTCCCTCTCATGCTTAGACAAACAACTTAAAGAGATTGGGTGATCCTTTCAAAACATTTCCTTACAACACATTTCCAAAGAACTTAATGTGGAAGCCATTTGTCTATCCAAAATTGCCTTGGATCTAGATGACTCTCTTTTTTTCTTGGATGAATTAATCAATTGTTGATTGATCAATAATTAGACAAGCTGGTTGTAGCATTTTTAGAACGCTTGGGGAAAATGTATAATTTATTTTTCAGTATGTTTGTCAGATTTATAAGACATGATTCTAGTTTTTGTTTTGATGCCTTATTGGTTTGAGGCCATTTTTTTTACTCTTTATTTCTCCCAATATTAATAGATCCAACTATGGAGCAACAACTTGGTTTACTGCCAACTTCCTTGTGTAGTCTTGTACATGCTTATTGTAATTTTTTTCAACTATAATGAAATGAAATTTTGTCCCGAGGAAAATAAAACTAAAACATGCTATCCCTATAAATAATGGTCTATCTAACACCCCCCAAAAATTTCAATCTTAAATACAAAAGTGAAATCAAATCAACCATCTCTAGAACACTAAGAGTTGCATCCACTATCATCATCGTAATCCTCTAAAGAGTAAACATATTTTTCTTCCTCTTCTTTTAAATTTGTTGTAAGAATGCAATAAAAGTCAACAATTAACATGCTTGCAATTATTAATAAACTAGCACATTATCTTTATCAAAATAGTTAATATTTCACTCTTTAAACAAAATTAATTATAATTTACCTAATTTATTTTGAGTTTTATGTCCTCTAGAATCTTCACATATATATCTTTCTATCATATTTTAATACTCCTAAGGTTGGGTAATGTCCATAATCCTCCGAAAACCATAGATAATCTTGCCAAGAAATAGATAATATACATGCATCTACTAACTATGGTTAATGAATACTTAAATAAAATAAAATTATAAGCTACAAATTATTTTTGATGTGTTTTTCAAAACATATGTAATGATTATCTTGGTATATTGCACTATGATGTGTACATGAGAAGTATAATGGCACACACACACACAAATTATATTATATCTTAATTTGATAAAATTTTATCTAGTTTTGGTCCTTTCTCTTTAGATCCAAGCTCCTTACAAAATAACCATGAATATTTAAAGAAAATAAAATTATAAGCTATTTTTGATGTAATAGTTATCTTATTATATTACACTGTAATGTGTACAAGGGAAATAAAAACACACACAAATTATGTTATACTTACACTCATATATATATATTTTTAATTTTGGTCTTTTCTCTTTAGCTCCAAGCTCCTTACAAATGACTCTATAAACATTTTTGACGGTGTTTAACATTTTATTTTCTTTTACACTTTATTCGTTTTTTTAATTAAAAAAAGAAATTAAGTAACAATGAAGAGAGGTGTAAAGCTCAATTAATAGAGGTTTGGTTTGGAGGAAAAAGAAAATTACACAACTCAATAAACAATGAAATAAGAATTCAAAATTTATTTAATAAAGTTTCTTATTCTTTTTACTAAATCAATCTCACTCTTTGAGTCCTCGGTAATCCACATCATCATTCGACAACCCAAATCCACTTTTAATTTTATTTCCTTTTCACTAAACCCATCTTGCTCTTGAGTCATAGGTAATCCACAACATCATTCAACAACCCAAATCTACTTTCAATTTTAAAATACAATAGATATAAAAACATAGTTCAAAAACTATCCTTATGAGATACCTTAATCGTGTTGGAATAGATAGTCTAAGAACATGCGAATAATACAACAAGTATCTAATAATAAATTGCACAAAAAATTATGCTCGTAGAAAATATGGTCATGATAAGACGTAATAATTACAACTAAAAAAATGAAAAAAAACTCTAATTTTTAGAAGAAAGTGAAGTGATGCACTCAAGTGTAAGAATGAGAAGATGGTATGAATATAAAATATAATTGACTTGAGAAGATGGTATGAATATAAAATATAATTGACTTTATAATAACAAGGGTGGAATTTTCTAGATTTTTGATTATAGGGTTTGAAAGAAAGATTTATGAGTTTTTTTTGGTTAATGATATGCATTTATAATGTTTTAATAATTTCTATGTTGATAAGTGTATTTATTTCAATTTTTGGATGTGGGTTCAGAAATTTTTATTTTTTAATAAATGAATGGACACAATTTGATTTCAAGAGAATATTCTTTATCTTATACACCATTAGAGAGATGATATGAAAAGTATTTAAACATGTTTTCACTTTAGAACCTAATCTTTGTAAGGAAAATTTAAAAGACAACAAAATAATTTCTTGTTGATTCAATTTGTTGTTTCCATTGAATTCATACGAATTCACAATTTCGACCAACTGTAGGGGCATTGGATAGTCGGAAAGGCATGTTGATCGAGCGCTAATGGATAGTCATTGAAGCAACGTTTGAATTTTTCTTTTTCATTTCCATTTTGAGTTTAAATCCACTAAGCGCTAGACTTGGATTTCTGTGTGTTTACACCTCTGGAATTTTTTTAATCAAATCTGAACAACATCCAAGACAATAGGAGTGCAAGTAATATATCATAACTTGTCAAATAGTTGAGCGCGTGCCTAGTAGTATATCGTAACTCGTTAAATACCAAGTGTAAAAACAAGGGAAATGTTTGTTTTAATGATATAATGAATGCTCAAGAAAATCGATCAAGCAACACATATAATACTTGGTATTGTGGTAATTCCTCTTTTAACACTTACTTGTTTATTTTAGGGTTGGAAGAAATCATCTATACTGCACTCATTGGTTTATTTTAGGGTTGGAAAAATCATCTATACTGCACTCATTGGTTTATTTTAGCATTGGCAAGAATCTTCCATACAACAATCAATGGTTTGTTTTAGGTTTGGCTGAATTCTTCAATGTTGCACCCACTAGTTTATTTTATGGTTGGCAGAAAGGTTGTATAGGAAAACATCGTGAAACCATTGTTTTCAGGAGAATCTTCAACATGAATGAAAAGGAAGCTAATAATGAGAAATAAATTTAGTTTGAGGAAACATGGTGCTTTAATTAAATGACACATATTTAAAGATTTGAAATTTCATATACAACTGCCTTCTTACGCAATTCAAGGACTCCATTTTTTTTCTTTCTATGTAAAACTATATCTATTATATTAACAAGGAGATAGTAAATTTACATCATGACCGTAGTCAAGCACTCTGCTCCTGCGGGAGGCAGTTCTATCCAAAATAGGCATATTTGAAAAATGTCTATTTTTGTTTCCCACGCAGGGGAATAATCTCTGAAACATGAGACAAATCAAAAACTCAAAAAAGGCCTGAGGGGAATGATCACTGAAACATGAGACAATACCAGAAACCCATGACCGAGTCGCCTTACAACCATGCCCAGTGGAGAGGGGGATCCTACAAAAAAGAGAAGCGTGGATGGATTTTCTATTAATCAATGGGCTCTTCAGTAATTTGACACCAGCCCATATCAGGTGGTTCCTCTATCTGTGTCACATTCTGAGCTTTAGGACCCAGATCTACCATCATCGCCTCCCGCGCGCTGCTCCTTTGTTCGTTTGTTTCCCGCTGAGGAGTGTTCTCCGTAGCCAGCTGAAAAGATGAAGAGGGGTCCGGGATGGCCCCCGAATTTTCTGTCCGAGTCCTTAAATCAACAGCTAAACTTTCCGCCTGAAAAACCACTGTAAAATAGGCTGTGATCCTGGGCCTGTTTAGAGCACTATCAAAGGTGAATATGGCAGACCCAGTGGCAGGAATCAGACCGGGCTGAGAGTCAGAGGCTCAAGATCTTCCTCTTCTGCTGCGAGAAGAGAGCCCTCTCCTTGGAGGATGATTCAAGTCACTGGAGGATGAATCCGTTGGGGCTCTTCTCGGCTACCCCCTGCGACTGCCCAATCTAGGTCTCAATCGAGGCATTCTGCAGATGACAGTGGCCCAGATCCAGAAATGTAGCTGTGGGGCAATACTCTGGATGCGGCGATGCCTCCTAATTGAGCCTCCTCTGCCTAGTTTGAGCTTATCCTCTAGGTTTGCCAAATCCCTGCGCGTGTGCAATATCCAAAACCAAACACAGATATCAGTTGCCAAGAAATAAGAACGGGAGGGCCAATTTGCGATACCTGAGCAGTACTCGGGGAGGGGAGTAACCAGCCTCGCAGAGAAGGCCAAGATTATCAGCGTCGGGGTCCAATTCCCTCCCTTCTCTCTGAATTTCTTTGCATGTGCTAAGGTATGTTGGCGGAGCGGCAGAGCCACCGAACTATCCATCTTCCTCGACCCTTCTCCGGCTTTAAAGTTACCAGCCTTGTCTTGGGAGTCTCCTCCCATTACTGCTCCCTTGATGGCTTGAGCCTTCCACTGCACGCTGGTGCATGCGAGACTTAATTCCCTCGCTGTGAGCCTGGCGTTCCAGCTGATCCAGTGGTATAGCGTACCCTGAATGACGTTCATGCAAATGTGCCGTGCGCCGTGTGTTATTACCCTTCCACGTTTCCTGTACAGGTCGGGCAAGTGGTGTTCTGCCCCGCCCATCCACTGTCCTGTCATCTTAACTCTCAGTGCTAACACCCGCATCTGGGGCAAGGACTCCATTTACTGATAGAGGGGATACTGAAATTGATAAATGTTAGGCATATATGATTAATATTTTCCCTCTGAAAATGTACATTGAAAAACACTTCTACAAGAATACGATTTTTTTTTTTTTTTTTTTTTTTTAAATCTCATATACCTAACCTTGAAATGCATGTCTATGTAGTATTGACAAGAGTATTGATGTAAAAATAAATAAAAATTCGGCATTTTTTTGCATCCATTTTCTCTATCTTTCAATACACAATTTTTATTAAAAGCAATTTTATGGCACAGAGTGGTTTTTCCCATGTTTTGTAGTTTCAGTTAAGGAACTATGGTTGTATTCTAATCTAGATTAAATGTTGAGGTGGTTCATGGATGGCAATGGATATATATCGTATTGTAATATTATATAAAATAATATATATTGAGAAAAATATTGTTAGTTTTCCCAGTCTGGGTTTCCAGGATAAACTCTCTGTGTTAATGTGTGTGTTTTTCATTGCATCTTTTTTGTTTTATTAAGAATCTATTTGAAACAATTAATTGTACAAAATTAAAACCTACTCATTGCCTTACATTATTTATTAAAATTATCCTCTGAACTTCGTTTGACCTCCTTGCAAGTGAAAGGAAACTCACTTTTAGCAATTAATTGGATGGATGTTGATATCCATATTATTAATAACTCCCTCTCATGCTTAGACAAATAACTTAAAGAGATTGGGTAATCCTTTCAAAACATTTCCTTACAACACATTTCCAAAGAACTTAATGTGGAAGCAATTTGTCTATCCAAAGTTGCCTTGGATCTAGATGACTCTCATTTTGTCTTGGATGAATTAATCAATTCTTGATTGATCAATCATTAGACAAGCTTGTTGTAGCATTTTTAGAACACTTGGGGAAAATGTATAATTTATTTTACGGTATGTTTGTCAGATTTATAAGACATGATTCTGGTTTTTGTTTTGATGCTTTATTGGTTTGAGGCCATGTTTTTACTCTTTTATTTTTCCCAATATTAATAGATCCAACTATTGAGCAACAACTTGGTCTACTGCCAACTTCCTGGTGTAGTCTTGTACATGCTTATTGTAAGTTTTTTCAACTATAATGAAATCACATTTTTTCCCGAGGAAAATAAAAGTAAAACATGCTATCCCTATAAATAATGGTCTATCTAACACCCCCCAAAAATTTCAATCTTAAATACAAAAGTGAAATCAAATCAACCATCTCTAGAACACTAAGAGTTGCATCCACTATCATCATCGCTATCCTCTAAAGAGTAAACATCTTTTTCTTCCTCTTCTTTAAAAATTTATTGTAAGAATGCAATAAAAGTCAACAATTAACATGCTTGCAATTAATAATAAACTAGCACATTATCTTTATCAAAATGGTTAATATTTCTTTTTTTCGCTAAAGCAAGAGTCGTTCCTTCAAATTCATTAAACCAAGAATATGTTACATCGTGTACAACTGTCTATCAGGCACTGTGGACCCTGCAAAAAGGAGTGCTTAATGCCTAAGGCAAGATTCCTAACCCAACAAAAGTAATCACTTAACCCTTTAGAAAACCAAATTCCCGCTAATTACCTCGCCATCAATCACCAAACTCGCCTCTTAATTGTGACTGTTCAATCCATGTGATCAATCCAACGATGGAGGAGGATTTCGCACCGAGAAGCCGAACAACGAATAACGCCCCAACCCCACCAAACTTCACGATCATTTTTGATCGTTGATTTGCTCCACGGAATTCAATGGACAAGATCAATATCGCACGATTCATTTGCACCGAACTTTAGTGTTCAATGAGGGCGGTTTACAACCCCGTCCCTCAGCCACGTGTCGGAAGCTGTATGGAATCGCTTCCAATTCACAAAAACCACTTTTTGCTTGAGAGTGGTGCGATCAACCCCAAACTGCTTAGGAGGCAGTTTTTCCTCCCAAAAAGTGAAACTGTGGGTAAAATGGCTGCCTGAAAAATCATGAACCCTGTCCTTCTCCTCCTTATCGCTACTTCTGAACCCGAAACTGTGGTTTGTGCTGATATTTCCCTCTAGAATACTGAGCAATCTGTCCAACTCCTCCTTATCACTACTTCTGAGCTCGAAACCGTGATTTGTGCTGATCTTTCTGTAACTGAGCAAACCGCCCAACCTATACTGGTGATTTTTGAAGTTGATATTACCAATGTTGCTAAAGCCGACCATGATCTGCCTCCCACCTAAGACCTGTTTGACCAAAATTAGTGAATCCAGCCGAGAATTTATCATTGAGACCTTTCCTTTTTAGCTTTATCCCGAAACACTTCTCTATCCTCTTCCACCTGGTTATGACAAAGTATTTTTAGGTTGCCTTGAGGCATTACTTGCCACCCTGTCGAAACTCTGCGTTCCTTGCAGATCACACCTTGGTTAAGATGTCCACTAGTTTGTTAGCCTTTCTTTGCACATGGTTGAATCTTATTGAGTTTAGTCCCTGAAGGTGACCCTGAATTCTTTGGAATACCCAGATTAACTTCCAGTGTTGTGAGACTTTCTCCGGCCCTGTTCCGCAACTAATTCTCTTTATCGAGTTAATGACTAACTCAGAGTCAGCTTCTATAATCACATTTTGGCAGTTCTCCTACTTCAGAAATTCTAAGCATTGCTCCAGAGCCATTAATTCCGCCATGTTGTTGGTGGCTTTTCCTAAATGAAAATGGAAGAGGAAGAGGATGCTACCTGCTTCATCCTGAAGAACCCCGCTAAAGCCCGCAGTTCCCGAGTTACCTTTTGAAGCTCCATCTATGTTATATTTCAAAAAACCTTTCGGAGGAGGATGCCAGAACTCCTTCTCAATTTCCATTTTTCTTACTTTTCTATCCAGGCCTTGAGGAATGATCCCCTGCATACCTAACTGCCTGAGAGTTCTCAAATCAGTCTCTGAGGGAGGATTTTTGGGGAGATTCCTTACTGAAGAGCTGACCGTCTCCTTAAGCTATTTTAAGATCTGATCAAACAGGCAAAGAGCGGGATTCTTTTCATTTTTGAAGATTCTCTTATTCCTTTCTTTCCAAATATTCCAAATAATAAAGCTTGGCATAAGAGCCCAAGCAGAGTTGAGAACTTCATTATCCGAAAAATTTCTTCTCCATCTGCTTAGGGTGTTAGTAATACTCTCTTTGTCCCTGTCGGTCTGTTGGAAAATGGTGGCAAATGAATCCCATAACCTGGATGTGAAAATACAGCTGTTGAGAAGATGTTCCATTGTTTCCTCTTGGGCTTCACAGAGCTGGCATCTGGAAGGCCCCAACATACCCCTCTTTCTAATGTTGTCCCAAGTCAAGATTTTCTTGTGATGAACCAACCACATGAAGAGTTTGATCTTCATCCAACCTTGATGTCTCCATAAGTTCTACCAGATCCTGTTCGGAGCTTTGGAATCCAACTCAAGGAGAATACCTTTTGCTTCCTTAATATTAAATATGCATTCGTTGTTATATCCCCATCTTAGTTGGTCTTTCCCTCTCGATACCAACATCATCCTTTGTTCCAATATTTTCTCAAGAGCCTCTGCTTTTGTTTTCAGCGTTCTATCATTCCTACAATCTATATTTTTCCATGTCCTCCATTTTCCTGTCAATATTTTACCCTTGTCAATCCTTGGGTATCTATCTCATGCTTAAGGTCCAAAAAATCCTCTTCTAACAGTATTGGTTCTTGTTGCCATTTATCCTCCCAGAATAGTGCTAGATCTCCCTCTCTGATTTCCCAAAAGTTGTTTCTTTGTACTAAACCTCTGTTCTCCCAGGCCTTGTTCTAGATGGAAGAGCCATTTATATTTCCAGACATCCTTATGAGATCAGTGGATTGCCAAGAGCTAGCATATTTTTCTTTCCAGATGCTTGCCCATTGAGCCTTTGGATCTTTAACCCAATGCCACCAGAGTTTGGCCCCTAAAACATTGCTGAGAATCTCCTAGTCATCCAAGCCTAGGCCCCCTTGATTCTTGGGTTTATAGATCTTTTCCCATGAGACCAAGGCCCATTTCTTCCTTGTCTCCTCCCTGCCCCAGAGAAAGTTTCTTTGGATGTTTCTGAATTGTTGCAAGACTCCTTTTGGGGCTGGGAGTGCTAATAGCATGAAAATTGGGATTGATTGGAGCACCGCCTTTGTCAGCACTAGTCTACCAGCCAGATTTAAAGATCTGCTCGTCCATTTTCTAACTTTATCTTGCATCTTATTGATCAACGGTTCCCAAATGCTCTTGTGCAAAGGTTTCACAGTTAGAGGAACTCCCAAATACTTTGAAGGGAGGGAATCCCTTTGAAAGCCTAGAATTCTAGAGATATTTCTCTGAATAGCAATGTTGGTATTAAAGAAAAATATTTTGGATTTGGAAAGATTAACTTCCATACTTGAAGCTATGGCAAAGTCATTCAGTATTTGTTTGTACGCTAGAGCCTCTTTGACTGTGGGGATTCCCTGTAACATGGTATCATCTACAAATTGTTGATGAGTCAAAGCGTGTCCATTCTCCATCAATTGAAGACCTTGAATTTTGCACATTACTATGGCATGCTTGATAGACCGACCAAGACCTTCCATCATGAGTATGAAGAGAAAGGAGAGAGCGGATCTCCCTACCTCAGACCTCTTGAAGGAAGAAAAATATCAGAGGGAGAGCCATTAACCAGTACTGAAAAGCTGGAAGAGGTCACTAGGGCCATGACCCATCTAACCCAGTTGTGATTAAAACCAAACGCCATTAGCACTTTCCTGATGTAGGTCTAGTTCACTTTGTCATAAGCTTTGGCTATGTCCAGTTGCAAGATCATCCAAATTTCCTCTTGCTAGTTAGCGAGTGAACCACTTCATGAGCTTGAATGATGTTATCCAATATTTGTCTGCCTTCTACATAACCTGATTGTTCCCCCGAAACCAGAGTAGGAAGCAGAGGTTTGAGTATGTTGGCCACTACCTTGGATATTATCTTGTATACCATGTTGCATAGAGCTATGGGTCTATACCTTTCTGGTGTTTGGGCATTGTCTTGTTTAGGGATCAGGGAGATGAAGGAGGTGTTGAGCACCTTCAAAATAGTTCTGTTCACCCTAGAATCCTCCACAACATTCAAAATATCCTCTTTTACAATATTCTAGCAAGTTTTAAAGAAATCCACATTGAAGCCATCCGGCCCTGGTGCTTTGCCATTCTACATATCTTTGAGGACCTCACTGACCTCCTCTTCAGTCACTGGTCTGTTAAGATTGAAATTGTCCTCTCTAGACACCAGCTTAGGTATATGCTTGGTTAAATCCCTGATGAAATGTTCTCTTTCTGAATTATTTTCCTGAGCTATTTCTCGGAAGTGCTGAACTAACACAGCCTCTATATCCTCATGGGATTGTAGAAGCTGCCCATCCTCATTTTTGATCGAAGAGATTCTGTTGTGTGCTCTGTTCGCCATGGTGGATCTGTGAAAAAATCTAGTGTTACGCTCTCCTTCTTTTAGCCATTGGACTCTAGATTTTTGTCTCCAAAATATTTCCTCTTGTTTACACAAGTTCTCCCATTCTTGATGATGTTTCTCAACTTGATCATTTTTGTCTTTATCAAAACCTTCCTTGATCATAGCTTGGTTGAGTTCCTGCATTTTATTTTCCACAGATTTCTTTCCTACAAAAATATTGCCAAAATTCTTCTTATTCCAATCTTTGAGCCTCATCTTTATGTGCTTTAATCTTTTATGTAGAAGGAACATTCTAGTTCCCTGAATCTGTAGATCTTCTGCCCACCATTTTTCAATATTGTTGATGAATTCTGGGTGTGAAAGCCAAATATTCTCAAATCTGAAAGGTCTATTCTGGGGGGTACCTATGCCCTAGATCTCCATTTGAACTGGCCAGTGATCTGAGCCTCCAAAGGGAAGAACACTCGCTATTATTTCCTTATCTATGAGCATAAGGTCCTCAAAGATAATGAATCTATCCAACTTGGAGGCTACATGAGACTCTCCTCCTCTCTTATTGTTCCATGTAAAGAGGCCATTGTTTGTTTCAATGTCCACTAGTTTCATATTATCTGTAAATATTTGAAATGCTAAAGAGTCTTTACCTAGTACTCTGGTTCCCCCTTTTTTTTTTTTTTTTTTTTTTTTTTTTTTTCCGAAAGTGATTTTATCATATTGAAGTCCCCTCCCATGATCCAGGGTATTCCTGCATGTCTATCCCTGAGATTCGCTAGGGAATCTGTAAGCCTGAGTTTTTCATCTATCCTTTGAGGGCCATACACATTCGTGACTAGATAGGTACCCCTATCTCCTACAGGCTGAATAACTACTGATAAATAATTCCTTGAAGCCTCAGCATCTATTATGTCAATTCTTTGAGGGTTCCAGAGAGTGAGAATGCCTCCTGCTGTGTTCTCTGCTTTAACTTCTAGAAACTCAAACCTACTGAGCCATTTACCATGTATTTGTCTTAACTTTTGAATGGAACATTTCGTTTCCTGGATGAAAATTATATCCGGAGCTGCATGTTTCATTCTATTACTAAGCATTCTCTGTTTTCTTTTACTACCTAGACCTCTAATATTCCAAGATATGAACTTCATAATTAAAGATTTGTAAAGGAGTAGCTGGCAAGATCTTCCATTTTTAAGAAGAGTTTCGGCGTAAATCACATGTAGAAAACCTTTGTCGACGCATTTCGAACCAACCAATGTGGTTCATCGTCAGGACAAGTTGAAGAGTCAGATCATGGCTGCATATTAAATAGGGAGAGCAGATCATCCAAACGGCTAGGTGTGACCATTAACGACTATATAAAAACGGCTAGATTATATAATAATATTATAATGTTAATTATGGGTTAATAAGTCAAAGGGTAATAACTCTTAGTAATATAATATTATAATCATAGTAACTAATTTTCTTCTTAATAAATAATTCAATAATTTATATATTATAATATATTATATATTTGAATCTTATTCTATTTCATTTTATTTATAAATTTTATTTGGTTATTAAATTAATTAATTTAATTCATTTTAATCTATTTAATCATTTAAATCCAATAGGGATAAGATATAGTCAAACTAGGGTAAAGAGGGTTTTATTTTTTTTTTTTTAATATTGATTTAATATAACTAATAATCGAATGGAATTAATAAATTATTATTAAATATTAGTTAAATTTTTTTGGATTTATTAAGGTAATAAGTAAAGCCATCCAATGGATCTAGGGATGTTAGTACCAGCCCGGATTGATAATATTAAGATATTATTGATATGGTATAAGTAATAACAATATTAGAACGAGAGACAAAATTCTAAATACAAGAAGGTCAAGAATAGGACAATTAATAAAACAAATTAACCAAAGGAGAAACCTTAGGAGGATAGAAAAGTCAAGGCTCAAAGGAGAAGGATACGGGATAATACTGGGAAATACGGGGAAACCTAGAAAGCTAGAAAAGGTCAAGAAAAGGGAGGAGGGGGGAGAAGGGGAAGGCATGACTAGGAAGAAAGGGCAGGGATCTAGCAACTATAGATCTTCCAGCCGTCATCTCTATTGAGATTGTTTGGTCTTCTTTTAATTTCAATAGCTTCCCTGAATTTACGGTGATGGAACTGCGCAACCTTGGCAATAACCTTGGCCTCCTCAATACAAACAAGATCTTTCATCTTACCTGAATCTTTCATAAGCTTTCCACATTCCATCAATAGCTTGTTCTGCTTTTTTCTGCCTCTTTTCTTTCCTGGGTTTCTATGTGCTAATCCCGGAGTAGTTTTTATCATTTTCACACCTTCGTTACTTAGCCTGTCAATGTTTTTCCCCCTCCGAACCCTTTTCCTGAGTTTTCCATAAATACAACTGCTGTATTCTATTGAGCTCTTCTTGAGGTAACGATTCTACCCCACCGGTTGTTCCCTGAATCAAGAACCCTTCCAGATCTAGGTGTTCTCTTTCAAGAATCTCCTGTAGCTCACATTCCTCCAGTTCCATCTCACTCTAGGTCATTTCCTGATCCATCTCCGGTTCTGTATCACTCATCATAATCCCTTTCTGTTTATCATTTTCCTGTGTTTGTTCATGGTTTTCTTCTTTCTCCTTCTCCCCCTACTCCCTTCTTGTGCTTGATCTTCTGCTGTTCTTTCTTCGTCCTCTTCAAGAACTTGGAACTGGTTTTGACTAACTTGTTGTCCCTCATTTTGCTGTTGCTTTTGCCCTCTTTTGCCGCCTTTTCCTCTATGTACCACCTTGTGAAAGCTGTCTGGGTCTTTCATTGTATTAGTTTTGCTTTTATTCTCTACTTTACTGAGAGGGCAGCCTCGGAGAAGGTGCCCATGTCCATGACATATACGACATCTGAATGGGATATGCTCGTAGTCCACCGTTTGTACCCATTCTTCATCAAAAACTTCCAATATTACCTCATCTGGAAGAGCTCATGATAGATCCATCTCAACACATATCCTTGCAAAGGAAGTATATTTTCCCCTTCTAGTAGCTTCAGAAGCTTTGACAAACCTACCTAATTTATTGCCTATGGTAGCTAACGATTCAGGTTGCCAGTAATTAAGAGGTAGAGAATAGAGTCTTACCCAGACCGGGACCGAAGTAAAAGTTTCACGCTCCGGGACAAAGTTCATCTTCCATGGCCGCATATAGAGACCTACTGCTGCGTAGAAGTAGGGCCCTCCTTCAAACACTCTATCTTTATCCTTAATATTTGTGAACACCATAGTGAAGAATCCCTTTGACCCAAGATGTAGATCAATGCTCCCTTTAGGTTTCCAGTGGTATTTGATCCATGTTTGTAAAGCTTTTTTGGTGGGCCATAATCCCATGAATTTGCAGATGATTGCATAGGTCTGCATGTGATCCCTGTGCGCTTGTAGCGTAGGATGGTTTAAAACTACTCTGGGTGTGATTTCAGCTTTGGGTTTACAAGGTCCCTTTTGTTTTTTCTCTTTTGTTCCCTGTTTTTTGTCATCTTCCTCCTTGTCTTTAGTGCTATTGTTCTCCTTCATTTTGGCGCCATCTGTTTCCTCTTCCATGTTACTTCTTCCTTCTTCTACAATTCCTCTAACTTTTTCTGGGGGCTTCTTGCCCTTACTAGCCACGGCCTCCTTATAGGAGGGAGTGGAGCTCCCTCCTCTGCGACCTTCCATGGATGAAATCCCCTGCAGCAATCTGAAACCCTAGTTGTTCGCTCTCCGCTCCCTCCCGACTTTTTCACACACTCAAAATGGTTAATATTTCACTCTTTAAACAAAATTAATTATAATTTACCTAATTTACTTTGAGTTTTATGTCTTCTAGAATCTTGACATATATATCTTTCTATCATATTTTAATACTCACTAAGGATGGGTAATGTCCATAATCCTCCGAAAACCATAGATAATCTTTCCAAGAAATAGATTATATACATGCATCTACTAACTATGGTTAATGAATACTTAAATAAAATAAAACTATAAGCTACAAATTGTTTTTGATGTGTTTTTCAGAACATATGTAATAGTTATCTTGGTATATTGCACTGTGATGTGTACAAGAGAAATAAAATGACACACACACACAAATTATGTTATATCTTAATCTCATAAATTTTTATCTAGTTTTGGTCCTTTCTCTTTAGATCCAAGCTCCTTACAAATAACTATGAATATTTAAAGAAAATAAAATTATAAGCTATTTTTGATGTAATAGTTATCTTATTATATTACACTGTAATGTGTACAAGGGAAATAAAATCACACACAAATTATGTTATACTTACTCTCATTTTTTTTCCTCTTTAGCTCCAAGCTCCTTACAAATGACTCTATAAATATTTTTGACGATGTTTAACATTTTATTTTCTTTTACACTTTATTCGTTTTTTAAATTAAAAAAAGAAATTAAGTAGCAATGAAGAGAGGTGTTAAGCTCAATTAATGGGTTTGATTTTGAGGAAAAAGAAAATTATACAACTAAATAAATAATGAAATAAGAATTCAAAATTTATTTAATAAAGTTTCTTATTCTTTTTATTAAACCCATCTCACTCTTTGAGTCCTAGGTAATCCACATCATCATTCAACAACCCAAATCCACTTTTAATTTTATTTCCTTTTTATTAAATCCATCTCGCTCTTAAGTCATAGGTAATCCACAACATCATTCAACAACCCAAATCCACTTTCAATATTAAAATACAATAGATATAAAAACATGGTTCAAAAACTATCCTTATGAGATACCTTAATCATGTTGGAATAGATAGTCTAAGTGCATGCAAATAATACAACATGTATATAATAATCACTTGCACAAAATTTTATGCTCGTAGAAAATATGGTCATGATAAGACGCAATGATTACAACTAAAAAAATAAGAAAAAACTCTAATTTTTAGAAGAAAGTGAAGTGATGCACTCAAGTGTAAGAATGAGAAGATGGTATGAATATAAAATATAATTGATTTTATAATAATAAGTGTGGAATTAACTAGATTTTCGATTATAGGGTTTGAAAGATAGATTTATGAGATTTTTTTTTGTTTGGGACAATAACGGTTAGATTTATTTGGGCGGTAAACAAGCTACCGCGTGCTATTACAATTCTGGAGATTCAAAGACAGAGAACTGGGGAGTTCTTGATGATGCAGAGGATGTTCGCTTCTAAACCGGAGATTTGCTGGTCCAACCGGTGTTTTGAAACGGAGAAGAAAGCTGCGTCGACTTTGACATAAGGTCGCATAGTATTGGCTGTAGAACGCACAATGCCATCAGACTTCAAACGTAGCTTGAATTTGCTGTGCCACAGGCCATCGCTGCTAATGATCTTCCTGCGGATCTTAAAGTGCTGAACCAAAAGGCGTCGTTGGCATAGGGACCTGAATGACCGCGATTTGGGGAGAATGCTTCATCGGCTGGAAGCCCCAACGCAAGATTTGGGTAGAATCGCTAATGCTGCTTTCCGGAAGTGATAATCTCTGTTTATGCTGAACCAAACCTTCAGGGAAGAAAGCGTGGAGAAGATCCAACTGACATTGGGATGCGCCCTTGAGGTTCCTTAGAGGGCTTTTGTGAAGCAGGAACAAACAGAAAACAGAGGTCAATAAATGGAGACTGAAATCAGGCTTGGATTGTCGGATTACTTGAACAGAGGTCCCGAGGAGTAGGGAAGAGGGGGGAATAGGAAGCCCTTGGATCAAGGGGGATAGGAGGATCGAACAACAGGAATTTTAGGGAATGAAGCAAGAAGATTCTGTTGAATTAACCACCAAGGATCTCCGAGAACATAGGGCACCAAGATTGGCCTCTGTATCAGCTTGGGAATTGAGATTTCTCAGGATATGGAAGAAGGAGATTTTATTGAATTTGGGCAGCAGTAGTCTGATTTTCCTGATGATGGTGGCTAACTGAACCTGGTGGGAGGTCTTAGGGCGAAGCATGGCCTGGATGATAAGTCTAGAATCTCCAAAGACTGAGAGAGAAAGTATATTTCTTTTAATCGCCAGTGTCAGCCCCTGCCATAATGCTAGAGCCTCCGCTCTGTTGTTGGTTTCAGTTCCCAGACCCCAGTGAAATCTCAGTTCCGGAAAACCTCCAGGACTAATTAGAACTCCACCACTGCCGGCAACCCCTGGGTTTCCTTTAGAGGCCCCATCGAAGAATAAACAGTGATCTTCCAGGGCCGATCTCCACTTGATGAACTCTTGTTCTTCCAGCCTAATCTCCCAATCGGCATGAACGGAAACAGGGTGAAAGGGCCTTTCCTTCAGATTTGGAACCAATTCTTTGAACCATTTCTCCTCTTCTTTGAGCAGACTCATTTCATTCCTTGATGAAGTATTGGCTTCCATTGCCTCGCCCAGCAAAGCTTTTACTTTTGAGATAACTCTTATTGCAGTGCAACTTTCTTCACGAAAAATTCTGTTGTTCCTTTCCAACCATAGTTTCCAGCAAATAAATTTAGGGATCCACATCCAGCTGGTTTTAAGAAGACTTTTATTTTTAAGGCAGAAGGGGGATAAGCTGGCCCAAGTTCTGAACAGGGCAGGAATATTATCTGGAAGATCAAGGTTAGTTGGCTCTAACAGCAGAACTCCCCTCCAGACTTCTTGAGCGAAGGGGCAAAGCAGCAACAGATGACTGATAGTTTCTTCATCAGACCAACAGAGTGGACATCTGGAGGGTCCTTCCATCCCTCTTCTTCTCAAATTATCTCTGGTAAGAATGCTTTGGTGGGCAGCGGTCCAACAGAAAAAGTCGATTTTTGGGAGAGCTGGGAAATCCCAAATAAATTTCCATTGGGCTGGATTTGGAGGAGCATGTGGGACAGCCATAGTTCTTTTATAACCTTCAGAAACAGTATAATGGCCAGAGAGGGATCCCCAGCCTCTTTTGTCTTTAGCAGTGGCCTTTGAAGGAGATTTACCTTGGAGTATATCTAGAAGTAAAGAAGCTTCCCCCTGCAGCATTATGGGGACCTCCCCCAGATTCCAACCATCCCAGGTTCTATCAGGAGCTTCCTTCCAATTCGAAATATCCCACAATGTGTGCAGATTGCAAGACTGAAGCCAATCTTTGATGTTTGCAAGACCATCCACATGATTCAATGGCTGGTCACCCAAGATCGAATCATCCCAGATTTTGATTTTCCTTCCATTACCAGGGATCCAATAAAGGTGTTGGCTGAATTGCTCCCTAGCAGCATTGCAAAGATTGAATATTGGTGAACCTTTTAGAATTCTTGGAGGCTTATCCAGGCATCTCAAGCGCTGCCCTTGGAAGTATTTCTTCCAAATAACTCTTTTACTCCAGCTAGTGTTTCCAGAGACTAAATTCCACAGAATCTTGGAGCCCAAAGCAAGATTTTGGGCAGCCAAGTTGCGCAGGTGAAGGCCTCCTTCCAGAAATGGACGCTTGAGAGTTTCCCAGCTCACTAAATGGATCCTTCTATCATTGTTATTCCCACCTTCCCACAGAAATCTTCTCAACAGACTATCTAGCTTACTGAGAAAGGTTTTTGGGGCTAGAAGAATAGAGTTTTGGAATAGAGGCATACTTATTAGGACCGATTTCAAAAGGATGACTTTCCCTGCATTGTTCAGCCAAGAGGCACCCCAAGCTTGGATTCTATTCTTTATCTTATCAAGCAGAGGTAACCAGTGAGCAACTTTAGGCTTAGATTTGAAGATTGGAATCCCGAGGTATTTAAATGACTCCCAGTTTCGAATTCCATCCATTTCTAAAAGTCTTGCTATGTCAGACAGCTCTTTGGTCGAACAGTTCCAGCCATAGATAGAGCATTTTCGATAATTGATTTTGCTGCCCGAGATCAACCTGTAAATGTCCAGTTCCCTCTTGAAGTGTCTGGCAGAGATCATGCTGGCTCCTCCAAGCAGCAAAGTGTCATCGGCGAATTGGGCATGATTAATGTCTTTCACCTTGTGAGTAGTTCTGAGGCCAGGCAGAGTTTGATTTTGCTGGTTATGATCTAATTGGAAACTAAGCACCGAGGCCTGGACAACATATAGGAGCGGAGACAAAGGGCATCCCTGTCTCAGGCCCCTGGAAGCTTGGAAGAAGTCAGTAGAACGGCCGTTGACCAAAGGCGCAATCCAAGGCGAGGCAATACAGGCTTTCACCCAGTTTATGAAGTTTGTTGAGAAGCCTAGTTTCTTCATCACAACAAACAGAAATTCATGTCTCACCCTATCGAATGCGTTAGCCAAGTCAAGCTTAATCACCATACCTTTCTCCTTTCTTTGGCAACTAGAGTGAACTGCTTCTTGGACCAGCACAATGTTATCCAAAATCTTTCTTCCTTTTATGAAACCGCCTTGATTTTCAGGGATGATGTCTGGCAAAATGTTTTTCAGCCTGTTGGCTATTATTTTGGACACCAACTTATAACTGGAATTGCACAAGGATATTGGCCTAAATCTACTGAAATCAGTGGCGCCTTTCTCTTTTGGGATCAAGGCGAGAAAGGCTGAGTTGATGCCACCGCCTATCTTTACACAATTCTGGGATTTTCTGACCATCCTCAATAGATCTTTTTTAATTGTTGACCAGCAAGTCAAGAGGAACCTGACAGAGAACCCATCTGGGCCTGGGGCTTTATCAGGTTCCATGTTGTTCAACACCTCCTCTAGCTCTTCCATACTAATCGGAGCTGTCAGCATGGCGTTGTCCGAATCCTTGACACATTTGGGGATTAAATCGATCGGATAGGAATGGGGATCAATAGCTGGTTCTTCAGGAGCCGAATAAAGATCTTGATAGAAGGAAAATGCAGCTCGCTTGATGCCTTCGAAATCCTTAATCACAGTATTTTGGTAATGAATCTCTGAGACTGATTTGAAGTTCTTTCGGGCTTCCGCTTGCTTATGAAAGAAGCTGGTATTCTTATCTCCGGATTTCAACCAAAGGTTCCTAGACTTCTGTCGCCAAAATTCTTCCTCCTCCCTGCTAGATCTATGAACCTCTTTTTGGAGCTCGACTTCTTTAAGTAGCAGACTTTGAGAAACAGGACTGTGCTCCATATCTAGCTGATGAGCAACAAGCCTATTTAGATTTTCTTTTCTTTTGGCTGTGGGGGATTGCAGTCTTTTAGCCCAATCTTTAAGATTTCTTTTTAGAACCCTGATTTTCTCTTCCCAGACAAAGAAAGGAGAACCATGGACGGGCCTATTCCAAGAGTCGGAGACCACCTCTTGAAAGCCTTCTTGCTGGATCCACAGAGGGCTGAACCGAAATGGGATGGGGCCAAGATTGCAATCTAGGGAAAGCTCGAGAAGAATGGGCTTATGATCAGAGGTGAGGTTTGGGAGAATTTTAGAGGATGCCATAAGACCGCAGGTAAGGAAAGAAGAGTGAACAAGGAATCTATCCAACCGGGCAGCAATGTGATTGGGGGCTATTCTTTTATTGGACCAAGTGAATTTACCTGAAGAAGGTTTAATATCCTCCAGGTCCCAGCCCAGCATTATGTCTTCAACCCATTCTCTGGCAGGATCCCTGACAATGGAACCTCCCTTTTTCTCATCAAGAGCAAGGGTGACATTCAGGTCCCCTGCAATGATGATATTCTCGGGATTTTGCTCTAAAAGAAATGAATGAAGCGAATTCCAGCAGATTTTTTTCTCGCTTGGCAAAACAGGAGCATAAACATTAAACATACTTACTTGCTGACCTGAATCCTTGTGAAGTAGCTGAGTGAAGAGCCAGTGAGGGCTGCTTTTTTCTTGAATAAATTCATAAATGGCGCTGTTCCAGAAGGTGGCTATTCCACCAGAGGCGCCTCTTGCACTAACCGCTCTTCCATGGCCTTTTTTCCAAAAAACTTTACTAGATTGGAGGAGAGAAAGATCCTCCAGCTTTGTCTCCTGGATGAGGAGGATTTCAGGCAAATATATTCTCACTAGATCTTTCAGGGCTTCCTCTTTCAACCTGCTACCTAAACCTCTGCAATTCCAGGAGACGTATTTCATTATTTACTTTTTTGGGGAGATGAGGCTCCTATTGAAGCCTTGTTACTCTTGCGCCCAGATCTGGTGTTTATCATTGATTTGAGAGTTTTTTGGGAGCCTTGGAGGACATCTTTGTAAGTTTCTTCCTCTCTCTGTTTCTTCTTGGATTTCCGCCCTCTAGTCGTCTTGATTGGAGTGACTAACGAGTTGTCAGTTTCAGAATCTCTCTCTTCTGATTCTCCCTCAGAGTCTGAGGCTAGACTAATGTGTTCTTCATTGCCTTCATTGCCCCTCTGACACTCGGGTGAGGGGACTGATGGTTCTGCTTCATTTACATTCCCTTGTTTCTCCTTATTTTCGGTTTCCTCTTGGGTCTCCTTATCGTCCTCCTTTTCTCCAGAGGGGGATCCATCTTTAGAAGCAGCAGCGGATTTTGGATTGAAGTGAGGCTTCCCCGATGGAGCGGAGATGTTCTGTCCCGGAGGCTTTGGAACAGCCTTTCCCTTTCTGATTTCTTTCCATCCTTCTTCTTCAACTGTGTTCCCTGTTGGAGCTTTTGGGCAGTTTCTCTGGAAGTGTCCATGCTCATGACAGGTTCGGCATTTGAAAGGCAGCTGCTCGTAGTCCAACTTCTGGAAGTGCTGCCATTCTCCAACTTTGAGTTTGATCGCTTCTGGTAGTCCGGCTTCCAAGTCGACTTCCACGCAGATTCTAGCACATGTATATTGGCCCTTGTGATCAGCTTTGTCAATGAATCGACCCAACCCATTACCAATCTTCTGCAGAGATTGGTAGCTCCAACAGTGAAGAGGGAGATTGGGTAAACGAACCCAGACCGGCGCCTCCTTGGGGACATCGACGGATGGGTCAAAATCAGGACTCCATTTGTTGAGATACAGTCCCTGATTTCCCATAAAATACGGCCCGTTTCTGAATACCAGGTCGCGGTCTTCTTTGGTGGTAAATTCAAAGATGAAATAACCTCGTCCAACAGCATAACAAATTACATTGTTTTCCAGCTGCGGTCTCCAGTTTCGCTGAATCCAATCGTCTGTGGTTTTAGTGGACGACCATCGGCCCATAAACTGCCCTACCAGGCCTCTGTCAGACAGCGCAAGAGCTATTTTAATAGGTTGTTCCTCTGGAAGTGCTATCTCTGGTATTTCGTCGAGCTTTTTTATGAATTTCGGCACCTCAATGTGCTGTTGCTTCTTCCCTTTCTGCGTTAACAGCCTTCTGAATGCATCTGCGGTGGATAATGGCGGGGAGGGAGCGGACTCCCCACCCCCAGGGCCGCTCATGGCTGCGTCCAAGATCTTTGGCGGCGGCGGACCTTCTCTCGGCTCCGCGGATCAGAGCAGCGCGCGCGAAAAAACCCCCAACAGGAAAAGCAATGTTGGATTCTATCAACAATCCAATTTTCATTGCACATGAATTAGATTTTTTTTTGTTAATGATATGCATTTATAATGTTTTAGTAATTTTTATGTTGATAAGTGTATTTATTTCAATTTTTGGATGTGGGTTCAGAAATTTTGATTTTTTAATAAATTAATGGACACAATTTGATTTCAAGAGAATATTCTTTATCTTATACACCATTAGACGGATGATATGAAAAGTATTTGAACATGTTTACTGTTTAGAACCTAATCTTTGTGAGGAAAATTTAAAAGACAACATAAAAAATTTCTTTTTGATTCAATTCATAGTTTTCCATTGAATTCATACGAATTCACAATTTCGATCGGCTGTAGGGGCATTAGATATTCGGAAAGGCATGTCGATCGAGTGCTGATGGATAGCCATTGAAGCAATGTTTGATTTTTTCTTTTTCATTTCTGTTTTGAGTTTAAATCCACTAAGCGCTAGACTTGGATTTCTATGTGTTTACACCTCTGGATTTTTTTTTATCAAATTTGAACAACATCCAAGACAATAGGAGTGCAAGTAATATATCATAACTTGTCAAATAGTTGAGCACGTGCCTAGTAGTGTATCGTAACTCGTTAAATACCAAGTGTAAAAATAAGGGAAATGTTTATTTTAATGATACATTGAATGCTCAAGAAAATCGATCAAAGCAACACATATAATACTTGGTATTGTGGTAATTCCTCTTTTAACACTTACTGGTTTATTTTAGGGTTGGCAGAAATCATCTATACTATACTCATTGGTTTATTTTATGGTTGGAAGAAATCGTCTATACTGCATTCATTGGTTTATTTTAGGGTTAGCAAGAATCTTCCGTACAACACTCAATTGTTTGTTTTAGGTTTGGCTGAATTCTTCCATGTCGCACTCACTGATTTATTTTAGGGTTGACAGAAAGGTTGTACAGGAAAACATTGTGAAACCATTGTTTTGAGGGGAATCTTCAACATGAATGAAAAGGAAGCTAATAATGAGAAATAACTTTAGTTTGAGGAAACACAATGTTTTACTTAAATGACACATATTTAAAGATTTGAATTTTCATATACAACTGCCTTCTTACACAATTCAAGGCTCCATTTATTGATAGAGGGGATACTGAAATTGATAAATGTTAGGCATATATGATTAATGTTTTCCCTCTGAAAATGTACATTGAAAAACGCTTCTACAAAAACATATATATATATATTTTTAAATCTCATATACCTAACCTTGAAATGCATGTCTATGTAGTATTGACAAGAGTATCCATGTTAAAAAAAAATAAAAATAAATAAATAAATAAAACTTGGGCATTTTTTTGCATCCATTTTCGCTAATATTCAATACACAATTTTTATTAAAAGCAATTTTGTGGCACATAGTGGTTTTTCCCATGTTTTGTAGTTTCAGTTAAGGAACTATGGTTGTATTCTAATATAGTGTAAATGTCGTGGTGGTTCATGGATGGCAAGGGATATATATTGTATTGTAATATTATATAAAATAATATATATTGAAAAAAATATAGTTAGTTTTCCCAGTCTGGGTTTCCAGGATAAACGCTTTGTGTTAATGTGTGTGTTTTTCATTGCATCTTTTATGTTTTATTAAGAATCTATTTGCAACAATTAATTGTACAACATTAAAACCTACTCATTGCCTTACATTATTTATTAAAATTATCCTCTGAACTTCGTTTGACCTCCTTCCAAGTGAAAGGAAACTCAATTTTAACAATTAATTGGATGGATGTTGATATCCATATTATTAATAACTCCCTCTCATGCTTAGAAAAACAACTTAAAGAGATTTGGTGATCCTTTCAAAACATTTCCTTACAACACATTTCCAAAGAACTTAATGTGGAAGCAATTTGTCTATCCAAAATTGCCTTGGATCTAGATGACTCTCATTTTGTCTTGGATGAATTAATCAATCCTTGATTGATCAATCATTAGACAAGCTTGTTGTAGAATTTTTAGAACACTTGGGGAAAATGTATAATTTATTTTTCGGTATGTTTGTCAGATTTATAAGACATGATTTTGGTTTTTGTTTTGATGCCTTATTGGTTTGAGGCCATTTTTTTTACTCTTTTATTTTTCCCAATACTAATAGATCCAACAATGGAGTAACAACTTGATCCACTGCCAACTTCCTGGTGTAGACTTGTACATGCTTATTTTAATTTTTTTCAACTATAATGAAATCACATTTTTTCCCGAGGAAAAGAAAACTAAAACATGCTATCCCTATAAATAATGGTCTATCTAACACCCCCCAAAAATTTCAATCTTAAATACAAAATTTAAATCAAATCAACCATCTCTAGAACACTAAGAGTTGCATCCACTATCATCATCGTTATCCTCTAAAGAGTAAACATCTTTTTCTTCCTCTTCTTTTAAAATTTGTTGTAAGAATGCAATAAAAGTCAACAATTAACATGCTTGCAATTAATAATAAACTAGCACATTATCTTTATCAAAATAGTTAATATTTCACTCTTTAAACAAAATTAATTATAATTTACCTAATTTATTTTGAGTTGTTTTATGTCCTCTACGATCTTGACATATATATCTTTCTATCATATTCTAATACTCACTAAGGTTGGGTAATGTCCATAATCCTCCAAAAACCTTAGATAATCTTGCCAAGAAATAGATAATATACACGATCTACTAACTATGGTTAATGAATACTTAAATAAAATAAAACTATAAGCTACAAATTATTTTTGATGTGTTTTTAAAAACATTTGTAATGGCTATCTTAGTATATTGCACTGTGGTGTGTACAAGAGAAATAAAATGACACACACACACAAAAATTATGTTATATCTTAATTTGATAAATTTTTATCTAGTTTTGGTCCTTTCTCTTTAGATCCAAGCTCCTTACAAATAACTATGAATATTTAAAGAAAATAAAATTATAACATATTTTTGATGTAATAGTTATCTTATTATATTAGAATGTAATGTGTACAAGGGAAATAAAATCACACACAAATTATGTTATACTTACTCTCATATTTATTTATTTATTTTTAAATTTTGGTCTTTTCTCTTTAGCTCCAAGCTCCTTACAAGTGACTTTATAAACATTTTTGACGGTGTTTAACATTTTATTTTCTTTTACACTTTATTCTTTTTTTTTTTTTAAATTAAAAAAAAAGAAATTAAGTAACAATGAAGAGAGGTGTAAAGCTCAATTAATAGAGGTTTAATTTTGAGGAAAAAAAATTATACAACTCAATAAATAATGAAATAAGAATTCAAAATTTATTTAATAAAGTTTCTTATTCTTTTTACTAAACCCATCTCACTCTTTGAGTCCTCGGTAATCCACATCATCATTCAACAACCCAAATCCACTTTTAATTTTATTTCCTTTTCACTAAACCCATCTCACTCTTGAGTCATAGGTAATCCACAACATCATTCTAGAGCCCAAATCCACTTTCAATTTTAAAATACAATAGATATAAAAACATAGTTCAAAAACTATCCTTATGAGATACCTTAACCATGTTGGAATAGATAGTCTAAGTACATGCAAATAATACATGTATCTAACAATCACTTGCACACAATTTTATGCTCGTAGAAAATATGGTCATGATAAGACACAATGATTACAACTAAAAAAACGAAGAAAAACTCTAATTTTTAGAAGAAAGTGAAGTGATGCACTCAAGTGTAAGAATGAGAATATGGTATGAATATAAAATATATTTGACTTTATAATAAAAAGGGTGGAATTAACGGCTAACTGATCCTGAACGGATTTTTTTTTTCGCGCCACTGGTCTCTAGGGTTTTCCACTGCGTGGGGGCGAGGGGCTGAACCCTAACCGCCTCAGCCCCCGGTTTCGCCTTTGCTTCTCTGGCTGGGACTGGATGGGTTTCTCGCTGCTGCAGACGGTGCTTGTTGGACGCGCGCTGGCCTATCCTCTGCTGTTTTGGAGCGTTGAGGGAACATGGGTGTGGAGGTCTTGACTGTCTCTGCGTTTTTGTTTCATGCCACTGCAACATGGCTAGGTGTGCTGGGGTTTCTAAAGGCTGTTGTGGAAGTATGGGGGTCACTGTTTTTACTTCTGGTTCATCTGTTTCAGGAGGAGAGTTTTGAGGGGGCGGGGGAGGAGTGGCTACCCTGGCTGCTTTCTTCCTCATTTCGTGCCTCTCTTTCTTGTCCAGGCCGCTAGGTTTAGAGCTTCCTGTCTCAGTTTCTCTCCTCAGGAGTTTATCTTCTGCTTGTGGTGGTTCGGTGCCGGGTCTGAGCTGAACGGCTGGTTCTGCCGTCTCTCTCTTAGGGCTGCACCACTGCTTTTTGTTGTTGTTTTCTATGTATTGGGTATGGGTCCCTTCTGCAGGTTTGTTGGGGTTTACATACCCATTTTTTGTTATTTTTCCCTGTCCTAGGGCATTTTCTAGAATACTTCATTTGGAGCATTGTTTTGTAAGTGGCTCTGCCCACATTTCTTCATATGCTTTTAGCATCTACAACATGTAATCTTCTGAAATCAATGAAAATTACGCTTTTTCTCCCCAGGAAAAAAACAAGGGTGGAATTAACTAGATTTCCGATTATAGGGTTTTAAAGGTAGATTTATGACGCAACAAAATCCGCATCTACCCACATTATGCAAATAAAATTGCATGTCACACTATGTCTCAGGAATTTTAATATTCCTTCTTAGTAAAACCTTCTTAAACCAAGGTTTAATGCTCCTTCAATAAACTCTATGCGGAAACATTTGATTTAATTATCCAAAGTCTGGACCTTTATAAACCTTTGAGAAAAAACTTATAAATCCTTCATAATCTTTGGTTAATTCTTATTACCCGCACATATTAACCATACCATGGATTTTAGACTTTGGTTAAAACTCAACTTAAACCATAATACATTAATCCCGCTTATTTATATTATAATTCCCCTACAATAGAAATATTTCATAAATCACACTTAACCTTACCTTTCCTCCATTCCACAAACCTTTGCACATATATCGTTGCTCTCCTTAGTGCATCAAATCTTTGTCGTCGATCTCATTCCTCAATCTGACGGTTATTGCGTAATAACTCGTGCCAACTAGCTTGACCAATCTCCACAGTTTATTTCTCCTACCTCAATCCAACAATGATCGCACCACATCGATTGATTACATGCATGACCGATATTAGATCGAGAGCGCATGAGAAAAGTGGTTTTCTCATGCTACGTGTCAACCCCTTAGGTTAATCGCGTGAAATCGTAGAATACCGTTTACAACTTTTAGGGCGCGCGAGATACCGCTGACCACTTGCGAAGACCGCTCCATTATTTTGCTGTCGCGTGGCTTAATCTGATCCCTTCACTTCTTGACTTTATTTTGTGCGATAAGATCTCCACTGATCCTATTCTATCAATCCTATCCGTTGATCTGACTGATCCAACGGTTCCTGTGCACGATTACTTCATTTCTTCCTCCTTTCCTTTCTTTGTCTTTATGCAATTCCTCAGTGTTCTGGTCTATTCATCCGACTCACCTATACAATTCTTTATGCATCTATCCTTTCTGAGATTATTCAATCACTTCTGATTGTTGTACTCCTTCTCTGTGCACTGTCCTCTCTCTATTCTTCTGTGGTTTAGGTTTTCTCCAGGGTTTCTGGTCTTTGGTTGTTCTTCAGCGCAACTTCCTCCTGAACTTACTTCTACGTACTTTTAAGTGCTATCACATCTAAACTTCAACTTTGATCCTTCAATCAGATTCAAACGATCAAACCACTATCCTTCATTCTCCACCTCTGCGTTATGCTTTAATTCCACTTGCATATATATACTATGCAGAAATTACTCTAATTCACACACAATTTATAATTCCATTAATCAATACACACCACACAACTCAGGAATCAAATTCTTTGTCTTTATAAACAATTATTTACATAATGAATCTCTCTCTCTCTGGCCTGATTTTCTAATCAGTGGCCTTTTTCCTTTCCTGCCCGTAGGCTTACAGTCAAACCCTATCCAACCTCTAAACTTTGATTCTCACTCTAACTCACTAACTCTCTAACTCTCTCTATGCCTTTTAGGCTTACATTTATACAAAAGGTTCTGTAACCCATTTCGGTTTAGATCCTTTATCTTTTGAACTAAATCCTGAATATCCTCTAAGTCCACTTTTGACTCAACTAATCCCTAAGGATCCTCTTTAATCCCCAAAATCATGAAACCAATTCCTAATCTAAGATTTACAATATTTCAGAATCTCTCGATCCTCACTAATCACTCATCATCACTCATGTTCTCCTACATTCTAGAGCATTTACAAATATTCCTCACAATATCTAATGAATTCTTATTCTTAATATCTCTCATAAACTTACTTAGAAACCTTAATAATTACATTAATTTAATACTCAGGAACCCAACTTCCTTGAAAACACAAGACCCCCTATTTCTACTATAATACAATGAAATTTCTGAGTTGGATGCTCCTGCATCAATTTATGAGATTTTTTTTGTTAATGATACACATTTATAATGTTTTAGTGATTTTTACGTTCATAAGTGTATTTATTTCAATTTTGGATGTGTGTTTAGAAATTTTGATATTTTAATAAATGAATGGACACAATCTGATTGCAAGAGAATATTATTTACCTTATACACCATTAGATGGATGATATGAAAAGTATTTGAACAGGTTTTCAGTTTAGAACCTAATCTTTGTGAGGAAAATTTAAAAGACAACATGATTTTTATTTATTTATTTATTATTATTATTATTATTTATTTATTTATTTTTTATTTTATTATATATCTATATATATATATATATATATATATATATATATATATATATATATATATATATTTTGTTGATTCAATTCGTAGTTTTCCATTGAATTCATAATTTCGATCGACTGCAAGGGCATTGGATAGTCGAAGAGGCATGTTGATCAAGTGCTGATGGATAGTCATTGAAGCAATGTTTGATTTTTTCTTTTTCATTTTCGTTTTGAGTTTAAATCCACTAAGCGCTAGAATGGGATTTCTATGTATTCATGCCTTTGGATTTTTTTTTGATCAAATCTGAACAACATCCAAGACAATAGGAGTGCAAGTAATATGTCATAACTTGTCAAATAGAGTGTGTGCCCAGTAGTGTATCGTAACTCGTCAAATACCGAGTGTAAAAATAAGGGAAATGCTTGCTTTAATGATACTATGAATGCTTAAGAAAATCGATCAAGCAAGACATATACTACTTGGTATTGTGGTAAATCCTCTTTTAACACTTACTGATTTATTTTATGGTTGGTAGAAATCATCCATACTGCACTCATTGGTTTATTTTAGGGTTGGCAAGAATCTTCCATACAACACTCTTTGGTTTGTTTTAGGTTTCGCTGAATTCTTCCATGTTGCACCCATTGGTTTATTTTAGGGTTGGCAGAAAGGTTGTACATGAAAACATCATGAAACCATTGTTTTGAGGAGAATCCTCAACATCATTGAATGAAAGGGAAGCTAATAATGAAAAATAACTTTAGTTTGAGGAAACACAATGCTTTGCTTAAATGACATATCTTTAAAGATTTGAAATTTCATATACAAATGCCTTCTTACGCAATTCAAGGACTCCATTTACTGATAGAGGGGATACTAAAATTGATAAATGTTGGGCATATATGATTAATGTTTTCCCTCTGAAAATGTACATTGAAAAACACTTCTACAAAAATATGATTTTTTTTAAATCTCATATACCTAACCTTGAAATGCATGTCTATGTAGTATTGGCAAGAGTATACATGTAAAACATTTACTAATGTGGCTGATATAAGCCTATTGATGTATATTTACCCCATTTATTAATGTGGATGTGCTTCTTATAATGATATTGAGTTTTAGTATATCGAATGGATGAGTGTAAATATTTTATCCTTTGGATACTTTTTTGGCAACTATTATTATGATTTAGTGATATAATCGTTAGTTGCATTTTTTTATTACTTAAATTTCAATTTTGAATGTATAAATAGATTAAAACCTGGAAAACTCCTATGCCCCCCAAATTCTGTAATGTCAACAACTAAAATAGACCATTCTAATTATGTCAATAACTAAAATATACCATTCTAATTATTCTTTTAAATTATTGGCCAAATTTTGTGTAAAAATGGTTGGAAAAATGTGCTTAGAAGAAAATAATTCAAAAAACAAAATCCTGAAACTACTCCATACCAAACAAGGGAGAGTAGTTGAACACTAAATTAGAAAAAGGAATAAAAGAACTTGAAGAAGTAAATAACCTTGTCAAACATATTTCTAATCATTCTCCCTCATGTGCATCTAATTATCTTGACTTCATGTAACATTCAACCAAACTATACAACAACATTTACTTTAAAGAAGGAAAAATGATTACTACACATTATCATGAATATTATGCTTTTGACCAACCTTGGTTTATCTGTGTAAACCTCTTTTAGAGTGGAAAGAGATAAAATAGATTTGATCCCTCTCGACACTTGGTAGATCCAGAGTTAAGATGCATCTAGGCTGGTTTAATAATTAATTATAATTATAATTATAAATACAATTATTTATTTCATGCTTTTTATTTCCTTTTATTTTTAGTTTTATGCAATTTAACTAATATACATAATGTTTTTTTGTTAGTTTGATCCACCAAAATTTGAACCTTGAATCTCATAGTTTACACAATACTTCATAACATGACAATTGTCAATTAAGCTACACCATGCAATACACATAATATTTTTAAAAAAATATATGTGGAAAAAAAAAAACCTAAAAAAAAATTAATCTTTATCCCTACATTTTATGATAATGCAAACTCATACACTTCATAACCACTTCCCTTACCTCCTATGATTACACTAGTCTTATATATAATTTAAGAGGACAACATTTCATTATATCTTTCTTGAAAATATCCTAGAAAAATATCTATATTCCACTAGGGGTAAATGGACACAAAAGTTTTCCATTTTCCATTACCTCCTATGATTACACTAATTTTATATATCATTTTTGAAGACAATTTTCATTATATCTTTCTTGAAAATATCCCATATATAGAAAAAAAGTCTATGTTCCACTAGGGGTAAATGGACACAATTTTCTTTTCTTATATGACACATAAGGCACACATTAGTGAGTGTTATCTACTACTTTCTTAATTAACAATATGCATAATTACCTACATGATCATCATACCCACCCATTTTCATAATTTTAACACAAATATACTTATAAATTACAACATGATACAAAAATAAACTATTAACAAGACTTAATAGGCCTTTTACTTAAAAATTACAACATGATACAAGAATAAACTATTAACCAGACTTAATACTTAATATACCTTTATTACCACTCTAATTCGTGCATAAAAGGATTTAAGCCAAAAAGAGATGTGAAGTTTAACATACCTTTATTACCACATCGCCATTCTTATTTTTTTATGAAGTTTAAACCTTATTCAATTGGCCTACAGCGAAAATGGAGATCCCCGTAAAAGGCGTGCGTCTCGGATGCAGTGATCAAATTTGAAGGGCAGGTCTTGATTTCATTTAGAAGGGCACATATTCAGGTCACACTTCTATAAAGAAATGCATAAAAAAAAAGAGCAATTCAATTGACAACAGAAAATTATTTTCAAATTTCTTTTTATTTTTTCACAGGAGAATGGTGGAACAACAACCCCATGGATGTTTTGTATAAGGAAGGTCTGATATGAGCCAGAACTAATATATCGGATGCATTTACCATTAATGGATAAACAGGAGACCTATATTCCTGCTCCAGTTCAGATAAGGATTAATTTTGTAGGAAATTTTTGTGACCAGAACGTTCAAGCCAATATAAAAGTAGCTCAATCAAATTTAAGTTTATTGTGTGAATGAAAAAATTCACTAAAATTCTAAACAGGTTTAGGATTCAATAAAAGAGTGTACAAAGGTGTATATGTTTTTGGTATCTCCTTTTTTAATATGAAAACATACCAGGAATTGGGAATCCGCAAAAAAATCAAATCCAGTATGTTAGGAACCCTGTTGAATGCGCTCCTCTCCAAGCATAAATCGTGCTTAAACCTTGCTTGACAGGCATTTGTTGAATGATGAATCTATGCTCCTCTCCAGCTTAAATCGTCGTCAAACCTTGTTTTGGGCAGCGTTCAGGCACAACCTAGTGAAATTACAGACCTAATACATGGCCCATATTGACATCTAGTCGCTCTCAATTGAAACTACCAAATGTAATGGTATCAAAGAGTAATTGTGACATAATAATTAATAAGAACTTCCATCATATGCACAATTAGAAAAAACAACTCAAAAAGAAACTGTTGTTTTTGAAATGGAAGCAACTCAGAAACTGCCAAATGTAATGGTATCAAAAGGTAATTGTGACATAATAATTAATAAGAACTTGCATCATATGCACAATTAGAAAAAACAACTCAAAAGGAAACTGTTGTTTTTGAAATGGTAGTTTATGAAATGGGATTTAAGTTTTAACATGAAAAGAAATTTACAAATTCAACATTTCAAAAATTCTAATTTCAGAAAAAAATGAAATTTAAAAAAAAGTTGACAATTTGACAGCACTTAAAAAATTTTAAGATATTATTCCAATTTTTTTTTTAAATGACAAAATTCAATTTTAATTTTTTTTTTGACTGGTAAATTTTTCTCCCTACTTCTCTGACGTGCCAAAGACCCTTTGAAGGGCTCTGACGTGTTCAATTTTGATCCCTGCTCGGATGCCTTTGTTTATATATTATATAGTTGTTGGGCAGTGAAACAAATCTGTGTGAAAGGAAATCGGTTTTCTGATATATATATATATATATATATATATATATATATATATATATATATATATATATATATATATATATATATATATATATATATATGTTTTGCATGTGTTTGGATTGAGCATGCCAGTCATAATGGTTTGGCTTTTTGCATTGCACGTTTCACAGAACACAAAGGATTTGGCTTTTTGCATTGCACGTTTCACACAACACAAAGGATTCCATATTTTGACAGCACATCGTAGGAGAAAAGCTGATTATCTTGATAAGGAACCTGGAGAAGTGTCTCTGTTTGGATGATGGATAGTTTCATGTGTATAGATTCTATTGTGTGAGTTGTGTAGTCTTTTTGTTTGTTTGTAAAAATGTATAATTAATTTGCATGTGGTCGTGTAGCCCGAGTGGTTGGGACGGCTGGTTTATCGTCTCCCCATCTAGGTTCGACTCTTAGTGCACGTTGGCTACTCTGCAACATATTGGATCCATTCTGTTTCGCTGTTCTGGCAGCTTATCGTGTCAATCATGCTTCTTGTACATATGATATAATGTAAATATATGTAAAAAAAATTGTGAAAAATGGGCTAATAGAGGGACTCGCCCCCCCCCCATTTCTTAATTTTTTTTTTATAATTAGTTAATGTAGGAATATAATTAAATTAGTGGTTCTTAACGTATTTTTTAGCCAAGAGAATATATCGTTGATGGGTTTTGTTGTTGTGCTTCGGGTTTCGAGAACATCAACTACAAATTAAGTTATGAGATCCATGTGTGTAGGAAGGTTAGTAGCATAATTCACTATTGGATACAATCCAGTATCGAGATTCTCTTTCGGGAGATCGAGAAGTGTCAATACTAAGTTAATCAAAGATGGTCAGAGGTGGTTATGTCTTAAATGAGTTGAATGGGAATCTCGAAGATTGTGGTGGTGAAAAGAGCGTTGTTCGGAGATTTCAGAGTGGGGATAAGAGTCGAGGAAGACCAATCAAACAAATGTGACATGACATGTGAATTGTAATTTGTCATTTTTTGTATTAATCTTTGTAATAAGGTAATGTAAGTATTAAAGGGGGGACTTGGAATAATGCTTACATTAGTATATATGTAGGATTGGGTTGTTGGTTGTTGGAGTTTTGTTGAGATATTTTCTCAACAATATTCTCCTTGTTTGGAATCTATTGGATCTCATGAGCACTATTTATGTGGCTTGTAATTTGGCTTTCAATTGAATATATGGATTGATTTGTGAGTAATTTGTGCACATGAGTGCTCCTCTGATTTTCTTGCGTTGGATCCTTTGATTAGTTGTGAGTGCTATGACTGAGACAATTGATGTGATGCTTGAGGGGTTATATGATTGATATAAAATAATCATGTATTGGTGGTCTTTCTGATTCAATACCATTCTTTTATTTAAAATCTACCTAACAACAACAAGGCATGCCTAAACAATTTGTAGTGAAAATCTCAAATAGGTTTAACATCATGAGTATGTACCCACCAACCAACTAAATAAGAGTCAAGGAACACCCTCCCTAAGATTAGAATAAAATAAAATGAAAAGGGTAGGGAGGAGAAACGCCAAATCCAACACCAGAGAAGTCAACAAACCCTTAGCCCTCGTACATTAAATATTAGAATTTGTTATTTTGGGCATACTAGAAAAATGAGGCATTCAATCTTAGGACTTAATAGTCCAACCCATAAAAGGAAGAGACAAATGATATTTAATCTTGGAAGGAGGGGGGGGGGAAGACAAAGAACGATGTTATAGAGGAGGAAACAATGAGGAATAATCCAACAATTTCCTAGTAAACACTCTAGAACACCTTTTGTCTCATAATAAAAAATTAACTATGGAAGACCTGTTATGGAATTGTAGAGGATTGAGTGGTAGAATAAAAATAGGATTATTGTCTTCTAGGACAAGAGAAATATGTGATTGTGTTCTTGCGATAAACATTAAAAATGAAAGAAGGAAACCCTCTTGAAACAAAACTCTACAACTGTAGAACAAGACTTAACAATTTTTTAAGCATAAGGGATCTCTTAGGGATGTTCATACCAACTAAGAAATGACACAACCTTGCTTGGTCCCCACTCGATCATTAACTCCTTGATCATAGGCTAGAAATTCCACAACATCCATGTTTATGTCCCCAATAATTGGAATGATAGAAAGGGATGTTGGGAATCTCTTGAATCATTGACTTAAGTAGATGCCACTCGAAAATAGCCATAACTATGGATTTGAACCTCATCAATAGATCCATAAGAAAGAGGGAAGAACGATTTGTTAGGGGCCCTATAGAAAATTAGTAGAGGATTTGATCTCATAATGTGACTTCATTGATATAAAAACTAGGGAAGGAAAATATAAAGTTGAGCAACATAAGAGTCATCCTAGGCCACACAATAAAATATTGGGTAAATTTCTCCTATAAAGAAGGTTTTAAATAAATATATTGTTAATTCCCTTAGAAATTACCCCTTCATTTGTAGTGGCTCACAAACTAAAAATTCAATTGGTTATCAGTGATCAAGGCTTAGGGCCTATCACCTTCACAAATAGTCCATTTTGGTTAAGTTGTTGCCTTAATCCACACCTAGGATTATCGTGGAGAAAATATTTAACTCCACTTGGTGTGGCCTTGGGGAAAAGTCCTGAGTTGAGGCTGTCACTCAATTCTCAACTCCTCCGTCTAGGCTTACTCGTAGTGAAGCCAAGCGGGGTGGACCCTACAAATTATCCACGACTCACATAATTAGGCTAAGCTCCAGGAGTTATGAAGACGACCAAAATACAATTTACTATATAGAGCAATAAAAGCATCAAAGCATGTCCATGGGTTTAATGAGACTATACATTACTAGCATAACCACATTAATAAACGTGGATGATATACATCGATAGGCTTATATTAAACACATTAGTAAATGTTTTAGAAAGATACTATTTCCAGTAATACATAGACATGCATTTCAAGGTTAGGTTTATGAGATTTTCAAAATAATGGTATTTTTGTAAATGTTTTTCACTGTACATTTTCAAAGGGAAAACATTAATCATATATGCCTAACATTTATCAATTTCAGTATCCCCTCTAGTATTAAATGGAGCCCTTGAATTACGTAAGAAGGCAACTATATATGAAATGTCAAATATTTAAATGTGTGCCATCTATGTAAAGCACCGTGTTTCCTCAAACTATAGTTATTTCTCATCATCAACTTCCCTTTCATTCATGTTGAAGATTCTCCCGAAAACATTGGTTTCATGACGTTTTCTTATATAACCTTTCTTCCAACCCTAAAATAAACCAGTGGGTACAACATGGAAGAATTATGCCAAGCCTAAAACAGACTAGTGAGTGTTGCATGGAAGATTTATGCCAACCCTAAAATAAACCATTGAGTGTAGTATGGATGATTTCTTCCAACCCTAAAATAAACTAGTTGTTGGCTTATTGGGGCCTCACCCAGGTTTAGAAGTGTTTTAGCCAAACAAATCCCGAAACTACCGGCCCTTTCGGCAACAGTCTGTAGGGCGCGGACTGAGGTCTCACTCGAGGTAGTATGGGAGGGTGTTGGAACCAGGTTTCCGCACCCTAGGGATGTCTTGATGAAGTCTGGAAAGTTCGCGAACTAGTCCTACGCGCTGGGCTACTTCCGCGCAGCTGCCTGTTCAGTGCAACTACCTTCGGGCGGCTTGGATGATGAGCGCGGCTATTCTTTACCCTTTACAATTCTTATTAGTATTATAGATTTTGAATTAAATAAAGTGGGCCCAATGCTTTCCTTTACCATTCAACATAAATAGACATGCACGTAATCATACACTGTAAACATATGCATAAACAGAAACGGAGCAGCAGATATGCGATATTCCAAAACCAACTTATCTTTAGTAATGCTTTTTCCAGTTACAATCCACTTCCTACCCTGCGCACACAGCTGCAGGGGTCCGCGCACACAACTGTGGACATAACCAGGCCTCTGCGCACACAGCTGCAGAGCCTACTCCTATTACTACCTCCTGTGGCTCGGACTTATAGACTCAGAATGAATATTACTTTAAGAAACCCATACACTTAAGATCTAACCAAAGCTACCTTCTACACTTAGAGCCTTGCTCTATTTATACATTCCCATGGTCCACGGACCATGGGTAGGCCGACACCTTCTAGATTAAATTACAATATTTTAGTGTGGACTACCCTTTAACTTGACTTATTACAATTCGCGCTTCGCGCACTTCGTGGAGCCTTTACAATACCATTACCCAAAATTGTGGTTTTAACCCCCAAAACCGTTACACGGGGGATCCACTGCCCAACAGGCCCCCAACACAAACATCGTGACTCGTCCCGAGTCACTTGGCCGGTGTGGTGATCTTCGCGCAAAGTTCATCCAACAATATTTGCGCTTCGCTTACATCCGCAGCACATTCTTCCGCTATCTGCTGTACCCGTTGTGTGTGTATCTCCGATGTTTTGTTTTCAGGTGCAATTCCTTGCCTGAGTGCATATATGCCTTGCATGTGTGCTAGCTTTCCCTCGATCTTGGCGGTGACCGCGAATGCTTCTTCAAGCCAAGGCTGAATACATTCTTTAAGCACTACTTCTTTTTGACGCGCGGTGTCCACCTGGGCCTCCCTCATCTTGGCCAGCCGCTGAGTAAGGGCGATTGTCTGCGCGGTCCCTCGGACATTATCGTAAGCCTGCTGCAACTCCCACGCTTCTGTCTCTAACCGTTGGAGCGTTGGGTCTTCCTGCAGTGAAGTGAGGGTGATGAGTGACTGATCTAGCAAGCTAGTGCAATCCTGTATGGCGCACTCTATTGCTTCCAACCCTACTTGAATGGCATGGTGCCGCTGCTCTCTAACCTCCAGCGGTGTAGCGAGCTGCACCTTCAGCCTCAGCTCTACAATCTGTAAGTTGAGGTCCAATTGGATCCTCGTTGCTTCCTCCTTCGCCTCGCGGAATCCACTGGCCAATTTGTGGATCCGTATGCCTACTGGTAAGTCTGCTACAATCTCGAGCTCAGGGACACAACGACATGCTTCCTCGATGATTTGCTCCAACTGCCGAGTCTGTGCTACTGCTTCATCACGTTGGAGGCTCAGCTGCTTGATGTTGATTCGTTGTTCATTGAGCATCTGTACTGCGCGTCCTTCCCTAGCACGGAGCTCTGTCGTCGCTCCATCCTGTAGTTGGTATAAGATTTCTCGTGGGAGGGCAGCCAAGTTTAATCCAAGTCCCTTGAGCCAGCCTACCGCGGCTCTGTCCTCCGCGTTGTCTGCTGTTAGTGCTTCTTCCGGCAGTGTGACAGTATTGGCCATTTGGCTTGTAACAACTGCTTAGTTGCTGATGTACCCATAGCCCTGTAGGCGACTACCATTCCCTACTGTGGGGGCCACACCTGAAGTTCTTGAAGTTGCGTCCTGAGTGCCCCCAACACAGTCTGCTGCTCCGTCATTGCCTCCTGGAGTGCCTCCCTAGTGACTTCGCGAACTTTATCGCTGATGTCACATAGGTCACCCTTGGTCAGTGTGATAGGCTCTCCATCCAACTTGGACGCCTTGGTCTTCTTTTGTGGCCCTGTTCGTTCTGTCGCGCGCGACCGTTTTAAGTGTGTAGAGGTGGTGATTGGGTCCGCACTCTCCATCGTATCATCTGTCCCGTGCTCTGTGGTCACGTTCAAGCCTCTTTATTCTTCTGTCGCAGCGGCTCCTCCTTCTGCTGCCTTTTCTGTGGTGGCCTTCACTGCCTCTCGGGACGCCCGTACTTCTTCAGCTAGCTGTTTGTTCTGCTTCTGTTGTGCTAGAAACTTGGCGGCAGCCTTCTGTCTTTGAATCTCCGTCTCATCGCACACCATCACATCTGGTGTGCGCCATTCTGGTGGCCATGTGTCGAGCACCGTGAAAACAGCGTCATCTATTGCGATGAAGGGGAGCGTGGTCCACTTCTACTCTAGATCCTTCCGCGCCTTGATATACACATGGTGCATATCCGCTTTAAAGTTTGCAAAACTCTTCACACTGTCATATACCGAGGTGGATAGGCGTAGTCGTTTGTTGATCCACAGTCGTATGCTCGCCTCCATCAGTATCCAGAAGATCTTGGTTTCTCGGATTCTTGTAGCATCCTTCGTCACCCATAGCGACGCGTATTTTGCTACCTCTGGCCAATCCTAGTCAAGGGGAGGAAACTGACTATCCTCAGGCAATTCACCTGTAACCAATAGGATGGATAAGAGCAACCATGCGTAGTGGAAGGTCTTACCCTGCTCTTGGGCCTCCCTGTAGTTCGTCAGGAACTCGTCGCGGAGGAACTGCACCCAATTGAACCGTACCCCTTCTGCGCATTTCTCGGCCAACGCGATGACCATTGCTGGTACCTCATTGCCCCGACATTTTCTCATCACCTTTCCTGCCAACAACTGGGTAGCAACACAGACCCCTTTGTCCTGAATACTAGTAATAACATACCCCCTCTACTTTTTCTCCAACTTATATTTCTTTTTCATGGCCTCCGCAATTGTCAAGTCTCCACTTGTGCCAACTATTTCCGCGGGGTCCCTTCCTGCACAAGGAAGCCGAGAAATCCTATGAATGAGCTCTGCCGTGATGGGAATGGGCTCTTCCAGCCATAAGTACCCATCATGCACTAGGAAAAGCAGTTGCCTGATGACAAATATCGTGATTGGGGCCCGATGAAAGTGTGGAATTGATAGGAGGTGGAGTAGCCCGGCCTCCTCCACCCCACGCAGCCATGTCCACGGCTGCAGTGTTGTAACGACCCCCTCCGTGCTTTGTTCCATCAGCTCGCTAGTTTCCAAATGAGGAAACTTCTCACTATCCGCAAGGTCCCAGTCTTCAAACTTCATAGTGGGAATGTGGCCCACAACCACTCCTTCGAACAGAACCCCCTTAGGGAGGGACAGAGTGTTAAGTGTGCTTTTAACGACATCCAAATCTTTAGGTACCTTTACCCTCCCTTTCCGTGAAGGGACATACTTGGGCAGTTTTGCTGCAGCACGTACTGGTTGGATGTCTTCTTCCATCTCTTCCTCTGGTTCCATCTCTTTGACAAAGGTCGGATGATCCTCTTCCTCATCGTCGCTCTCAATATTAACTGTTTTTCCCTTTTCTTCCATCGACAGTTTTCCAAATCGTGGATTTCGCGGAGACATATGGATTGGTCCTGCTACTTGTGGGTCCTTCTTGGGCCTCGGCATCCGGGGCGATTTAGGGATTTCTGGTGCATCCCCTACCGGTGGCGTAGGACTCTGCACGGCTCCCTTGGTTGTTGACATGATTATAATTAGGGACTCCTGTGTATCCTTCAGCAACACTTCAAACCACGGACTTGCTCTTACAACCTCCTCATTCATCAGGTTCATGCCCGCTTGACAAATTTATTCGCAAAATGCCAAGGGTTGTTTGGTGGAGGGCCATCTGTGATTTATAGGCCCGTTGAAATTCAAATTCGACCGTCCCCCCATATTCTGGCTCATTAATGCTATATTGTCGGTAGATCATTTCAAATCTAGTTCTGACTTCATGTCTTAAATGCCCACCGCCCACTCCTTTCACCTTAACTCGGACATCTTGTCATGAACAGTGATGTCAATGGTCACTTCCTTGTTTATCCGTGTGGTAGCATAGCCCCTTCTACGTGACCACGACCCTTGTGACATATCGACCCTGCGCGCACCCCTGTTGTCGCGTAGCTCCCTAACAGAGTGTTTATAGTCTTGCACTCTCTTTCAATTGTCCGGAGCGCTAAGACTGTCTCCTCTTCGGCTAGTCAAGTGGTCGCACCTCCTTGGTGCACTGCTATGGTGTCTTGGCGAGCAACCCGCAACACGGTCTCTATTTTCACCAATACGCGCACTGCTGGATGTGGTACGCTCTCCTGATTTCCCTCAAGAGTGAGGCGCAGCCTTAACCATGGCATTCGACCAATTACCTTACAGTCATACTCCTCCAATTCATCCTTAGGTTTTTGCGTATCTGGCTGCAACTTTCCAGGTTTTTCATTCAGAAAGTCCTCCTTTAGTTCCTTTTCCAGCTGTTTAATCTCCACGTCCAACATCATATTCTGCATTTTGAGTAGTACCCTATTTCTTTCCAGTTCGCGAAGTTGCGCATTCCCTTGCCGAATGGCTTCCTGGATCCCTTCATACTCTTCTTCGCACGGTCTTATGAGCTCTTTAGTCCATACTTCGTGCGTTGTTTTCTTCATCGACATTGCTACATTCATGGCCTTCTACGAAGATTCTTCAAGGACCTCAGTTCTTATACCATTCTGCAGCCTCAGACTCGACTTTGCGGCCAGGTTCTTGCATAGCGCCGTAGATGCCCATATGACCACTGGGGCACGCAGGTTCCCTTTTTTACATTGTATCCGCTGACCCTTATTCATGACTTCGCGTACCTTGGCGAATGCTCCCCCCCTCGCACTTGGTAGTGTGATCCTTTTCTTCCTCCAATGCGTCTTGTTTGGGCCTGCTATTGTAATACTGCTGCGCGCTGGAACAATCCGTTCTGTATATGTCTGTACCCATCAGCAAAGGTGTGCTTGCAAGATGTTCTGCCTTTTTCCACCAATCCGCCTTAGTTGGGGTCTTCCAAATCATAAGCGCATCCGTCTTCTACATTCGCGCCAATTTCTGATATTCTTCTGACGTATATGCCCCCATCGTGCGGGTGTTGCGCGCAACACCCATTTGAGTGAACCGCACTGCTGCCGTTCTGATACGGTACTTTCAACTTTGTCTAAGGGTCCATCCATTCTTGTTACCCCATCATCTGTTAGCATTTCCCTTGCTTCAGTCGTCACGCACCGTAGTGATCGAATCATCATGTTGCAATTCAGCGTTGTAACTTCATGCAACCGGTTCTGCCAGCGTTCTATTTCTTCATCTGAATCCGAAGTACAAGAACTGTCACGCTCCCATGAGATTCTCCCATCTTCAGTCGGGTTCACTTGATCCTGGTCTTGCGCCATTATCTGGTAAATGCAATCCAGCTCATCGTCACTGTCATCATCACGCATAGGTTCAGTGTAGTGCACTCCTTCGGCTGGATCTAGTGGAACTACTACGCATAGGGACTTTTTCTCGAAAATCATCTTTTGCTTCTTCAGGTTGATGACTCCATTCATATCCGTGGCCCAGTCTATTCCTAGCAATGCGGGGTAAGGGTTACTGTCATCCACAATCTCTATTACCTCAAAGTCTGTCTGCGTGCTCGCACCTTCGATATCCACTGTTACTCCTTGTAATCTTCCCATGGGCAAGATCTTTTGTTGGTTCGCCATCCGTAATTGAATAGGAGACCACTGTAACGTGGGCCTGCCCATGCGTTCCCATGTCTGCTTTGGTAACACATTCGTGTTCCAACCCAAGTCTAAGATTATCTGATCCATTTCATACTCGCCGTCAATCTCATTTCCCTCCCGGTGCGCAGTGCATGCCTTCCTAGTTTCTGGACTACACGTGGTTCACCCAACCTTGCGCACCTAGCGATCAGCTCTTGTAGTCCTTTAACTGCCTTATTGTTGCGTAGAAGCTTCATGCATGTCTCTAAAATGGTAGTAAGCATAGATGGATCCATTCCCAGCTCTGGTTGATCCTTACTACCTGAAGTAGAGGCCTCCGTGAAGCTCTTCTTAGCTTCCATAAACGTTTCCCTTGCGTGCTCCAAGTCAAACTTAGGTTCCTTTGTAGGAGCCTTGTGAACCCATGTATCTTCCTCAGGCTTCTTCCCCTTATCTTCCCCTGTGGTCACGCCACTTCTGAGCATCATGTTCACGTTGGGGTCTTCTTTGTGAGGTTCGGACCTCATCATTTGGATATTTTGGGTCGGAGTAGGCTCTAGCACCCCTTTCTCGCGCATTTGTGCAATCATCATCGGACAATCTACCATTTCATGATCAAACTGCTCACAGTACGGACAAGATATTCTTGTTGGATTGGTACAATTGCGAGCATAGTGCCCTGGTTTGCTGCAATTGTAACAGAATAGCTGTCTACGACCCCTTCCGAGCCCCATTCATCCTCGTCCTCGTCCTTGAAATCCCCCACGCGCTATCGCTGCGGCTAGATCGAGGCCTCGTGTTTCTGTCTGCATTCGATAAGCTGGGGTCCTATCCATCATTAGCTCATAGCTCCGACATGTCCGCTCATCGTGGCCCACTGATCTACAGAAATTACAAAACAGCTGTTGCAGAGTCTATGTATACTTTTGCAACAGGTGACAGTTGTCTATTGTGTGCTTTCCTCCCACCTGACAGATCACGCACCAGAGCGTGGGTGCCGCACTTGGCCCTGCCTGTGCCTCTGGTCTCAACGACATTGGTCCCCCTCCTACCAAGTAGTTCACGAATACTGGACAATGATCCTTATGGTGGCCCTAGCCCTTACATTTTATGCACCACACTTCTTCACGTGCTTTGGGCCGGGGTGCCCTATCCTGCTTCAAACTCTGCATCTCCAAGAATAGATTTTGTAGTTGCACATGGATTTTTTGGACTCCCAACCCTAGATCTTGTATCGGTGTTTCATGCAACCTCATCGCCATTTCCAATGCTTTCCCTGGGTTGAGAGCTTCTGTTGTCACAACGTCGTCCTCGGGTGTGGTGTCAAAGACGCCACAAACCACACGCAGTGCTGCGCATCTGTCCGTGTCATATTAGCGTCGCGGATCGTACTTTTCAGCCTCTGATCTAGGTCCCAGGGGGTTTCACTTGGAAGCATTGCGATCTCCTTAAATCCGATGATCGACTGCGTCTCTGATTTTGGCGAGCTAAATTCTTTGTTCAATGCAATCTGGATCTCCATTATTCCTGCATTTGGGTGATCATTCGAGTGCTTGATATACCATGTTAGCACGTGATCCTGCAACGCGCTTACCAATGTGGCCTTCTTAAAGTTGTCATCCGTAACCCCATGTGCTTCCCACACTGCTCTTACTACGAACCAAAACTGATTTGGATCTTCATTCCCTACTCCTTTGAATACAGGCAGCTTGATCGTGCTTGCCATGCTGAACTGCTGGTTTGGTGGAGGCGGTGTGGGCGAAGATGGAGGTGAAGGAGGTGACGTGAGTGGTGGCGTAAGTGGGGATGGTAACTATAGAGTGTGTTTCCTTATCAAACTGACCGCACTACTCAGAGAAACCCAAGCACGCTCTTCCTCACTCGCTCGCGGAGGTGAAATTAAAGGATTATTTCCTAACCATTCGATACCTTTGTAGACCTTTCCGCTCAACGTCATTCCACTCATTAATGTATTCGTATCACCCGTTTTTCACATAAAAGCATCTTAATCCAGGTATTCAAAGATTTGATGTACTTACCTCGTGGTCCCTTGAGAAAACATCTTTCTGCTTCGCTGTAGCTTACAGTCGTGTCTATCACAAATTCAGTGATAAACCCTCCTATTATCCGATCGAGCCAATGGTCTACGACCCGCGCGATCTTATCTTTTGATGCCTCTAGCCTGCGCACCAACTTCGGAGTCCACACTATTGGTTTATCGAGCTTATACCTTCCCTGGTTGTCGGCTAACCTCGCGATCCAATCATACAGCTCTGAAGAGAAGGACACAAAGAAGATCTTGTGGATTTTCGTATATACGTAGCGATCTAGCCACCTCTTCTCAGATATCTGCGGGGTTTTTTTTTCCTGTATCACGAACTCGTTAAGCTTCTGATCCAACCAATCTTCAATTTCCTTCTTCATAGGGTTCCAGCGTTCTGACATCAGACATCCCTTAAGCAGATCCCAGTCCCCGCAACGGAACCATTTGTTGGCTTATTGGGGCTTGACCCAAGTTCAGAAGTGTTTTAGCCAAACAAATCCTGAAACTACCGGCCCTTTCGGCAACAGTCTATGGGGCGCGGACTGAGGTCTCACCCGAGGTAGTATGGGAGGGTGCTGGAACTAGGTTTCCACACCTTAGGGATTTCTTGATGAAGTCTGGAAAGTTCGCGAACCAGTGCTACGCGCTAGGCTACTTCCGTGAAGCTGCCTGTTCAATGCAACTACCTTCGCGCGGCTTGGATGACGAGCGCAACTGTTCTTTACCCTTTACAGTGCTTATTAGTATTATAGATCTTGAATTAAATTAAGTGGGCCCAATTATTTCCTTTACCATTCAACATAAATAGACATGCCTGCAATCATAAACTGTAAATAGATGCATAAATAGAAATAGAGCAACAAATATGCGATATTCCAAAACCAACTTATCTTTATTAATGCTTTTTCTAGTTACAATCCACTTCCTACCCTACGCACACAGCTGCAGGGGTCCGCGCACATAGCTGTAGACAAAACCAGGCCTCTGCGCACACAACTGCAGAGCCTACTCCTACTACTACCTCCTGCGGCTCGGACTTACAGGCTCAGAATGAATATTACTTTCAAAAACACATACACTTAAGATCTAACCAAAGCTACCTTCTACACTTAGAGCCTTGCTCTATTTATACATTCCCATGGTCTCCGAACCATGGGTAGGCCAACACCTTCTAGATTAAATTACAATATTTTCGGGCGGACTACCCTTTGACTTGACTTATTACAATTCGCGCTCCGCGCACTTCGTGGAGCCTTTACAATACCATTACCCAAAATTGTGGGCTTTAAGCCCCAAAACCGTTATGCGGGGGATCCACTACCCAACACCAGTGAGTGCTAAAAGAGGGCTAATCACAATATCAAGTATTATATGGGTTGCTTGATCAATTTTCTTGAGCATTCACAGTATCATTAAAACAAACATTTCCCTTATTTTTACACTCGATATTTGATGAGTTACGATACACTACTAGGCATGCACTCAATTATTCTACGAGTTATGATATATTACTTGTACTCCTATTGTATTAGATGCTATTCATATTTGATAGTTTTTTCCAGAGGCGTAAACACATAGAAAGCCCAATCCAACACTGAGTGGATTTAAACTCAAAACATAAATGAAAAAGAAAAAAATCAAATGTTGCCTCAATGGCTATCCATAAGCACTCAATCGAAACCCCTCTCCGAATATCCAATGCCCCTACGGTCAATCAAAATTGTGAATTTGTATGAATTCAATGGACAACCACAAATTGAATCGACGAGAGATTTTTTATGTTGTCTTTTAAATTTTCCTCACAAAGATTAGGTTCTAAACTTAAAACCTGTTCAAATACTTTTTATATCATCCATTTGATGGTGTATAAGATGAAGAATATTCTCTTGAAATCAAATCGTGTCCATTCATTTATTAAAAAATAAAATTTGCTCAAGCCCACATTCATAAGTTGAAATAAATATGCCTACGCTTTACTGAGGGAGCAATACCATACTACATGCATTCATATTGGTGGATATATATTGAAGAAAAAATGACATAATATATTGAGCATTATATTGCAGGTAAAGGGTTTTTATATTGACAGGTAAAAAAAATGGAGCTCAAAGTTAATGAAAAAATATAAAGGGGTATAAAAAATGTCAATGAAAAAATGGATACCTACAGTATCTAGTGAAAGCAGGAGTTTTTAAAATTGGGAAGGTGTATTGGGTTCATATTGGTAGGGGTTTAAATAATGTGATTTTAGAGGTATTTTCTAATATGTAGTCAAATTAAGGGTATTGTTTAGTATGCCACAAAGGCACATGATATCTCAGAGGTTCATTGAGTGAAGACCCCATGTATGCCTATCGACATAACAAGTATTACAAGATGAAGTAAAAAGACGAGTGCCAAATTAAAAGTGCTTTCTAAGAAAATGATACAAGTAAAAATGATAATTGTGAAAAGAAATGCTTGAAAAGAAATGCGTGAAATAAAGATGGCACAAAATATAAATTCCTTAAAAGTAAAATGGAAAATTAAGATACTAGCAAGTACAACAGATTTGACAATACTTGAAAATGTAATAGAGTGCTCAAAAAGTGATACTTAGAAAAATAATGATTGCTCAAAATAAATAATACTTGCCAAATAAGAACAAATGAAGCATAAACTCAAATATCAACCCTGCTTTGTAATGTAGTGAATTAATCTTGGTAAATTTTAGCTTAAGTTAGTGAGTTAGTCCTAGGATCTAAAGCAAGTTTGAAAGTAACTCCCTTCCCTAGAACTTACTCTCGTCAGGGCCCTGATCTCAGAGTAATGAGAAAATAGGGGATGGAGGATCCCTATTTGCTACTTCAACTAACCTAAGTTGGAGGTAAATTATTATTCTAAGGATTGCCAAATGCTAATGAAATATTGCTTGCAAAATAGAAAATTCTTGAAAGTAAAGGAAAAGCAAATCCAATGAATGATTAGTGAAATAAGAGATCCACAAGTGAGTCTTACAAGTTAAACCAATTGCATGGAAATGGAATATAAAGTGAAATTAGTAAGTGAAGAAACTAAATTAATGAGACCATTCAATGGAGATGTTGCATAGGTAAAGATGAGCACAACAGAAAAATTGCATGAAATATAATGGCATAGATTGCAAGCAAGAAGTTAAATGCACTATGTGTTAATCTACTCTAATTTAATTAAGCCAATCAAAACAAAAATAGAACCACTCAAGCATACACAAGGGTCTTCCCCAAATGGGGAAGAGGATTCGGAGGGGAAAATCCCCCTAACTTTCACAAGAAAAATTGCCTTTATTAAATCCCCTACTTGAAAATGAGGGATGGAGAGTGATCTTTGGAAATAGTTTACAAATGAATCCCTCAAAGGGGAACTAAGACTATTTCCAAAATGTTACAAGTGATACAATTTTCACTTAATGGTTACAATGAAAGTTAACAAAGAATTATAACTTTTTGGCTTGATTTTCTCACACAAATGAGATCAAGGCCAAAAGCAAAAAATCAAAATCTCCCTTGTAAGCAAATGGGAGATACAAGATGTTACAAAGGGGGAAATCCTTGATGGATTTTCCCATGCATATTTTTTTGTGTGTGGAGGAGTACAATGGTTGAACTTCGGTGATATTCCAAGGTATTTATGGTAAGTGTCGAATGATCAACTCCAACACTAATCCTTCTCCTTGTTAAAATCTTTAAAGGCTGAAACTTTACCCCCAAAGACATCCCACAAAGATTTTCTTTATTACCCCAAAAATCAATCAAGAGGACAATCCTAAAAGTCTGTAATGTTGGCTCAAAAGGGAAGCCAAAATGTCTACAACCTTGGTTCAAGTGACAACCACTAAAGCAAGGGTCTTTGCTGTCCTAATTCTTCCCAAAAGAATAGTCAAGAGGACAATCTTCACTGTGCTATGAATCTGCCCAAGGAGTTAGTGAAAGGAAAGTTAGTAAGAAGCTAAGTAAGACTTGAAAAATAATGTTCCAAAACTCAACATATATTACAATTAATTCTCAGAAATATGGTGGATTTAAATCAATGAATCACTACTCCAATTTTTCTCAATGGGAGCCAAGTAAACTTGATTCCTTCTTGAACAAAATAAACCAAAACAAAAGCCTCTTATGCTCAAATATTTAAATCTTCCACATGATAAGTAACCCAAAGAGAAATGTATTTGAAAATGATGTAAGGAATGAAATAGATGGGCTCTTTAAAGCCTCTTCTTTTTTTATCCTCTTGAAATTTTAGGGATGGCCTCAAGTGAATTTGATTGTGGGGTCCTTGGTTGGCTTGGAGTTGGATGGTTTAACCAACAACGTCCCCAATCTCCAAGTAACTTGGTTACCTACACACACTAACCCAAAATCTTGTAAAACAATGATAAGAATAAAAGGGGGGTGACTCACATGATGGAAAATTTGGACAAGATGTTGAACCAAGAACATACAAATCCAAAATCAACCTAGGTTGTGAGCAATACCTAAGAAAATCTACAAAATTTTGTAGATTTTCTCCCCTGGACAATAATGCCCCTTTGGGCTTAGATACAAAAGAAAAGTAAGCAAGAGAGAATAATCATACAAACAAGTATATCAACACCATTGGAAAATGTGCAAGGTCACCTCATAAACCAAGAATAATCCACCACAATACAATCCAAATGACACATCCAAAACCTTTTCAATATTATTGAATGCAAAAAATTATTTTGACAAAGTATACCCAAGCATAAAGTTTCCAACCATAGGAAAATATTAGCCCAATGGGATTATTTGTACAACAAAATAGAGAAAATCCTAGTGTAAACTCATAAAATGAGTGGCATGAGGAGATAATCCCAAGGGTCGGTCAAATTTGCTAATTGGCCTCAAGTTTGGCTATAGGTGGAAACTCAATTATGTTAAATGGTCTGCGAGTATCTATGACTGGCTGTGCATATCTCTCCCGGATTCCTACGATGTTGTCCATTGTTTTCCATGTGGAGAATAAGTGGAGATGAGAGGGAGAATATCCCCACACAACTGGAGCTGCAAAAGCCTATGATCTTATCTTAACAAGTGTCTTATCCCTTTGCTATGTGGAGTCTCCAAAAGAAACCTACATAGGAATCTAATCAATTGAAAATTTCTAAGTGTAAAGGTTGTGTGTTAGCTAGAAACTTAAAATAAAGTGTGGAAATAGTGAATGGGGGAGACAATCTCCAATGAATATGAAAAAAAATTATGCTAACTTATCTTCATATCCATGGTGATCTCCAAATGGAAATCGGCCTTGCTGAGCAGGCAACTCGTGGGCCTCAAACATCCCATTGACTTGGCCCATTAGATTCCATAATTCGTGGTGATGAGATGGTTTCCATATCAGCTTTCCAACTGCTCCTTGAATTTTACTTCAATGCCACATACATTTTCTTTGACCTTTTTACTTGGTGACATATTTATTGTGTCTCCACTTATTAAGTTTTTGATATTTTTTGTCCTTTTTCCACTAACATTAGAGAAAGCATGTTTTGAGGGTGTAGTAGTCATTTTTTGACCTCCAAAGCTAGTCATAGGACAATGTTGAGGTTGTGAGCACAAATTTCAAGTACCCACATGCCATCAACATATGTTAGATCCACTTATTTATTATTTTACATAAAAAATTAATTAAAATCCCATCCCATGAGAAATTTAAATTAAATAAAAAATCCTATAAAATCCTAGTCAAATTTTGTGACACTATGGACATGAACTAGCATGGTAATATGCATTGACCCTAGGCATTAGGATAGACCCAAGGTCCATGTATTAAGCCACACTCCAATTTTGGATGTATTGAGTGAAAAAACTCAACTAATTATTTATCGCTAAAGAGTGAAGATAATTGGTTGAGTGAAAAAAAGAATCTAGAGTGGACTCACTTATTAACTGGGTCCCAAGTCACCTAATTTTATTACAGAATTCCTCATGTTAGAGAGAGGAGAGAGTAAAGGGGCATAGATCCCATGGTGACTTCTAAGCTTTTGAAAAATAATGGGTGCCTTGTACAGTGGGCCATGGGGACTTTACATCTTGCTAGGTACAACTGGTAGGTAGTAGTTTCTAAAATACAAACCAAGTGGTTGATCAAAGTTTTATGGAGGTTCCCTATAATTGGATCTCCCTACCATCTATGGGAGCATAAAATCTAAAGGATAAAAATAATAGTAAAAGGTTGGACCAAATCTGAAGAGGAAAATCACTCCTATGAAAATGAGAAAGGGGAAAGAAGAGTACAAGAGTTTAATTCCAAGAAGAAGAGTGATGAGTGCTCAACGTTATTACTAGAATAATAAAACTTAATCAAACAGATAACAATTTAAAGTGCTAAAAGGGAAGAAGGACATTGGAGGATAAATTTACTGAAGAAACTAGTGGTTGAAATTAAGAGAGAAGCAACAAAATTTGCCATAATTAGGCAAAATGAAATGAGAATAAAAAAAAAACATATTTGATACATCCATGTTAGATGGGAACCATATTAAAAAATATTTACAAATTTTAGAGGTGATTTTCTCCATTTTAAAACCTTGAACTCAAAATCAACCCTTACTGAAAGAGCTTAGGAGGAACTGATAACTAATGTTAACCTCATAATCCTATAATTTATTTAGATGTTTAATTAGATATTTCTCCTATATTAATAAAGTTGTTCTAGAATGTATTATTTTAGAATAATAAAGTGAATTCTAGAAGTTTTGTATTCCCTAAAAGATGGAGAGGCCTTGTAACAACCTTGTCATAGTGATTATCCTTTAGATGTTGATCAAGGACACACAACATTATGTGATAAGGCTAGATAGGTTATATATATGCTATATATGTCACCCCTTTATGTAATGTCTTTCTCTGATTTATAAATTACGCGTTTGAAGTTACTTATGCTAAAATTATCATGGCATTAGAGCCATGGTGAAGAGAGGGTGACAATTTCAGAGATATGGAAAGTTTGATTTCATGGCCTTATAGTTCTTAGGATATGAAGTCATCATTGAAGAGGTATGCTGATGGTGTTAATGACATTGTGTACACCAACAAAAGTATATATACAACACTTTGGATGTGCAATGGAAAGTGAGATCATAAATCCCTCTTAAATCTACAGACATGATTTTTTTTTAATTGATAGATTATAATCTACATTTTTCTCTAAGTGAATATACATATGCTTCCTAGAATTGGCCGTGAGATTTCAAATCTCAAATCTATTTTTTATTGTGAATTTGAAAAAAAAAATTACATTGATATTACAAATATGGCAATTATTATTATTATTAGTATTTGTTCTTTGTTATCCCCTTCATCTTCTCCACCTTTGTGTTAATTTTTGTAGCTTGGGAGGTACTTCCACAGGTCATGGGTACTTGATTTATGAGGAGGTGAATAAAGTACCGAAGTCATGAGTTCTAACCCTAAGTGAGTGGAAAAAGAACTCATCTTAATGTTATAAGGGAAAAGTGGGTAAAACTCTAAAAGAATCTAGAGTTTTCCTAAGAAACCCTAAAAGAAAAGTATAAATAGAAGCCAATGGAGAGGATCAAAGACATATTCGCTTGAGATCATTCATGAAAGATATTCATCAATGGGAGTGAGAATTTTGTCTGAGGAAATGCTGCAAGCCAAGTGCGTGGAAGGTCAGGCCATGTTTGGTAAACCAAGCAAGGCCAAGACTATAGGCAATTATAGCTGAGAAAAGGGCAGATTTTGGAGGCCAGATCTAGCTCTGGGAGAATTAGATTTGTCCAAGTTTGTGCAACCTAAAAGTTTCCCACAGATACTCCAAGAGAAGGCTACATCCCTTCTGGATAAGGGGGCCAAGATCAGGCCCAGGAAAGGGTTGGTTCAGGCTCAGATTTATCTGGAAATAGAGGTTGAGTTTAAGTGTTGTAGCGAGACAAGTTTAGGCCAAGTTCTATCCATAGGACCGAGGAGGATATGCCTAGATTTGGGAATATATGGACCTCATATTTGAGGAATAAATGGTTGTGTTAGGGCTATTGGAAGGCCGCATTCTGAGTAATAGAAAGGGCCTGAGGGAAGTCGAGTTGCAAGCTGAGTAGGGGTTGAGGGTTTTAGCTGAGATATGCATATAGAGAGGCCTGGTTTTGGCCATGGACATTGCCAGAAATAGGGCTCTGTCTACCCCCAGGAAGAGGAAAAGGGCCACAACCCTAGATCAAGGCTAAAAGGCCATTATATAGTGAACAAAATCAAGACACAAATCCCTCATAAAAAGTTTTATGTAGTAGTGAAAATTTGAGGAGGGCTGACGAGATTGGCCACAAAGGATCAATTATGAGAGAATAAGGTCATATATGTGGGATGGAGTCCAGATCTAACATACCGAGAGGAGTTGAAGTAGTGATTGTAGAAGGGTTGGTTGCGAAGGACTATAAACAATCCACGAACCGTGAGATGAAGGACTAGCTCAGGTATGCATTTGTCTCATTGAGTAGATTGAAGATTTAAAGGATTAGGTATCAAGCCCTGTATTTTTAGTCAAAGGATATATTGCACATTGTTTGTTGTATTGGAGAAATGAAGGGCCATGATCCCTAGTACAAGAGCCCTACTGTTTTATTGTTAATGGATCAATAAGAGGACTGATTTGGGTCAATTTTCTTGCGTATTGTTATTGATTTCTCTGTTGTTTGATTCCTTTGTGCTAAATTGCTAGTTAAGGGTTCCTAATGTGTTTATGTACTAGATCAATCATAGACAAGATCTATGGTCAAAGAAAAATTAACATGGTATCAAAGCTACTTTGAAGGAAATTGGATTAGAGTGTGCCTAGGAAGCAACTTAAGAGGGAGTTGGTTGACTTGCAGTTGAAGGACAAACTGCATGTCAAAGATGATTGATGGCTTGAGGTATAAATACTCATTGGATGGCTTGTCCAAATACTATCCATGGAAAGAAAGGACACAACTATTGTTGATTGTGAACAAAATATGGTAATTTTATAAAAAGAGCATTGCCAAAATAACAGATCTGGTTGATTTGGTAAAGAATGAGAAGTTAGATACGAAGGCCATGCCCATCATCCTTGATGGATTCAAGGATTACTTAATACCACATCTTTCTGGGAAGGCCACGACACATGAGATGTGGAAGGCTCTTTAAGACTTGTTACATAATAAGAACAAGAATTAAAAGATGGTATTGAGAGAGAAGCTCAAGGAAACTAGGAAGAGAAAGGGAGAAGAAATGACTTTGTATCTCACAATAATTCAGCTAGTTTGTGATGAATTGAGTGACATTGATGATGATGTTCCAGAACTTGAGTAGTGAAGATTGCCTTGAATGGCTTCTCAAGTCAATAGAAGCCACTTATCAAAGGTATAGTCTCTCTAAAAAAGCTTCTTTAGTGGAACACGTTATGGGATGACTTCATCCAAGAGGAACACTAAACAAGGACCTTCAACAGAATATGAATACCAATGACGAGAATGTTGCTCTTGCTGGTGAGTTAGGGATGGGAAAAGAAAAAATCGTTGGCAAGAAGAAGAAATATCTAAGTAAGGTGAAGTGTTTCACTTATGGTGAGCTTGGTCACTATGCAAGTAAGTGTTTGTGCAAGATGAAAGGGGGGAATGAGAAGCAGAAGGAAATGAGCATGATTGTTGTTGAACATGATGATTTCACAAGAAGGTTCGATGAGGAATTTTCTCTAGACTCTGATTTCTCTGAGAGCACCATTGTTGAGGGTGCATGGTTCATCGATAGCAGAGCATTGAGGCATATGAAGGGTCCAAGATAAGTGTTTGAGAGCCTGATAAAATGGGCATCCGACCTACACATAAATATTGGTGATAGGAGTCAAAAGACAGTCAAAGAAGCAGGGACTACACCATTTAGGATCGATTCAGGGGGGTTGCTACGAGTTCGTAATGTACTATGGGTACCGAAGCTCAAATGTAGCATGTTGTATGTCTTAGCTATTGAGACTAAGGGGTTTGAGATCATGTTCTGGGATGGGAAAGTGATCATCAGGCCTAGAGGCTCTAACTCTAGTACAAGAGTGATACTTGGAGTCAGAGAGAGTGGGTTGTACAGGCTTATGGGAAAGCCCATCAACCATGGAGACATGAAGGTTCCTAAGAGTTAGAGGGAGTTGAGTTCAAGAGGGAGTTTTCAAACTTAGAGGGATATTTTGCAACCCAAGAAGAGTGCATCATATAAGGGAAGAAAGAAGTCTTCTATAGCTGACAAGAAGGAGCCATGGAATGGTCTAAAGGCTTATCAAGAAAATAATAAGCTACAAGCTTCGAGTGTTAGGGATATTGTAAAGGATAATAATGTTCATGCTTCAGGTTATGCTACTATGGTAGAGGAAAATGAGGATGCATGGTGGAAATCATTCTTAGAGGAGGATCGTGTTCATATGTGGGCAATGATGTACTTTTTTGGAATGGAAGTACCTCCTTCACTAAGAGGGAGTGTTAGTTTTTGTAGCTTGGGAGGTACTCCCACAGATCATGGGTACTTGATTTGTGAGGAGGTGACTAAAGACCCAAATTCATGAGTTCTAACCATAATTGAGTGGAGAAAAAACTCAACTTAATATTATAATGGAAAAGTTGGTAAAAATATAAAAGGATATAGAGTTTTCCTAAGAAACCCTAAAAGTAAAGTATAAATAAAGGCCAATGGAGAGGCCTAAAGACATACTTTCTTGAGAAAATTCATGAGAGATATTCATGAGTGAGAGAAATCATTCTATTTGAGGCAGCGTTGCAAGCTAAGTGAATGGAAGGTCAATCCATGTTTGGTAGGCCAAGGAAGACGAAGACTACAAGTGATTATGGTAGAGAAAAGAGCAAAGTTTGGGGGCCAATATATGGCCGCGGGAGAGGCAGAAATGGTTGAGTTTGTGTACCCTAGAAATGTGTTGTATATCCTCTAAGTGAAGGCCACATCTTTGCTAGAGAAGGGAGTTGAGATTAGGCCCAGGACAGGGTTGGTTCAGGCTCGGATTTAGCAGACAACTGTTAAATTTTACACTACTCTATGTTGTTTCAATTACTTTAGCCTAATGTAATTGTTCAATTAACAACTTTTCAATAAAAATTGATACTTTTCATCAATCAGCAATAACTGAGGATAGAAAAGTAATGCAATGACAATAGGAATAATCAACACATCAACAAGAGACAACAAATTTGGTCAAAGAATAGGGAAAAACCCTATAAGGGGGAAAACCCTTTTGAAAATATTCTTTTATTAGATTGTCATAAAATGTTCAGTAGAGAGTCCAAAGAGACCATACAAAAATATCCAACAATATCAACCAAAGAATATTAGAAATATGATCCCAGCAACAATACTGATTAGAATTAGCTTGGGCGAATCTGCGGTTAACTATCAAACTGAAACCCTAGATCCAAACTGCATGGAGGAAGAGTTATGCATACGGTTGAGATTCTCCAACCAAATGGATGAGCTTGTATGCTTGCAGTTATAACAGAAAATTTCCTATGTCAACCTTGAGACTGGTACCTAAAACCCCTAATCACATGAGCAAGGTTTGGATCCTGCATTTTCAGACCTGTACGAACCAAACTTTAGGCCAATATGAACCAATCCAATGAAGAGAGAGAAGAAGAATATGCTTAACAATCCTGTTCAAATGAGGGTCACTTGGATTATATTTATAGGCTTCCAAGGGTGTTTAATTTCCTATTAGGGCTAACCTATATTTTTGTGCACATGTGGGCTTCAAATAAAAAATACACTTTCCCTTGTCCAAATTAATTGTTTCAAAAGTCAAGATTGGTCCTCTCGAAAAGAGGAATCTAGTTCCATGATTGGAATTTGTCATTGAGTTGCCAAATTAACAGCAACAAAGGCCAAGTTTGAGTATTGTAGTAGGCCAAGTTTAGGCCAAGTTCTGGCTATAGGACCGAGGAGGATAGAACTATATTTGGGTATATCTGGACCTCAGATTTGAGGAATAAGTGGTTATGTTAGGGCCACTGGTAGGACATAGTCTGAGCAATATAAAGGGCCCGAAGGGGGTTGTTCGAAAACTAATTAGGGAAGCATTGTTTTCCTTACATGACATTTACTTGTGATATTATGTTTTTTCTTCTTAATTATAATTATGTTCTCATCTTCAAATAAATGGCAAAAAAAAAGTGAACACAAGATATAGGCTCCATGCCAGGGAAAAAACCATCCAATAGGGGAAAACCCAAAAGAACGACTCTTCTTATAAACTTAAAAGGAGACTTCCAAGACCAAACTTTAGACTAGGGCTCCCCTCAAGTCGGCCAACCTTCTTCACATCTGAGACTTCTATCCCTTCTTTGCATTTGAAGCTTCTAGCCTTTTTATGACCCTCCTCATATTTGTAACTTCTAGCCTTCTTCTAGCCCTCTTTACATATGTAGTTAGGCCGTAGAATGGGTCTTAAACTCACACTCTTTCATTCTTAAAATTAGCTTTATCCTTCCATAAGACTTGTTTCTCACTCTATCTTCTTGTTATTTCTAATCCACATATTTATATCTCACAAGGGATCCGAATAGCCTCTAATATATAGTATTCTCTTCTATGAGGAATAGACATGTTAAGAGGTCGACTTATACAACTTCTGTAGGTCGACTATAGCTAGCCAACTTGATTCATGGAGCCCTTTAGACACTTTAAATTACAAAAATAACATTCTTTTGATTGATCCAAGAGCCTAATAGGGCATTTTACATAATTACAATGACCATGAATTAAGATAATCCTATGAGCATGCAATGGATTCCTAACCTATTGACCATAATGCTTGAAACCCATGTTTTATAAACAAATTTCCTTTTTACATTTTTCTTCCTTTTGATCAATACATAAGGATTACACGATGACATGAGATAAATGACAATTATGAAGACCGAAACTAGTTACATTTCCCAACATTCCCTCTTAACTAGGGAGTTATTCATAATTTTGCAACCAGTACAAGGATAATACTCCATTTGAAAAGTTATTTTTATAAGAAGAGAACCAGATTGATCAACATCACTCATCATAGCCAACATTGTCACATTACCCAAGACCTTGACGAGTACACACCCTCTCTCACAAGATTAGAGCACAATGCTAGGAGGCATTTCATAGGACACCATATCACCTCATCATGATACATACTCCACCTAGGATACCTGGAGTAATCCTACCTCTGTACCATTCTTATCTAAGTCCATGTGACTTAGGATCTTCATCCTAATCCATCACATTACATGACTCTAAGAATGTTTGTCCAAGATGATTATCCAATCCAAAATTTCCCTTATCCATGTCGATGTACTTGACCTAGGACATTAGTCCTAATCCATCATAGTACTTGACACCAAGAGAACCAAACAAGTCATCATTATCCCTATCCGTGATGCATGTACTAGACTTACGACTGTTAGTCCTAGTCTAGTACATGACACAGGGAGAATTGATGTCCAACCAAACTCCCTCTCAATCACGGAGGATATCCCTATTCTCCTTTTAATCAGAGAATAGATCCCTCTTCTATTGACAGAGACACCTTTTAATCCCTCTCAAACCTAGAGGAGATTTCTCGACTTCCTTGTCTTTCATAAAAGAACCAACTATAATTGCTTTATAGCTTGCATGGCTCCCTCTTTCCTCTACATCTCATTGTACAAAGCTTGCTATGGATCACAAAGCCATCTTCTCATGACAGGTTCCCAATCATCCATCTTATGCATTCATTTCATCTCGACTTTATCAATGAAGGTATTTTATTGAATCTTCCAAAACTTCAAGTTAACCATAGCTTTCTCACGAAAGTGATTTTCCTTCTAGATATTCAGGTTATCTTTTCATATTGCTACCTTCCAGTCCCAAAATGAGCACATCTTGATCTTCAGGGATGCCAAGTACCATATGTTGAACTTTCCCTAAATATCCACACAGTTTAACTTGTATCAATTATCATCATGTACCCCTGCAACATCTTTCTAGGTAGCAAAACAACATGCTAACCAGATAGCCAATAATAGATATCAACATCAGAATTATCTCACCATGACGACCTTCTCAACAAAACATCAACATCCTCATGGTCCATATTCATATGAGATTATCAAAGTGTTTAAGGATCCAAATATATTATCAAGTTACTATTCACTCCATTCATCATTCCCTTCAAAAGATCAACATTTTTCTCATTTTTGCTTCCTTCATTATGTGCTTGTGATATTCACCACCAAGCAAAATATACAAGTACAAGATCATGATTATGATTTTGACAATATAGGGATACCATGGTATCTTAGGAGGGAGAATTCTTAGGGTTTTCAGATACAAACCCTAAGTTTCTTGATATTTACCTTTAAAACATCAACCCTAGGGTTTGAACCCAAATTTCCATCAAATTCCAACCTCACTAGGGTTTGCCATACACCCTAATTTACCTACAAACCCTAGAAATCAAAATCTAGGGTTTTGATGAGGGTAAAAACATATTAGGGTTAGTGTTTCTCTTTTGACTAGGGTTTCCAAATACCGTCTAGGGTTTACAAAAATCTAGATGCCAACAACCATCAATAATATGAAGACTACAAACCCATAAAACCTAATCCAATTCAGGTTAGACCCTATATGGATAAAAACAATTATACGTACCTCAAGGACTACATATCTTAGTCCTTACATGAAGTTTGCTACAAAGGTTTCTTCAAAATGCCATGATATTCTCAAGAGAAATGATCTACACAAGGTGACTAACTGTATCTTATTTTGACTGCCATAGTCCTTTAAGCTTGGTACATGTGCTCCTACCAATTAAAAAAAACCTTCCTTTAAAAAAAATAGAATATGTACCTATTTCTTCCAACCAAGCATACTTCCTTCACCAATAATCTGAATAAAAATATAGATGCAGCTTGTCTACTTTCCATTTTCATTGTATGAGATTATAGAACACACCTATACAAGCCAACCTGAATTCTTTTCTAGATGTCATTCCTATATAGGATTATATCTATGCTATTGTCCCTTCACAATGTAACCATAAGATGTCTTCAAAAAAGGCCTTTTAACATGCCTTACGAATCTATGAAGATGGTAATAAGGGAGACTTTTCCAGCTTCGTTTCTTCACATGAAATTTGAGTAATATATGTTAGTCCTCCATTGTAGTTGATGCTAGGAATGAGGCTTTTTCTATGGTCTTTCTAAGTTTCCTTACTTGCTGGACTACTAGTTTTGAAATGCCACTGTGCAAGTTTCAGATGGGTAACTCAGTTTCATTATAATTTCGGGTATCACTGGGCTCGGGTATCCTTCTGCAGTAGGTATCAAACTCCTTCACTTCTTAGATTTATGCATAGGTAATTCATGCTTAGGACTTTAGTCCCTTGTCAAAATACTATGCTCTTAATGATACTCCTATATATTTATAAATTTTGAGACATCATGTGGTCTTGTATTCTTTATATGGTGACTCCTTTTGCTCGCTATGTAACACTACTTCCAGGTTCTTAGAACTATGAATATACTCCAAAATATAATTACAAACTTTGACCTATCTTATAAGACTCTCGAACTTGTTTATGTTTGTTACCTTGCTTCTCAGGCTCTTGGAAAAAGGTGAAGAAGCTGCCAATATGTTGCTTTATGGTCCCCTACAAACCTTTGACCTTCTTGTATAGGTCTGTAGCCTAATCCTTAGGTCTGATCTCATGAGTTTCCTAGAATAATAATCTTTCTAGATTGGATCAATATTCAATTATTTCGGCCTTCAAAAATAAGTATGCATAAGCTTTATATCTTTGCTTCTAAGTGATCTTCTAGTTGCCTAATTCACAGACCTTAGCTCTAATTCCATGTTGGAAAACTGATTAGGGTAACACTGTTTTCTTTACATGACATTTAATTGTGATATTAGGATTTTTATTCTTATTTATAATTATGTTATCATCATCAAATAAATGCCAAAAACAAAATTGAACACAAGAGATTGGCTCCATGCTAGGGAAAAACCCATTCAATAGGGGAAAACCCAAAATAACATCTCTTCTTATCAACTTCAAAGGAGACTTCCAAGACCAACTTTAGACTAGGGCTACCATCAAGTCGACCAATCTTCTTCACATATGAAGATTCTAGCCTTCTTCTAACCCTCTTCACATTTGTAACTTCTAGCCTTCTTCTAGCCCTCTTAAAATTTGTAGTTTGGCCACAAAATGGGTCTTAAACTCACACTTTTTCATTCTCAAAATGAGGTCACATACCTTATTTTATCCTTCCATAAGACTTTTTTCTCGCTCTCTCTTCTTGTTATTTCTAATATGCATATTTATATCTCACAAGGGATCTGGATAGCCTCTAATATATATCCTTCTCTTATGTGACAAATAAACATGTTAAGAGGCCGACTTGTACAAATTTTGTAAGCCGACTATGTCTAGCCGACTTGATTGATGGAGCCCTCTAGACACATGAAATTACAAAAATAACATTTTTTTAATTGATCCAAGATCCCAATAGGGCCTCTTACATACTTACAATGACTATGACTTAGGACAATCCTATAAGCATTCAATGGATGCCTAGCCTATTAACCATAACGCATGAAACCCATGCTTTATAAACAATTTTCCTTTTTAATTTTTTCCTCCTTTTGATCAATACATAAAGATTACATCACGACATGAGATATATTCCAATTATGAAGATTGAAACTAGTTACATTTCCTAACACTCCCTCTTAACTAGGGAGGTATTCATAGTTTTCCAAATGGTACAAGGACAATACTCCATTTGAAAAGTCTTTTTTTATAAGAAGAGAACCAGATTGATCAACATCACTCATCATAGCCAACATTGTCACATTAACCAAGGCCTTGAAAAGTACACTCTATCTCTCACAATATTAGAGCACAATGTTGGGAGGCATTTCATAGGACACCATACCACCTCATCATGGTACATACTCCACCTAGGATACTCGGAGTAATCCCACCACTAGACTATTCTTATCCAAGTCCATGTGACTTAGGATCTTCATCCTAATCCATCACATTACATGACTCTAAGAATGTTTGTCCAATATTCTTATCCAATCCAACATTACCATTATCCATGTCCATGTACTTGACTTAAGACATCAGTCTTAATCCATCATAGTACCTGACATGAGCAGAACCAAGCAAGTGATCATTCTCCCTACCTGTGATGCTCGCACTAGACTTACAATTGTTAGTCCCAGTCTAGTACATGACACAGGGAGAATTGGTGTCCAAACAAAGTCCCTCTGAGTCAGGGAGGATATCGCTATTCTCCTTTTAATCAGATAATAGATCTTTCTCCTATTCAAGGAGACTCCTTCTACTCCCTCTCAAACCTAAAGGAGATATCTCGACTTCTTTGTCTTTCATAAAAGCATCAGCGATCATTTCTTTATAGCTTGCATGGCTCCTTCTTTCCTTTGCATCTCATTGTATAGAGCTTGCTATGGATCACATAACCATCTTCTCATGATAGGTTATAGGTAATCCATCTTATACATTACTTTCATCTCGACTTTATCAATGAAGGCATTTTCTTGAACCTTCCAAAACTTCAAGCTGACCATAACTTCCTCATGAAAGTGATTTTCCTTCTATACCTTTAGGTTATCTTTTCACACTGCTACTTTCCAATTCCAAGCTGAGCACATCTTGATCTTTAGGGATTGATACAAGTGGATGTTGGTGGCCACCCACCTATCCCACTTGGACCCCCACAACTGTCTCTTTCAGTTTTTCAGTTTCCTTAATTGTAGCACAATTTACTATTTTTAGTAGTTTTTCAGGTCCTGAACTTCTGGAGTCGTTTTGAGGCCCTAAACGACGTTTCTTGGGAAAAATGGGAGCAACATGAGACATGGTCTAATGTTTCTCTTCCCAAAGTTATAGTGCTCAGATAGATATTTCTAACGAGCTATTGTGCGCGTCAAACAGAGATCGTATGCCAAAGTTATGACCTAGGGAAGTTGATGTACCAATTTACCCAAATGGGGCCCATAGTTTGGCACTTAATCTCCTAGGGTTAGGTTTTTGGATGTTTAGGGTTTTCCATTGTTTCTCAACAATAAATAGGCCTTTGATCCTCATTGTAACACAGTTCATAGGCATGTAGTTTCCACATCTCTTCTCAGAGATAAGCTACCATTGCCCTAGTTGGTTTATTTCCATTTCTGTTTGTAAGCATATTTTAGTATTTTACATTAATGAAATGAAGTATTATTTCCGCTGCATCTTTGTGTTTATGGTTATCTCTGTAATTTTTTGCGTTCCTGTTTAAATCCGGATCAGTGGTATCAGAGCGGTCTGCTTTTTCTCTGTTTTTCTTTGCATGTCCCCAACGAGGTCGGGATATAAGGAGTTAGGGCTTGAACTAGTCGAACCTTTGCAAGACCAGCCTCACAAATCCCAACGACCTCCCATAGCAGATGAAAAGAAAGACGAGGGGGCAGGAGATACTATCAAAATTTTGTTCGAAGAAGCCCTTGAGCGACAAAGGAACGTGATGATGGACAACTTTGCGCAAATCCTTCAGCGACTACCCAGAGGTGACGCATCGGCTTCCAGCAGCTACTCTAGAAACGCCATGCCCTTTAAGGTACAAGTTAATTTTGAAATTGCCATATTCGAGGGTCAAATAGATGTAGACGCCGTAGATAAATGGTTAAATATACTAGAAGGGTATTTTTCTGTTCATGATTTTTCCAGTCGAGAAAATATTATTTTCACTCTTCTCAAAGCAGCCCCCCCACGTTAAGGACTGGTGGGGAACGTACTACGAGCAGAGGGATGAAAGTATGGGCTCACTATTTTCAGCCGCACCCACTTGGAATTCATTCCAGGATGCCATCAAGGAGCAGTACTGACCTGTCAAAAGCTATGAGGACAAATACATAAAGTGAACCACACTGCAACAGGGAAGGGACCAAGATGTGCCAGAGTTCACAAACATTTTTTATACCCTTCGCACACAATTGGGTATCAAGGACTTTGACCTACATTTGGTACTCAAGTACCATGGCTGCCTACACAGGTACATCCAGGAAGAGATGGAGTTCCTGAACATCTCCTCGCTCGGCACGGCGTACCGATACACTGTCAAAATTGAGTAGAAGTTTAATGAGAAGAAGCGACTTTGGATCTACGAATCCGAAGACCAAAGGACAAAGCCAAGGCGGGGTGACCCAAGACAACCCGTTGAACCTGCAAGAAAAGAACAACACCACAAAGTCGAAGAAGGACACAAGAAAGTGGTGCGAGTTCCATAAGAGCCCCACTCACAACACAAGTGACTGTTGGACCAAGCAGTCATTGGTGGTCGAGTTGAAGGCTTCAGAATCAGATGCATGTTCCGACCTTGAGTTAGAATCCGATAAGGGGAATGGAAAAAGGAAGCAGATCATTGACATGGAGCCCATCGCCACTGCTGCCACTACCAAGATCTAGAAGAATGAGCCCGAAGATCCATAGGAGGGGGAGCGTCTTTTCCACTCACAAATGTGGGTGAAGGGTTCACCACTACAATTCATTGTCGACAGTGGCAGCCAAAAGAACCTCATTTTAGTAGAGGTGGTGAAGCGGTTGGGCCTACTGACTACACCACACTCGCAACTGTATAGTATCAGGTGGCTTCACGAAGGAAGAGATCTCCGAGTTCGCCAACAATGCCGCCTTCGCTACAACATCAAGCCCTTCACAGATGAGGTATTGTGTGATGTTGCACCGCTTGATGTTTGTGATGTCTTATTAGGCCAACCATACTTATGGAGGTGACTTGTTGTGTATGAGTCAAGGCCTCGCGCTGTTATTATTTCTTTGGGTAATTCATTATACAGGATACTGTAGGTAGCGCCACCTACCGCCACCTCTTTGAGCACTTCTAAGAAATGCAACAAGCTCATCTACCAGACTAGGAAATTCATTTTCTGTCTGGTTCGCTCCCAAAGTAAGGGGAAGATCGTCACCACATCCATGACCCCTGCGAAGGGTTCCTCCATGCAGCATCAGTAGTAGAGGGATACGATCATGAAAGAACACAGGAACAACTTCTCCTCACCCACAGGGGCACTACACAAGTTTCAGGTGGGCGACAAAGTTTGGTTACATATGCAAAAAGAATGTCTTACAAGAGCCCATCAGAAGCTTAGACCACTCCGACATGGTCCTTACAGCATTACCGAGGCTGTGGGAAACAATTCTTTAGAGCACAAAACTCCTCCATTCCTTCACCTGCACCAATTGTTAAATGTGTACCGTCCTCGACCATGCTTCCCGCCATTACTGGACACACCTGAGATTGCAGAACAACTCACTAGGGACCAAGTTCAACAGATGGAGGAACTCAACGCAATGGGGACCATTGCTTCCTAAGGGGACATAAATGATCTAGGTGGATGTTGGTGGCCACCCACCTATCCCACTTGGACCCCCACAACTGTCTCTTTCAGTTTTTCAGTTTCCTTAATTGTAGCACAATTTACTATTTTTAGCAGTTTTTCAGGTCTTGAACTTCGAAGCCGTTTTGAGGCCCTAAACGACATTTTTTTGGGAAACCTGGGAGCAACATGGGTCATGGACCGATGTTTCTCTTCCCAAAGTTATAGTGCTCAGATAGATCTTTCTAACAAGCTATTGTGTGCGTCAAACGGAGATCGTATGCCAAAGTTACGACACCGGGAAGTTGATGTACCAATTTACCCAAATGGGGCCCATAGTTTGGTGCTTCATCTCCTAGGGTTAGGTTTTTGGATGTTTAGGGTTTTCCATTGTTTCTCAACAATAAATAGGCCTTCGAGCCTCATTGTAACACAGTTCAGAGGCATGTAGCTGCCACATCTCTTCTCAGAGATAAGCTACCATCGACCTAGCTGGGTTATTTCCATTTCTGTTTGTAAGCATATTTCAGTATTTTATATTAATGAAATGAAGTATTATTTCTGTTGCATCTTTGTGTTTATGGTTATCTTTGTAATTCGTTGCATTCCTGTTTAGATCCGGATCAGGGATTCCAAGTATGAGATGTTGAGCTTTCCCTCAATATCCACAAAGTTGAACTTGTCTCATTTGTCATCATGTACCCTTGCAACATCTTTCCAAGTAGGAAAACAACATGTTAACAACATAACCAATAATAGATACCGACATTAGACTTACCTCACCATGACGACCTTCCCAACAAAACATCAACATCCTCATGGTTCATCTTCATACGAGTCTACCTTTATTAAAGTGCCCAAGGATCCAACTTGATTACGAAGTTACCATTCCCTGCATTCATCATGCTCTTCATAAGATCAACATTTTTCTCATTAGATATCATTTTTGGGATTCAACTGCGTTAAGTAAGTCATTCAAACGTATGACCATTTCATCGTTCATTATGTACTTGCGACATCACCACCAAGAAAAATATACAAGTACAAGAGCATGATTATGATTTTGATAGTCTAGGGATACCATAGTATCTTAGAGGGTGAATTCCTAGGGTTTTCAATACCCACCCCTAAGTTTCTTGATATTTTCCTTTGAAACATCAACCCTAGGGGTTGAACCCAAATTTCCATCCAATTCCATCCTCACTAGGGTTTTCCATACACCCTAGACTACCTACAACCCCTATAAACCAAAATCTAGGGTTTCTATGAGGGAACAAATAGATTAGGGTTAGGGTTTCTCTTTTGACTAGGGTTTCCAAATACCAGCTAGGGTTTACATAAATCTAGATGCCAACAACCTTCGATAAGATGAAGAATACAAACCCCTAAAACCTAATCCATTTCAAGTTAGACCCCATATGGATAAGAACAATTATACATACCTAAAGGACTACATGCCTTAGTCCTTACAGGAAGTTTGCGACAAAGGTTTCTTCAAAATGCCATGATATTCTCAAGAGAAATGCTCTACATAAGATGACTAACTGGAGCTTCTTTTGACTGCCATAGTCCTTTACGCTTGTTACCTGTGCTCTTACCAATTAAAAAAATCCTTCCTTTAAAAAAAATAGGTTTGGTACCTATTTCTTCCAATCAAGCATACTTCCTTCACAAATTTGAATATGAATGCAAATATAGATGCAACCTGTTTGCTTTCCATTTTCATTGTATGAGATTATAGAATAGACCTATATATGTCAACCTAGATTTCATTCCTATATAGGACTATACCTATGCTGCTATCCCTTCACAATGTAACCATAAGATGTCTTCAAACAATGCCTTTTAACATCCCTTACAAATCTTTGAAAATGGTGGTAAGGGTGACTTTTCCAACTTATTTTCTTCACATGAACTTTGAGTAATATATGTCAGTGCTCCATTGTAGTTGATGCTAGGAATGAGGCTTTTTTTGCGGTCTTTATAAGTTGCCTTACTTGTTGGACAACAAGTTTTGAAATGCCACTATGCAATTTTCAGATGGGTAACTCAGTTTCACTATAATTTCGTGTATCACAGAGCTTAGGTATCTTTCCGAAATAGAGCTTGGGTATCCTTCTGCAATAGGTCTTGGAATCCTTCACTTATTATATTTATGCACAGGTAATTAATGTTCATGACTTTGGTCTCTTGATCATAAGTCTGTGCTCTTAATGCTATTCCTGTAGCTTTATAAACTTTGAGACATCCAGTGGTCTTATATTAATTATATGGTGACTATTTTCGCTAGCTATGTAAGACTACTTCCAAGTTTTTTGAACTATGAATATATTCCTTCAAAATATGATTACAGATTTTGACCTATCTTATAAGACTGTTGGCTGTATTTAGGTATGTTACCTTACTTCACAGACTCTTGGAAAAAGGTGAAGAGGCTGCCAAAATGTTGCTTTATGGTCCCTACAAACCTTCGACCTTCTTGTATAGGTATGCGACTTAATATTGAGGTCTGATCTCACGAGTATAGCCCAGAATAATACTCTTTCTAGCTTGGATCAATATTCAATTATTTTTGCCTTCAAAATAAGTATGCATAGGACTTTTATCTATGATTCTAAGTGATCTTCTAGCTTCCTATTTCACAGAGCTTAGCTTTGATACCATGTTGGAAAACTGATTAGGGAATTATTGTTTTCCTTACATGACACTTGTGATATTATGATTTTTCTTCTTAATTATAATTATGTTTTCATCATCAAATAAATTCCAAAAACAAAAGTGAACACAAGATATAGGCTCCATGCTAGGGAAAAACCCCTCCAATAGGGGAAAACCCAAGATAACTTCTCTTCTTATCAACTTCAAAGGAGACTTCCAAGACCAAACTTTAGACCAAGGCTCCCATTAAGTTGACCAACCTTCTTCGCATCTGAAACTTTTATCTCTTCTTCGCATCTGAAGCTTCTATCCTTCTTTTGACCCTCTTCGCATTTGTAACTTCTATCCTTCTTCGCATCTGTAGTTAGGCCGTAGAATGGGTCTTAAACTCACACTTTTTGATTCTCAAAATGAGGTCGTAGACCTTCTTCTATCCCTCCATAAGACTTGTTTCTCACTCTATTTTCTTGTTATTTATAATCCATAGATTTATATCTCACAAGGGATATGAATAGCCTTTAATACATATCCTTCTCTTCTATGAAGAATAAACATGTTAAGAGGTCGATTTGTACAACTTCTGTAGACCGACTATAGCTGGACGACTTGATTGAGTGGAGCCCTCTAGACACTTGAAATTACAAAAGGAACATTATTTTGATTGATCCAAGAGCCCAATAGGTCCTCTTACATAATTACAATAACCATGAATTAAGACAATCCTATAGGCATGCAATGGATGCCTGACATATTGACCATAATGCATGAAATCCATGATTTATAAACAATTTTCCTTTTTACATTTTTCTTCCTTTTGATCAGTACATAAGGATTACATCATGAAATGAGATAAATGACAATTATGAAGATTGAAACTAGTTACATTTCCCAACAAGACATAAGTTGCAGGCTGAGTAGGGGCTGAGGGATTTGGCTGAGATCTACCCATAAAGAGGCCTAGTTCTGGCCACAAACGTGGCTAGAAATAGGCCTGTGTCTAACTGTAGGCAAAGGAGAAGGGCCACAAAGGATTAAATCTGAGAGAAGAAGGTAAGATCTATGAGATTAGGTGTAGATCTAGAAGACTGAGAGGAGTTGAAACAATTCTTGTAGAAGGACTAGTTGCAAAGGATTGTAAACAATCCAAGGACCATGAGTTGAAGGACTAGCTCAGGTATGCATTTGTCTCATTAGGCAGATTGAAGATCTAGAGGATCAAACCTCAAGCCCTGTATTTTTAGTCAACTGAAAAATTGTACATTATTTGCTGCATGAGAGATCTGAAGGGTCATGATCCTTGGTACAAGAGCCCTAGTGTTTTCTTGTTAATGGATCAATAAGAGGATTGGTTTGGGTGAATTTAATTGTGTATTGTTATTGGTTTCTATGTTGTTTGATCATATTGTGCTAAATTGCTAGTTAAGGGTTTATAGTGTGTTTATGTCCTAGATCAGTCATATACCAGATCTAGGGCCCATGAAAAATTAACACTTTGACCTTGCAATATCATTTGCAATATCTCTTTCCCTCCTCTCATCAAACTCTCGATCAACTTGTTCATATCTTTAATGCTCCTTCTGACGTGTTTTAGCAAGTTGTCCTATTCTCTACCCATGAGGTGTAGACTAATTGGTTTGTGTGGGGCTTAGTTCTCACTATGTCACTAGTTTAAATCAAATGGGGAAGGGTTGAGGATGGGAGCCACCTTTGGGGAAATTAAACTATCTAAACGGGCGTCCAAGCTCAATTCCTCATAAATATCATCCCTATGATGGGAAGATCATTCTTCCATCCAACATTGGCACTGGCCCCAACCTAGGTGCAGCCTAATTCAGAAAAAAAAAAGAGAAGAAAAAAAGAAAAGAACGAAAAAATATACAAGAAAAGAAAGTAAAAAGAAGTTAGATTCTATGCAGTTAATTGCACAACTAGATTAAGAAAATTACATCCTCTTTTTTTTACTCTACATGCCCAAGAATTTTGACTTACCCATTGGAGAATAGAAAGCAAGGATTCCATGATAGACAAGTCAATATCAAATCAACATAGAAAATATTCTTCAAGATTTCAGACTCTAACTTCTAACTCATAGTAGGCCATAGGCAACTATCACAAAATCAGAAGAAAGGAGGGTTAGGCTCTAATACAGAGAGAACTCAAGAGAAGAGATATAAATCAAGAAAAAAAATGCAAATACCATGTTGAAGTTGTTGGATGAACCTATTAATTAGGAACCCATTTCATCACAACAAGTGATGCGACCCTACACAATTCGGTGGTCTTCTAGTTGAGATCATCATGCACAATTATGTTCATGGTATATTTTATGTCTGGAATTTAATGATTGTGTTAGCCCAATAGCTTGCAAACATTTTATTCGAATTTGCAGCCATTATTAAAAAGTTATTGGTAGTGCCAAATTTGTCTACCTATGGATTAGGGAAGAGATCCTATCTCCCATATTTCTACTCAGTGATTCTCTAGCTAATTGTAGAACAATCCAGCTAATTAGCCAAATTCAACAACATATTGAAAGTCTTAAAAACATTGTTGTGATCACATATTTGTTGGTAGGCAAACCATTTGGCTTCTTTCTTTGTGAGTGACTTGGTGATAGAGGTGTTTAAACAACTTTTAAATTGTGAAGTTTCTAATCAAGAGAGTTGATATTCTACTGTCGAAATCTTAAAGCTTATTGTAAATACTCCATCAAGTATTTTTGAAATTTCTACTTTTGTTGATGGCTCGATGGCTTGGCCTTTTTAGAAACCTATTTGCAAGTTGTCGTGACTGCATCAATACCGAATTTGTTTATCTCAAACAAGGGTACCTCACATTGCGATTTTGATGATCCATAACTAGATGTGATTATTTGTATTTTGGAAGTATAAACAAGATTGAGTGATTTGTTGCACGTGCCATTGCATGGACACTGTAAGATATAGAGGTAAAATGCAACTTGTCTTCTACATGGAAAAATGAGCAACTCCATCTTGAAATGATCAATTTGAAGTTGTCCCCTTAAGAGAATTGTTTGTTGGAATAGAGTTCAAGCTACATTTGGAGGTTTACAAGTGTGATCAAGAAAATTATTATGATATTTGGATTACATCAAGGGTTTTTCATAATTATGATGCTGCAAATTAATACAAGTTTGTTTGGAGCTAGGATGCAACAACTGTGTGGCAGTTGGGCATGTCATGAACATGGGTAAAGACAATATAAACTTCTTGAAACGCTTCCTTATTATTCACAATAAATTTGTTAATTTGTTATTTGTAGTAAAAAATATTCATATTTTAATTTGGGAGTGTATGTAAATGTAAGTATAACTTTTTTTTTTTAATGTAATTGAGTTACAAGGTTGGAGCTATAAAGATTATGTAATGTGGTTTTTATTAAAAAAATTCATAGTTTAAGTGTGGGGGAAGGGTGGCTTTACTATGCGTTAAGAAATTTTTCATTGTATATTATAACCAATGTTTTTAACAAATTGTTCACTTTAAAGGGAAAGTGATCTTGTTTTAAATATTGTCATTCCCTCAATTCTGAAAGTTTGGTGCACATTGAAGCATTGTTATCTCAAATTCAAGCATTGGTAAGAGTGAGTGAAATGCTCTATCAATGTATTTTTTCATGAAGCTATAAGAGGGCCAAGGCCAAGCCCCTGTAACACTCATTTCCAGTGTGTGTATTGCATTGTGTGAATTATAGTCTTCAATTTCTTGATCATGCACATTTGATAAATAATTCACCATGTCAAGACTAGTCAATCTATTTGTTGGATTAGAGAAATGGGAAGGACCCATGAACTACAAAACTTTTCGTCGTCATATTCAAAATACATTAGTCTTTAATGATTTATGGAAAGATATTTATAATGGAGTCAAAACTCCAATTAAGCTCACTAATGCTAGAAAACTAGAAAAATGGGAAGATAGAGATGAAAATGCACATTCTCTATTGAGATCTTCATGAGTTGTTTATTCATGTTGAAAACGTATTTACACTTGGACTACATGCACAAATTTTAAAAATATCTTTGATACTTAATTTGAAGCAAAAAAGGTTGAGTTTCATATTAAATTGTTCAATCAAAAAAGAGTTGAAGGGGAAAATGTTACGGAGTACATCTCTTGTTTGAAAAATATTCGGCAAGAACTCATGAAATATAGTTTTAAATATGTGGAAGAAATTTTAATGACCACCATATTGATGAAAGGTTTTCCACCCTCCTATAAATATTTTCTAGAAACATTACAAATTGTTAAATTAAACTTTTGATGCCCTTAGTGACTTGCTGGTCCAACATGATAAGACGTTTGGTAAAAAGAAGAACTTATGGGAAGATAATATCCTTACCAATTCAAGGAAAGGAGAAAGCTCAAGAGGGATATGGTCATAAAATGAAAATACAAGAGAAAGAGGTACTTATAATGAAACTACCAGAGGAAGAAGCTCATATAATACAATAGGAAGAGGTAATTATAATGAAAAGACAAGGGGAACAAGCTACTCATTTGACAATTACAAAGGTACATGAAGAAGTCAAGACTTTGTTCGTGGTTGTGGATGAAGCTAAAGGAGAAGAAGAAATGATCAAAATCAACAGTGCTTTAGGAATTCTAAAGAAAATATTCGAAACGGTGAATAAATGACTCAACCTAAATGTAAAAGATGTCTTTGCATTGAACATGTAGTAGAATATTGTTGGACAAGAAATGAGAATTTGTCAATGAATTAACAACATTTCAAGTTTAATGCTTCCATGTCAGCTTAGTATGCAAAAAATGAAGAAGATGATTATGTATTCACAACAACCCATGAGAATGAATGTGTAGATTCATCGGCTACCAACAAATTTCCAAGAAGGAATTTAAAGATCATTGGATACTTGATACAAGAACTACTCAACATATGTGCTACAAAAAATATTATTTATGGACATATCAAGATATGGAACTCAATACAATTTATTTGGAAAATGATACAACTCATACACCTCAAGGAAAAGGATTAGTCCACTTTTTCTCTTCTAGGAATTGGAAAAGTACTGCTTTCAAATGTATGGTATGTTCCAACATTCAAGAAAAAAATTGTTGTCTTTGGTTCTCATTAGACAAGGAGGTCACGTGATCATCATGGAAGATGGATGGATTAGAATCAATTTAATTAAAAAAAAAAATTAAACATAATGAAGGGATATGAAGATGGAAAACTTCTAAGGTTATAAGGAATAGTCATTCCTCACAAACAAGATTTGGAAACATCAATAGAGTTACCTCCTATCTCTCTAAGACTTTGGCATTACAAATTTGGCCACTCGAGTTTTGATAGCCTTAGTAAACTTAAAGCAGATGTGATGGTTAAAGGATTACCCCATTTCAAAATGGAGATAGCTAAGTGTGAAGCTTGTAATATTGGAAAAAAAAATAGAGATCCTTTCCCTATAAGTACATGGCAAGTAAATTGATGTTTGCAACTAATCCATAGTGACATTTGTGGTCCTATAGAATCCTCTATTGGTGGATGAAATACTTCATTCTTTTCATAGATGATTTTACAAGGATGACTCGAGTGTGTTTTCCGAAGGAGAAATCATAAGCCTTTGAAAAATTCATACAATTTCAACGATTAGTTGAAAATGCCACCAAGGAAAATATTTCCATATTGATAATTGATTATGGGGGTGGATTCACTTTAAATGAATTCAATGATCATTGCAGGAGAATTGGAATAAAAATATAATTGACCAATTCTATACTCCACATTAGAATGGAGTAATAGAAAGAATGAATTACACACTAATGGGAATGGCTAGATCTGTATTGCACTTAAAAGGGTTAAGCACAATGTATTAAGTAGAAGCAATTCATACAAAATTTATCTAAGGAATCGATCTCCCACATCAGCCTTAGATGGAATTACTCAATATGAATTTTAAGATGGCACTAAGCCTTTAGTAAATCATCTTCAAGTTTTTGGCTCCACTTACTATGCCTTAGTTCTTAAGGAAAAAAGGACTAAGCTAGAAAATTGTAGTATGAAATGCATTCTTCTTGGCTATTCAAATGAAAATAAAGGATGCAGGTTGTTATATAACAGGGATGCTTTTATTAGTTGGGTTGTTGTCTTTGATAACATAGAAATTCAAATAGAGCAAGAGCTTGATAATCTCCTTAGTCACTGAGAAAAGAAGGTGAACAAAACAATTCCTCAGAGAAAATCAAATTGGATTGATAAAGGCTTCACTCCTAGAATGAATATTCATGAATTAGATAACTCTTCCTTAGATGACGACTCCTCAACACAGGACATATCTACTACAATAACTTCACCGTAAGTACAATATAGTAGACCAAAATGGTTCACACAATTACTAACAGATGTTCATGAAGATGAACAAAACAAAACATGGAATAGAAGTTTGGATCAGTCAAATTGTGTCTCAGTCACTCATAATTCCATTGAACTAACAAATTTTGTAGAAGCAATGAAGCATAAAGAATGTTAGAAAGCCATGGTGGGTGAAAATTACTCAATAATTGCAAATGGAACATGGAAACCCGTTGATTGTCTAACCAATGTTAAACCAATTGACTGCAAATGGGTGTACCAAATTAATTATGAAGCAAACATTGAAGTAGATAAGTATAAAGCAAGACTTATGGCTAAAGGATTTTCTCAAAGAGAAGGGATTGACTATGAAGAATCATTTTCCCCAACATCAAAGTGGAACATAATAAGAATGGTGATGAATTTAGTTTCATAATATGATTGGACACTTTGTCAAATGGATGTGAAAAGTGCCTTTCTTAATGGTGATTTAAAGGAAGAAGTCTATATGACTCAACCCATAGGATTTGAAGTTTAAGGGAAAGAGCATAAAGTTTCTAAACTCATCAAAGTTTTATGTGGCTTAAAACAGAAACCAAGAGCATGGTATTCCAAAATGGATGAATACCTTGAGCACATTGGATTTCACCACAAAGAGTCTGACGACACTCTCTATTTAAATATGAAAGGTCAAAGTATGGTCATCATTGTTCTTTATCTTTATGACTTAATCATTACAGGAAATCATGAAGATCACATTAAGCCGGCGAAGCAATAAATTCAAAAGGGATTCAAAATGATAAACTTGAGGCCACTTTGGTACTATCTTGGAGTAGAAGTTTCACTAAAATGTCATCAAATATTCCCTAGTCAAACCAAGTATGGTATAGAATTATTGAAAATGTATGTCATGGCGGATTGTAAACCCTTTGTTACTCCTATGGAACAAAACCTCAAACTTTCAAAATTTTAAGGGGGGGAATTGGTGAGCAATAAAATCTATATACAATTGATTAACAACCTCATTTAGTTGACATCTACACATCCATATTTTTCATATGAAATCAACATTCTTTCCATATTCATCCAGGAACCTAGAAACATCAAAGTGGAATGCAACAAAAAGGGCCCTTAGGTACATATAGGGAATACCATAATTGGGCTTCTCTATTTCAACGTGATTATGATTACATTTTGAGTGATCCTAATGTACTTACTTGTCATATACCATATATTTTGAGTTTTGGCCTACTAAAGCAGGCCACCTATGAAGTCGCAACTTATTCACACACACATAAACAAATGAAGAAAAATATATATATGCATAGTTGACTAGTGATATAATGTTTTGGAGGCATTTAAAATATGGTTGTTTGATTCAAGTGGTTTAAATAGCTATGAGAACGAGGAAAACATTGATAGCCAAACATGTAAACATGAACTATGGAGTAAAACACATATAGGGTGGCCAACATTTATGGAAACATGATAGAGAGAGATAATGAAGGGAACTAGGAAGAGTTCAGATTGTGGAATCTTGTTGTCAAGTTTGTTGAGTTTTCATAGGGAAGATTCGAGTTGGTGGGAACCATATTTTTGTTTGAAACATATTCACAACTTTGAAAAGAGTTCAAATCATTGCCATTTTCCAAAGGAAGGAACCACGAAATTGAGTAGGTAAACCATAACATGATGATACATTCTTTAGAAGCATTGATAGTGTTTTATTGTGTATTATTAAGTGTTTTTATTTACACTAAAATGAAAGTGCTAATTATTTATTTTTCTCATACCAACTTTGCAAGTGAACCTATCTTCCTTACCTTTGTTCAAGAAATTTTTTGAACTTATTTATAGTTCATTATCATACCAAATGACCTCACCATGTTGCAATGGAACTCAACTATATGGTATGTATCACGGAAAATTTTAAGGATGGAAATATATCTTAAACTTTAGAAACTTTGGTAAATCTTACTAGTCCCTAATATGTGTAGGTTTTAACCCTGTACATAAATTACGTGCAAATGAATTCTTAAAACAAAAAAATATAGAATGGTGAGAACATAAAACAAACATACACAAATATTTTCCCCGACATCCCAAAATCGAGACTACCAGATTGATTTTTCATTATTTTCCTTTCAATGTTACAATACATAAATATACATGCCTAAGCATTCATAAACCCCAATCCATTAACCATGGATTAGAACATAACCATAGTTCCCTTGACCGGATCTACAAAATACTATGGGCAAAAAACCATCATGCCCAAAATCATGTGCAAAGCACATGCACAAAACCATGGGCAAGTCGGCCCAACTATTATTGGGTCCGTGCGTGAAGCTAGTCGTGGAAATAATATAACACACACCCAACAATATGCAAGCTATAAAATATTTGGTGTAAAAATGTTCAAATTTCTAATGATTGTATATATAGTCTCTATATAATTTTGGCAATATTTAAGGTCAAATAAATTTATACTATAAAATTTGGGCGAATACTTTTTAGAAATGATGAAAATTCACGATTTTTTTTGTGGAAAAAACATGGAAAATTAGCCCACCTGCGAATATTAGCCCCTACAATTTTCCTGGTATAGATGTGTAGGCCAAATTTTAATGCTTAATTTGTCGCTTCAAAGAACCTCTTTGTCCAAAATTTTATTTTTTTAGCTCTTGAATTAAAATATGTACAATTATGTTATTCACTCTGATGGCTACTTTATTATGACCAAATGAATCCAATTTGTAAATAAGAATGCCAAAGAATTTGTTAAAAAAATGTAAATTATGAGAGCTCACGCAAACCAAAATTTTACTTGGGTAATTTTTTAAGTGTTTGTCATTTTATCAAGAGGTAGAAATTGCATTTGAAGTAAAAAAGGGACTTCTCTTCTTAAATTTACCATTCCTGAAATAAATCCATAGTGACATTATTATCTACATTGTTGTACTACATTGTTTTCATTTCTCACCATTGTCAATGTTCATCTCTCTCTCTCTCTCTCTATATATATATATAATTAAAAAAATAATGAAAGTTGTCATGGTCACTCTCTCTAAAAAGGGGGTGCCAAGATTTGGTTTTCAAATAGTTTATGGGCATAAATGAGAATGCTTCTCCATACAATTTACTATCCAGACGCTCATTTTATTGTGCCATCTATGGATATCTCCTTGATCATAACTTTGTAAAATCATAAGCAATATACATTTAAAACAAGTTTTGTTTTTCTTATTTTCATGAAAAAATATTTTTTAAAGCAGCAAGGTTGAAATGTGAAAATGATTGGTTGGTTCAATGAAGACATAATTTTTTTTTAATTATTATTATTATTTTTTCGTAGAGGATTAAGAGGTTCTCGCAAAGGGTAAGGGAAAAGAGGAAATGTAAAGTGACAAGAAAGAATAAATCAAAAGATTCACTTTTCAATACATTTTGATTTGAACTCAAATGAGTTCAACAAATTAGCCCAAACAAGTCACTTTTTTCTAGAAGGGAAACCCACATTACCCCAACTTATCTTGCTTAAAAATGCTCTCCAACTTGACCCTATTATATTGGATATTCCCTATCCCATACTTGAACCAATTCACGATGGATAGAAACCAAACAAAGCTCAAGCTGCCTATGGAAATGCATAATGGCCTAGTAGTCCTAAAAAACCATGTGTACCTACTTCTACACATTCCTTTACAAACTAATTGCTAACAATGAGCCAACCTACATAGAAATTAATTCATTTACATTCAAGCAATTAATTGGTGCAGATAAAGGGAAATAACTTGTTGGCATGGAATCGAGTTCAAAACCTTCTCAATCAGCACCTACAAAATCCAAAAAACTTGAACCAAAGATTGAGTGAGAAACTAAGAAAAAAGTTTCTCATCAATATATGTTCTCTGAAATCTGACGGTATTAATTTCATGTTGATATGGTTGAAGAGACATATTTGCCAGTCATCTATTTTTTTTTTTTTAATTGTTGGATGACATTTGTTTTATTATTTTGACATGTGATATGTTTTAAAGAGAAATTGTTCTATTTTTGACATATTGAGAAACAAAGAGTTTCACTGATATTTTTGAAAATTTATCTTTATTAATGTGCATGATCATGGTTTCATGTTATTGTATTATGATACATTGAGAAACAAAGAGTTTCATTGATAATTTTTAAAATTTGTCTTTATTAATGTGCATGATCATGGTTTCATGTTATCCTATTATGTTAGGAGTTATAAAAAAAATGTAATTTACATATATAAAATTTGGTTAAAATAGTAAGACCCTAATTATTTTGATTAAAAAATATTTTTATTTAATTATTAGACTAATGATTTCGTTCCTCCTGCTTATTTTCCATATCTTAAGTGGTTGAAAAATTAATAACCGAAATAAACAAAGGAGAGCAACAAAAATGGAAGGAAGAATCATTGAGTAAAAAGAGAAGAATCTTTTCATGAGAGGTATGCAAGAGTTTCTAGTGTTGTTTTCTTTATTCATAATTTATACTTATGTGTGTTGATAGCTTTATGGACATCGAGGTATCTTCTAATTGATGAGATGAAAGGAAAAGTAAGGATCACACTATTATTTTGAGTCTTAATTGGCGTATATTTTGCAGAAAACCAATTGTGCATTGCACTATTCTTGAGTTGGTCCAAGTAGACTTTGAAATCTTGATCATTTTTTTTTTGCATTTACTGAATTTTGTATGGATTATGGCACTTACACTCATTGTGAAATCCCTTGGTCCAAGTCCCTATAGGGATTTGAAAAAGTTATCAGTTCATGATTATATATTTTTCAATAAAGGATCATGTTTCATTCTCAAGACTAATTTATGTTTCTTGTTTCAATGATCTATTATCATGTGTACATTTATCGAGCATATATTTTGATGTTAAATTCATTTCTTTTAATTTGATATTATCTTTAAGTCTCAGAATTACCTTTTATTTATTATTTACATCTTGCATCATATTATATATTATTTTTCTCTTCTTTTTTATTAATTCCTTTCCACATGTGTAAATTGTAAAATAAAATATAAGTATCATATCTTGAATTGACATTTTTCACGAGATTTTTTTTATTATTATTATTTAAGGCTTAAAATATAAGGTTATATTCCCACTTACCTCATTTAGGCTTAGGAGGTTCAAGTTTTTTTTTACACATTTTCAAATTATACATGAACAACCCTTTGTTATAACTTTCGAATCAATCGTCTACTTACATTGTGTTTAATATGAGTCTTACAGGTTTATAGTTATCATTTGGATGAATAAAGAATAATTAGTCTCTTTTCTAGATGTCTTGTTTCTCAAAAAGATGATTTGTTACATGGGAAATTGTAATTATTAGAATGAGTTTTTTCTTTGTTATTTTCGAAGTTGTTTAATACCCACGTATTATAGCTAATTTACATGATGGAGTCTCTTTTTAGATAGCAAATGTATATTTGATTTCAAAGTCTAGAATATCTATATAAAGCTTGTTTTTTTTGGAAAAAAAATTAGCTTAATAAATAATTTAGGAATAAAGGCAAGCTTGGAGGGGAAATAAACTCAATGTTGTTTTAAGACATTCACCTCCAAAGAGAAGAACCCATCTAGTTTTATTCGTTTGAAGCCATTTCCCTATGCAATATATTGTACAAGATCTACACTAAACTTATATTTAGAAGATTGAGTAGCCCTTAAGAAAGTTGACAATCTAAGAGTCAGGAGGCTTTGTCTAAGGTATGCTAGTAGGTAAGAATATTATAATAATGTAGAGAGTGGTCCACATTAGCTAATCATTTTGGGAAAATAATGTATGATTATAAAATAGATATGGATATTTCTCCTAAGAAGGTTAACAACTTCTTGTTCTCTATAAGGGAGAAATATGGATTCTCATGTTCCTTGGCCACTTGGGTTAAGATGTGCATAACGTTACCTTAAATATCACCCCTTACGAATAAAAGAAAAACACCCTTTTAAAATCCTCCAGATCTATGAGTTTAGGATTCCGAATCTCCCCCACTTAATCATAAAGGTAGAGGGATTGATTAGAGATCTAGAAAAAACAATCCAACCAACATATTGGAGATTCTCTAGCATACCCTAGGTCTTGAATGGTAAGTTAATGCAAGAAATCTCACGCCAGAACATAATAATTAGAATAATTAGCTAAAATATTCAAGAAACATTGGCTTTCATCACATTTCCTTACAATTAAGCAAAATTTGATTGATTCAAATAATAATTGCTAAATAATACTTAAAATAGCCATTAAGTGATAGTTTGAGAATGTTTGAGTATGCTAAGGAGCTATTAGGTAGTCACCATAAGAAAAATAGGTAGGAAAGTATAAGCAATACAAGGTAATTATGTGTCTTATCAATGCACAATGACCTTGATGAAATATTTGTCTTGTTTGAAAACACTCAAAATTTTATGTTGTTTCCTTGGCCCCATGTGCTTCAATTGGAAATTTGTGTAAAACTATGGTAAAATTGAAACCCAGTTAAGCTCATTGATAAAAAATAATAATTATTTCATCTTAATAGTTCCAAACTTCATTGAGACTTTAATCCTAGAATTTAATACCTCTAGTATTGGGGCGATGTTGATGTAAGAGGGACACCAATTAGAATTCATTGCAAAATAATAGTGTGATAAAAATTTGGGCAATTCTATATATGAAAAATAAATGAAGGGAATCATTCTCATAGTAGATACATATAATCCTTACCTAGAGGGGTAGCATTTTCATATCTAGACCATCATAGCTTGAAGTACTTTTTGGAACATCATATACTTCATTGGAGTAGTAGAAATGGGTGGCCAAGATGTTAAGCTATCATTATAAGAAGGGAAAGGAGAATGTGGCGGTGAATACTTTGTCTCATAAAAATGTGGAAGAGGGGTCCATCTTCGCCTTCTCCTTATTGATGTCAGATTAGATTGTAGAGGTATGGTAAGAATGGCCTACTAATGCTAAGATAGTTTGACTCTTCTAATATCATTAAGAGGATCCCAAACCACTTGCAAGCTATACTTAGTAGCATGTCACATTAAGATATAAAGGGTGTATATTGCTGGTGTTGAATTATGCTTTAAAATTAAGGATGTTAGTGGAACTAGATTGTATTTCCATTTTGAGCCATTCTAGCTTTTAGAAAACACATGAATGGGTTAAACATTTCTTCTTATTGGATGGTATGAATATCAATATATGCATATTTATTGTAAATGTGACAAGTATCAAAGGAAAAAGGGTGAAATACTGAAGACTTTGAGGGTCAATGTGGCCTCTACCACTTTGTGCAACAATGTGGGTGAAATTTGCATAGATAAGCAAAAAAATTATCATCATGGTGGTACTTTTTTGGCTTTCCAAATATGCCCACTTTTATGCCTTACAACACCTATTTAAGTTGTATACAATTACCCAAGTCTTTTTGGATAATATTTTCAAATTACATGGCATGCCATTGTGATGGATCACAATGTTGAAAATAGCAACAAGAAATGTTAAATATAGAAGTGCTAAATTTAGCACTGCTATAAACATCATTTCAGGATACCTTCCTATTTTAGTTAGTCCCTGAACTAAAATAGAGAAGTAAAAATTCGAATTTGATCTTAGCAGCTGTTTGTAAAATAATTAATTAATTCACCATGAGTTAATTAGTTGTAGAAAATCAAACATGAAGTCTATGTGGGGACATGCAACAGTTTCTCCATTAATTGAGGAATTTATCCATCAGTTAAAGAGATAAGGATGAGTTGTAATATTGAGTTGTAATTAGTTGGCTCAGTTAACTGAGTCAAGTCCAGTTAGATTAATTCAAATACTTTGTTGAATTAATTGTGAGATCAATTAGTTAATGCATGCATGCATGTAACTGCTGCACTTCAGATAATTGAATATTCTCTCATAAATAACTCATGCATGTCAGTTCAGACAGAGACCCACTTGAGATCAGATGGAGGGACAATGTACTATTAGTTGTTAGAATATTCCATTGTGAATATCTCTTGCATGCAGAAGGAATACATTCCTTGGAGATTGCGCAGTTACTTCTTCAGTTTTTGTGAGTGTGATGAGGCCAATTCACACATGTGGCATCACTAGACCCCAAGAAAAACTTCGCAAGGAAATAGGAGGCTTAGAGGGCTAAGGGAAGGCATATCTAGTGTCTATTCAGTCTGTGAGTTGTATTGTTTGATTGCAGAGAGAGCAGGATAGCTTGAGAGCTGATTCTTTTTGTAATATTGAACATATTTCCACTTGTATGATAATACAGAGATTGGGGTTTTAGGCCGAGGCTTTCCCCGAGTTATTTCTTCTGTGTTATGTGTGATTGATTTCTCATTCTCAGTTATATGTGTTCTCATTGATCTTGCTCATATTTCATTAAGCTTCCACAAAGTTTGATAGTAGAAGTAGATCAAGTATTTTGCTTTAGTACATTGCATTATCAGGTGATCTACAGTGAGAATTTCTACATGGTATCAGAGTGAAGGTGATCAAAGCGAAGAATAGTATACAAGAAGGGAGAAGTTCGAAGTTTGAGGTTCCTGAATATAGAAATAGAGTTCTTATCACATCTCAATTTCACTAATGGCGTTCAACGGTTTAAGACTCGAGTATGCCCTTGATGGCAGCTCAAATTATATAGCCTGGAAGGATCGCATGGAAGCTGTTATCACTTAAGAAAAATTTCAAATTCTGAGCTTCATTTTTTTTCAAAAGATTGGTGTTAGCCTTGGTCTGGTTTTTCCATGTTGTTTTAGAGTCTAAGATTTTGAATAGAGTCTTGTTGGTATGGTCAAAAGGGGTCAATTCTCTGTACTTGTCTATCATTGGTCTCATATCACACATAAACTCCATATGTTGAAACTTGTTTCAAGGTTCTTATGCGCTACGAAACTGTATAGGAGTTTTCGTAGCGCAAAACCCAGTCTAGGTGTTTTCGTAGTGCAAAATCCAGAATTTGCACTAGCTGCGCTACGAAATCGGGGATTCGTGCCAATTCGTAGCAAATCTCATCCAGCTGTCAAATCTATCAAAATCCATTATCTTTACATCATCAGTTCTCAGTCCATACACTTTGCCTATCACATTCAACCGCTTATCCTCATCATTAGGGTCGTTAAATGTCTTGGTACGCTCACGTTGCAAGTTTCAAAAAGAAGCCAAGTAATCACAGTCATAATTATGTTTGGGTTCATGCATGAGGAGAAAATTGGCAAGTGTTCAATTAGAATTCCTTGAAGATCAAGCGAGGCAGTTTTCAAGCGAGGCAGCTTTCAAGTGAGGCAGGGATCGAGATTGAGACAGTGCAAGTTTTTTTCGAAGTTTCATTTTGCTGGAATTTCATGGAGGGGTCTGCAGAAAGAAAAGATCATAGGTCAGGCAGATGTCTGAGGAATGAACCTGAGGGTTTACATATCATCCTAAACAATAATGAAGTTGAACAAGGCTTCAAACAGGTTGGCTGTTGGAGGTTTTGTGAAAAACTTCAAGGAGGCCATATGCAAGTCACCAGGGAATTTGCTTTAAATTTCACAGGACTTAATTCGAAAGTTGGGGTGCTTGAATTGCCAATCTCTCCAGAGGTTATATCTACAGTCACCGAGATTCCAAGGGGACAAGAAAGATGGTTTAAAATTTCAAGTTTGATATGACCCCCTGCAAGGAATTTCTGAAACCGGAGTTCATTGATTCAGACTTAAACAAGTCAGTGTCCAGGAGTTTTGTCAAAGATTCATATGCTAATTTACTTACCTGCATACAAAGGTACTTCACCTGCGAAGGGAGGTACCCTAAGGTGTATTCCTACCACTTCAAACTTCTGCTTCATTTCACTGGAAAGATATCTCTTGATTTTCCTTTCTATTTGTTTCATAGCTTAGGCAAAATGTGTGACAAGGTTTAGTTGAAGAAGGAAGCCCGTGAAACCTCGTTGTTTCATCACGGCTTAGTCAAATTGATCGTTTGCATGAGCTCCAGAAAATAGATAGGGAATGGTCCATGTTCATGTTTATGTCTGGCTTCAAGAATGAAACTGGTCTCAGTCCTCAGGCTACAAAGAGTTCTCCACCAGCAGTTAGTCATTGTGCAGAAATAAGATCGTGGAGATTTGTGAAATTGAAGGCTAGGAAACAAGTAAAGGAGCCCACAAGACCATTAGTAAACCAAGACACACCCCAACAGTCACAGAAAGATAAAGTTTAGATCAAAGAGGGTGTACATGAGCAATCTAAAGGTGAAGCAGTCCAGAGAAGAATAACCAGGAGACAAGTAGCTAAAGAAAAAGGCAAGACAATGGTTATTGAGGAAAGCCCGGTTTCAAAGGGAAGTCTGAATGACTTGCTTCAAGCTATTGATATTGAAGAATCTCCTCTGGTTCGAGCAAACTTAATAGAATCAGGTAAAGACAAAACCCAAAGGGCCAAAGCCTCTAAAAAGCTCAAATTTGATGATCAGGTTTCTAAATTTGTCTTTAAGCCAAGAAGACCTGTGATGAGGCATTCAAAAGAGGTACAAGAGGAGCTACCAGAAGCAAGTGAAACAGAGGAGGTAGCAAAATCTCATGAAGGACCTGTGACTTCATCAGAAACATCATCTCAGCTGCATAAAAATGATAGAGGTAAGGCAGTTATCTCTCAAGAGGAATGTAGAGTTGAAGATTTGAAAAAGAAATTGAAGTTAGCAAATATTGAAATTGCCAAATTAAGAAAAACCTCAAGGAAACACGCAATCAAGGAAGCTTATTTTAATAAAATGGAGGCTCTGTGGGAAGACAAAACTATTTTAATACCCGAAGTGGTCAACTGTCATGCTCAATACTACACCTGGTCAGTACCTGCCATAAAGGAAGCAAAATACATTAGGAAAGTCAATACAAAACTGAGAGCTAGGATCAGAATTATGAAGAGGCAAATCGAAGATCTGAAGATACAACTAAGCCAGCGTGAAGGACATCCTTAGCTAAAGGAAATCCCATAGCAAGTAAGGCTAAGTCCCAAATTTTGATAGATTACCTTTTTTAAGTTTACCTTGAAGAATGGTGCCTATCTATTCAGTTTTGAACAACTTCATGACAAGTTAGAAAAGCCATTTTCAAGAAAAGGAAGCCTCAAGAAAGTCAAGTTTCAGCCTTAAACTGTGTTTTTGTAATTACATAGTAGTTTCGTAGCGCGCTATGAAACTGCTGTAGCTGCATGTTATAATTCGGTTGACCAATTTTGAGTGACAAAGGAGAAATATTTTTGAAAGGGAATTTCTGAAAAGGATCATTTACAAAGTGCAAGCATCCAGCAAGGGCAAAACAAGCAGAGGAAAGATATATATGAACTCTAAGTTATTTGTTATAAAAATGATCACAGCTAGTATTGTTCATGATATTTCAAGCAGCAGTAAAGAGGTTTTGTCTTCACACATGTATACGGGAAAGGTCTACAGTGCATGAAAAACATGTCAGTCCAATACATTTTTGTGTAATTAAAGAAGAACAACAAGGATAATTGATTTCGAAGATCCTTGTGGAGACCAAAAGCAGAAAAACAGGGGTAGTTTCCTAGTTTCCAGGAGCAGTAAAGGGATGAGGCATCAAGGGCCAGCAAGGAATTTCAAACCTCCACCAAAGCTAAACTGAAGAAGGCCATTTGTCAGAGAACGAGTTTGGATTGTAATAAATGCTACTACCAACATGATGTGGAGTTATACTCCTAATTGTTTTAGGTCTCTAGAACTTCTAGTTAGCAGTCAGTTGCATTTAATAGTTAGTTTAAAGTGTCAATAGGTGTCATAATAGGAAGAATTCGAGTTCCCCTCATGCTGGAGGAGGAATCTCAGTTATGTAAAGAGCTCTATATATAGCAGAAAATCTGATGTACAAAGGGTTGGAAAATTTCAGAGAAACTGGAATATTGTGCTTTGTGTAAGACTCTGTTTTAGTAATACAGTATTTGGCTTTGCTTCTCAGGAATCAGAAGGAATTCAATGTTCAAAATGTCTTGTATTGTCCTCTTCTCAGTATTTGCAGTGGTATGAATGTGTGATTACTTAGAAATCATTGATTGTGCTCTAATTTCCTTCATACATTTATAAACTGTGTTGTCCTATATGTTCTTGGTGTGTTGAATTCTGGATGCCCTGACTTCTACATAAGGCCAACATTATTGTTATACTGAAACGATTTTGACTCCATAAGCCCAATGGATATTTTCTAATTGTGTTTCCACCATTTACACTTCTTCATTTGTTTCATAGAGTTAGCCATCTTATTCATTATCAAAATTTTTAATCATTGTGAGAGAGCCCTCTCAAGTTGGGGAGGCTAAGCCTCAGCCAAAAGTAGGTTTGAAACAATTATTCAAGGTCTATCTGATCAACAACCTTTCAGGGGTTGATTTTGAGATAATAGAAGCAATATTAGAGTATAACGGTCTAAAGGACTTCATTGATCAAGAAGTCCCCAAGCCGACTGATGCAACAGAATTGGCAGAATGGAAGAAATGTGTGGCTAGAGCAAGGAGAATCCTTCTAGAGGGAGTACGAGACCACATAGTCTCAAGTCTCCATGGGAAGGAGATACCGTTTTCGATGTGGAAAACATTGAAAAATCTATATCAGAACAATAGCGATCAGAGGAAGTTGGCGCTGAAAGACAAGCTTCGGAAAATCAAGTGTGAAAAGGGCGACATGATCTCTACATTTCTAAACAAGCTCACCACCTGCAGGGATGAGCTTGGAAGTGTAGGGATCATGACTTCTAATGATGACATGGTGAGTCTTGCACTCCTCGGTCTTCCTAAGAGTTGGCATAGCTACCAAGACTCGGTTAATGGAAGAGAAAAACTACCAGATTGGGAACGACTTTGGTCAGATGTGATGTAGGAGGAAATAAGAAGAAGCACCAGAGATGGATCCTCATCAAAGCAAGATGATGAGGAAAATCTAGCCTTAGCGAGTAAGGTGAGGAAAGGAAAGGGAAGGTTCTTCCCATGGCGGAAAGAAGTTTGACAAATTGAAAGTGCGATGCTTTCATTGTCATGAAGTGGGCCATTATGCTACAAATTGTCCACAGAAGAAATCCAAGAAGGGATCCTCGAAGGGATCTGATGGTGAGGCACTGGCCTCACAGTTTGAGTTGGATTTCTCTCTTATCACATGCATGGTTTCATCCATGGTGGGATGTGTGTGGTACCTGGACAGTGGAGCTTCATTCCACATGTCAGGTGATAAGAATCTTTTCAGTACCTTGGAGGAGAAGGATCTCCAGATGCGGATTGAGATGGGCGATGATGGAAAGTGCCATGTTTCAGGTGAATGTACAGTTGTGTTTCAGAGGGAGCATTGAGCTCCCCTCACCCTGACTGATGTAAAGTATGTTCCAGGTCTGAAGAAGAATCTTGTGTCTGTTGCTATGCTAGAAGATAAAGGCTATGATGTAGTCTTTAGTAAAGGAAAGGTATTCCTGAGGCATATCGGCACTGGACAGACAAAGAAAATTGGGATTTGAGTAAAGAATCTCTACAAGTTGGAGGTAAACGATTGTGCTGCATTGAGTTCCAAATATGAGATGGTGCAGAGCTAAGATGTTAGCGAGCTATGGCATAGAAGACTGGGCCACTTGCACCATGAAGCTCTGAAGATCATGCAGCAGATTTCTACCGAACTTCCCAAGGGAAAACTGGAGCAGACAAATACATGCAAAGGTTGTACCTTGGGTAAGTATGCAAAATCTTCCTTTCCAGATCGAGACAGTAGAGCTGGAGAAATCTTGGAGTGAGTTCACTCAGATGTTTGTGGACCTTTCTCTACAGCCTCCACCGCTAAACAAAGGTACTATGTTATTTTTATTGATGATTTTTCTCGTAGATGCTAGATCTACTTTATGCAAAAGAAGGATCAGACTTTCTTAAGGTTTTGTGAGTTTAAAACCTTGGCAGAGAAAGAATCTGGAAAAAAGTAAAATCCTTGTGTAGCGACAATGGTGAATAGTATGTCTCCCAACAGTTTAAAGACTTCTGCACTACAGAAGGAATTAAACGGGAATTGACGGCACCCCATAATCCACAGCAGAATGGGGTGGCTGAAAGGAAGAACAAATCGATTGTGGGAGTAGCTCAAGTGATGTTGCATGACCAAAGCCTACCACTGCATTTGTGGGCTGAGGCATGCAATACAGCAGTATACTTGTAGAACAGAAGCCCGCACCGTATACTGGGAATGAAGACACCTATGGAGGCCTTTTCTGGGAAGCGACTAGATGTGAGTCACTTCCGAATCTTTGGATCATCAGTTTACTGTCATGTGACCAAAGATGCCTGGAAGAAGCTGGATCCAACAACTGAGTTGGGAATACTTGTGGGGTACACAGATACACCCCACAACTATCAGGTGTACCTGCCTACCAGTCAGAGGACAGTGGTACGCAGGGATCTGAAGTTCGATGAGCAGAAAGCCATGCGATTATCACTTGAGAGGGAGCTCAAGTTGCATGCAGAGGAGGAACTTTCAGTTCCTAAGGAGGAGGAGCCTCAGATTGATGCGAAGCAGCCACATGCAGAGGATCTAGGAGTGGAGACATCCACTCATGCTGAGACTTCCAGAGATGGGTGGAAACGCTCAAGGGAAGCTGATAGGTTGATGTTGGATGTGCAGGAGAATGTGGGACAACCATCTTCTTAGCGCAAATAGAGGAGGTCACCTAAGCGGTACACTGGGTACATGGCCCTGGTTGGGGAGTGTGTAGATACTGAACCTTCGTCATTCGAGGAGGCAGTGCAGCAACCAATCTGGGTTGATGCAATGGTAGAGGAGTACGACTCTATCATTCAGAACAGTGCGTGGGATGTTGTCCCAAGACCTCAGGGCAAGTCAATGGTTAGTTCCAAATGGATTTACAAGGTAAAGCAGGCAGTTGATGGCAGTGTTGAGAAACATAAGGAAAGGTTTGTTGCCCGTGGTTTCTCACAGGTCGAGGGGATCGACTATGATGAGACCTTTGCTCCTATAACAAGGTACTCATCTATCAGATTGATTTTGGCACTATCAGCTCAGATGGCTTGGAAGATCCATCAGATGTATGTGAAGACAACATTTCTCAATGGGAAGATTGAGGAGGAGGTGTACATTGAGCAGCCAGAGGGTTTCGAGACCTTCGATCATGAGTCGCATGTGTGCCGACTCAAGAGGGATTTGTATGGGCTGAAGCAAGCACCCCATGCTTGGTACACCAAGATCGACAACTATTTCACCGAGTTGGGCTTCACCAAGAGTGAAGCAGATGCGAACCTTTACCACATCATGGTAGAAGGTAAACCATTGATCATTATTCTTTATGTTGATGATTTGATTTTGATAGGTGATGATCAACTGATACAGTCTTGCAAGGAGGACCTTGCAAGAGAGTTAGAAATGAAATACATGGGTCTTATGCACTACTTTCTAGGCATGTAGGTGTGGCAGAAAGATGGTGAGGTATTTGTGTCTCAAGGCAAGTATGCCAATGAGATAACCAGGCGCTTTCACAGGAAGAAGTGCAAGCCCATGCAGACTCCTCTAGCTAGGAACTGGAGGAAGGAGGATGCTACTTCAGGTGAGGTAGTATCTGCTACTATTTATCAGCTGCTGGTGGGTTCACTTATGTATCTGGTGAACACACGACCCGACTTATGCTTTGCGGTGAACCAGCTGATTCAAGCTATGGTTCAGCCTACCAAGATGTTTTGGAAGGCAGGGAAGCATGTGCTGAGATACCTCAGAGGCACATCTCAGTTCGGATTGTGGTACAAACAGACAGAGGGAGTGAAGCTTCAAGGCTTCATAGATGTGGATTGGGCAGGGAGTCCATTAGACCGGAAGAGCACTTCTGGAGGAATATTCAACCTTGGTTCAACTGCAGTTTCCTAGTATTGCAGGAAACAGAGATCAATTGCACTTAGCTCAGGAAAGGCTGAATACATGGCTACTAGTCAGGCTACATGTGAGGCCATTTGGATGCAGAAGATTCTAGCGGGATTATTTGGTGAGAGGATGGATCCAACCGTGATCTACTGCGATAATAAGAGCTGTATCAAACTCTCCGAGAATCTAGTTTTTCATGACAGGTCCAAGCACATTGATATCCGGTATCACCATCTTCGAGACTATGTGGTCAAGAGGATCATGTTGTTGTTGTATGTTTCAACTGAGGAACAAGATGCAAATATTTTGACTAAGGCATTGTCAAAATGAAAGTTCGAGTTCCATAGAGACATGATTGGGGTTACTGATAATCCCTTTCTTGTTGAGAGTGAGTGTTGAAAATAGCAACAAGAAATTATAAATATAGAAGTGTTAAATTTAGCACTGCTATAAATAGCATTTCGGGATACCTTCCTATTTTAGTTAGTCCCTGAACTAAAATAGAGAAGTAAAAATTCGAATTTGATCTTAGCAGCTGTTTGTAAAATAATTAATTAATTCACCATGAGTTAATTAGTTGTAGAAAATCAAACATGAAGTCTATGTGGGGACATGCAACAGTTTCTCCACTAATTGAGGAATTTATCCATCAATTAAAGAGATAAGGATGAGTTGTAATATTGAGTTGTAATTAGTTGGCTCAGTTAACTAAGTCAAGTCTAGTTATATTAATTCAAACAGTTTGTTGAATTAATTGTGAGTTTAGTTAGTTAATGCATGCATGCATGTAACTGCTGCACTTCAGATAACTGAATATTCTCTCATAAATAACTCATGCATGTCAGTTCAGACAGAGACCCAGTTGAGATCAGATGGAGGGACAATGTACTATTAGTTTCTAGAATATTCCATTGTGAATATATCTTGAATGCAGAAGGAATTCATTTCTTGGAGATTGTGCAGTTACTTCTTCAGTTTTTGTGAGTGTGATGAGGCCAATTCACACATGTGGCATCACTAGACCCCAAGAAAAACTACGCAAGGAAATAGGAGGCTTGGAGGGATGAGGGAAGGCATATCTAGTGTCTATTCAGTCTGTGAGCTGTATTGTTTGATTGCAGAGAGAGCATGATAGCTTGAGAGCTGATTCTTTTTGTAATACTGAACATATTTCCACTTGTATGATAATACAGAGATTGGGGTTTTAGGCTGAGGCTTTCCCCGGGTTATTTCTACTGTGTTATGTGTGATTGATTTCTCATTCTTAGTTATATGTGTTCTCGTTGATCTTGCTCATATTCGATTAAGCTTCCGCAAAGTTTGATAGTAGAAGTAGATCAAGTATTTTGCTTTAGTACATTGCATTATCAGGTGATCTACAGTGAGAATTTCTACACACAATCCCACCTCAATAGAAATTATTTGGAAAAGACATTTAAACTACATAGCGCCAAATTGGAAGTGAGAGATATCACTTATCACCTCCAAAATAGAGGCTTGGAGATAGTGGTCAACGAGTTCATGAAAAAATATTTGAGATCCTTTGTGTTAGATTGACATGGCCAATGGGTCTAGTGGCTATCCCTTGCATAATGGTGATAGAATGACACCTATCATTGTGTTACCACAATGTCACCATATGAGGTTATGTATGGAAAAAAAGCACCATATATGACCTCATGATTACTAGACATATCCAAGGTTTAGGAAGTGGATATCACTGTTAATTCCAAAACACATATTATTTGTACACATATGACAATTTTGTCATGGATCAAAATTGAATGAAGAAACACATAGATCAACATTGATTAGAGTGTCACTTTGAAGAAGAGGATTGAACATTTCTTCACCTCTATCTCTATAAGCAAAGATATATTACTGAAAAGAGACACAGGAAGCTAACACCCTGGTTATAATGATGGCCCATGTTAGATTCTCTAACACATTAGACAAGTCTCCTATAGATTGGCTCTCCCAACCCACTCTAAAATACATCTAGTATGGCATGTTTCTTGTTTGAAGAAAATGGTTATACCAAATTCTCTTGTTTAGATCATTATCTTCAAACTTGATGAAGAGGGTTCCATTTGGTTGTAGAAAGAGGTAATACTAAAGAAAAGAAAGGGTCAACTATGTGTTAAAGCATCAGTAGACCCTAGAAGTTTTTTTCGAATCTTTAATTTTCTTGAGTACAACTTGATTATTATTTTTTTCCTTCTAAAACTCTTAGGCTGAGTGTAATTAATGTTTTTTGTGTGTGTTTTTCTTAAATTTTTAGATTTAATACCTTTCATCTCTATTCTAGTCGACTAAATTTCAATCTCTAGCATGGTAGCAAAGAATCATCGTGAGCCATCAATCATATTTCTATCTCAAAGAGTCCACTCCCCATTAGGCCATACATGTGTAGCAACAATAGGAATCCATTATCAATTTTTTCAATGATAATATGATCAAACTTTGCATTAATGTCACAACACTTTGACTTCCTAACATACATTCATGTGTAGTAGCATGGACTTCCATAGTCAATCTATTCAAGAAAAGATTCAATTAATTTCACCCCAATTTCTAAGTCATCATTATGCTGAAGTGTGTTCTCTATATGTGTCACACTAGAGGGAATGTCTTGTTGGGCCTCCCATTATTGAACTTCTCACCCTGGAGCCTCAATGCCTAACTCATCGATGCAATAATGCATGTCTAGGGTATGTAACATGCCTTCAAACCCACCTACCATTAACCTTTCCCTATTTTTCTTACTTTCGTGATGAAATAAAGCTACAACCCTATGATTTACCAATGACCATCCACATGTCAAGCTTACAGGATTCCATTATTGGGATTCTCATCGATGCCTCAATCTCTTTCATCCCGATTCCTTGATGTCGAATTCATCACTTTGTTGACACATATCATCTTTCCATAACTAGAGTTCAAGATTTTGGGTGTCAAAGTGTACCCTCATGCTAATAGCACCTATATTCCCTTGTGATCATGATGCTCCACCAACATTAAAAGTATCTTGTACACATGGAAACCTGGCATCATCCCTCTCCACTTTGACTAGTCACTTCCTTTTCCACCTTCATCATGGACACCACTTGTTTATACCCCCCATGGTTCCCTGACATTGATTGTGGGTTGTTTTATTTCACGTTCGAAGGGTGCACAAAGAAATGGTGTCACACATTGCCCACAATCTCTATACATTCCTTCGATCACATACTTAGATAATTCTGTCGTGCTTTCATTTTTTATGACCATAAAGCACTTCATCAAAAAAATTTAAAATTTTAAAAAGCACCTGACGAATCTCTTGAGCACTTTTATGATCACTTTCTTTATTATTGTTTTGAATTTCCTAAAGATGAAGTTGACTGGAAATTTTTAGAGGGAAAATTTCAATATCTTGCTCACATATTTGAGAATCAGAATGAGTTAGAACTTCCAACCCTCTCCCAACATACCTCGGTGTTAGAGCTTCTAAATATGAGATGGAAAAGGTTGTTGTCCCAAGTGACCCCCCGTCCCCTTCTCATCAAACAACTCTAGCTCCGCAGGACAAGGTGGGAGAAGTTGTGAATCCACCTATTGAACTGTCACCATATCCTCCTACCCCACCCGCTTATGACTTCTGCACAGATTTGGATTGCAAGCCTGATGGTTTTCACATGGTGTCATCTTCTTAGCCTCTGTCCACTGGTTCCTTTGATCCTTTGTATTTTGGTGTGTTGTGTTCATCTTTTTTGGATTCCACATGTGATGTTCACGAGGATCAAGTTTTGGACAGAGTTGGCATTGAACAACGAACCTTCACTATAATTTTTTATGAGTATGTGTGGGATTCTGAACAAGAATTTGCGGTGAAGGATGACCTCCTTTCGTTTACACCTTGTCCACTTTATCCTGACATCTTCCACGATTTTACAATTTCTGTTCCATCTTGTGAAAATTCATCTCTGGATGTTTCCACTTGCAATCATTCATAGAACACATGGGATGTCAGTCTTTCATTTGATTGCGGAGAGGAAAAATATTTCTCCTCGAATCCACTCAATATCTCATCTTATATTTTCGGAAACTTAAAGGGTGAAAATTCTTGTTTTCCATCACCCCCTCTCTATGATTCATTAGATCATGAGGATGTCGTTGTCCATCTCAAATTTTCTAATCGCGGTTTTCGTGATCTTTTCGTTCACTCATCCTATCATGATTTTGATTCACCTATTGTTGATCTTTCTAAGCCACTAGTCCTTGATGATCCATTTTCTGATGAAGTTGAAACTTCTCAAGATGTTGAGGCAATTTGGTCCAAGTTGATGGTTATGGCAGGTTCTCATATCCTTGAAGTTAGTTCCACCTCTGATCAGAAATCTATTGAATCTCCCCATGCTTCTCATCATTCTCTTGTTTACACTGAAAATCAATCCATTTCACAATTTTTGCATCATCCACTAGAATCACACGATCCTATCGCTCATGCATTGGAGGAGTCAAAGGTAGCAAGCACTGTCGTGAAACAAAAGCTTTCTTCTTCTTCATGTTTTCTTGTTTGTCAAGTTCAAAGGTATGTATATGCTTGTCTTCCATGCGCAATGTGACAGGACACCATGATACATCATCATAGTGCCTTTCATGCGCTTTCAATTTTTTCTTTTTCGTGGATGCATTCAAGCTTCAAACGATTTGGTTTGCATTGTTTTATATTTCTTGTATGTTTGTTTACTCGAATATCTTTCTTGTCAATCATGCTTTCGCCAACATGGGATAACCAATGGTTGATGACTAGATTGGAAGTATCACTTTACGTGAGTTGGCCCATGCTCTTCTTAGGTTAGGAGTAGGAGTAGTATTTGCTTTCTTGCTTGTTTCTTGATTTTTTTACCTTGTTTTGCTTTGTCTTGCTTATTTCCTTTTCTTGTTTTCTTTTGTACTCGTAGGTTAGTATCCACATGAAACCATGTTTGGCTCTTGGACAAACAAGGTGAAATCCAAGAGGAACTTGTACAGCTATCAACACTTGGTTATCTGTCTATTCCCTCTCTTTACGAGAATCTTACGTTTCTTCTAATCGATGATACCCTGATGGAAAATACGTTCCTTTCAAAGAGAGTCATGGTGAAACCATAATGCTTGCACTCTAACATAATTGTATGCTTTCAAAATTAGCAATTATACTTGAGTTTATGGATCATGAATTGCTACATAAGGTGAGAAATTTATAACTAATTGTTGCAAGTTTGACTAGTAATATGTCCATGAATTAGACCAATTATGAGCCCATGGAAATTATTTCCATGCATAGGGAGTTAGAAGGGAGTTTTCCTAAACTTATCCCTCGCTTTGTTTTACAACTTTGTTTATATTTTAGTAGTTGAGAAGCAATTACGTTTGTGGATAATCAAGGTATTGAACATTGTTAAATATGAGAGATATTGGTTGTTGGCATGCAATAATGTGAAAGTAGACATGTAATGAAGAATGATTGTGCATATGTAGGATTGTGATATGTGTTTCATCTATCAACTAAATATGGTAGATTGTCAGTTGTGTAACAGAGGACAAATGAGGATAAGAAGAAATTGTATAAGTGGTTGGTGAGGGATTGTTGCACACTCTCATGGGAAATGCTAGGACATGTAATACCATGGATGTTGTTGGTGCCCATATGAGTATGGTGAAACATGCCAAACTTATACATGTGATTAAGGAAATGATGTAAAATAAATTCCCTTAATGATGCTTGATATTATAGTTATTGAATTGTGATATCTATGTGCACAAGTAGAGGTTGATACCTAAGTGGGGTACGATCAAGGTATGAGGCCTTATGCATGATTATTGTTGAAACCACCTGAATGAATTTATGTGATAGAATGGTTTTCTTGAATTGTTTATGAGCTCATAAAAATGGCGGGTAATACATGCATTGGAATGTGAAAATGAATACCATATGGAACAACTAGGAGCAATATCGTATTGTTGAGAACTTGTGAGGGATTAATATCATTACACAACTTTCTAGTTGTCTCCAAGCTAGTATTAGGCCTTGCAAAATAACCTTCTTACCCTAGAGTGGTTGAATAGGAAGGTGTCTATTTGGGCATTGATGAGGTGTCTATAATATGTGCCTTGAATTGCCTAAGTCCTACAACTTCTCATGGTGGATTACATGATATAAAAAAATGGCATTCTTCAATTAATGCAAGTGTACGCTAAGAGGATTTTATGAAGGTGCAAATATGTGGTTATGCATGCATGAATATTAGCAATCTTGATGAGTGATTGTGTTGACATTTGCACTATTTTTGTTGTTGTTGCTTCGAGTGAATGATTGTGTTGATAATGTAGATATAATGAATGGAATGTCATCATAGATAAAATGTCAACAATTGGAATGGTTGAATTATTAGTATATATAATTATTTTGTTATTTAATGTGTTTTTATGAATATGGTAATAAAATTGCATGCATGAAGGTTGATGTTTTGTTTGGCTTAATGATAGTCATGTTAATAAGGATAAGGGAGTAGGTAGATCTTTTTGGATATGGATGGTTATATTAAGTAATATAAAGTGTTACGATAAAATTGATAGAATTTTTTGGATGGTTATATTAAGTAATATGTAGTATTATGATAACACTTTGATATTTGATGAATTTGACTATCGTTATGAAAATATTTATAAAAAAATTGAATGTTTAATATGATATTCCATGGTCACTATATGTTTATAATGCAATTGAGATGACAAATTTATCTATTAACCTCATATGATGGTTGTTGGAATTATGGGGATGATGCCAGTGCAATGAAACTAGGAACCTTATGATCATTCTTAGTGAATGGTTGGCTTGAGTTCTAGTGAGACAACCATGAGGACTATGGAGGCCTATACTCATCTTACTTATAGTTGATGACGTGAATTTCTCAAGGGATATAATTTGAGAGAAGGGAATTTCCAAAGAATTATAGTGATGTACAAAAGTATGTTGGGGAGGAGTTAAAGAAAAAATAGTTTTGCACATGGGTTGGTTTCAATCCTCTTAGCGCTTAATAGATCTAGGTTCAAGATGAATCTATTTTCGTTGGCATAAATTTAACCAATGGCATTGTATGTCGAGTAGTAGTGATGCATAAACACTACATTGACATCAAAATAAAGTCTAGCTTAAGGTGGATACGAACCCTTAATAAGAATGCCAAACAATAATAGTGTTGGTAGAAATTCAATCCATGGAGTTGTATGCACAATTATAATGATATATGAGTATCATGGGGAAGGACCTCCCTTGGCGCTGGATACTTAATAGATTTGGGATTAAAGTGTATTTACATTGGGTGCTAAACCATTGAAATTGTATAAAGTTGTAGCAATGCATAATTACTGTTAGCCTCCTGCTACAACAGGTTAATCATCTTTCATGATCGACATTTTTACATGCCAAATATGTCATACTTTGCTTGCTGCAATGCTCCATATTTGCTACATATGGCCAGAGAAGTATCCATGAGAGTGTGCTAGTCTAAATGCCACTGCTGCGTTCCATTTTTGATGAGTTTTCAGCTAAAGGAGGTCCAAACAGCTTAATCTTGGTCTCCCTAGGTTTCAATTTCTTGTTGTAGAATATAGAGAATAAACATCTGTCCAAACTGTTTAATCTTGGTCAGATCTGTAAATAGGTAGAGAAACAAGGGTGCTCAACAGCTTAATCTGAGCCCCTGGCTGAAATAAGTGTAGAAGTAGATAGGAGCACAAGCAACAAGAAAGAATGAAAAGCTGGGTATGCTAGTTCAAGTGCACCCAAACCAAAAGAAGAGAAAATGCTAGGTGAGTAGGTCGGGTAGGTAGCTTTGTGGTTGCAGAATCATGGCTTGTGATCCATTTCATATTGTCTAGTGTTAGATCTATCATATCACATGTTGAAGGCAGTTGTTCAGTTGAAGGACTTCAAGAAATGCATGTCTAACTTCCCCTTCTTCCTCTTTCCCCCAAATCACTCACTAACTTCCCTAAAAGAGGTCAAGATCTGCTTGGTACCTCTTAGTTTCATCATTCTCCATATCATTTACCTTGGTGAAGATCTGCTTCACTCAAGTAATGTCCATACTGCTTCTATGAATCATTTTCCCCCTTAATAGCCTAAGATCTGCATACTTAGCGCTTTCTGATCATTTGTCATGTTAACTATTAACTTTACTATGTAGCTCCCTATCTATTTCCCCTTCCCCTACTAAAACTATGTTAATAACTCCCCTATATACTTATCCCCTCCCCCTGGTTGAAAAATAACCATAAGTACATTTGGGAATTGCTAAGTTTACCTGAAACTGAGCAAGAGCCCTCACTCCCCCCCTCAAACCATCTTCCAAATGCATTAGGACCCCTTCCTATGCATAAAAACCCTCCATTATCCATGTTTTAACCTTTTTTTAAAGGCTCAAAACCCTCTCGCCATGCTTCGGACCCCTTCCGATGCATTAACAACCTTCCTCCGATTTCATTTTACCTTTCTTCAAAGGCAAAAAACCCTTTCGATGCTTTATAGCCCCCTTCTATACATATAAACCCTCCTCCGATGGGTTCCCCCCCCCCCCCCCCTCCGACGCGATATTGTGTCAGAGGTAATAACAGTGCTGGCCCATACATATATGCCCCCATTCCTTTTTTCCCCGATGCGATATCGCTATCGGAGGCTTCCTCCATCATATTTTCCCATATATCCCGCATATACTCTTTTTTATCGCAACTCCCCTTTTTCGTTTTATCGTTTAAACTCAAGTTTATTATAAAACTTAAGTTATAACGTAAAAACCCGCATTTTTCAACAATATCGCATCGCAACCATCCATTGCCCCCCTTCAGATCAACGGCCCAGATCTTGTCGGTGATCTCCCATTTCAGCGATCGCAATTGTATAAAGTCCTGCCCCATGTCCCCGCCGATAGCGAAATGCCGATTTAATCGCGGCCGCCCATTCGGGCCCTCAGATCAACGGTCTTTATTAAGTCGCGGCCCCATATATAGCATTGCTTATTCCGGAGCCGAAGTATTAATAAAATGCAGCATATAAAATTATCGGGTCCGAAAGGAGGCCTTTGTACAGCGAAATGGGAAAGCTCCGATATTCCGGAGCCGAAAAGTTATAAAGGGCAGTTTTAAGGGATTTCGGGTCCGCATATTGATTTTGTTAAAATCCGCCGATATGAAATCGCCGACGGACCGGACCCGATCTCCATAAAGAAAGGGCATATAAGCATTTCGGGTCCGCGACATTTCGGAGGTTTTATGTATTGGGACCAATGGTCCGCCCCGATGCGATTTAGCGCCAGCCGTTGGATCTGCCTTCGCGCGATCCAACGGCTAGGATTTAATCTCCGCTATAGTGCCGCTCCCGCCTATGTTTTTCACGAATTTTACATAGAAATTGGTCTTTTTCTGTGTAAAAGAAAAGGCGACATTTGTTCATATTTTCACATATATGCCCGCGCCCGGCTCCCGATAAGGGAATTCATGCATCCCTAAGCTTTCTGAGATCGCTCCAAGGCCCAGTTTTGCTCCAGGGGGCCAGTCTCGGCCTCGGCACAGTTGGCAACACTTTTTCCTCGTGTTTGCACCATTTTTCAAAAAGTTTAAGGCTAGTTTTGATCGGCCAGAGCGCCGATTGCACCCAAAGACCACGGAGGACATTAGCAGCAGTTATTTTTGCATTAAAAGGCAGAAGGGGGTGATGGGATAGTTTAAAGAGTATCAGCGGTGAGAAAAGGCCCAGATTCAGTGCCAAAGTGTATCAGGATGCGGCAAAGAGTATCAGTCCAGTTTTTCAAAGCAGATGAAAGCAAAGCAAGCCCAGCAAAGTCAACAAAGCATCATTCAGCCATTAAGGCTCACCAACACTTCTTTTGTTGCTTTAAAGCCACCTAAAGGCATAGATGAAGGCTTTCAAGGCAGAGTTATTGCAAAGACATTGTTCCCAGTCATATTTTTGGAGCAGCGCTGCTTCCTTAATTGCGCAGTTATCACACAGAGGACAGCGCGTGGCTCAAGGCACTCTTTCAGTCCATTTTTGAAGCTGCAGGACCCTGTGCAACCCTAAAGAGCCATTTTGATGAGGCTGCTCCCTCATGTGCAGCTGTTTTAGATATTTTATTGCATTTATTTCCAGCAAAACTTAGCATTAGAAGCAGTTATTGCACAGATCTCTTTTGGCTCTGTGTTGATAGATATTTTGAGATATTTTCTCCCTTGACACCTATTCAAGGGATGTTTGTAAATATTTTCTATTTAAACAACCCTCTGTATTTATGTAAAGGGTTGGTTGGTCGATAACTTCCTCCCTAGACTTGCACTGTATTTTTTGAGAGTCTCTATAATCAAAGATCGCTGGAATGTTTGGGAGATGAACTGGCTGTTGTGTTTTAATGACTGAAGAGTGACTATGGAATCCTAACGCTTCTACATAGCCCAATAAGTGTTTCTTATCTCTGTTTACAGTTTACATGTTTTATGCCATCATTGTTTCACTATCTAAATAGCAGAAAGAAAGAATAGTTCAGAGCTCACTTAGTTGTATTCTGTTCTCAATTTCTGTGATTTATCTATGTTTTCCTCTGAATTAGTCCTGAATATGAATACTGATTGGCTCATATTTACACTAGTTCCTTCATATATGAATGTTGTTTAGGAATCCTTGATTGATCCTATATAAATGTTCATTCACCTTCCCTCTGTTAGCATAATGAGAGCTACTTAGTTGCCTTTCATTCACTGACCTTCATTCCATCCTTATTCCAGCGTCATATTGTTTTATGTGTAGCTATCCTGCTCTGTATTCCTCTTGTGACCAAGAAAACGCAACAACAAGCCTAATCCACGACTCCATGCCCAATGGTTTGAACTTCTCACACTATGCATCCCAACTTTGTTTGAAAGAATCCCCCATCCCACCAAACATAAACAAAACCCCCTTGAACTCATTAGCTAGCCTAATATCATCTTCAACAAAGCTAAATTATAAAGAGAGAGCCCTCTCTGATTGCAGGTAGGCTAGGACCTGCAGTCCAAATATTGGTTTGTGGTTACCTCGGCCGTATCCTTTAAGGAGCTTTAAGGACAACCTGAGTGATAACAATAACCATATGGAATCAAGCTCAAATTACTAACTACATGTGAATGTGAATCATTATCCAAAATATCAAAAAAAATCCTGTCTAACTACATGTAATTATGAGTTCTTATCCAAAATTTCAAACTAAACATTTGATAAAATTCCCATATCATTAATAAAAATTCAACCCATATAATTATATATAAATAAATGTTCTTATTCAAAATTCCAAACTAAACATTTGATAAAATTACCATATCATTAATAAAAAATCAATCCATTAATTATATATACATAAACACTTAAATTTATAACAGACATCCTTATAGTTGTAGGGGGAGGGGTTATTCGCAATCCCGAAGGAAAAATAGTAATTAGGTACACTTGGGGTTTGGGGAGGAAAACAAACAATCAAGAGGAATTGTACGAGCTCTATATGGGCCTCCTTTACACTCTCAAGCAAGGAGTTAAATACCTCACTATCATAGGGGACTCCTTCTTGGTAATCAAATAGTTAAGAACTAATTCTTATCCTAAAGATAATGCACTAAACCAGATCCTTCAGTGTGCTAAGAGCCTCCTCTCATCTATTTCTAGCTCCCCCTCCTTCCATGTTCTTAGATCTCTTAATGCTAAAGTGGACTCAATGAACAATAGAGCTTGTCTCTTACAAGAAGGGAAAACAAATGTCAATAAGGTCTTGGGGTATTACAATGTTCCCTGATGATGGTGGACATCTCAGTATCTTTCAGTCTCCCACTCCTTATATTAATGCCTTTGTGTCTTACTCTTCTCTTTCTCCCCCTCCTCATGATCCCTCTAACCCTATTTTCCCACCCCCTCGTCCTTTTTCCTTGCCCCCTCCCCCCTCCTTCCCCATCCCCCTTTCCCCTCTCTTTCCATTAATTTCTTCCATTTATTTGTACCTCAATAGATGGTGGAACGTGGCAATGGTTCGACGTTGTATGGAGGAAGGCATGTGGTATTAAATAATATTAAGGTGTTTAAGGTTATAATCATGCGGGATCAGTAGAAAATGCTTTAGCAACCATTAACTAGTGTGTCACATATAATTCCCATGTCGAGGATTAGACAGGGAATTCACTATCTTAACAGTTCATCCGAGGAAGAAGTCATCTTAGGTAGCAGGTTGATGATGACGAAACCTTGGAAACCAGGTAGAGTAGTTGCAGTTCTGGAATTTCGCACGAGATCCATGGATCTGGATGGGAATAAATTAGTGCTCAATTTTCCGCTTAGTGCACTGGTTCTCCAGCTCATTTCTGGCTTCAAGCCACTAGATGTTTGGAGTCGAGTTGCTCGACTCCTCATGGTAGTCTTTGTTCAAGGGTCCACGCAATTTTACAGGAGGAAATTTCGTCCGGGAAAGGGTAAGCCTCCCTAATATACTCCAAGTCCTGAGTTCACTCACTTAGCAGTTTCCATTCTCAAAGTCTGTTGTGTCACCTCCTTCTCTATGGATATTTCTAAGCATCAAAACATTTGTGACTTCTCTGATTGTCGCTACTTTATTTTGTGCATCTGTGGTTGGTTCTTGTTGGAAAAAGTAACTATGTTTGGTCTTCAATAATGTACTTGAGTCATTATGTAATGTACTTGTTAAAAGAATAAATAAATTATTTATTATTATTATTATTTTGACTTATTAAAGCATGGGTTTCATGCTTGGGTCACCATGTTTTAGGTCAAAGTCCCCATTGAGGATTTCTAGGATTTATTCCTAGTCTATAGAATTATTGTAGATTTAAATAGACCCTTCTTGGGCTTTTGAATCATGTAAAAAGATTTAGTATTGAGTCAAATATGACTTATGGAACCTCCACAACATGTTGGCCTAAGGGAATATCAACTCAGCCTAAGACCCTATTTGACTCCACAAGAAGCCTATAAAAGGAAGAACATCGAATTCATTTGGGGCATCACTTCTCATCAAGTTCGAATTTTATCTACTGTGCATAAGTACGAAGTGGGTAGTTAGGAAAGTTTGTTGTCGAGACGCCGAAGTGAATGCGAGTTTTGGGGAGTCTGAGTCAAGGAAAATCAGAATTTTGGTGGTGGTCTCTCTTTGTTTCGTGCTCTGGATTGGGAGATCAAAGTCTTCCAAGTTGGACTACTACCGAAGTTGATGGCTGTTGCAAGTTGTTGCATAGTCGAAGTTACTAGGAAGAGGTCAATCTTATGGATGCTGACTTGGTATGGAGGGAAGGTCTAGTATTGGTCTAGCGTGAAGAGTCTCAAAGAATACTATTGAAAGGAAGAAATAATTTGATTTGGTTTTCCCCTCGAGGGGGGTTATGTTCTAGCATGTGCCTACATCTTTTGTCCATTATTTTATGTGTTGCTTCTTTTGGTAATTGCTTGATGAACTAAAGAAAGAAGATATAAAGAATCATAATAACAAGAAAACTCACAAGTAATTATCAAGATCAAGAAAATATTTACTGCCTTTATGAATTTTCCAACACGGAATCAGAGATTTGGTGAATAAATAAGAAAAAGGCAGATCTATTCATAGGCACTATCTCAGGGAATAAGTCTATCATATTCAAGGAAGATGTCTAACTCTATCAAGGGTGAAAACAAGTTTGAAGGAGCATCTAACTTTAGATCTTGGAAGAAGAGGATTGACCTAATCCTAGAGAAGAACAAGGTGCTAGGTTTGGTAAAAGGAAATGTAAAGAAGCCCACAGAAGAAGTCAGTGATGCTGACAAAGCAAAATTCAGGTATTTAGAATTTGTGGCTATGACTCTGATGGTAGAATGGATAAAAGAAAATCTTGTCCCATTCATAGCTAACATCGATCATGCTCAGGAGATGTATGAAGCCTTGTCAAAGTTGTTCACTATTAAGAACATTGGTTAAGTAACAATTTTGAAGAATGAGCTGAGGAATAAGAGGATTACTAAAGAATATATTGTGGCAACCTTCTTTGTGAAGATAGCTAGACTCATGGATCATCTCTTGGCCATTGATGAGATTGTTCTGGACAAAGAATTGGTGATCACTGTTATATTAGGATTTCCACCCTCTTGGGGTGCATTTTCTTCAAGTCTCAATAGTTGGAAGGTAGCTCCCACCTATGAAGAATTATGGACCGCATGTAGTCAAGAAGAATTAAGGATCTCAATGGTTTCCAATCCTGAAGGAGTATCAAATGCTTATGTTTCTCATCATAATTGAAAGAGATTGAAGGGACCAAAGAGGAAAGTTGACATATCTAAGGTAGAGTGCTATCAATGTCATAAGAAAGGTCACTACAAGAGTGACTATCCCGAGAATTCAAGAAATAAGAAGAGAGGAAGAGATCAAGCCAACTTTGCTAAAGAAGGAGACTCAAAGAAAATCAAGCTTGAAGAATCTGACATTAGGGACTTACACTATTAAGTCATTTGCTTTACATAACTTGTTTTATATGTTTTACAAGTTATAGGTTTTTAACATATCTTTGGAAAAGACATTTTTGTATTACTTTAAGGTTGTAGGTTTCCCTCAAGTTTTGGAGGGAGCTCCCAACAACTCTAAAAGATAAGTATCTCATGTCTTTTCAATTTTGGGTTCATTTATTCATTTAGTTTTGATTATATTACATGCTAATCACCTTTCTCCCTTTGTTGTCTTGGTTAGGGAAAACATCTACAAGAAGGAGGATCTCTTAAGGCAAGGTTAGTCAAGAAAGAAAGGAATGCTTTGAATACATTGATTGAAAGGATTATTCATTTGATAATTTATTACTAACTTTGTCATGACTAGTTGCATTGAATCTTAGTTATTCTTGTTTGGGTGATTCATCTCTTGATAAATATACCCACCCCACTCATATTCTTGATTGACTATGTAGAACCCTAGACAGGTTCTGGAAAACCCTAACCAAAGGGTTTGCTAGTGTGAATCTCTCAAAACCTAAACTGCTTAGGGATATTGTGAAATGCTAGTTGAACTTTCATTGATGATGTCATGTTTGGTATTTTGGCGTGATCTAGAAATCCTAACTTGTTAGGGTTGAATGATGAGGTCTAAAATCCCTAACCTTTAAAGTTTTGGTAATGTTGGGTTTGGTATGTTTCTACATTGGAACCCTAATTTATCAGGGTTTGGTGGAATGTGTGAGCAAGACCCTTATATTGTCTTAGAATTGATTTACTTGGTATGTGTGTGATGACTGATCAAACCCTATTATAATCAAGATGATTGCATGTCTAACTCTTATTTGATATTATTGTGAAGTTGGGTTTGACTAACACATGATATGAAATGTAATTTTCATGATGATAAAACCTAGGCATATATATGGATATGTCCTAATTGGTCTAGGTCAAGATGTATTAATGTTGTTGGACATATGGTATGCATATGTATGGTTATGAATTCCTAGATATGTGTTTTGACCTAGGTATTATGGTCGTAAGTCTTAGGACTTAATGGAAGTCCTTGTTTTAGGAATTAATGGAAGTCCTTGTCTGAGATTCCAGGATGATGATATTTGGAAATATAAGGTTATTGTGGCTAAACCTTAGAGAAGCTAAAATATCTAGTATGTGATATAACAATATGAAATCTATTAAGTGATGGTTGGAAAAATGAAAATATAGGGTTTGGCAGTTAAATCCTAGTAGTAACATTGTCTATTGTGTGTAATATAACAATCTGAGATCTATGATTGTTGATATTGTGGAATTCTAGGGTTTTGGAGTTAAACCTTAGTCAAAGTAAAATATTTGAAATGTGATGAATTGAGAATTGTGAAAATTTATTGAAATTTGAATTTTTGGTTGACTCCGGTGATTGATTGAAAATCTAGGGGTTGGAACTAAACCTAGTGGAAGTTGGTCAAGTTAATGACTAAGTTGTGATTGACTTTGATGAATCTGTTTGTATGAAATCTAGGATTTGTATGAATCCCTAGTGAGAAGTCTAACATATATGTTTTGAAAGGTTGTTAAACACTTTGAAAATCTATATTTGTATGAATGGTTTCTAGGGTTTTCTATATGTTTTAGAAAGGTATGTCATACCTTTTGAAGACTTATTGAAACCCTAAATGGAATGAATGTTGTTATGAAATAGTCTAGGGTGTATAAAGTCCCTTGTAATATGTTGAAGAGTATATGTCTCTTGTTTGGATATTTGATATGAATAAAGTTGAAATGATTACATGATTTTGATATGGCTAATCATGCTTCTATAGTTTTAGTTGTACTTGTTATTGAAGTTGTGTAGGTACACAATCTTCAACTTGGTGAAGATGCTCATTGATGCAATAAGCATGTTGGGGATGATGATAACTCTGATGAAATGGTTGGAAGCCACGAAATATTCTCCAATGTCGAAAAGAAGAAGTTGATCTCCCAGAGGAAGCATGAATAGAAGAGATCTCCCTAAGATAAAGAGGGAGTCTGGATAAAGAGGTACTTCCTGGTTGAGAGGTGGTTGAGAGGGAGTTATAGATATGGTTCTCTGCTTCCTGTGTCATGCACTAGACCAGGACTAATAACCGTAAGTCTAAGTGAAGGCCATGAACAAGAAAAGGAAATTGGAGAATGCATTTTGAAGTGTTGCTGAAAGAAGGAAAGCAGGATCCGACTGAAGAATATGTTGTTGCATATGAAGTAGGAAGAAAAATGTATGATTGAGGAATCTTCTGTCAAAGATTCGGTTGAGAGTCCTACTATGGAAAGTTGAGAAGCAACATATGATGCCTGGAAGACCTCGAAGATTTGTATTTGATTATGTACATGTGAAAGTATATTATTGATTGAGGTTGTGTTTGTACAAGTGAATCTCTCGAAGGATTTGATAGCATTTTGGTTATCAATCAATTTGATTGGGAGAGATTGGTCATTCTTGATCTACTGGATCAAGGGGTCTTGAGGCTTTTCGAGTGAAGCATTGCCTAGGGAGACACCTGGCTGACACTTTGTGCTGATGTCTAAGTCCCCAAAGTTGGAAAGGTGGTGTTGATTATTGAGCTTTGTTTTGGATACACACTTGGATTTTTGGGTTGGTGGTTAGCAAGTAAGCCTGGTGGTTCATAGAATGGCTAAAAGATTGAGTCCATCTTACTCCCACCTGGATATATTGCCCTGGTCAAGAATCTAGTCCATGGAATTTCGGTGCCTATACTGATTGAGTGATTGTTTGGATAGATTTCCTTGGTCATGAATCTAGTCCATGGAATTGCAGTGCCTAAAGTTCTTCATGGTTCATATAGTTTGAGATCTTCCATTGTATATGTACATTATGAATACCTCTCTAGTTAAGAGGGAGTGTTGGAAAAAGTAAATATGTTCAGTCTTCAATAAGGTACTTGAGTCATTATGTAATGTACTTTTCAAAAGAATACATAAAAGAATTATTATTATTATTATTGTGACTTATTAAAGCATGGGTTTCATGCTTGGGTCACCATGTTTTAGGTCAAAGTCCCCATTGAGGACTTCTAGGATTTATTCCGAGTCTATAGAATTATTGTAGATTTAAATAGACCCTTCTTAGGCTTTTGAATCATGTAAAAATGTTTAGTATTGAGTCCAATATGAATTATGGAACCTCCACACCATGTCGACCTAAGGGAAGATCAAGTCGGCCTAAGACCCTATTCGACCCCACAAGAAGCCTATAAAAGGAAGGACATCAAATTCATTTGGAGCATCACTTCTCATCAAGTTCAAATTCTATCTACTAGGCAGAAGTGCGAAAATCTGTTTGTTGGGCAGAAGTGTGAAGTGGGTAGCTGGGAAAGTTTGTTGTCAGGAGGTCGAAGTGAATGCAAGTTTGGGGGAGTCTAAGGAGTCAAGGATCATTGAAATTTTGGTGGTGGTCTCTCTCTATTTCGTGCTCTAGATTGATAGATCAAAGTCTTCCAAGTTGGATTGTTGTCGAAAGCTTTCGGCTGCTACAAGTTGCTGCATAGTCAAAGTTACTGGGAAGAGGTCAATCTTCTGGAGGCTGACTTGGTGTGGAGGGAAGGTCTGGCCTTGGTATAGGGTGAAGATTCTCAAAGAATACTATTGAAAGGAAGAATTACTTTGACTGGGTTTTCCTCTCAAGGGGGTTTTTCCCTGGGATGTGCCTACATCTTATGTCCATTATTTTATGTATTGCTGCTTTTGGTAATTGCTTGATGAACTAAAGAAAGAAGATATAAAGAATCACAATAATAAGAAAACTCACAAGTAATTATCAAGATCGAGAAAATATTTACTGCCTTTCTGATTTTTCCAACAATTCTTTGATTCAATTATGGAGTTTGGATTTTGGGGCCATCGACACCTGCGCTCTAGGAGAGTGGCTCAAAACCTTGGTAAGCATAGTGCCTCTGCAAGTAATTTCTCCAGCCCCGAAGCCATGGCTCCCTCATGTGAACAATGCTGCAAAGAAATTGCAAAATTAAAAGTTGATGTTTATGACCTCCAAGTTCTACTTCATCAACAAAGCCTCGTTGAAAATTCCACCTTAGACGCCATAGAGAGCCAACGAAAATGGATTTCTCGGCTTGAGGATGAAGTGGAGGTCCTTCGGAACATTGTGGTAGATCTCCAGTTGTAGGTTTCCAAGGTTGACAATTTTCCAACTAAGCTTTGCAGGGACATAAAACTGAATTAGTTGGCTTCACCCATTGATTAACCAGTCTAGATGTTTGGTTTTCAATGTATCTTTCTTCTACGTCACTTTTGTCATCTATATAGTACTAAAGAAATAAGGGTATTGTCATATAGTATTATTTTTTACTATGCTTGGACTGGCTTAAAAGGCTCTCTCATGGTCACTATGATCCCTACAATGTAACTCACCCGGGTATTTTTCATGACCATGCGCAAATTTAATCTAAACAATACTCATTCTTGTTAAAAAAAACAAACAAACATCCTTTTAGTTGAGAATAAAATAACACAAAAAGTCAAATATTTAGATAAGCAAATCCACAAAACTCAGGGGAGGCATTTAGATTGAGTAGACTCAACTATTTAAAATATTGTAGTTTAAATTTTCTATATTTTGGTTTTTTTAGACATATTTAATTTTGCAAGGTTTTTTTAGATTAAATCTATTTATACATTCAAAAACACATTTTAAATAATTAAAAAACACAAATTTACAAAAAAAATTTACCAAATTCCAATTAAAACAAAAACATCTAAAAATTAAAATATTTGAAATTAAAATTTTCCATATTTTTAATTAAATTTCAGAGCAGATCCACAAAAATTACCTCATTAGACTTGACTTGACTTTACAAAAAGACAGCACCAGCACCCACGGTGGTACCTCATTAGACTTGACTTGACTTTACAAAAAGACAGCACCCACGACACGACCGTGGAAGTTCAAAATATCTCATAGAAATATTAAAAAACAGAAGACGCTATCGAGGAAGTTACCAAAGATCCCCGAAGTGACAAAGTGAAAAAGACATTAGTGCGAGGATGCATCGCAGTAAACGCCCATGTGATGGTCCACGGACGTGTTCCAGTTTGAATTGGAGCGACGAAATTTCCACGTGGGATGCCCTTTTAGGTCTAAGATTTTTGGTTGACCAAAAGTTTTATATTAAAAAGTATAAAAAGCCATATTTTCCTCGTTACAAAAAGTTTTATATTAAAATATATGAAAAATTATGATTTTTATATTAAAAAAATTATATATATATATATATATATTTTAATTACAATCAAATAATATTACGTTTCTTATTAAAACAGTCAACAGGAGGAGGACGATAGGATGAGAAGAGAAATTGGTCAACAGCAGGACAACAGCCATTAATAATGCTGCTGATGGATGGACAAAGATGAGGGAAGAATTTTGATCGCCGAAGCTTACAAATACACTACGCGTTTTGACACGTAAACGTGGCCCCCGCGAACTGACATTTGCCGTGCTGCTCAGGCGTTTCGAACCTTCGGCCTTTTTGAACGCAGGAACTAGAGTCGCGGCTTTAATTCTGTCGATTGATTTATCTTCAGACGCGGGAGTGAAGCGGAGCGGATTCAGTCGCGCGATCTGTGAACAAGAGTGGAATGCGCGAGCTAGCGGAGCCTTTGGCCGAATTCGACGAGCAATGCAGGTCTTTGATCAAATTCTTTGGACTCTTTTTTTTCCGCAACCCTGTTACGCTGATTTCAAGTTCAATCCTGAGAAGGTGTATTTATTTTTATTTTTTTTATTTTTTATTTTTGTGTTGTTTTATTTAATAAAATAAAAATTTGTATTCAAGTTTTCGTTATCGATAATGAATTAAACAAAGTATTTTTGTCGAAATCACATGAGAGAATTTTTTTTGGTTCAAGCTTTTAGAACCAACCAGTGTTGTTCATCATCAAAACCAGATGATGAGACAGATCATGGCAAAGACTTAAATAAAAAACAATATAGAATCTTCAGGTAAATAAACTTATTTAATTTTTATTTGATTTAATTTAATAAAATAATAGTTTATTTATGAAATCCTTTACATTCAATTTAAATGAATTAATGTTATGTAATATTTTGTTTTAAAGACTATGTTTCTATATTGTTTAGATTTAATTGTATAAAATCTTTTTGCATTTAAATTCAAATACAGTGAATAAATGTTATATATTTTTTTCACAGAGCAAGTTTCTGTACTCTTTTGCGCTCAACTTTAATTACAACGGAGAGATGCTCTGCGTCTATTTTATTCTGTGTCTATTTTATTGGCATTGAAGTTATTGAATGGAGATGCTATTTCATAAAGATTTGATAGTTTTATTTATTTTCTTGAGTATGTAAATTGATTTATTTTTTTAAGAGAGAAAAAGCCATATTATATTATATTATATTGAGGATATATAATAAAACTAGATAGTTACATAAAGATCTTATATTAAGGATATATAATAAAATTAGATAGTTACAGAAAAACAGTTCTTTGAAGCTGTGAGATCTTATATTAAGGATATATAATAAAATTAGATAGTTACAGAAAAACAGTTCTTTGAAGCTGTGAGATCATGATCATAATAGGGACAGTTTTCTATGGACCGTCTAGGCTGTAAATTGATTTAATTTTATAAAATAAATATATATGAAATTATACAATCTTAAAATTTTTAATTTCCAATGATTGTAGCTAAATTTAAATTTTGAGAATTATTGCAAAGTGCAAATTCTATTTTTAAAAATTATTGTCGATAAAATTCCTACGACTTTATTGATTTGCTAACCCGAGAAGTAAAACGACTTATTTCTTATCCATTCTCATCAAATTGGAAGCTAATTACACGATAGGATGAAAAAGTATACAAATTAGGAAGGAAAACCTAAAACTTGCATTTCTATCTTGTTTGTGTTTCAGAGAGCATATTTTATAAGTTTGTTTTATATTTTTGGTTTTGTTTTATTTATTTTGTATTTTAGTTATTTATTTATTTATTTTGTATTGATAAAATTTTAAGATGGATTAAAATTTATTTTTTATTTATTTTTCACTAAATTTAAATTAATTATGTAAATTGATATTTTTTTGGATGAAAATATATAAAAATAATGTTATAAAAACAAAAATTAGATTCACATTAATGTCTAGCTCATTGTAGTATTTGATTAACAAAAGAAGCTTTATTAGGAAGATAACAAATTTATTTATTTATTAAAACTAAAATTGTAAAATATTATATTGATTAAAATTGTAAAATATTATATTGATTAAAAAATAAGCACATTTAAAGACAAACATACAAAAAGGAGCTCATATAAAATTTTAGATAAAATTTATAGCTCTTATAGACAAATAAAGAGAGCTTGTAGCAACTTCTAGCTATTACAATTCAACTATTTAAGTGGCATACTACTTAAAGAAAACATCTAAAATTTGAAGAACTAAAAAAAAAATTAGTCCCAAATGAACACCTATTTGACACTGGCTTCCTCTTGTCCAACTATGGAATGGAGAGAGGTCCATTGGTGGACTTCTCTAGCCTCTTTAGACTAATGTACAATTCTCTCTTCTTTCGGATTTTCCTAGGTTGAGTAGATGGAAATGAGGTTGTAGAGAGAGAGAGAGAGAGTTCGTGTGCATGTTTAGAACAAGGTTTATAAGCATACTCCATTTTATTTCAGGTTCATCCACTTTTTCATTTGTTGAATGAAAAGGCTCATTACGTTTGAATTTTGGGTGACATAGTGTTGTTCGTTATCATGGACCTTAATGTAAATTGGATGAAGGGCTATTTGATTGCCTTAAAGAGACTCTTCATGCCTACAAAGGATTATTCTCAGCCTTGCAATACCCTAGCATCCATGAAACCGATTCCCTCCTCAATTATGATCTAGGAACCAAGGTTGTGAAGAAATTGAGTTGTCTTGGACGGATAGTTACACCTCAAGACAATTTTGAATTCCACCCTATTTTCCCCCTATCTTAAAGATAATTAAAACTCGCATTGAAAAGGTCCAATGAACTCAACCGAAGAAATAGAGCCTAGGGTAGTTCCAACACTCAAAACTAGATATAAAAGGAAACCACAACCAAATATTTTGTCCTATAGGAACCAAAGAACAATAACCTCAAAACCAAAAATACTATGTAATAGAGAATAGTGAAATGCCTCTTAATTTATTCTCTTGAGGTTCACACCAATTCTAATAGCTCTTGAAGTGATTGAAATAATCCAAAAACAAAGCTCTAGACTTTAGCACTAGAGATATCAAACCCAACAAATTGAGAAGATGAAATTGACTTGAGCCCAAAACCTATATTACCAACCATAAACTAGAGCCCAATCCCAATTTAGTGCAAGGCCAAGTGAAATTTTCAGAGCTATCATGAAAACCCCACCCCTCTTCTCACAATATCCCACCTCGCTAACAAATGTCCATGATGGAGAAAACATGTTGTAGATCTAACCCAGAAATATTATAGATAATGCAAACAAACCCATAAACAATAAGAGAGAAATAGATAGAAATGCTTCTTTATTGATCAAACCCTTAAGGTAGGGCAACACCATACATTCACTCCTTAAGGAAGGAGAACACTCCACAAGCCATATGCCTGTTCATACAATAATACTTCTCTTCATCTTCCTCCATGTGGAGTCTCTAGCCTCTATATAGGCCTCATACATACAATACCATGGGTCATTACCATGGTTCCCTCATACCATCAACTAATACCATGGGCCCATTACATTATTATTAACTACTTGTGGTCCCTTACATGACATGGGTTAACCACCTTATTTATTACTATGGCTCATCCCATTATTACATTATTACCTTGGGTACCACCCTTGGTACCCCATATTATCCCCCCTAGGTATATAACATTCCACCCCCCTAAGCATGTTGCGTCCCCGAAACATGGGAAGAACACAAATAATAAGATCTATTCAAAAGAGTAGTCCACTGATACCATGCACGTGCATCTAGCCATCCAAGAGAAAGGTGAACCCTTGATCTCGCTGGTGCCTCGCTCGCTTGAGATGGAAGTTGACCGTGGCAGCTCTTCTGTGTTGATGTGTAGAAGGTGGATCGTCTCTCCTTTCTATCCATCATGTGACTACTTGGTTTCCATGATGGTTGTCTTGCGAGGTGATGATATGTTGAAGTTTTAACCCATGATGGCTTTTGCTTGACTTCACCCTGCTGTGGTGCCTGTTGTGGTGTCTTCTTTTTCAATATGACTTCAACCACTGAGCCCTCCTCTGATGTATCATCACCTGTAACCTTTTCTTCTGCAGCCTCTGTTTGTGTTTGATTGTCGATCATCAAAGGCTCATCATCTGATATGTCATTCCCTTGAACATCTTCTGCTTCAGCCTCCGTGTGCTCTACCTGTTTATGGATGGAAATATCCTGTAATGTAATTTTCTTCTTTTTATACCAAAGCTTTAGGAATTTATTCTGCACATTAATATTGAGAGTACCCACAGATTCCATCCAAGGATATCCCAAAACAACCTCCATATTATTCATCTCTGAAGCATAAAAATCACCATGTAACACATATTTAGCCATAGAAATCTTCAAATCCTTGTACACTTGAACATCCTCATGATCAACCTGTGTATGTTCAATTTGTTTGGCTGGGACTTGCAATTTTTTTGCCAAATTAACATTGATAAAATTATGTTTACAACTAGGATTGATAGAAACAATGATCCTTTCTTTCTGAATCAATCCATGAATCTGCAATAAGGATATACCAGTAGGAATTAACCCCTTATGTGTCTCCTTCTCCTTTTTTCTAGCCCGAGACCATTGGTCCAAAAAGACTTTTTCAAATTCTGCGTCTGAAAGTTTGAGCATCTGCCGGTAGTCAAGTGATGAAAACCATCTGTCAGCCTCGTCTGCCAAATGAACCCGTACTGCCATTTTCCAACATATCCCATATTTAGACTTTATTCTTTGTATGAATTCTTCAATAGTAGGGCCATCATCTTTTCCTGTAAACTTTTCCATGAAGAGGGTTTGAGAAAAATTCACTAACTTGGCGAAAATTTGAAAATGTCACAGTTTCGTCAATATTGCTCAGAATCTCTATTATAACCTGTTTTTGGAAATGGAACAATCATTCTGCATCTGCCCATGTGATAGAAATTCTGATCCAGGCACCAGAATTTCAGATCTGCGCTGCTACTCTCCCGCCGTCACCTAAAATTTCTGCAAAAAGAGCTGATTTTAAATCATCGATATCTCCCTCATCCGGACTCCGATTCGACTGATTGTTTTTTTGAAATCATGTGTTTTTTCACAAAGATTCCAGATCTACCATTAGATCTTGCAGATCTGGCACCAGGACTTCTAGATCTGCGCCGCAAACTCACTGTCCTGAAAATTGTCTGCAACCCCACTGATTTTTAAATCGGCGATATCTCCTTCATCCGGACTCTGATTCAACTGATTTTTTTTTTGAATTCGACTATTTTTGCACAAAGAATCCAGATATATAATTATATTTTACAGATCTTGCACCAAAATGTACAGATCTGACCTGCAAAGTCGCCGCCCCCGAAACCCTGCAAAAAAAAAAAAAAAAAACTCCACTTTTGTGCCCAAGAAAGAGCTCTGATACCAATTGTTGTAGATCTGATCCAAAAATATAAGATAATGGAAATAACCCAAGAATAACAAGATCAAAATAGATAGAAATGCTTCTTTATTATCAAAACCCTTAAGGTAGGGCAACACCATACATTCACTCCTTAAGGAAGGAGAACACTCCACAAGCCATATGCCTGTTCATACAATAATACTTCTCTTCATCTTCCTCCATGTGGAGTCTCTAGCCTCTATATAGGCCTCATACATACAATACCATGGGTCATTACCATGGTTCCCTCATACCATCAACTAATACCATGGGCCCATTACATTATTATTAACTACTTGTGGTCCCTTACATGAGATGGGTTAGCCACCTTATTTATTACTATGACCCATCTCATTATTACATTATTACCTTGGGTACCACCCTTGGTACCCCATATTATCCCCCCTAGGTATATAACAAAACATAAACCAAAGCAAAGATCATTGCTCACATGAAACAAAGTAGGGGTTGTGTCCTTGTGAGTCCTTTCCCAACATTTGGCAACACATTTGAATTGTGTCAAGGCATGTACATATTAATTGAGAGGTTATGTGGCTTAGGTTCCAAATTTGTTAAAAACATTAGATTGTATGTGTAAAGCTTCAACCCCCATTTTTTAACAAGATATCATGCGATGGAGTGGCTACTTTATTCACTAGATGATCAACTTGAGGTTTGAGATCCCTTAATGTTGAAAAAATGTAGCAAGAAAGGTTCAATTTGACTTTAGCCTTAGTCAAATTAAGTAAATCCAGTTCCCATATCAACAGGACAACTTGGAGGCAGTTAACTAGTGTGACATGGATCTTGTCACTCAGTTAGCTCATTAAATTCGAGTTAGTGGGCCTGGAGTTCAGTTATGCATGTGTGTTTGCTAAATTTTAGTAGTCCAATTCAATTATTTTCATTTGTATTCAGTTAATTGACCTTTAACTATTGATAGAGTCAGTTGAAGGTGAGAGGTGCAGTGGGACAATAGTCTAACTCATAGATTTGTCAGTTAACTGATCAATCAACCCAAAATAGCTAGTGCATGCAAGGAATTCAAATTCCTCAGCTGAAGTGGAGATGACAAGGTAGTGTAACATCAATTGTAAACTAGTTTTGAGTGTATAGGAGTTGCATGCAGTCAGTGATCATTCCTTGGGAATTATGCAATCAATTTGGAGGAAATTCCTATATTTTAGGGGCCAATTTCCTCAGGAATTGTGCAAGGAAACAAGAGGCTTGATGAGAAAATAATTAGCTAAGTGTTGGCTAGAGTTTCTCATTAAGCAACGAGCACAGTTATTCTTTTGCAGGTTGAGCTCAAAGATGGAGCTAACAATTGTAATAGTTTCTCTATTCATATGATGAATGCAAAGTGGCTTGAGGGGTTTTTCCCAATTGGGTTCCCCTAGAAATCACTGTGTATTTGTGGTTTTTCTTATTGGATGTTTATGCATGTTGTTCTAAATTGTGATTTTCATTTCGTAAATCTATAGAGTAGAATTGTGTCTCTTGTTGTTAAGTTGAAATCTTGAGCAGTTGCAGTTTCTATCAAATTTATACATGGTATCTGAGTCCTGAAATCACATTAGAACCAATATTTCAAACTTGTCTCTCAGGAATTTGAATTTGGCAGCTTATTTGCAGTAATTTTTCTTCAGGATCAGGAGAATGTCTTTCAATGGACTAAGATTGGAATATGCCCTATAGGGTATATCAAATTTCATATCCTGGAAGCATCGAATGGAAGCAGTGATCGATGACAATGGTGTGTTAGAATATGTTAAAACTGGCATTGCAAAACCCCAGTAGTCTAATGTATAACAATTAGCCCAATGGAAGAAGGATGTTGCAAAGGCCATGAGATTTCTTCTTAAAGGTGTGAAAGACCATGTGGTCTCAAATCTCCATGGCAAAGAGACACCATTTTCTATGTGGAAGTCTGATTCGAACTTACACAGGAACGCAATAACTTACAAATATAAGCATAAACACAAAGATCCAACAGAAAAACACTTCATTTCATTAATAGAAAAATATTGAACTATGCTTACAAACAGAATGGAAATAATATAGCTCGGGCGATGGTAGCTTATGTATGAGAAGAGATGTGGTGGCTACATGCCTCTGAACTGTGTTACAATGAGGCTCAAGGGCCTATTTGTTATTTGAAAACATGAGAAAACCCTAACCCCAGGAGATGTAACACCAAGAGTTTGTGGGCCCCATTGGGGTTAGTTGGGCAGCCAACTTCCTGGGGTCGTAACTTGGTCATATTATCTCTGTTTGGTGCATGCGATACCTTGTTGGAAAAGTCTCTTCGAGTACTATAGGTTTCATTGTAGGGCCCTGCCTATGGTGATGGGCCTGCTGTGGACCCCAAAAAAAATCATTTAGGGGGTCAAAACTACTATGGAAGTTCAAGACCCAAAAAACTGCTAAAAATAGTAAATGCTGAAATGAACAAGGAAATAGATGAAACTGACTAGGGGGTCTAGGTGGAATAGGTAGGTGGCCACCAATATCCACCTGGATCATTCCTCCCCTCTTTGGAAGCAATGGTCCCCATTGCATGCAGAGCCTCCATGAGGTGAGGAAATTTTTGTTGAACCTGGTCCTTGGTGAACCACTTGCTTTGGTGAAGGAGTTGGCCTGCTTTGACAAATCGATATAGTCGTATTCTTTGTTGGAAAGTGTTCTTGATTTGTGTGTCCATGTTCTGATCAATTGTGGCTTGTTCCATGCAGTCTAAGTTGAGCTCTATTGGTGTGAGTTGTTCTGCAATGTCAGATGTGTCCAACAAATTATGGTGAAAAGTATGGCCAAAGGTGGTCTACATTGAACACTGGGTGTAGACCAAGGAACGGTGGGATGCTGAGCTCGAAGGCATTGTCACCGACAGATTTGGTGATGGTGTATGGCCATATCGGAGCGGGCGAAGCTTGCGGTGGGGTCCAGCAAGGCGCTCCTTCTGCAAATGTAGCCAAACTTTGTCGCCCACCTAGAACTTGTGCGACACTCGATGCTGATCATGGAGCTGCTTGTACTTAGCATTGGCTCTGTCTAATATATCATGGACCTACTGGTGGATGTGTTGAATGTGCTCAATGAAGTTGTTAGCCCTTTCGGCTTTAGACTGAAGTGAGACAAATCTACCTAAGTGGTTGCAAATGGTATGGTCACATCAATGGGGCATAATGGCTAAAATCCCAACCCTACTTGAAATGGGTTGTGGCCTGTTGAGCTATAGAGAGCTCTGTTATAGCTATGTTGGACATAGGGGAGAATTTCATCCCACGTGCGTGGATGCTTCAAGTTGTACATGTGTAGAATGTGTACGATCATCCCGTTGATAACCTCCATTTGGCCATCAGTTTGGGGACGGAAAGTCATGGACTTAGTAAGTTTTGTATCCAGCATTGACCAAAGACTTGACCAAAATGAACTCAAGAATATGTTGTCCCAATCTGAGACAATGGACTATGGGATCCCAAAGTGTACCCACACTCGCTCAAAGAAGAGCTTAACAGTGGCCTCTATTGTGATACTCTTCTTGCAGGCCGCCATGATGGCCATCTTAGAGAATCTGTTGACGACCACGAAAATGCAATCATTGTCGTGCTTAGTAGAAGGAAGGCCCGACATGTAATCCATGGAGACAGATTCCCAAGGCTGGCTAGGAGTAGGTAGAGGAGTATACAGACCTTGCTTCTTGATGGTTGGTTTGGAAATGGTGTAGGCAGTGCAAGATCTAATGTACTTCCCAATATCCTGACGAAGTTTCGGCCAATAAAAATACTTCTGCAATACCGCCACTATTTTCTCTACTCTGAAATGTCCAACAACCCGACTATAGTGCACCTCCCAAATCATCTTGGCACGCTCACTTGAAGGAACACAGATGTGTCCCAGGTGGCATAACAATGCATCCTGAAGGTGAAAATTTGGAACTTGCTTCCCTTCCAAGAGTGTCTGGTATATGTTGCCGAATTTTGGATCACTCTTGTAAAGATGCAGCCACCCTGATGTCTCGTGCCCACACGAGTCGAGCATAGTGATCGACACCATGACTGGTGGTGGGTTGAGGCAATTAACAACATTATTGGTACTTCCCTTCTTATACTTAATGTTAAAATGGAACTGTTGCAGATAGGTGGACCTTTTTTTATGGCAATTGTTCTGCAACTTTCCTTATGTCTTTATGAAGTGCAGAGGTCGGCGGTCTATGTGGATAACCGTTTCCTTCCCCAAAATGTAATGCGTCCATTGACAGCAAGCCTGCACAATGGAATACATTTCTTTGTCATAATTGGGGTACTTTCGTACTATGTCTGAAAGTGTTTCACTGTGGTGAGCCACTGAATTCTCATGCTAAGTAAGAACTGCACCAATAGCATAGTTGGAGGCATCTGTCTCAATCTCAAATGGTTGTTGCAAGTCTGGTAATGTGAGCACAGGTGTAGAACAGAGGTGATTCTTCAACTTGGAGAACGCTTGTTGTTGGTTTTTTGACCAATTTTTTTTTCTTTCGCTCTGCCCTTGGTGAATTGACTTAAAGGCCAAGTGATGTGAGAGAACCCCAAAACGAACCTACGGTAGCAATTGGCAAGACCCAAAAAGTTGCAGAGCTCTGTTAGAGTGGTTGGGGCTGGCCAATCCCAAATGACTTGTATCTTGGATGGGTCCACATGTACACCCTTCTCATCAATGATGTACCCCAGATATTGAACCTGGGTCAGGCCAAAGGTGCATTTCTCCAAGTTAGCACACAACTTGTGTTGTCACAGGGTTTGAAGGACCTGTCAAATGTGGTGGAGGTGCTCTTCCCAACTCTGGCTGAAGATCAAGATGTCATCTAAATAAACCACCATGAATGCATTAGTGAAGGGTCGCAAGATGTCATACATCTGTCTAATGAAGGTTGCAGGGGCGATTGTCAATCCGAACGACATGACCAACCATTCGAAAACTGCTATGCATTTGAAGGCATTTTCCACACATCGGAGGGTTTAATATGCACCTGGTGATAACCTAACTTCAAGTCAATCTTGCTGAAATATTTGCCCCCCTTGAGATGGTCCAAAAGGTCATCAATCCGCGGGATTGGGTACCTATTCCAGACAGTGATCTTGTTCAGCACCTGATAGTCAATACAGAGCCTCCAGGTCCCATCCTTATTTTGTACCAATACAATCTGGCTCCCACAAGGTGACGAGCTTGGCCTGATGTGCCCTTTCTGCAATAGTTCTTGAATATTCCTCTTGATCTCATCGTTCTCCAAAACAAAGCGTCGATAGATCGGTCCATTGGGAAGCGACGCACCTGAGGTCAGATCGATGGAGTGCTTGACCTGATAGTGTTGCAGTATCCCTGTGGGTGAGGCAAACATATCCCTATACTCCTCCATGACGTTGTCCATTTACTGCTACTATGCAGAGGGAAGCCGTGGCCACAACCTTCTTCTTGTCCTGGGGGAGAATCATAAGGAAAACAAATTTCCTGGGATGGGAAATGATCTTACTACATTATTTTGTAGTGATCAAAGAGATGGCGGTAGGCAGGGCTACCTCTGATATCCTGTACAATTTATTAGTCAAAGTAATAATCACAGAGCAAGGTCTAGACTCATATACAACATGCTGCTTCCACAAGTATGGTTGTCCTAACAATACATCATAAACTTCAAGAGGAGAAACACCACACAATACCTCATTCGTGAAGGGCTTCATGCTGTAGAGAAGGCAACAATACTGGCTGACGCAAAGATCTCGTCCTTGGTGAAGCCACCGATGGTGTACAAATTTGGATGTGTTGTAGTCTTTAGGCCCAGTTGCTTCATGACCTCTATGAAAATGAGGTTCTTTCGCCTCCCGATGTTGACAATGAATTGCAACGGAGAACCCTTCACCCACATATGTGAGTGGAAGAGGCATCCCCCCTCGTCTGGATCTTTAGGCTCAATCTTCTAGATCTTGGCGGTGGCCACGATGGCAGGGCTCCACATTAATGATCTGCTTCCCTTTGTCACTTCCTTTATCGGGTTATGATTCAAAGTCAGAACCTACGTCTGATTCAGAAGCCTTCATCTCGACCACCAATGACTGCTTGGCTTGACACCCACTTGTATTATGAGTGGAGCTCTTATAGAACTCACACCATTTTCCCATGTCTTTCTTCATCTTCGTGGTGTTGTTATTTTCTTTCGGCTTCGGTGGGTTGTCTTGGGTAGCCCCGCCTTGGCTTGGTCCTTTGTTTTGTGGTTTGGGGGCGCCTTTTCCTTTCCTTGAATTCATAGATCCAAAGTCCCGCTTATTCTATTTAAACTTCTGCTCAATCTTGAAAGTGTACAGATACATCGGGCCAAGCGAGGAAATGTCCAGGAACTCCATCTCGTTCTGGATGCACTTGTGTAGACAGCTGTAGTACTTTAGCAACAAATGTCGCTCAATATCCTTGATACCTAGCTTCGTGCTAAGGGTATGGAAAGTATTTGTGAACTTTGGCACATCTTGGTCCCTTTCTTGCTGTAGCATGTTCCACTTTATGTATTTGTCTTCATAGCTCCCAACAGGTTAATATTTTTCCTTGATGGAGTCTCAAAAATAATTCCAAGAGGGTGCGGCTGAAAACAACGAGGGTTCACTCTCGTCCTTTTTCTCACAGTAGGTTTCCCACTAGTCCTTGACGTGTGGGGCGGATTTGAGAAGTGCAAAAGTAATATTTTCCTGATTGGAAAAGTCATGAACTGAAAAATATCCTTCCAACAGATTTCACCATTTACCTACAGTGTCTACATCTATCAGGCATTCGAATATGTGAATATCGAAGTTAACTTGTACCTTAAAAGGATTGGCGCCTCCAGAGTGGCTGCTGGATGAAGATGCATCACCTGTGGGTAGCCGTCAAAGGATCTGGGAAAATTTATCCATCGTCGTGTCCCTCTGTTGCTCGAGGGATTCCTTGAGCAACATTTTGAAAGGATCTCCTTCCCCCTTGTCTTTATTTTCTTCCGCCATGGGAGGTTGTCGGGTTTTGTGAGGCTAGTCTTGCAATGGTTCAACTAGATCAAGCCATAACTCCTTATACCCTAACCTCGATGGGGACATGAAAGATAAATAGATAAAGAGTAGACCGCTTGGACACCGCTGATCCGGACGTAAACATGAACACAACAACTTATAGATATAATCATAAACACATATATGTAAAAGAAAAACACTTCATTTCTTTAATAGAAAAATATTGAACTATGCTTACAAAGAGAATGGAAATAAGATAGCTCGGGCAATGGTAGCTTATCTCTGAGAAGAGATGTGGAGGCTACATGCCTCTGAACTGTGTTAAAATGAGGCTCAAGGGCCTATTTATTATTGGAAAACATGGGAAAACCCTAAACAACCAAAACCGTAACCCCACGAGATGTAACACTAAGCGTTTGTGGGCCCCGTTGGGGTTAGTTGGGCAACCAACTTCCCAGGGTCATAACTTGGTCATATTATCTTTGTTTGGTGCATATGATACCTTGTTGGAGACGTCTCCCTAAGTACTATAGGTTTTGATGTTGTTTAGGGGGTCAAAATTGCTCAGGAAGTTCAGGACCCGAAAAACTGCTAAAAATAGTAAATGCTGAAATGAACGAGGAAACAGATGAAAATGACTGGGGGGTCAAGGTGGAATAGGCAGGTGGACATATAAAATTGGCCCTGAAAGACAAAATTCGAAACATGAGGATGCAAAAAATGACACTATTCCGCAGTATCTCTCTAGGTTTACACAAGTTTGAGATGAGCTTGAAGGGGTCGGGTTGAATGTAGCCATACAATGATCTAGTAAGAGTAGCTCTTCTAGGCCTTCCAAAATCATGGCACAACTACCAAGACTCTATGAATGGAAGGGAAAAATACAGGATTGGGAAAGGTTGTGGTCTGATTTGGTTCAAGAAGAGTTTACGAGAAATAAAAGAGATGGGACATCATCCAAAGCTGAGGATGAAGAGAATTTTTCCTTGGTTGGAAATGGGAAGAAGGGAAAAGGGAAGAAGACCTAGAGAAAACCTAAGCTCAACCAAAATAATGGCAAGAAGAAAGACTTGAGCAAGATAAAATGCTTCCACTGCCATGAATATGGGCACTATGCAACAAAATGTCCACATAAGAAGTTTAACAAGAAGCCTTCAGGAGGAGGAGCAAGTGAAGCACTAGCTTCACAATTCAAATTAGACTTCACCCTAATAGCATGCATGACCAAAACTATTATGGGGAGTGTGTGGTACCTTGATTCTAGTGCCTCATTCCATATGATAGGGTGCAAGGATTTTTTCAGTAGCTTGGAGGAGAAGGATCTCCAAATGCATATCAAATTGGGGGATGATGGGAGGTACAATGTTATAGGAATTGGTACTATCACCTTTGAGAGGGAGAAAGCCTCTCCTCTTTGCCTCAAAGATGTTATGTTTGTATGTGGGTTGAAGAAGAACCTGATCTCTATATAATTATTGGAGGATCATGGCTATGATGTTATTTTCACTAAAGGGAAATATTTTTTAAGACTAGCTATCGGGCAAGTGAAGCAGATTGGAGTTCGAGTCAAGAATTTATACAAACTTGAGGTGGGAGATTGTGCTGCATTGACTAGCAAGGTAGAAAAATTACAGAGTCGAGATGTTGGAGAACTTTGGCACAAGAGATTGGGTCATCTACACCATGGTGCCTTAAAAATCATGCAAAAATTTACCACCAATATCCCTAAAGGCTCTTTTGACCAGCAGGATGTCTATAAGGGTTTCACATTGGAGAAATATGGAAAATCCACTTTCAATGGTCAAGATAGTAGACCAGATGTAATATTGGAGCAAGTCCACTCTGATGTTTGTGTACCCTTTTCTACAGCCTCTACTGCAAAACATAAGTCCTATGTTATTTTTATTGATGATTTCTCTAGAAAATGTTGGATCTTCTTCATGCGGAAGAAGCATGAAGTTTTCTCAAAATTTATTGAATTCAAAGCATTGGTAGAGAAGGAGAATGGGAATAAAGTGAAGGCCCTCATGAGCGACAATGGAGGTGAATTTGTTTTGCATGCCTTCAAGGAATCTATGCGAAGGAAGGTATTTGAAGGGAACTAATAGCACCACATAACCCACAACATAATGGGGTAGTTGAGAGGAAGAACAGGAGAATAGTGGGAGCAACAAGGGCCATGTTGCATGATTATGGGCTACCACTGCATCTATGGGTAGAAGCATGCAACACAACAATCTACTTGAAGAACAAGAGTCCTCATAGAATACTTGGTATGATCACACCAGAGGAAGCTTTCTCTAGGAGAAAGAATGATGTGTATCATTCCATAATTTTTGGAGCTTCATTTTATTGTCATGTGCCCAAGGATTCAAAGAATAAACTCGATCCTACAACAAAGTTGGGAGTTTTTGTGGGATACACTGAAACTTCACACAATTACTGGGTGTATTTACCTTCACTGAGGATGATAGTTGTAAGGAGAGAAATCAAGTTCGATGAGGACAAGGCTATGATATGCTCTCTGGAATGAGAGTTGATTATCCCACCAAAGTAGGTGCATTTAGCTCCAAAGGAGGAGACTCAGGATGAGATTTAGGAGGTTGTGGAGTGGACAGGAAGCAGAGTGGAGGCACCCAATCTACCATAATCTTCTAGAGAGGAGAGAAAGAGAACCAGAGAAGCTAATAAATTGTTGTAGGATGCTAGGGAGAATGTGGGAATCCCCACATCACAACATAGGTAGAGGAGGTCACCTGATAGGTACAATGGTTACATGGCTCTCATGACAGGACTCACTGAGACAAATCCTTCCTCATTTGAAGAAGAAATTTCTCAACCTGTTTGGGTTGATGCCATGGTGGAAGATTACAAATCCATCATGAAGAACAGTGTATGGGAGGTGGTGACGATACCTTAAGGGAAATCAATGGTTGGTTCCAGATGGATCTACAAAGTGAAGAATGCAGTTGATGGGAGCATCGAGAAGTACAAGACTAGATTTGTGGCCAAAGGATTCTCTCAAATAGAGGGAGTGGACTATGAGGAAACTTTTGAACCAGTTGCAAGATATTCCTCAATCAAATCTATTCTAGCATTGGTTGTGCAAATGGGGTGGAAAATCCACCAGATGGATGTGAAGACTACCTTTCTCAATGGTGTGGTTGAGGAGGAAATTTACATAGAGCATCCAAAAGGATTTGAGACATATGATTGGGATTCACATGTGTGTAGACTCAAGAGAGCAATGTATGGTCTCAAACAGGTGCCCTGAGCATGCTATAGTCGGATTGACAATTATCTCAGTGGATTTGGCTTCACCAAAAGTGAAGTAGATGTGAAAATATATCACATTGTGAAAGATGGGAAGTTTATTATTCTTGTTCTATATGTTCATGATTTAATATTGAAAGGTGACGAGCAGTTGATCTGCTCTTGCAAAGAGGATCTTGCAAGGTTTTAGGTAAAATTGACTCGTAGTTAGAGTAAAGGTTGACCAGAACAATGGTGGTTTTGGGACGTGTGGTATTATGTACCCATGGTATTGCATGTAATGGAGCCTATAAAATGTTGGGAACACTTCATTTTAATGCAAGCCAACAAGGTGAGAAGTGAAGGCTCACTTGGCTGGGCTGGCTAGGGTTTTGGCCAAGGCCAATGAAATTTCATTGAATTGGGTTTTCCCCAGAGTTGGGGTTTTCCCAGGGAAAATATTTTGTGCATTGTGTATGTTTATTATTGTTGTTGTGTTAATGTGTTTCCTCTCAGTAATTTTTTAATTATCTCTGAGGTTTATTTTTCTTCATGTGGTATCAAAGCCAAAGGTGGACTAGGTGTAGGTTTTGGCTTTAGAGGGACGCCTTTATAGCCAAAGTTAACCTGGACTCTTTATGAGAGTGGGATGATAATGGCTCTGAGGTTGAATTTGTAGAACTATAGTTGAAAGTTTTTTTTCCAGGAGATCGAACTAGTTTCAAAGGATGCATGGCTATATTAGACTATGGAAAAATCTACGAGGTAGTGTATATTCCCTAGCTAACGAAAAATTGACTAGATTCAATGGAAAATCAGTAGAAGGGGCATGTTCAATGGGTGAAGAAGTTGCGAGAAGTGGTTGAGTTCTAGCAATTATAATTTTGTGCATTGTTGGATCAGGCTTAAGAGATGTGAAACATGGAATCTCGCTAAAAAGCTTCATGCGACCATCAAGGATTTTGTATAACGCATAGATGAGAAATGGCATGACATCAAGCAGTTGCGAGGGAAATTTTCTAGCATTTTTGGCTAGCAGAAAGTGCCAAGGTGGAGGCATAATTCCTCTAGGATGAGTTCTGCTATAGGTGGAACAACGGGGCGCATTGGAAAATTTAAGATGTTGCTTCATGTTTCAAGGGATGAAGGCCAGAAAGAGCTATGAGGAGGTGGTGTTGAAGAGGATAATAGATGCAAATGACCAACATTGGGCATGGTATGTTCTTCCAGACAAGGGCACTGAGGACATTTCCGATTGGCTACGATTTGGTGTGAATGGCGAATATTAGTTGATTCTTGAACAACTGACACCCAAGCTAGCTAACAAACAATGGGAAGATAAAGATCAATGTGGCCGAGGCACTGGACACAACTAGGCTAGAGAATGGGCAATCGAGTCAACTCTAATGGTTGTGAATTTGGGTCCACTGAGTGGCAGGGTCACCAATGAATTTCTGGCGCACAAATCCCAAGTTTTATGACCTGTGATTTCAATTTTCAAGGCATTGGATGAATTTGTTGGTGGAATTCATAGATTTCTAGTTATTGTGGAGGCGCGTAGATGGTGGCTGTAGAAGTGGTTTTTGCGAGAAGCAAGGTTAAAAAAAATTGTTCAATGTAGACAAAGTTGGTGGCATTGGCGACACTGACATAAATACCAATGGAGGAATTATGCATGTAGAATTTCCCACTGTAGATCACCAGATAATGCAATATACTAAAGCAAAATACTTGATCTACTTCTACAGACAAACTTGCGGAAGCTTAATCGATTTTGAGCAAGATCAAATAGAACACATATAACAGAGAATGAGAAATCAATCACACATGAACACAGAAGAATAATCTAGGGAAAGCCTCAGCTAAAAACCCCGATCTCTGTATTATCATACAAGTGGAAATATGTCCGAATTACACAAAGCTTTAGCTCACAAGCTATCCATATCTCAGTACAATCCCTCAATGCTGCTCATAGACTGAATAGACACAACATATGCCTTCCTTTTGTCCTCCAAGCCTCCTATTTCCTTGCGCAGTTTCTCCTGGGTCCTCTAGCTGCCACTTGTGTGAACCTCTCACACAACTCACCAAACTCAGAAGTAACTACGCAATCTCCAAGGAATGAATTCCTTCGGCATGCAAGAGATATCCTCAATGGAATATTCCTGCAACTGATAGTACACTGGCCCATCATCTGATCTCAACTAGGTCTCTGATTGAACTGACATGCATGAGTTATTTATGAGAGAATATTCAATTATCTGAAGTGCAACAGTTACATGCATGCATGCATTAACTAACTGAACTCACAATCAGTTCCACAAACTATTGGAACTAATCTAACTGGACTTAACTCAGTTAACTGAGCTAGCTAATTACAACTCAAAGTACAACTCATCCTGATCTCCTTAATCAAGGGATAACTTCCTCAATCAAAGGGATAATTGTTGCATGACTTCACAAAGAATTCATGTTTGATTTTCTCCAACTAATTAAATCAAGATGAATTAATTAATTATTTTTCAAATAGCTGCTAAAATCAAATTCAAATTTTAATTCTCAATTTTAGTTCAGGGACTAACCAAAATTGGAATGTATCCCGAAATTCTATTTATAGTAGTTCTATTTTTAGCATTTCTTGTTGCTATTTTCAACACTCCCTCTCAACAAGAAAGGGATTATCAGTCACCCCAATCCTGTCTCTGTGGAACTCGAACTTGCATTTTGACAATACCTTAGTCAAAATATCTACATCCTATTCCTCGGTCGAAACATACAACAACAACATGATCCTCTTCACCACAGAGTCTCGAGGATGATGATACTGAATATCGATGTGCTTGGACCTGTCATGAAATACTAGATTCTCAAAGAGTTTGATACAACTCTGATTATCGCAGTAGATCACAGTGGATCCATCCTCTGACCAAACAATCCAACGAGATTTTTCCGCATCCAAATGGCCTCACATGCTGCCTGACTGGCAGCCATGTATTTAGCCTCTGCTGAGCTAAGTGCAACTGACCTCTATCTCCTGTTGTACCAAGAAATTGCAGTTGAACCAAGGTTGAAAATTCCTCCTGAAGTGCTCTTCCGGTCTGATGGACTCCTTGCCCAATCTGCATCTGTGAAGCCTGAAGCTTCACTCCCTCTGTCCGTTTATACCAGAATCCATAATGAGATGTGACTCTGAGGTATGTCAGCACATGCTTCGTTGCCTTCCAAAATAGTTGGGCATGCTGAACCATAGCTTGACTCAGCTGGTTCACCACAAAGCGCAAATCTAGTTGTGTGTTCACTAGATACATCAATGAACCAACAAGTTGCCGATAAACAGTAGCAGCTACTACCTCATTTGAAGTAGCATCCTCCTTCCTCCAGTTACCAGCTAGAGGAGTCTACATGGGCTTGCACTTCTCCATGTGGAATCGCCTGAGTATCTCATTGGCATACTTGCCTTGAGATACAAACACTTCCCGATCCTTCTGCCACACTTCCATGCCTAGAAAGTAGTGCATAAAACCCATGTCTTTCATCTCGAACTCTCTTGCAAAGTCCTCCTTGCAAGACTTGATCAACTGATCATCACCTGTCAATATCAAATCATCAAAATAAAGAACAATGATCAATGGCTTACCTTCTAACATGATGTGGTAAAGGTTCGCATTTGCTTCACTCTTGGTGAAACCCAACCCGGCGAAATAGTTGTCGATCCTAGTGTACCAAGCACAAAGTGCTTGCTTCAACCCGTATAAAGTCCTCTTGAGTCGGCACACACGCGACTCACAATCGAAGGTCTCAAAACCTTCCGGCTGCTCAATTTACACCTCTTCCTCAATCTTTCCATTGAGGAACACAATCTTCACATCCATTTGATGGATCTTCCAACCCATCTGAGCTGATAGTGCCAACATCGATCTGATAGATGAGTACCTTGCTACAGGAGAAAAAGTCTCATCGTAGTCAATCCCCTCGACTTGTGAGAAACCACAGGCAACAAACCTTGTCTTATGTTTCTCAACACTACCATCAACTACCTGCTTTACCATTAGGAACTCACCACTGACTTGTCCACCGGTCTTGGGACAACATCCCAAACACAGTTCCGAACGATGGAGTTGCACTCCTCCACCATAGCATCAACCCAGAATAGTTGCTGCACTGCTTCCTCGAATGATGAAGGTTCGGACTCTATAAACTCCCCAACCAGGGCCATGTAACCAGTGTACCACTCAGGTGACCTCCTCTATGTGCACTGAGAAGATGGCTGTCCCACATTCTCTCTCGCATCCAGCATCAACCTGTCAGCTTCCCTTGAGCGTTTCCGCCCATCTATGGAAGACTCTGCATGAGTGGATTTCTCCACTCCCGGATCCTCTACATGCGGCTGCTCCGCATCAGTCTGAGGCTCCTCCTCCTTAGGAACTAAAAGTTCCTCCTCTACACGCAACTTGAGCTCCCTCTCAAGTGATACTTGCATGGCTTTCTGCTCGTCGAACTTCAGATCTTTGCGTACCAATTTCCTCTGATTGGTAGGCAAGAACACCCAATAGTTGTGGGGTGTATTAGTGTACCCCACAAGTATTCCCAACTCAGCTGTTGGATCTAGCTTCTTCTAAGCATCTTTGGTCACATGGAAATAAACTGATGATCCAAAGATCTTGAAGTGACTCACATCTGGTCACTTCCCGGAAAAGGACTCCATAGGTGTCTTCATTCCCAGTATACGATGCGGGCTTCTGTTCTGCAAGTATACTGTTGTATTTCATGCCTCAGCCCACAAATGAAGTGGTAGGCTTTGGTCATGTAGCATCGCTCGAGCTTCTCCCACAATCAATCTGTTCTTCCTTTCGGCCACCCCATTCTGCTATGGGTTATGGGGTGCCGTCAACTCCCATTTAATTCCTTCTGTTGTGCAAAAGTCCTTAAACTATTGGGAGACATACTCTCCACCATTGTCGCTATGCAAGGCTCTTATTTTATTTCCAGATTCTTTCTCTGCTAAGGCTTTTAACTCACAAAACCTTGAGAAGGTTTGATCCTTCTTCTGCATACAGTAGATCCAACATCTACAAGAAAAATCTTTAATAAAAATAACATAGTACCTCTGTTTAGCGGTGGAGGCTGTAGAGAATGATCCACACACATCTATATGAACTCGCTCCAGGATTTCTCCAGCTCTATTATCTCGATCCTGAAAGGAAGATTTCACATACTTACCCAAGGTACAACCTTTGCATGTATCCATTTGCTCCAGTTTTCCCTTGGGAAGTCCGGTAGAAATCTGCTGCATGATCTTCAAGGCCCCATGGTGCAAGTGGCTCAATCTTCTATGCCATAGCTCGCCAACATCTTGGCTCTGCACCAACTCTGCTTTGGAACTCAATGTAGCATAGTCGTCTACCTCCAACTTGTATAGATTCTTTATTAGAATCTCAATCCTCTTGGTCTGTCCAGTGTCGATATGCGTCAGGAATGCCTTTCCTTTGCTAAAGACTACATCATAGCCTTTGTCTTCCAGCATAGCGATGGACACAAGATTCTTCTTCATACCCGATACATACTTTACATTAGTCAAGGTGAGAGGAGCTCCATGCTCCCTCAGAAACACAACGTACCTTCACTTGAAACTCAGTACTTTCCATCATCACCCATCTCGATCTGCATCTGGAAATTCTTCTCCTCCAAGGTACTGAAAAGATTCTTGTCACCGGTCATGTGGAATGAAGCTCCAGTGTCCATCCCATCATCGATGAAACCATGTATGCGATGAGGGTGAAATCCAATTCGAACTGTGAGGCCAATGCCTCACCATATGATCCCTTCGAGGATCCCTTCTTGGATTTATTTTGTGTAAAATTTGTAGCATAATGGCCCACCTCATGACAATAAAAGCATCTCACTTTCGATTTGTCAATCTTCTTCCCACCATGGGAAGAACTGGATTTGGAATGGGACACCTTCCCTTTCCCTTTCCTCGCCTTACTCGCTAAGGCTAGATTTTCTTCATCATCTTGATTTGATGAAGATCCATCTCTGGTGCTTCTTCTAATCTCCTCCTGCATCAGATCTGACCAAAGTCGTTCCCAATATGGCAGTTTCTCTCTTCCATTTACCGAGTCTTGGTAGCTATGCCAGCTCTTAGGAAGACCGAGGAGAGCAAGACTCACCATGTCATCATCGACTGTCATGATCCCTACACTTCCAAGCTCATCCCTACAGGTGGTGAGCTTGTTCAGATATGTAGAGATCGTGTCACCCTTTTCACACTTGATTTTCCGAAGCTTGTCTTTTAGCGCTAGCTTCCTTTTATCGTTGTTGTTCTGATATAGATCCTTCAATGTTTTCCACATTGAAAACGGTGTCTCCTTCCCATGGAGATTCGAGACTATGTGGTCTCGAACTCCCTCCAGAAGAATCCTCCTTGCTCTAGCCACACATTTCTTCCATTCCGCAAATTCTTGGGCATTAGTAGCTACTAGCTTGGGGAATTCTTGATCAATGAAGTCCTTCAAACCGTTGTCTTCTAATACCGCTTCCATGCAATCCTTCTAGGCTATATAATTTGAACTACCATCAAGGGCATACTCGAGTCTCAAACCGTTGAAAGCCATTGGTGAAATTTGAGATGTGATAAGAATTCGAATTCTATAATCAGGAACTTCAAACTTCAAACTTCTCCCTTCTTTGTATGTTGTTCTTCGCTTTGATCACCTTTGCTCTGATACCATGTAGAATTTCCCACTGTAGATCACCAGATAATGCAATATACTAAAGCAAAATACTTGATATGCTTATGCAAACAAACTTGCGGAAGCTTAATCGATTTTGAGTAAGATCAAATAGAACACATAACAGAGAATGAGAAATCAATCACATGTGAACACAAAAGAATACTCCGGGGAAAACCTCAGCTAAAAACCATGATCTCTATATTATCATACAAGTGGAAATATGTATGGATTACACAAAGCTTTAGCTCACAAGCTATCCAACTCTCAGTACAATCCCTTAATGCTGCTCATAGACTGAATAGAAACAACATATGCCTTCCTTCAGTCCTCCAAGCCTCCTATTTCCTTGCATAGTTTCTCCTGGGTCCTCTGGCTGCCACCTGTGTGAAATCACCTCTCACACAACTCACCAAACTTAGAAGTAATTGTGCAATCTCCAAGGAATGAATTCCTTTTGCATGCAAGAGATATCCTTAATGGAATATTCCTGCAACTGATAGTACACTATCCCATCATCTGATCTCAACTGGGTCTCTGAATGAACTGACATGCAAGAGTTATTTATGAGAGAATATTCAGTTATTTGAAGTGCAGCAATTACATGCATGCATGCATTAACTAACTGAACTCACAATTAGTTCCAAAAACTGTTGGAACTAATCTAACTGGACTTAACTCAGTTAACTGAGCTAACTAATTACAAGTCAAAGTACAACTCATCCCGATCTCCTTAATCAAGGGATGAATTCCTCAATCAAAGGGATAAATGTTGCATGACTTCACAAAGACTTCATGTTTGATTTTCTCCAACTAATTAACTCAATGAATTAATTAATTATTTTTTAAACAACTGCTAAAATCAAATTCAAATTTTAATTCTCAATTTTAGTTCAGGGACTAACTAAAATTGGAATGTATCCCGAAATGCTATTTGTAGCAGTGCTATTTTTAGCATTTCTTGTTGCTATTTTCAACAATGCAGAGGTAGGTTGTTTACTGGGAGTGTAAGCCAACACATTGTGGAAGTGTTTGGTTAATTCCCAAAAGAACGAGCATGAGTTTCACTATAGATGAAATATGAGTCAATTAGTGGAGTTGGTATTCAGTCATGAGCCATATGGCACAGGTGGAGATCTTGAGTCTTGCATCTGAATCAAGGTTGGTGTTCAAGTCCAAGATTAGGGACCTCTGGTGTGCCCACTTGAAAATGTTAATGTGAGCAGTGATATGCTCAGTGGATTGCAGAGAGTCAATACAAGGCGACAATAAGAGAGTATCAGACTCATTGAGTGCGAATACAAGAGGATGGAAGATAACAACAATGAAAAAAAATTAATTATTATTATAATGGATTCATAAAAACTTTATTGCATGTAAATGGACATATTGTTGTAAGACCTGGTAAGGCATGCATACCTCTGGGAAATCACCAGTACAGTCTGGGTTATACCTAGGTGATAGGGGGATGTCGAGTTAACATATACCCTGGTATAAACTTTAAGGGGGGTAAGGGCCAGAGTGAGCAAGGTTGGGATGGCTCACTTGGCTAGGTTGGATGGATTTAGTCAAGGATCCCCATGTCATGTTTAAGGGGGGAATATTAGGTAAAGTTGACACGAAGTTAGAGCAAATGTTGACCAGAACAGTGGTGGTTTTGAAGCATGCGGTATTTTGTACCCATGGTTTTCTGCCTATGGTATGGCATGTAATGGAGCCTATAAAGGTTGGGAAGACTTCATAGTAATGTAGGCAAAGGAGGTGAGAGGTGAAGGCTCACTTGTCCGAGTTGGCCAGGGTTTTGGTCAAGGCTAATGAAATTTCATTAAATTGGGTTTATCCTAGAAGTTAGGGTTTTCCTAGGGCAAATATTTTGTGCATTGTGTATGTTTATTATTGTTGTTGTGTTAATTTATTTCCTCTCGATAATTTTTAAATTATCTCTGAGGTTTATTTTTCTTCACAAGGGAATTCGAGATGAAATACATGGGCCTCATGCATTATTTCCTCAGGCTTGAAGTATAGCAGGATGATGGTGAATTGTTTGTGTCTTAAGGAAAGTATGCTACCAATATATTTCAGAGATTTCACATAGAGAATTGTAAGCCCATGGACACACCTCTAGCTACAAACTGGAGGAAGGAGTATGCTTCTTCAGGTGAGGAAGTTGATGCCACCATTTACAAGAAACTTGTGGGTTCAATGATGTATCTTGTGAACACATGATCCAACAAGTGCTATGCAGACAACCAACTTAACCAAGCTATGGCGAGGCCTACCATATTATATCGGAATGCAACCAAGCATGTGTTACGGTACCTCAGGGGCACTACCCAGTATGGAGTATGGTATATATGGACAGAGGGAGTGAAATTTCAAGGCTTCACCAATGTAGATTGGGCAAGCATTCCATCCATTAGGAAAAGTACATCAGGTATAATCTTCAGTGTTGGGTCTGCAACTATTTCCTAGTACAACCGGAAGCAGAGATATGTGGTGCTCAAATCAGCAAAGGTTGAATACATGGTTTCAAGCCAAGAAATAGGTGAAACACTTTGGATGAGGAAAATACTTGTGGGACTATTCAATTAGGAGATGGATCTGACAATTATATATTGTGATTGCATTAAGCTCTCTGAGAATATGGTATTTCATGGCAGGTCCAAGAACAGTGATATCCAATATCATCATGTGCAAGAATATGTGTAGAGGAGAATTATGTTACTACAGTACATTCCAACTGAGGAGCAAGATGTTCACATCTTGACAAAGGCGTTTTCAAGAGGTAAATTCAAATTCCACAGGTGCAGGATAGGGGTGGTGGAAAATCCATTTCTTGCTAAGAGGGAGTGTTGAAAAAAATGTAGCAAGAAAGGCTGAATTTGAATTTAGCCTTAGCAAAATTGAGTAAACCAAATTTTAACACCAATAAGACAACTTGGAGGCAGTTAACTAATGTGACATGGATCTTGTCACTCAGTTATCTTAGTAAATTTGAGTTAGAGGGCCTAGAGTTTAGTTATGTATGTGTGATTGCTAAATTTTAGTAATCCAGTTCATTTATTTTTAGTTGTATTCAGTTAATTGAGAGTCAATTGGAGGTCAGAGGTGCAGTGGGATAATAGTCTAACGTAGAGATCTGTCAGTTAATTGATTAATCAACCCAAAATAGATAGTGCATGCAAGGAATTTGAATTCCTCAGCTAAATTGGAGATGACAAGGCAGTGTATGATCTAGGTGGATATTGGTGGCCACCTGCCTATTCCACTTGGACTCCCAATACTGTCTTGCTCAGTTTTTCGGTTTCCTTAATTGTAGCACAGTTTATTATTTTTGGCAGTTTTTGGGTCCTAAACTTCCAAAGTCGTTTTGAGGCCCTAAACGACATTTTTAGGGAAAACTCTAGCCTTCTCTTGGAAATCTTCGAAACAAGGTATTATGAAAGCCAAACGGAGATCGTATGCCAAAGTTACGACCCCGGGAAGTTGATGTACCAATTTACCCAAACGAGGCCCACAGTTTTGGCGCTTCATCTCCTAGGGTTAGGTTTTTCGATGTTTAGGGTTTTCCATTGTTTCTCAATAATAAATAGGCCTTTGAGCCTCATTGTAACACAGTTCAAAGGCATGTAGCCGCCACATCTCTCCTCAGAGATAAGATAACATTGCCTGAGCTATCTTATTTCCATTTTGTTTGTAAGCATAGTTCAGTATCTTTCCATTAATGAAGTGAAGTGTTTTCTGCCACATCTTTGTGTTTATGATTATATTTCTAAGTTTTTGTGTTCATGTTTAACTTCGTATTAGTGTAACATCAGTTGTAAACTATTTTTTAGTGTATAGGTGTTACACGCAGTCAGTGATTAATCCTTGGGAATTATGCAATCAATTTGGAGGAAATTCCTATTTTTTAGGGGATCATTTCCTCAGGAATTGTGCAAGGAAATAGGAGGCTTGATGAGAAAATAATTGGCTAAGTGTTGTCTAGATTTTCTCATTGAGCAGAGAGAACAATTATTCTTTTGCAGTTTGAGCTCAGATTTGGAGATAGAAATTCCAATAGTTTCTCTATTCATATGATTAATGCAAAGAGGCTTGACGGGTTTTTACGAGTTGCATTCCCTTAGAAATCACTATGTGTTTTTGGGTTTTCTTATTTCATGTCTATGCATGGTGTTCTAAATTGTGATTTTAATTCCGCAGATTAGTAGAGTAGAATTGTGTCTCTTGTTTTTGGGTTGAAATATTGATCAGTTGCAATTTCTATCAAATTTCTACACTTAACACATGGTAGAATGTGACCCTTGCCAAGTGTTGACCTACTTTATTGATTCTTAAAAGGGTTGAGGCTAGCTCTCTATCTTTCAATGTTGTTTGTTGAACCAAGGTTTTAATGAGGATGTTAGAATATCCAATTAGGATCAATGATTTAATATTAGAGTTTACTACAAAGAGAATACCCTATAATACCACATAGGATTCAACCTAGTTATTGGTTAAATATCTAAGGCCCAAGGAAAAGGATTATTCCTATTTTCCCTTACCCCTCGCTCCTACCACCCTTGAGTTTCCATTTGATGCTCCACAAAGAAAAGAACATGTGACTTGTGCTTTAACCACCATTTAGTGAATTCCCATTCTCCTATTGAGACTTTCCATGAAGTACTATTGTGTGGGTTGTGCTTGAATACAATGTGGTCCTAGTTTTAATATAGTACATTGGTTAATCTAGGTCTCTTCTTCTCGATGTAATACTTGTTTTTTTTGCATTCCTCTTTCTTTCACATTGACATATTCTAGCACGTGACCTTTTTCTTAGTAACCACTGATTTGGGATTATCAAGATGTTGGCTAAAAATAACATTGTTGCAAGCTAGCCATATCTTCAAACACAAAAAAATTGGAAGGGTTGAGCAAAACCATATAAAAAATGCTTGTTATTAAGAGACATCCTACGGTTTCTACTCTAATGAAGGAATATGTTTCTCCAAGTACTATGCCTATGTATTACAAGGCTCACTCCTACATAGACACAAGACCATATTTATTTAGTAAAAGAGCAGTCAAAGAAAAGGTGACAAACATTTTCTTATGCCTCTTTGCATAAAACACATCTAAAGGGGACCTGGATTCCCCATTTTTGAATCTTGTTAGTTGTCTTAATTTTGTTGTGCACCACAATTGAGCATTTATTTTGGGGATTAAATCTGAGTGCCATACCTTATTTGACATAGTGGGGCAAGGGAGGGGGGGTATGGTTCTAGGGGAGAGGGAAATGGAAAATCCAATGCAAACATCCTTCTCTCACACTATAGCTTGAAAAATCCCAACCTCTTTAGTCCAAGAATTGAAGGTACCATGGAACACATCCTTTTAGATTGTCAAACAAGATCACAACAAGTTGCTTGAAAAGAAGACATAGTGAATTAGTCTTCCATCCTGGCAAGTGTCCAAAATGAGGGGAGTATTTTGGGATTTCAAAGAGAGTAATTAAAATCCTTTCATCCATCCAAGTTTTCAAAAGAAGGATATCATTTCTCCTTTCCAAAATCTAGTTTCCCATTACACTATCATGCCAATTTTAATGTCTTTTCCATTACAAGGGATCTAGCTAAGCTTTGAATGAATTAGTGGATTTTCAATTTTAAGAAGCTTCCAAATATGAGCTTCTCTCTAGTTTTGTAGATTGCCTTCAATGCAACTTTTATGGTTTCCACTGAAATATTTTCTCCATACAATTTGCTTCGACTAGTTTGGCTTACCTATGATTAGTATCCAAACAAGTTTATCACCAAGAGCTAAATTCATAAGGGATGAATCTTTTATTCCTAACCATCACCTATCCTTGGGATCCCTTACCACTTTTCAACTAGTTAATTGAAACTCTTTTAAGTTAGATTTCCTTCCTTGCTAGATGAATTTTATCATTTCTTGAGCAATATGTTACACTATCCCTAGAGGAGCTAACATAGATTAGCACTCGAATATAGGAAGAGTTGAGAGGATTGATTCTATCAGTATTATTCTTCCTATTCGGTTCAACCGTTATGAACCTCATTGATGAAACTTGGATTTGGATTTTTTAATAGTACTTTGTCAAGATTAAGTCGATGCGCTATTGAGAGACAACATTAGTCCTAATATTTAAAGGAGGACCATGTATCTTGGCATAGAAACAATATTATTTTGGATATATTTTGGGGAAGTTAATATATGATACTCTAGTTGAAAATCTAGGTCTTTTGGTTATTAAATTTACCCCTAGATGTGTTAATGAATGTGTCTAACATGGTCTCAAATCATTTAGCAATAATGGTGGAGATACCTCCTAATAGAATAGTATCATCAATAAATTGGGAGTGGTTCAAACTGCAAACACGTCAAACAATTCTAATTCCTATAAGGTTCCCTAACATCCTTTCAATTTCCAAATTTCAAATTGAGAGTTCAACCATGATAAGATAAAGGAGAGAGGAAAGAGGGTAGCCTTTCCTCAAAGAATAACTTTCTCAAAAGAAAGTTGTTGTTCATCCATTCACTAGCAGGGTGATCCACGGAGTTCTAACACTTGCAGAGGCCCACAGGATAAAAGGAGAAGTAAACCAAATTTACATAAAACTTGAAATATAAAACAATGCTTTACCCTGTCGAAGGAATTGAGCATATCGATTTTAATAATCACACCCTTTTCATTTTTGGATCATGTTACCTCTCAAACTAGCAATGAACCTAAAGGGGATACCTAAAGGGAAAATGATAGACCAAGGGAAACAAATGGAGACTTAGCCCACTGTCACCTGAGATAAGGCTCCCTACTATTTATGGAATTTCATCAATGGGAGGAGACCTGGTATACTATGGAGTCATCAATGAAGGATAAATCAATGAGTGGATGTGGAGTGACCCAAATGGTCCCTTTCAAGAAGAGGTTGAAGGATAGAACTTCGTTGCTTTCTAAGCAAGGTACAATGTATTCTAGGAGAGGAATGAGAGGATTGGAGGGTTAGGTTTAGGGGATATTATTCATGAAAGAGTTTCTCAATCCCTAAAATCATTATTGAAATTGGTATCCCGGATGTTTTTTGAAGAATTGTCTTTTCAAAGGAATGGGACCACACGAGACCAAGTGGACCCAACCTAGGTTAGGAGGTAAGAGTTTAGCAACCAATGATGTTCTTAACCTAGACAAGGTGGGGGAAAGGATCAAAGAAAGAATATTCACTCAAAGGTGTTGAATTGATCCTATGAGGCACTAACCTTGGGGATACTAGGGCAAAGTTTGATCTCAGAGCTAAGGCTTTTCTTTTCTCACAAATCCATCATCGGAATGGCTTCAAAATTAGAGGAGGCCTTGAGGATACACCAACGTAGGAGGGGTTAGGAGATCGAACTTTTTGAAGGGCTATTTTGTCGAGAAAATGATGCCCTAAGTGACCAAACTTGGCTAGATCTATGAAAAGGAAAAGAGTTGATTTTAGGTGACCACCTCTTGGTAGATCATTGCCTTGGTCTTGGGAGAATCCAGTCTATGATAAATATGAGTGAGGACCTTTGGTTCTTGGTCAAGGAGGTCTCAAGACCACTTCGCTAGCATTCTAGGTCAAAGAGAAGCAATCTCGCAGGTTTTATACTTTGATGTGCAAAAGATGATGGATTATCAAGATGAATTCATTGATATAATTACACCTAGGAGATTTCATTCAAATTACATGGTCCATACATTGAGAGATTCTATACATAGACAAAATTCCACAATTTAAGCAGTAAATGCATGCAACAATTAGCCCTAAAAATAGTGAAAATCCCTGTACAATGTATATGACAAAGTAAAACAAGAATATCATTAAAATCATGTAGTTACATGTAATAGAGTATATCCAACCATCCACAATTTGACAATAGAGAAGCTCCAAGACAAGATAAACCAAATCCACACATCAAAATTCATCCATAAAGCTCCAATCCATCCTCCAAGAAAAAGTGTGAAATTCTCAAGAGAGAGAAGAGATCCAATCCAAAGTGATGATGAGAAAATGAACTCATCCCAATTGTATTTATACACTAATATGGAGTTTGAATTATCCTCCTTGGTCTACATAAGCCCCAAAAATAAAATAATGTTCTAATAATCTAACTTTTGGTGACAAGCCCACCAAACTAGTTCACAAATGAAAGATTAAGCCTCTCAAGAGGTCAAATAATAGTCTATGCAAATCGTAGGGTCCTATAATAGGATTGATGAGGTCCATGTTTTCCATAATGAAGAGTAGGATCCTCAAAAGTGATGCACAAGGAGTTAAACATGTGGTGCTTCAATGGGTGTGGGGGCACAATAATAACCTCATGGGTCTCCATATAAGTCAAATATGCGTGTAGATCATCTGCAAGGGCTGATGATGGTGTATGGGATTCCATATTGTCCTACAAGTCCCGAGTCAGCTTCCAAGTGCATGGTACATCTATGGGGCTAGTTGGGAAAAGGTTAACCATGTGCATCTTCCTCGTCAAATGGGAGTATCTTGAGAATATTTGACCATCCTTGGGGATCCATGGAGTGTTGTCTACTACTGTGGAGGTCCATGGCTCTCAAAAAACACCCTACATGTGCCAATGGTGCCCTCTAGAGGACTAGGACCCCGTATATGGAGGCCAAACCCAAGATGGAGAGCATCTGCAATCCTGCATAAGATCTAATGCATCCTCTAGCCTTCTTGTACAACAAGTCATTTGGGAAATCAAGTAAATGAGCTTACCAACCATGGACCACAGGTGGGGAATTCATAATGGCATGCCCTTCCATAATGGGCTTTGGGTTGCACCAATGTCTCCTAAACTCCAAATGGGGTTAACCAAGTATCCTATTAGGTGGTTTCTACTTCTAAAGGGGATAATATGTTCAAGGTACATCCTTTAAAAGGTGGTGGCACGTGACAGATAGGTGAATGAAGTAGGCGATGAGAAGGGGCATCCATGGGCCACATGCTAGGGTACAAGGGTAACTAATAAAAGGGAAACCTATACTTGGGTTTATAATGTATAGGATGGAGCAATCATGGTACATGATGTGCCACGAACTTGATTTTTAGACCCTTCTTTATATCCCTTTTTCCTTTTTATGATTTTATTTGATTAACTACTTGGGGCTCAAGGGATAAGAAAATCATGCATAAGATATAATAGTGAATACCCCCTTTTAAGGTTGTGTGATTCATTGCCCACCAGGGGTTGGGACAATCATGGGTTCCTATATGATGAAGGAGGCTCATAGAACCTATAGGAACTAGGGTGATGGCCATGATGATGGGGTACAACTCATGTATTAGCTTTTTCCCACATGCTAAATGTGTTTGTCCCGACTTTTTTTCATTTTGTGGTATATTTTCCTATTGAATGTGGCCAAATATTGTTTTGTCTTTCTTTTTGGCTGCATCAACCTCTGGGGCATCATTCTAGGCCTGACCCAAGGTGTGGGTGAGGGGAAGGGGCGAGTTAACCTTATGTGGACCGAGGTTGGAGAAATGATGAATGGGTAATAGTGAGTGGAAAGAGGGTAATATAAGTGGATAAGGGAGCGGGACCATGCAACCGAAATTGGGGTTTCCTGTGAAATGCCATCCCTAAAGCCAAATGGTCAGTAAAATAGATCCCACAAGACTAGAATGCAAGGTTAATATCCACAAGGAGTTTAGGGGACAAGGGCACCCTAACCCATTCTTTTCGCTGAATCCCCCCATTAATCCATGCCCAGAAGTGCCCATGATAATAAAACTACAATAATCAATTATCAAATGACAAGGTATACCTTTAGGTTTGGGAGGCCCACCTTCAAACATACGATCATGGAGGACGGGCAAGGGACCACATGGTCGGGTCAAGTAGTTGAGAAATGCCACAACAAGCTAGCTGGTGGTTGCAAAGGGCTACTGGTTGCTGGTTGAGGACCATCTTGGAGAAAAAAAAATATCCTAGGAATATCACCCACAAAATGGTGGGTAACATATCCATTGGAGTGAATACCTTTTTTGACCATGACTATGTTGTCAACTATTTGTCTCCTCTCCATGAATCCCCCTTCGATTTTTAGAGATAATTTTTTATAGAACCCTTTTTAACTTGATAGCCATTATCTTGGTCATGATCTTGCATGATTTATTACATATAGAAATTGGTTGTAATTTGGAGAAAGAGGATGGTTTGGCTTTGGGATGAGGGGTATAAAGTATGAGTTAGTATTTCCTCCTAGCTTGCATGATCTATGAATATGTTGTAACATTTATTTCAGATTATATTTGATCAGATTCCAAGATACTTTGTATAAGTGAATGGTGAAATTGTCTTGTCTAGGGGCCTTGTTTGAATCTAGACTCCAGATTGCTTGGGATATTCAATTTCTTCTATTTCCTTAGGATCTCGATATGATATTAAGGGGATATAATATTTGGATTATGGCTTAGCATGGTTGTAATTTCCTCAACATCTACTCCATATTGCTTAGTGTATAATGATTCAAAGTGGCTCTTTGTAGATTCCTTGATCTCCTAAAAGTTGAATATTTTAGAGCCATCCTACATGATGATTTATTTGACATTGTTTTCTTTGCATTCTTGCTTTTTATTGATGATGGAAGAAAATTATTTCTATCCCTAGACCTAAACCAAAGACTCTTCGACAAGCTGTTGCATTCTTATTTATCTTTGAGTACCTTATGAAGCTTCTGTTATATCATATTTTTATAATATCACAATTCAAAAGAAACTTCCTCGGATTCCATTTTAGCTTGCATTGAATTAAGCTGACATTGGAAATTCTCTTTCTCAACTAATAAAGGGAAGACATATAATTTCACACGTGACCTTTACCTCCTTATGCTTTTTCTCCCATATAAAGACAAGTGAGCCATAATTCCAATTTTGTCAAGCCTTTGCCATAGGATGTTGGAACCACAAATGATTGAAATAGAAAAGAATCCAAAACTCTAGCAAGTCCGTCATGGGAAACATTATGGGCTTGTGGTTAGAAGTTGTATATAGAATAATATTTGAGTGACGAGGCATTCCTAAAGAAGAAAGTCACTATGCACTAAAAACCTATCAAGCCTTTGCACAATATGTGGCCGAATTCTTCCATTTGAAAAAGTACATTCACCTTTACTAGGCTTGATGTCAACCAAGCTCCTTTTAATGATAAAATCCTCTATATTTTCCTAAAATGAGTTCCTAGCCATACTACCTCCTCTCTTCTCCTTATTATTTAAAACCACATTGAGGTCTTCCCCTACCATATTGTGTTGAGTATGCTTTGAGTGTTTTTTAGCTAGGAGAGAGTTCCAATAGTAAAACTTCTCCTTGTAGTCTATTGGTATGTATAGGTTGAAGAGAGTTAAAAACATCCTTGGCATGTATACATTGAAGAGATTTAAACACCTCCTTGGAATGTCTATGTTGAAGATATCCCCTCCTATTATATTATGTTGAGAACACTTTGAGTTTTTTAGAGCGAAGAGAGAGTTCTAATAATATTCTTTCTCGTTGTATGTCATTGGCATGTATACATTGAAGAGATTTATATGCTTCCTTGATTGCTAATGAATCAAACTAGAGATAATTTGGTACTATCTTTGGAAAGAGAAACATAATTGCGAAAGGGAACTATTCATTGCATGTAGAGGCCCATTAAGGTTTCTCTTGAACTTGAAACTAAACATTGAATAATGAACCATTTCCTTTTTCATATATTTAAGTCTTCATAGGCCTTCATATTTGACTTCTGGATTAGAAGAATAACATGTTTTTTAGATTTAATTAAATTCCTCATGGGTTCTTCTTTATAGTGACTCCCAATTCCTCTACAGTTCTAGGAGATAATATTAATTATTACCACGGGATTCATGTCACATTATGATAACTTTCTAGCACCAATGTTCTTAACTATTTTGGTTGTAAACACTATTTATGTATTCGAAGTGTTGTGGGTTCCCATTGCCTTTTTCCCTATTTTCTGTTGCTTCTTATTTATCTTTGGCTAGATTCCATCCAAGTCTTTTGGGTAGTCTTTCCTCGTTATCACCCTCCTCTTTCTCTTTGTCTTTCATTTGTTGGGATTTCTTTATGGAGAGATGATATGTAAATTGTTGTGAATATTCCACTAGACAATTTGTCACAACAAATCTAATAAAATAACCTAAAATCTATACAATGAGGGTCAAATTCCTTCAAATTCTATTTTTTTAATTACTGGTCTTCTTCTTATGTGTGAAATAGATAAAATGTGGAAATTAGAGAAGAAAAAATACAATCACACACCATCCACAATGAACACAAACATTTACTCTAGGAAACCTTTATGTGAGGAAACCCAACTAAAAGATGAGGCCACTTTGCCCTCTTTTATATGGTATGGAAATACCATGAATACAAAGGATCATGCACTCTATATGGAATTCCTTAAGACCCTGTTGTAGTGGCTACAACCACCCTCCAAAATTTTGGCCTATATCCAATTTTGGAGCCTCTGAGAGTTTCACTTGATGATTGTATGCACTCGGGTCCACTCCATGAGCTCATGTGAATCTTTACACCACCTTGCTTCATCATTCCACCAAATATTTTACATGTTGATGTCACTGTCATGCTTTTGACCATGTTCTGGTCACATTCAAGGTCTTCGCTTCGTGTGTACATGTTGTGTTCGCTATGTAAACATCTGTCACACTCACACACAGAGTCACATACACTGTCACGTAAGCGTCGTCATGGTTGCCCAATGATCAATCACAAATGTCGCACTTGTCGCTCACACCATAGATCAATCATGTTAAGCATGTGTGTTTGGATGGTTTGAGTCGTCTCGTCGTCTAGTCATGTAAGTGTGTGTTCGCAAGATCATGTATTGTTGGCTTGATGGGGCCTGACCCAGGTTTGAAGTTATTTAGCCAAACAAATCCCTATACTACCGGCCCTTTCGGCAATAGCCCGCAGAGTGCAGACTGAGGTCTCCCCTGAAGTAGTATGGGGGGATGCTGGAACCAAGTTTTCGCACCCTTGAGATGTCTGAGGGGTCGATTTAGTCCAATTGTGAATATCTTCACGCAAGCTACTTTGCACACTTTCCTGACCTACGAGGCCTTCACGCCCTGTTATACTCACCTTGCGTAGCCCTAACCAAGGGATGAGGAGCTTTCGCGCTGCTAAAGCAATGATCTGCACTATTTCCCCAAGTTACATCGTAGATCTTACTTATCTTCTTATAACAATTAGTTATCTTTGCGTAAACCAGTACTTTATCCTATATTCACTTATTCAACACATTCATATAAGTTCGTGCATGAAATAAAAAGTAAACTTTCAATTCATATACAATACACTTTAATGCATAAAACAGGAAAAGATACACATAAATAATGTATGCTTCAATCGGTTACAGACTCAAACTACCCTGCGCACTCAGCTGCAGGGGTTCGCACACTCAGCTAGGGACTACTAGGTCTTTGTGCACTCAGCTGCAGGGGTTCGCGCACTCAGCTAGGGACTACTAGGTCTTTGCGCACTCAGTTGCAGCGCCTTCTCTTACTCTACGACCCAAAGACACGACTCAATGCTTCAACTAAGACTCAATTATTCATCATTAGATCTTACATGGGTCGATGTCCCTTTACACTTAGAGCCTTGCTCTATTTATACAATCCCATGGTCTGCAAACCATGGGTAGAATTCTCAAGCTGACATTACATTACAAAAGTAAGGGCGGACAACCCTATGTCTCAATTACAACTTCGCGCTCTTTGCCCACAAATCGCGGAGTCTTTACATCAGACTTAGTCAAAACTTGGGTTTTAAGCCCCAAAACTTGCCTTGGCGGGATCCCGCACCCAAAAGGCCCCAAAGAGACCCCCAACACAAACATCGTGACTCACCCTCGAGTCACTTTGTCGGTGCGGAGATCTTCAGGTGGAGACCTCCCAATTCTACTCGGACTACTGCAAGGTTGGCAGTGCACTAAGCAGCTACCTGTTGAATCTCCTGGATGCATTGTTCGGACACCACGGTATCTGAACTGCTACCCTGTATCTGCTCCTGTGTCCCTTGCATCTACACGAGCTTGCCTTCAATTAATGCTGTGATTATGAAGGCCTCGTCGATCCAAGGCTAGACACGCGCCTTCAAAATCACTTCTCTATGTCGCGTTGTGTCTACCTGCTCCTTAAGCGCTTTGGCCTGTTGCATCCGCGCGAGCCTCTATGTAAGGGCCACCATCTGCGCGGTCCCTTTGACATTGTCATACTGTTGTTGTAGCTCACACACTTCTGTTTCTAAGCATTGTATGTTCAGGTCCTCCTACAGAGTGGTGAGGACCTCGAACGATTCTTCCAACATTTTGGTGCAGTCCTTCACTGCACTGCTGATCTCCTCCATCCCCGATGTAATGGCATTGGTGCGTTGTTCCCTTACCTCTAGAGGAGTTGAAGGTTGCGCCTTCAACCACAACTCTGCTATCTGAAGGTTCAGCTCCAGTTGAACCTTGTCCATCTCTTCTCGCGCATCACACACTCTTGCTGCTAACCTCTAGATGCGGACCTCTGCTGGTGCCTCTATTGGGATGGCCAAGTCAGGGACCATCTGGCATGCTTCCTCAACCACCTGCACCATTTGTTTGTTTTACGCCACAACCTCATCACGTAGTAGGCTTAGTTGCTCCATGTTGATTCTTTGTTCACTCAACACCTGTAGCGCGCGACCCTCCCTAGCCCGCAGTTTTGCAGTCACTCCATCTTGTAGGACATAGAGCGTCTCCCGAGGGAGCGCAACCATGTTGATTCCTACCCCTTTCAACGCACTGACTGTAGGATTGTCACCCTTGTTTTCTGTAACCAGTGCCCCCTCTAGTAGCAATATTGTGTTGGTTGTGCAGGCGTGCAATATTTCCTCAGCTGTAGTCGTTCCTACTGCGAGCTTGGTCGAGAGAGTACCAGCCTGGAGAGTGCGCATCTGTAACTCTTGAATCTGTGCCCGGAGGGCCCCCAACACATTCTGATTCTCCTCCACCAACTGCTGGAGGGCCTCCACTGTGACCTCGCACACCATCTCCCTTATATCGTGCAGATCTCCCTCAGTGAGGGTGATTAGGTCAAAATAAGTCTTAGACATTTTCAACTTTTTTCCCGGCCCCACCTGCTCTCTCAGGCGCTGGAGCTTTAACTGTTTTGTCATTGTTTGTAAGTACGCACCACCCTCTTTTTCCTCTGCCTCCATTTCTTGTTTCTGCTCAGGCTAAGGCGACTTCCAGCCCTCGTGCTCCTTCTCTGCTGCCTTCTGTGCTTCTGTTGCAGCCTTCGTAGTGTCCCACGCCTCCTGCGCTTGTGTTGTTGCTACCTCTTTTCTTCTTTTCTCTGCCAACTGTGCCATCTGCAGTTTTGTCTCCTCCTTCTTCTGCTGTGCAGTAGACTTTTCCGTTTCTGTCGCGGAGATGGCTGAAGCGTGCCACTCCGGCGGCCACGCCTCAAGTACATCAAAGATAACATCATCCGTGGCGAGGTATGGTAGTTCATTCCACTTCTTGGTGGGGTACTTGTGCGCCCTGCTGTAGACGTGATGGAAGTTCGCCTTGAACTCTGTGAATCTTTGTAGGCTATTGTAGACAGTGGGTGATAACCACAGCTTGCGGTTAATCCCCATTTTGATGTTCATCTCCATGAACACCCAGAATATCTTACCATCTAGGATCCGGTTCACGTCTTTAGTGGCCCACAGCGAAGCGTACTTCCAAGCCTCTAGGAGATCCCTCTCAATTGGGGGGAACTGGCTGTCCTCAGGCAATTCCCCAACCACCAACACTATGGACAACAGAAGCCATGCATAGTGGAAGGTCTTCCCCTATTCCTGTGCCTCGCAGAAATTCTCCAGGAACTCCTTGCACAAGAATTTGAACCAGTTAAATTGGACCCCCTCTACGCACTGCTCGGCAAGTGCAAACACTGAGGCGGGCACCTCATCCGTGCGACACTTCCACAAGACCTTACTGATGAGCCCCAATTTTTGGTACAATTTGGGCTCATTTGGCCTACTTGCTCTGCTCAAACCATTCATTTTTTATTGCTTATGCATTCATTTCTTGGTTTATTCGTGTTGTTTGTAGGAAGAAGGGTAGGCATTCTATCCACGTGACTAATTCATGATGATTTCAGGTTTTGGCATTAAAAGGGAGCAAAGACCACGAAAAAGGAGACAAGGAGACAATGAGGTGGCACTGCTGGTTTTTAGGAGAGGATGTCCACGGTCTTGGGGACCTTCCTCGTAATTCCCACCATAGCTCCGAGCTCCAATCCATCTCACCACCGAGCTTAGAGGCAGCCAACTGTTCTACAGGAACAGCAGTCATAACTGTTCTACAGGATCAGCAGTTTAACCTTCAGTTGGACAGCCGAGCTCCACAAATCAAGGACACCTGTTGGATGATCATTTTGCATAAATACTGAGGCCATAGCCTTGGATAGAAGCTTTTGGAACTTTTGTATTGCTCTTGTAATTTGGAAGTACGAGCTACAACTCGGTGTTTGTTCTTTTTGTAAGCCAGTTTTGGCATGCCATCAGACTTTCGTTTATGAATAAAGGCAGGCAGATTTTGATCTCATTTTGAGTTTCTAAGGGAGCTATAGCTCTCAGGTTAGGGCCCAACCTGAGAGCAATAGATCTCCTCGGTGTTGTAATGTTGTTTGCATTTCGTTCCAACACTTTGAGTTTTTACTTTGACATGCAATTTGAATTTACAGTCTGTTAATTTAGTCTTTTTCATGAGCTTAGATAGGATTAGTTTATGGTGAATTTGTTTCCAGTTGCTTAGGTTAGAAGAGGATAGATATAATTTATTGGAGCTCCAGAAAAAGGTTGTTAAAGCTCACTGCCATCTCTTTTAGGGATTGGGGTGCAGTCCATAACCAACCACCAAAAAGAAACACAGTTCTTCTCACTTCCATGCAAGCTGCAACATAGACATTTTCGTTGAAGATCCATCCATGCACTTTTGACATTGAACCATACTTCTACATTTCACTTCCATGCACGAGTTTCATTTCTTGGTTTTCCATTGTTGTTCATAGGTTTCATGGCACAGTTATCATAGGTTAATTAATTCTCGTTTTTGGTGCATAAGTCATTTGTTTCATTTACGCTGCTCCATATCATTCCACTTCCTTCTTCTTCTTCTTGATCTCTCCTCAATCCACCTACTCGGCCTCTGTCCAGCTCATTTACCCTCCAACTCATCCATTATTCACTTAGTTCCATCTACTTACACTTTTGTTGATCCCATCCTTCCAGCCATCAACCCACTGCATGCACTCTTCCTCCACCTGATTTCTCTGCTCCAGAGCCATCACCAGCTCCATCTCCATCTCACCTATCCTCCCACACCACTCCAACACTCCACCATCTCCCAAAACTGCCACGGCCAAACATCCTGTAGGATTGCACATACTTCCTGTAGAAATCCCTGAGTTTCCTGTAGGATCCCCTGCAGACTTCCTGTAGAAACCTGCAAACTCGGTTGCTGAGCATCCGAACGTGGTAGACTTCTGTGGACTGATGCTAGAGACCCTCTGGGACCTCCCCTAGCCACCCTGACCTTGCCCATGCTTTCCTTCCATTCCAACCGCTCCTGCACAACCAAACCCTAATCAAAAGCATCATCACAAAGAATCCAACCACTTAATGAAAAAATACAAAAACATGTCTTTTCAGATGCAAGTAGCTTAGATGCATGTATTTCAGCTCACTACAAGTAATGGCATTAGTGGTAGTAGTTTCATTCACAGTTTTGCATAGTTAGGGTCTAGCTAGTCAAATTAGGGTTTACTAGGGTTTTCATGCTTTGTTGGCTTTCAGTTTCTTTTTGCAATTAGACTAGTCTCCTTTGAGTTAGCTTTCGTCCATCATTCATAAAGCTTCTTCTGTGAGCCTATAGAAGTTGGCTTGAGCCCTAGCGGACTTGTGCCAACTGACCAAGTGACATCTGCGACAAGAGCTAGTACTTGTGCATACAGCACCGTCGCTTCCAAGTTTGTACGAACTACCGGGTTGATAAAATTAGAGATAGGAAGCTCCAGGAGTTGTAGCATTATTGCTACAATACTGGAGCCCACCACCCTTTTTGGCGCCGTTGTCGGGGAAGCGTCAGAGTATTAGTAATTGTTGCTTTTCTTCTACTTCCTTACTCTTGCCTTCTGCTAAGTAGTTTACTTCATTTCCATTCTGCAAAAGTAGCATAGCATTTCCCGCTTTCATAGATTAGCATTTCCTGCTTTCCTAGATTAGCATTTCCTGCTTTCATAGATTAACATTTCCTTTCTGCAAGCGTAGACTAGCATTTCCATTCTTGCAATTTCATTTGAGCAAAGTAGATTAGTTCTTTCCTGCTTTCAGTTTAATTCCGCATCTTTCATAGTTAGTTGTAGATCAATCTGTCTCAGTTTTGCAGGTACCAAAAGAAAAGCAAAGCAAAAGCAATCAAAAGAAAAAGAAATTCTTTTCCATTTCATGCCTCGTAGGAACCGAGATAGATCAGGCAAATTCCTACCAAACACCCCCACCACATCACTGAGTCACCCTTCTCTCTTCTTTGGTGACAGTGACCCAGAAGAACCTATAGGTGAACATCCTGAGATATCCAAAGACCCTATAGTAGAAGAAGAGTTAGAGACCACTCCATCTGAAGCTATGGCTGACAATAGAAGAGAAGATGAGAGAATAGAAGGTGCCTTCCCCATCCGAGAGACCAATGGAGAGATGAAAATGAAGAACATTAGCCCCTCCGCCTTACCTCACTTCCATGAGCTGACCACTGAAGATCCGGATACCTTCCTGTTTGAGTTTTCTGTCCTTTGTAGAACCTATGACTATACTGAAGATGAGCAAAAGTTGAAACTTTTCCCTTCCACTCTTAAGGATGCAGCACTACGCTGGTTCATGGGCTTACCTGGGAATAATATCACCACTTGGGCTCAGATGCAGCAAGCTTTCAACACCAAGTACCGGGATTACTGTAGGTCCAAGGAAACAAAGGGAGAAATCTTTTGGATGTCCATGGGAAATGATGAGTCCTTAGAGGATTATGAGGAGAGGTTCCAACTAAGCTATAAGCGGGCCAGGTGCACACTTGACCCTGAATCCCTCAAGTTGGTCCTACTCCGAGGAGTCCCTGAAGACCTCTTAGATACCCTTCACATGTTAGCTGGGGGGGACATTTACCAACTGCCTTATGAGGACATCAAGACTGTGTTTAGAAACCACTCCAGGGCAGCTCGGAAACGAGGTAGAGGAAACCACCTCTCAACTAGTGTCCCTTTCTGCAAACATGAGCTTGCAAATCAATTAGAAGATCTTAAGAGTGAGGTGAGACAAACCATTGCCATGCAGCTTGACACATTTAGGATTCAGCAAAAGAAAGAAGAGGCTGAGAGAGCCTTGGCTGTCTTCTGCCCTAGGTGCACAAGGAGACACCCTAAGAACGAATGTCCATTGCATTCGGTTGAAGTGTGTTTCGTTTGTGGGGAGGACCATCCCACAAATCAGTGTCCAACCTTACCTGGGTTTAAAGCCATGTACCAAGGGACAGAAGCTCCCACTGAACCTCTCTATTACCTCAACCAAAGGAGGCCACAGGGATCTAGACCTTATCAGCAGGGGATGCAAGGGGCATCTCAAGCTTATTACAGCCCCAACCAATCGACTCCTATGCCTTCCTGGGGTCCCCCTGCTCATCCTTCATGGTCCATGCCTCCTCCATGGTCTTACCCACCTCAGTACCCCACTCAACCTACTTCTCATTCATATCACTCACATGCCCAGCCACAGCCTCAATGGAATGCACCTCAGTCGGGGTGGAGGCCCCAATACAACACTCCTCCTGCCATCTTGCCTCCACGACCAGTTCAACCTCAGCCATTACCTCCTGCTCCTCCAAGGCAACCTCAAATGCCTGCTCAACCGAACCCGAACCCCAACAATAGACAGGCCCAGCAGGTATACACTGGGGAAACCTCATGCCCTACCTATGCTGTGGAGATCCAGGAGATCAATATTCGATCTGGAAAGACTCTACCAGATCGCCAACCTCCTCCCCCAGAGGATGAGGAAGATAAACAGGAAAGTGAACCGAAGGTTATTCCACCCTTTCCTGAGAGACTAACAGCCACCACACAACCCAACCCAGAGGAGGATGAGCTTTTGGGTGAGCTCAAGCAGTTGTGTGTAAAAATACCACTTCTCCAAGCCATCAAGGATGTGCCAATATACAACAAACTGGTTAAGGAGAAGTGTTTCAAACACCCAGGCAGACGGAAGAAAGATGCCTCAACTATCAATGTCATAGGACAACTGTCTGACCTTATGTTAGGACAAGTCATCTGCCCAAAGTACCTAGATCCTGGAAGTCCTGTAGTAGATGTTCACATCAATGGCACCATTATACCTCACACCTTGATTGATCTGGGGGCTGCCATTAATGTGATGACCAGGGATACCATGCTTAAGCTTAATCTTTAGGGTTCCTTGAGGAAGACCTCGACAGTACTGCAATTAGCAGATCGCTCCACCGTGACTCCCGAAGGGATTGTGGAGGATGTCTTGGTCTTTATTGACTCTTGGGAATACCCTGCAGACTTCCTGGTTCTGCAACCAAAGGCCAAGCTTACTGGATATCCTCTCATTTTGGGAAGGCCTTGGTTAGCTACTGCAGATGCTTACATAAGTTGTCGTGCAGGAAACATGACCATCAAAAATGGTCCCATGTCCAAGCAGCTAGTCCTATACCCTCCTACCCAACCCTCCTTGGAGCATGACTTACCACTCTGGTTGGAAGAAGGAGAGGAAGACGAGGTGTACTCAGCACCTCTGTGCACCTTAGATACCACTAGAAGAGACCCCCCAACCGAGGATGACTTGATCGAGACCTTGATCCAGAATCCACCTTCCAGTGCACTACCCTTAGAGAAATTGGTGGAGGATGCCCAAGCCAGCACCTTAGTGGATCTTTGTACAACCAACCCTGTTACTCCCAGAGTCAAGAATGTGGAGTTCGTCCCTGAGAAAGCATTGAAGATCAGCTCCTCCCTATCTCCTTCCCAGGAAAAGGAGCTGTGTAGTCTGTTGGCCAACCACCTAGATGCTTTTGCTTGGAGCTATAAGGAAATGAAAGGAGTCCATCCTTCGGTCTGTACCCATCATATATACATCAAAGAGGATTGTAAACCGGTTAGGCAACCTCAGAGGAGAATGAATCCAGCCCTTAAGGACATTGTCAAGGAAGAATTGCAAAAACTGTTGGATGCCGGATTCATCTACCCCATCTCAGATAGTGAATGGGTGTCCCCTCTAGTGTTGGTTCCCAAGAAAAATGGGAAATGGAGAATCTGTGTGGACTACCGAGAACTGAACAAAGCTACCAAGAAGGACCATTTCCCTCTACCTTTCATAGATCAAGTGTTGGATGGACTGGCAGGAAAGAAGTTCTTCTCTTTCCTGGATGGGTTTAGCGGGTACAACCAAATCCAAATCAGCCCGGAAGACCAAGATAAGACCACCTTCACTTGTCCTTGGGGTACCTTTGCCTATCGAGTCCTTCCCTTTGGGCTATGCAATGCTCCTGCTACCTTTCAGAGAGCTGTCTTGAGCATCTTCTCGGAGCTGGTCCATGATGCAGTAGAAATCTATATGGATGACTTTACTCCTTATGGGGCCAACTTCCAGGAAGCATTGTCCAACTTGGGAAAAGTCCTAACCAAATGTGCCGAGATGAACTTGTCCCTTAGTCCTGAAAAATGTGAATTCCTAATGACTGAAGGGACCGTGCTAGGCCATACCATTTCTTGCCAAGGATTGCAGGTGGATCCTAACAAAATTGCTCTCATCAAGAGGGTTCCACCTCCTCAAAAGGTAAGGGATGTCCGGAGTTTCTTGGGATTAGCAGGATACTACCAGAGATTCATTAAAGATTTCAGCAAGCTAGCCTCGCCATTGTTTGGCCTGTTGGCAAAAGATGTGGAGTTTAATTGGACTGACGATTGTCAGAGGGCTTTAAATGAATTAAAGGACAAGTTGGTGTCAGCCCCAATCCTGAGAGGTCCAAACATGGCCCTACCTTTCCACATCCACACTGATGCCTCGAACAAAGCCATAGGTGCAGCTTTAGGACAAGTTGAGCAGAAACTTCCATATGCCATTTACTTTGTTAGCAAAAACTTGTCCAAAGCTGAGCTGAATTACACTGTAACCGAGAAAGAATTCTTGGTTGTGGTCCATGCACTGAACAAGTTTCGACATTATATTACTGGTTACCAGACCTTTGTACATACTGACCATGCTGCTATTAGATATTTAATGAATAAACCAGATGTGAATGCTCGTATTATTAGATGGTTACTTTTATTGCAGCAGTTTGATTTGACCATTGTTGACAAACCAGGTAGAGAAAATGTTGTTGCTGACTTTTTATCTAGATTGGATTTGTCTGCAGATGAGGATGGAACAGTGGATGACCAGATGCCCGATGAACATCTGTTTGCTATTTCAGTACTCTCTCCATGGTTTGCTGATATAGCAAACTATCTTGTTTCAGCACAGTTCCCTCCACACCTATCTTCCAGAGAGAAGAGCAGAATCATCAGAAAAAGTGCCTCATTTACTTGGATCGGGGGCAATCTGTTCAAGCTTGGCCCCGATCAGATCTTAAGGCGTTGTTTAAGGGAGGAGGAAGTCTTTGATATCCTCCTCACTTGTCATGATGGGCCTTGTGGAGGACATTTTGCAGCAAAGAGAACTGCCTTCAAAATCCTGCAGGCAGGCTACTATTGGCCCACACTTCATCAAGATGTCAGAAGATATGTCAGTCAGTGTGACCAATGCCAAAGAATGGGGAAACCGACCCAAAGGGATGAGATGCCTCTCCAACCTCAAGTGACTCTTGAGCCATTTGAGAAGTGGGGCATGGACTTTGTGGGCCCAATCAACCCCTCTTCGAGGCAAAGGACTTACATCATTGTGTGTACTGACTATTTGACAAAGTGGGCAGAGACCAAAGCAATCAAAGCAGCAACAGAAGAAAAGGTGGCCGAGTTCCTAAGAGAGAACATCTTCTATAAGTTTGGCTATCCAAGAGAGCTGGTCACCGATCAAGGGAGCCAGTTCACCTCCAACCTGGTTGAAGATCTCCTGGCTCATCACAAGATCAAGCATAGGACTTCCACCCCTTATCACCCTCAAGCAAATGGGCAGGTGGAAGTCACCAATAGAGCATTAGAAGGGATCTTGACTAAAGTGGTGAGCAGCAGCAGAAAGGACTGGGCAGATCGCCTGGTTGAAGCCACATGGGCTTACAACACCACTTGGAAGACCACCACCGGCTTCACACCGTATGAGCTGGTCTATGGGAAGAGAGCTTTGCTGTCCATTGAGTTTGAATACAACACTTTGAGGATGGCAGCTCAGCTGGACCTAGATCTCAGCCATGCACAACAAGAAAGGCTACTGCAACTGAATGGCCTGGATGAGCACCGAATGCAGGCCCTCCTTCACTCAGAAGTGGTTCAACTTCAGAGAAAGGTGTGGCATGACCAACATCTCCATGACAAGCAATTTCAGCCGGGAGATTGGGCTTTGTTGTATGACTCCAGATACAAAGATTTCAAGGGGAAGTTGAGAACCAGATGGCTAGGACCATATGCAGTGGAGAAATGCCATGACAATGGATCTGTCCTCATTCGAACCATTGATGAGGAAGCCATTCCCATGCTTGTCAATGGGCATCGTTTGAAGATCTACAGGAGACCTCTCTCAAGACAAGAGTTCATCAAAACTATGGAGAAATCTGTATTGGTCATAGAGAAGGGTTCTGCCTCTGCCTCTGGCATACCCTGAAGGATAAAAAAAAAATATAAAAAAAAAAAAAGAAAAAAAAAAAAAAAAAAAAAAAAAATAAATAAAGATCCTTGGGTGAAAACCTCTCTGAGGCGCCCAAGGCAGGTAGTAGGGGTGAAAACCTCATTGAGGCGCCCCTATTGTCTTTCAAAAAAAAGAAGAGAAAAGGTTTGAAAAAGATCCTTGAGTGAAAACCTCTCTGAGGCGCTCAGGGCAGATGGCACGGGTGAAAACCTCTTTGAGGCGCCCCTGTTATCTTTCAAAAAAAAAGAAAAAAAAAAGAAAAAAGAAAAAACAATAAGCAAAATATGGTAAAATTGCATGCATGCTGTCAAGGAACCTCACCAGCACCTCCTCCAAGGGTACCCATGTTTTTTCAAGGTATGTGCAATTTTATCATGGTTTGAATCTTCTACAGGAAGATGTTGTCTTTCTACAGGAAGATGCAGTCTTTCTACAGGAAGGCGCGGATTTTCTACAGGAAAGTACAGACTTTCTACAGGAAGGCCGAACTTTCTACAGGAAGCTCTGTGTTCTACAAGAAACTTCCTGTAGGAGTTTTGGACGGCCCAGAATTCATCTTAAAAGGAGATTTAGCGACTATGGATTGGTTTGGATGCATGCAAGCCTCTGTTGGCACCCTTGCACATTGCTGTCACCTTGCTCCACCATCCTTGTCGACATGCGACCAAGTTCCCTGCACCAACAAAGCAGATCGATGAGTTCTCGCGGGAAAGCCATTTTCAAAGTTAAACAAATGCTGGGATCTCATACCGCAGGCATCAAGAGCTCCGGGAACGTGATTGAAAGGCCAGAGCCTCCGTCGTGCAGCATGCACCCAAGGAGAAAGGACTGTTACGAGACACCTCGCGGGAATCCTGTAACAGTTCAACCTGCTCGAGTGGATACCATTCACAGCACCGCCATCTGAAATGAAACGCGGGCGCATGCAAGCAAAACATCCACTCCATCGTTGGCAACCTGTAACCACGAGCCTCCGGGTCTGTGTAAGTCCCATGCAGCAGGTAGATCCACTCACCATCGTCCAAGAACTGGAAAAATCGTGTGCAGCCACGCAGGTAAGTGTCTCAACCCTTCCTTCCATCAAATCGCATGAATTTTACTTTGAAATTGTTTGCATAGCGTAAAATTGAATGGTTGAGCGGCCGTATGGCCAATCGACTGGCCACGTCGGCTAGTTAAAGTGTAATTGGATGTTTGGGTGGCGGCCACGACAAAGAGAATGAATGGCACGCACATGAGAACACTCTCGTCAGAAGCATGAGTTTAACAGGAAAAGGCGGCGGCAAATCTGTGGGAATGGATGCCGTAACAAGTGAATACGCAGGCGAATGATGGATGACGTCGCCCAACGGTCCAGATTCAAAATCTAATCGGCTAGATCATGCGCATGCATTTATCATCCAACACTTCAAACTCGGGTGGCTATTCTGATCTCCTCTGCACTTTGATACGCCGAGCTGTTGGCTACTAGAACGCCGGTAAAGCACACCTCGAGCGCGGGCCAACTACAGTCCTCCCCGAGAATTGCGCACTGCTTCTACAGGAACGCAGTTCTACAGGAACGCAGTTCTACAGGAACGCAGTCTTCTACAGGGAAGCGGGTGCCTCACGAAAAAAGGTGGCCAATTAAAGAGGTAACCCTGAACTCTTCATGCAACTGGTTAGTAAAAGTGGCAAGACCATCGTCCACAGTCTGGTCATAAAGATATTGGTGGAATTGTTGTTTGCTGTGCCTATACTGTCGTTCTACAGGATGTCGGTATAAGTAGACTGTGTTGAATTTTGTGGATTATGTGCATGCTCTGTCTTAATAGACCAAATCTCTTTTGCATTTGCCACCTTTAATTAAAACGACCGTGTTCATCATGCCGGGTGGGTTTATAAGACGGGAACCCACTGATTCAACCAAATTAAGGGAAAACCCGGCAGTGGTAGAGCTCTTCACCAGAGCACAATGGATGCCTTTTTGTGATAAGCTGCAGGGCTACGATGATGAAGTGGCCGAAGAATTCTTGCAGGCTCTGAAGCCTAAATCTCAGACACTGGCCACAGTGAACTTCAGAGGTCTAAGCCTCAAGCTCACCCCGGAACATATCAGTCGGATCACAGAACTTCCTATGGGTTTGCCGTGGGATAAGGAAGAAAGAAAGCTGAGCCAGCAGGCAAAGAAAGAATTCTTTCCACCTGAGGAAGAATTCTCGGAGGACAAAAATGGGGTGCGAAGAACGAGCCTGTTGCCACCTTGGAATGAAGTCAGTTTGCAAATCATGAAATATATTACCTGTGAAGGCCGTTTCAGCATCGTGTACGCATATCACTTTCAGCTGCTCACTGAATTGAGGCACTGAATTGACCTTCCCGTAGAACAAAAACTGAGCATCCCTTATTACCTACTGCAGTCTCTAATGGAGTGTGCCACAAAGCTGAAAGAGGGCATACCAGATCAGATAGCCCACCATGGGTTGATCAAGCTTCTTGTGGAGGATGCGCTGCATTCATATAAGGTTCCCCTCTCATGGGAATCCTTCCGGAATTTGACAAAAGATGGGGACATTAAAATGTTGATCGAAGAAACGGGTTCCTCCAGCAGTGAGGAACAAGAAGCAGTGGCCGAGGGACAGAGAGAAGAAGGCCAGAAGACCCCGACCACAGTACAGAAGAGAGAACAAAGGAAGAAGCATGAGGAAAAAGAGGACAAAGAAAAAGGTGGCACACCTATCCTGTCAGCAAGGGAAAAGAGGATGAAGAGCAGAATGGACAAAGCTGAGGTGGTCCACGTCAGCCCAAGTACCTCAACAGCACCTGCAACCAAAGCAAAAAGCAAAACTCAGGCAGGCAAGCAAGCGGAGGTCGAGACACATGTGTCTACAGGAAAGCAGAAACAGGCTTCTACAGGAAGCCCGAAAACAAAAACAAAGGCTTCTACAGGAAGCCCGAAAATCAGTGAGAAACAGGCTTCTACAGGAAGCCCAAAAACAAAGACAAAGGCTTCTACAGGAAGCCCAAAAATCATTGAGAAACAGGCTTCTACAGGAAGCCCGAAAACGGAGACAAGGGCTTCTACAGGAAGCCCAAAATTGGAAAAAGGGGCTTCTACAAGAAGCCCGGAAGTCATTGAGAAACAACCTCCTACAGGAAGCCTAAAGACAGAGAGAGGGCCTTCTACAGGAAGCTCGGGAGTGGCTAAAGCTGGGTCTTCTACAAGAAGCCCAAAAGCGGGAAAGAAAGAATCTTCTACAGGAGGCCCGGAAGTGGGCAAAGCAGGGTCTTCTACAGGAAGCCCGAAATCTGAAAAGGAGGGGCCCTCTACAAGGAGCTTTGAGAGAGCAAAACGCAAGAAAGAGAAGGCTGGTATTCTAGAAAAGGAGGCAGCAGTGGCGCTGGCCGCCCTCAGTACACCTCCAAAGCCGAAGGAGAAGAGAGAGAGGGAGACCCCTCTACCATCTGAGGCCAGGAGAAGCAAGAGGATAACCACGGGCAAGCCACAGCCTCCACCCAGCAGCCAAACCATTTTAGGGGATGTCCCTACTTCACCCAGTGCAAGAACCCCCTCTAAAACATCAGCCACCCCCGAGAAGGGGAGCCCAAAAATAACTTCCTGGACACGAAAAATAGGCCAATCGCCTTCCGAAGCCCGGCTCAAGGAAATAGGAAAGGGGGAAGAAGCATCACCTTCGTCACCACCAGGGGCAGCGAAGGCAGGGCCGCCAAAAACGGGAAAGGAAGAAGCGCCACCCTCGGTAGAAAAGGCAAGGCCACCAAAAACAGGAAAGGAAAAGCATGCTCCGGGCTCTAGTTCTCGGCCAAAGACGAGGAGCCAGGGCAAAGTTGCTCAAGGATGAGCAAATAGTTTAGCTGGGGGGTGATGATGAGCCCCAATTTTTGGTACAATTTGGGCTCATTTGGCCTACTTGCTCTGCTCAAACCATTCATTTTTTATTGCTTATGCATTCATTTCTTGGTTTATTCGTGTTGTTTGTAGGAAGAAGGGTAGGCATTCTATCCACGTGACTAATTCATGATGATTTCAGGTTTTGGCATTAAAAGGGAGCAAAGACCACGAAAAAGGAGACAAGGAGACAATGAGGTGGCACTGCTGGTTTTTAGGAGAGGATGTCCATGGTCTTGGGGACCTTCCTCGTAATTCCCACCATAGCTCCGAGCTCCAATCCATCTCCCCACCGAGCTTAGAGGCAGCCAACTGTTCTACAGGAACAACAGTCATAACTGTTCTACAGGATCAACAGTTTAACCTTCAGTTGGACAACCGAGCTCCACAAATCAAGGACACCTGTTGGATGATCATTTTGCATAAATACTGAGGCCGTAGCCTTGGATAGAAGCTTTTGGAACTTTTGTATTGCTCTTGTAATTTGGAAGTACGAGCTACAGCTCAGTGTTTGTTCATTTTGTAAGCCAGTTTTGGCATGACATCAGACTTTCGTTTATGAATAAAGGCAGGCAGATTTTGATCTCATTCTGAGTTTCTAAGGGAGCTATAGCTCTCAGGTTAGGGCCCAACCTGAGAGCAATAGATCTCCTCGGTGTTGTAATGTTGTTTGCATTTCGTTCCAGCACTTTGAGTTTTTACTTTGACATGCAATTTGAATTTACAGTCTGTTAATTTAGTCTTTTTCATGAGCTTAGATAGGATTAGTTTATGGTGAATTTGTTTCCAGTTGCTTAGGTTAGAAGAGGATAGATATAATTTATTGGAGCTCCAGAAAAAGGTTGTTAAAGCTCACTGCCATCTCTCTTAGGGATTGGGGTGCAGTCCATAACCAACCACCAAAAAGAAACGCAGTTCTTCTCACTTCCATGCAAGCTGCAACATAGACATTTTCGTTGAAGATCCATCCATGCACTTTTGACATTGAACCATACTTCTACATTTCACTTCCATGCACGAGTTTCATTTCTTGGTTTTCCATTGTTGTTCATAGGTTTCATGGCACAGTTATCATAGGTTAATGAATTCTCGTTTTTGGTGCATAAGTCATTTGTTTCATTTACGCTGCTCCATATCATTCCACTTCCTTCTTCTTCTTCTTGATCTCTCCTCAATCCACCTACTCGGCCTCTGTCCAGCTCATTTACCCTCCAACTCATCCATTATTCACTTAGCTCCATCTACTTACACTTTTGTTGATCCCATCCTTCCAGCCATCAACCCACTGCATGCACTCTTCCTCCACCTGATTTCTCTGCTCCAGAGCCATCACCAGCTCCATCTCCATCTCACCTATCCTCCCACACCACTCCAACACTCCACCATCTCCCAAAACTGCCACGGCCAAACATCCTGTAGGATTGCACAGACTTCCTGTAGAAATCCCTGAGTTTCCTGTAGGATCCCCTGCAGACTTCCTGTAGAAGCTTGCAAACTCGGTTGCTGAGCATCCGAACATGGTAGACTTCTGTGGACTGATGCTAGAGACCCTCTGGGACCTCCCCTAGCCACCCTGACCTTGCCCATGCTTTCCTTCCATTCCAACCGCTCCTGCACAACCAAACCCTAATCAAAAGCATCATCACAACGAATCCAACCACTTAATGAAAAAATACAAAAACATGTCTTTTCAGATGCAAGTAGCTTAGATGCATGTATTTCAGCTCACTACAAGTAATGGCATTAGTGGTAGTAGTTTCATTCACAGTTTTGCATAGTTAGGGTCTAGCTAGTCAAATTAGGGTTTACTAGGGTTTTCATGCTTTGTTGGCTTTCAGTTTCTTTTTGCAATTAGACTAGTCTCCTTTGAGTTAGTTTTCGTCCATCATTCATAAAGCTTCTTCTGTGAGCTTATAGAAGTTGGCTTGAGCCCTAGCGGACTTGTGCCAGCTGACCAAGTGACAGCTGCGACAAGAGCTAGTACTTGTGCGTACAACACCGTCGCTTCCAAGTTTGTACGAACTACCGGGTTGATAAAATTAGAGATAGGAAGCTCCAGGAGTTGTAGCATTATTGCTACAATACTGGAGCCCACCACTTACCCACCAGTGTCTGAGTCATAACTCTGAATGCCTTGTTGTTGATACTGGAGATCGTGTAGCCCCTCTTTTTCTTCTCTAGCTTATATTTCTTTTTCATGGCCTCCGTGATGGCCAAATCACTGCTTTTACCCTCTGAAATGTCTGCTGGGTCTTCCCATTTACAAGGGATTCAGGTAATTCTATGGATTAGGTGGTTCGTGATGGGGATGGGCTCCTTCAGCCACAAATACCCATCATGCACCAGGAAAAGCAGCTACCTGATGACAAAGATAGTTATTAGGGCGTGATGGTAATGCAGCACTTAGAGCAAGTTCAACAACCCTGCTTTCTCTAACCCTCGCAACCACTTGTGCTGCTCCAATTCTAAAACTCCCGCTGTAGTGTTTTTCTTCGACTTCATGAACTGCATGGTTTCCAAGTGTGGGAACTTTTCATGGGCTGCAAGGTCCCAATCTTCAAACTTCAGACTTGGCACCCATCCCAATTGCGCTCCTTCAAAAATGATATCGCCGGGTAGTAGCGGAATCTGCAGAGAGCTCTTGCTCTGATCTAGGTCCTTGGGCACCTTTGCCTTCCCCTTCCATAGAGGAACATACACCAGCAGCCTGGTTAGAGGGTCCACACCCTTGGTTTCTTCCTCCATGTCTTCGTCCTCATCCTCTTCTATCAAGATGTCCTCAAGGTCTTCCTCCTCCTCATCGGTTTCCAAATTAACTGCTTTCCATTTTTCTTCCATGGTCAATTTAGTTCTCAGCGAGTTTCAAGGGTACATGCACACTGGAATAATGGGCTGCTTATCTTTCTTGGGTCTTGGCGTGTGCAGTGATTTATGGATTTCTGCAACTATCCTGGCGCTCTCAGGGGCATCCTCTACTATCATGGCCTGCATGGCCTCTTTAGCGGTCATTTCTCCGATTTCCCTGGCTTCTTCAGACGCTGCCATTTTGTTTGTTCAAAAATATCTCAATTGCTCAACTGGGTGCTCAAACAATGCTCTCAACAGGTTAAAAAGGTCTTGGTTCAGAATACTCTGGGCACACAATAGATCAATTCTCAAATGACCAAGTGTTTTTTGCTAGGCTGCCCTTTGCAATTTATAACACCTTTTGAATTCAAATTCGACCGTTCCCCCCAAATTCGGTCCATTAATGCTCCCTTGGCGGCAGATTTTCCCAAATATTGCCCATAAAGCTCACCTTAAATGCCTGCCACCCACTCCATTTGGTCTCAAACCAAGCATCACATCGTGAATATTGACTACAACGATCACTTTCCAGCCAACCCGTGCGGCAACGCAGTCACCCTTGTGCTGTCGCAGACCTTGTGACACTTCTCTCCTGCACGCAGCCCGGACATCGTACAGCTCTCGGGCAAAGTAGTTTATAGTCCCACACCTCCTTTCAACTGCATGGAGCACTAAGACTGTGCTTCCCACGACTAGTCAGGTGGCCGAACCACCTATATATGGATTCAATTGACCATCAATCACTTTTCCTGGAAAAAATCTTCCTTTTATCTTCACTATGTTCGTCGCACACTTCACCATCTGCATCGCCCCACCATCGGTGATCCCTCTAGTAATATACGGTCCAATCTAGGGAATCAAGCTGATCAACTCTCAGTGGTAGTCCCCAAATTCGTCAATGTAATCATGCACATCCCGTTTTATTATCATAGTGTTCTTATCGAGAAAATCCTTCTTTATTCCTTCCGCAAACTTCTTGATTTCTGCTTCCACCAAAGTGCTTTTCTCCCTTAACCGATTTCTTTCGTTCATGAGTTATTGGAGCTTAAGATTACCCTGTTGGATCTCTTCATTAAGTCCCAAGCATTCTTCTTCGTTCAGTTGTGTGATCCCTTCTTCCAAGGCTTCACGAACCGTCATATCCACGGGCGCTGCTATTCGCGGACTAGGCATAATATACTCCATCGGTATTATAGAGTTTGCTCCATAGGCCAGCCTAGAAGGAGTTTGTCCCGTCAGTTTCTTGCATGTTTTCCTATAAGCCCACAAAACTGCTGATACGTGCAGGTCCCAGTCACTTCGTTGTGAATTATATACCCTGCTCAGTGCTTCGCACACTTCGTTAAATGCTTCTGCGTGGGTAACCTTCTGCACACTCGTTCTTTCCACACTCTGTCATTCCAACTGGAGGGATGTTCACGCAATTTCCTCCCCAACACATGCTTATTGACCATGTTCCCCAATGCGAAGTCCATGTGCCTCCACGTAGGTTGTTTACCATATGCATGTACCCACCTAGACAGATGCATGCGTGGACCATCCCGTACATTGTATTTATTTGTTAGTCACATCTTAGGCTTCCCAAAATGCATGCGCATCATTCTCCTACATTCGTGTCAGTCATCAAAGCTTCCTTGGTGCGTACCCCACCACCTCCGGTGTAGCACGCAGTACCCACTTCAAATCCTGGAAACGTTGCTTTTCCGCAACCTATCTTTCAAATCTGTCCAAAAAAGCATCTACCTCACCTAATCCTTCATAAGTAGGTAAATCTCTCACTTCTGTCGATACACAGTGCAGCGATATTGTCATCATGTTACAATTTAGTGTGGTTACCTCGTGTAACCAGTTCTGCCATCGCTCTATCTCTTCATCTGAATCCAACGTACAGGAGCTTTCGCTCTCCCATGAAATTCATCCATCCATGGTGAGATTTACCCAGTCTTGCTCTCGCGCGGTTATCTTGTAGATGCAGTCAAAATCGTTGTCGCTTTCATAGTTGTGCACCAGCTCTGTGTAGCATGATCCTTCTGCAGGGTCCAAAGGTACGACTATGCGCAAAGACTTTTTCTCAAAAATCATCTTGTGCTTCTTCAGATTAATCACCCCGTTCATGTCAGTGGCCCAATCGATTCCTAAGAGCGTGGGGTAGGGATTGCTGTCATCAACAATCTCTATCACTTCAAAGTCTGCTAGCGTGCTTGCCCCTTCAATATCCATAGTGATTCCCTGCAATCTCCCCATAGGTATTATCTTTTGTTGGTTCACCATTTGCAGCTGGATAGGGGACCATTGCAGCATAGGCCTTCCCATGCACTCCCATGTCTGCTTCGGCAAAACGTTCGCGTTCGATCCTAGGTCCAGAATTACTTGCGCCATCTCATATTCTCCAATCTGCGCAGTCAACCTCATTTCTGTTCTCGTCCTTATCACATGCTTTCCAATCTTCTAGACTACGTGTCTCTCCTGGCGTGGTCCCAGCGCATCTGTTGATGAGTTCCTAGAATCCCCTTATAGCCTTACTATTGCATAGTAGCTTCATGCATGATTCTCGGAATGTCGTAAGCATAGATGGGTCAATTTTTGGCTCCGATCTATCTTTGCCTCCTGATGTGGAGGCCTCAGTGAAACTCTTCTTAGCTTCCATGAAGGTTTTCTTAGCGTGCTTCAAATCAAACTCTGCTTCTTTCGTCGGAGCCTTGTGAACTTAAGTACTATCTTTGGGATGTTTGCCTTTATCATCTCCTGTTTTAATTCCACTTCAGAGCATAATGTTCACATTTGGATCTTCCTCGCATAGCTTAGACCTCATCATCTGCAGGTTCTGAGTTGGGGGAGGTTGTAGCGCTCCCTTGTCGCACAACCTAGCTATCAGCGTAGGACAATCCTCCATCTCGTGATCAAACAAGGTACAATACAGACATGATGGACATGTTGGATTCATACAATCACATGCATAATGTCTTGGCCCTCCACAATTGTAGCATATCAGCTATCTGCGACCTCTTCTAGGTCCTCCTCCACCTTGGCCATGTCTGCGCCTCTGAATTCCGATTCGCGCCACTACTGCGTTCTGGTCAAGGGGTTGCGTTTCAGCTTGAACCCTGTAGGTGGGAGTTCTATCCATCATCAGCTCATAGATTCTACAAGTGCGCTCATTGTGTCCAACTGATCTACAAAAATTACAGAACAATTGTATCGAATTTTGTGTGTACTTATGTAACAAATGGTAGTTGTCCGTAGCATGCTTTCCTCCTATTTGACAAATTGCACACCACAAAGAAAGCACTGCGCTAGGTCATGCTTGTGCCTCTGGTCTTAACGACATCGGTCCTCCTCCCATGAGGTAATTTGCGAACACCGAGCAGTGGTCCTTGTCATGACCCTAACCCTTACATTTAACGCACCATACCTCTTCGCGCACTTCTAGTCGGGCTGTCCTATCCTGTTTCAGACTCTGCATCTCAAGGCATAAGTTTTTCAACTGCACATGGATCTGCTAAACTCCCAGGTTAGGATCCTATATTGGGGACTCATGCAACCTCATCGCAATCTCTAGGGCTTCTTCCTGAGTCATTAACCTTTTTTGCGACAACGTGTTCCTCAAATGCGGTGTTAGCGATGCTACAAACCATTTGTGGTGCTGTCCATCTGTCAAAGTCATATTAGCTTTGCGAATTGTGAACTTCAGTCTCTGATCCAATTCCCAAGGGGTCTCGCCTGGTAGCATTGTGATCTCTTTGAATCCAATGATTGACTGTGCCTCTAACTTCAACATGCTAAATTCTCTATTCAGCGCAATTTAGATATCCACGATCCCCACATTCGGATTATCATTAGAATGCTTAATATACCAGGTTAGCGCGTGATCCTACAGAGCACTGACCAGCGTCACTTTCTTTATATTATCATCTATAACTCCCTGCGCTTCCCATATGGCTCTTATCACGAACCAAAACTGGTCTGAATCTTCATTTCCTACTCCCTTGAACACATGCAACTTTATCGTGCTTTCCATATTGACCCTCGGCGGTGGCGGAGGTGGTACGGGTGAAGATGGAGGTGAAGACGGTGAAGCTGGTGGTGGTGTGGGTGGGGGTGGTATGCGCGGAATCCTCTGCCTTATCAAATTGATTGCACTTCGTGGCGAGACCTTCATGAGCTCTTCCTCATCCCCTCATGGAGCTGAAATCAAAGGGTTATTCCCTTGTCCCTCACTTCCTTCATTTCTATAGTTTTTTTCCACTTCACGTGGCTCTCGACATCAAGGTAATTACATAACCCTCTTTTCACACAATAACATTTTAATCCAAGTATTGAGAGACTTTACGTACTTACCTCGCGGTCCTTTGAGAAAGCATCGCTCAGCCTCGCTCTAGCTAACTGAAGTATCTACCGTGAACTCAGTAATGAACCCTCCTATAATCTGATCGAGCCAGTGATCAACAGCGCGTGTGATCTTATCCTCTGATGCTTCCAATCTACACACCAAATCTGGAGTCCACACATTAGGATTGTCAAGTTTCCATCTTCCTTGGATATCTACTAGCTTCGCAATCCACTTGTACAGCTCAATAGGGAAAGATGTGTAGAAAATTTCATGGATCACTGTGTACAGGTAGCATTCTAACCACCCTTCTTTTGTCAGTCGCAGATTCTTGTTCTCCTATGCCATGAACTCATGAATTCTCCTGTCCAACCAACCTTCAATTTCTTTCTTAGTTGGATTCCAATGATACGACATCAAACATCTCTATGCAGATTTCGGTCCTAGCAATGGAACCATTTGTTGGCTTGATGGGGCCTGACCCAGGTTCTAAGTTATTTATCCAAACAAATCCCTGTACTACTGGCCCTTTCGGAAACATCATGCGGAGCACGGACTGAGGTCTCACCCGAAGCAGTATGGGGGGATGTTGGAACCAAGTTTCCGCACCCTTGAGATGTCTGAGGGGTCGATTTAGTCCAACTATGAATATCTTCATGCAGGTTACTTCACGCACTTTCCTGACTTGTGAGGCCTTCACGCCCTATTAAATTTTCCTTCGCGCAGCCATAACCAGGGGCTGAAGAGCTTTCACGCTGCTAAAGCAGTGATTTGCGCTATTTCCCCAAGTTACATCGCATATCTTACTTATCTTCTTATAACAATTAGTTATCTTCACGTAAACATGTACTTTATCTTATATTCACTTATTCAACACGTTCATATAAGTTCGCACAACAAATAAACAGTAAACTTGCAATTCATACACAATATACTTCAATGCATAAAACAGGAGAAGATACATATAAATAATGTAAAATTTCTCTTTATTAATGCTTCAATTGGTTATAGACTCAACCTGCCCTGCACACTCAGTTGTAGGGGTCCGCGCACTTAGCTGTGGACTACTAGGTCTCTGCGCAGAGCCTTCTCCTACTCTATGACCCAAAGACACAACTCGACGCTTCAACTAAGACTCAATTCTTCATCATTAGATATTACATGGATCGATGTCCCTTTACACTTAGAGCCTCGCTCTATTTGTAGAATTCTCAAGTTGACATTACATTACAAAAGTAAGGGAGGACAACCTTATGACTCAATTACAGCTTCACGCTCTGTGCCCACAAATCGCGGAGTCTTTACATCAGGCTTAGTCAAAACTTGCGCTTTAAGCCCCAAAACTTGCCTTGGGGGGATCCCGCACCCAACATGTATGCATCTTTCACTCGTTCACACACTTAGTCACTTTGATGAAGTTCTGACGACTGGATTCCCCTCTAAAAGCCAGACCATCACCCCACCATCGACTCGATCAACTGTCACCCAGAACATCGCAGAAGCACCAAGCAAGCCATTTTAGGTTGCGTTTCCCACAAGAAGATCAATCGATCTTCATGCTGGCCAAATAGAGAGTTTAACTCGGCATCCACCCCAGGACTGACTCCCCTTAAAAATTACGTAGAGGTTTCAGACCTTGCACGCTTCTCTCACTGAGAAAACTGCGTAGACAGGCCAGACAGACACTGAGTGCCCATCCCTGTCCCCCTTAGAAAATTGTGTAGTTTTTCCAATCAGTCGACTGGTTTCTCACCTGGAAAGTTGTGCAATTTTCATGAAAAAACCCTCTGCTGCCGAGTAGTCCGCTCAGCTCATAAACTATGCAGAGGTGATCAGTAGGCCAGCCTCTAAGTGTCAGCGCAGCTTTTCCTGCTAGTAGCTCCCTGCAACTTACTGCCAGTTCCCCTCAGGAATTGCGCAGTTTTTGCTGCTAGTGACCTAATAGACAGCTTCTAGTTCCCTCCAAGAATTGCGCAGTTTTGGTTGCCAAGCTCTCGCTGCCCGCTCGTTCTGGAAATTGCGCAGATTTTGCTTGCCCAACCTTCCCGCACCCTGGATTGTTCCTCTCAAAAACTGCACAGTTTTGTCCTCCAACTGAGCCAGACCATGTGGACAGTCACTGTCGATCCAGATTACCCATCTCCATCACCCAGTGACTGCTACACAGTTTGCCTTAGCAGTGCCTGAAGCCTCCATCCCACCTTGCAACCTTGTCTCCTCTCCCAGTCACCTGCATCCGAAACGATCATGCATCATGGTAGACCAAGAGGTTTATGGATTGATGTTGTCTTGTCATGAGTGATTGCAGATACAGGTACACAAACAAACATGGCATGACGACAGATGGGATGAACAAAGGGAGCACACGCAGAAGGACATGTTCGCCAATGGACGAACAAACAATGTATGCAAAGAGATGTGCTCGTGAACGGATGATCATGCAAATATGTGTTTGCAGACGGATGGACGAGCAAACATGCAAGATGTGTTCACGGATGGACGGAAAGATGAACATGCACCTTTCACGAACGGATGAACCTGTCATGCTTACCAACATACAAGTAAGGAGAAGCATGTGAATGAAACATCAAGCAAACACAACGACCATCGAAGACTCCACACACTTTGCCATGTGGAGGTGAAGCTGTGACACACCATGAGGACATCCATCACCTAGCAACACTGTAGCTTGACATGCACACCAATAGCAGCACGAATGTAACAACACTATCATGTCAAGTCTTGTCATGAGTCATGTCGTCCACATCTCTCTTGTGGGCCATAATTTCAATCAATGTAATGTAACGTGGAAGTCCAAGAGACCCACTTGTTATATGAAGACTCATGTAAAGTCATGTAACGTCATGTAAAGTCGAAAAGTCATGGAAGTCAAATAGTCATGAGGGTAGTAGAACAGCCACAAGGGTCAGTTTCACCCTTGGCTATAAATACCCCATCATTTGTACAGGAAAAGGACTTTTCACCTCAGCTCCTCCCACATAGTCTTAAGAGTCTGTAATATTTTCTTTGAGGAGTAAGTACTGGCTCCAACACCCCACCCACGGGGTTAGTGATGTATGGTGTAACAATGGTGTCTTGGAACTTTCGCTTAATTCAGAAGACTGCTAACAGGCCAAGACGTTTTCACACATGTATTATAACTATTGTAAGACTAATCTTGAACACTTGTAATGCATGTTTCTTTAACTTGTGTTTAACATTTGAACTCATTCACTTGTTGTAATACATATCTATTAATGAAATTGTGTTGTATATGTTGTTAACGTTGTCTCGCCCATGTTGGTTACCTCCCTAAACATCAAACAGACCTTTCACATAAAACCTTCTATAAAAATCGTTGCAATCACAGAGACTCATCTGCTGAGTGTTGTAAATGTTATCCTCCCTTGTGTGTTGTGACTTCCGCATCCATTTAGACTGTTCCTCCAAAAGATGTGCACATCCTGTTGTGTTGTGTGTTCCTAGAAAAGTTGGGGATTCCTCCCAACCGACTTGGGACTCACTCCCACCCTCTCCCTCTACATTGAAAGAACCATTGACACAAGTGACACTAGCAATCACCAGGCATGCTAACCTCACTTCTCAAAGACAAAGAAAACCACTCTCTTATGTTGACAAGAAAGAGTTGAGGCAAATCTTTAAGATAATGGCAACCGATCCATCATACCATATGGGACTCCCACAACAGACGGTGTGAGGTCTAGTTGGGACTTCATACCGGGGTGATCCCCTGAATGTTGGCGGGTCCAGCACCATCAAAATTTATGGCGCTAGAAGGAGGGAAACTAGTTATAAATGGTTGAACGTCCTCTCACACTCACTCATCAACCATCTGGTCAGGGCAATAACTCACACTCCCTCTCACCTACGTGCGAATTTGAAGTCGGTTACTTCTCAGCTCCCAGGACCGAACACGAAATTACATATCATCAACTTCTCTCCGTCCATCCCATCACTCACCAGTTCGTGAAAGTAGTCAGACTGATCCCAGGGATACAACATCTTCCATACACATCAAGGAAGCCAAAATCCACTCCCACATGGGTTGTTGTATCATCGATGGAAGAAGCAGTTCTTGCCACCCTTGAAGGTCTGGTAGAAGTTATTGAAGAGGGAGAGGAACCTTCAGTCTTCCGAGAAGGGGAACGAGACACCCTTGTGATATTGGGATCAGACTCTGGTACAAGAGGCAAAGGGGAAGGCAGTGGAGGAGGCAAAGGTAGAGACGAACCAACTGACTCAGAACCAGAATCGTCATATTCTGAAAGAGAGGAGGAGGATGAAGAAGAAGAAGATATGTTTGACCAAAATTTGGAATGGATGACTCAGGGACCATTGGCTCTCCCGACTGTTTTTCACAAGATGTTGAAGCGAGCTGAGAACATGAAAATTAAGTTCAACCTTGACATCACAATGAAGGCAAAAGACCATTTGGATAACTTCTACCTGTAGTTGCAAACCCTTGAAGTATAACATGACAACGTAGCATGTAGATTGTTTCCATGTACCTTGGACAGTCGCGCAGCTACATGTTATCAAAGCCTCCCACCAAACTCCATACAGAGTTGGGGTGCATTCAAACACATGTTCGTTGAAAAGTTTGTTGATGACAAGACCCCAGCTATGTTACTCAAAGAATTGGGAATATTGATGATGGAGGGGAAAGAAAAGGTAAAATACTTCAATCATAGGTTTACACGTATATTGAACAAATTTGTAGCAGACACCAAACCTCATGACTCCATCACTATTGATTATTACACGTCTGAAATGCTGACCAATATTGCGCAGTTCGTCAAGTGAGATGCGAAACCAACACTCTTGGAAAACTGTGAAGAGGCTATTGTTATTAATAAAGTCCTGCACATGATTGGAGTCATCAAGGATGATGAACCAAAAAAGGACTTCAAAGACGCAAGTAGGAAGTCCCAAGCGATGGCGAGCAAGGGTAGAGACAAGGAAGCAAATATTGAAACCCTCACTCGCCTCATCAAGAACTTGAAAATAGAAGTGTCAGAGCTTAAACAATGGAAAACAGACACATCTGCAAGCAGCCATCTGCCCAAATAGAGACAAGGAAACAACTCCACAGGCAGCAACCGGTTTGCTCAAAAAACTGTGCAGAGCTATGTGTTCCATGTCGAACAGTGCGCAAATCGTGAGTTTTGTTCATTCCACAAAAAACATCATCCCGAGAAATTTTGTTCGGACTGGAAGCGAGTCGCAAACTCGGTATGCAGTCATACATTCAATGTAGAAAATAGTATGCAGGAGCATCCAGAAGATACTGATAATGACAAAGGTATTTCACCTGATGAAGCATCAAGTTCTGGGCATGTGGTGAACGCATATCAGTGCTTGCAAGCAATGTCGAAGACGAACACCGAGAAGCATCCCCCAAAGAAAAATGACTGTTACAATCTTAGGAGTAAATGGGCTCCCCTTACACTTGGGGAAGCACAAGAAAAGATGAGACTCCTGTTGAGGAAGGCCGATCCACCAGCCGCCCCCGAGTAGAAACCACAAAACAAGTCCAGGAAGACAGCGACAGACAAGAGTATGTCCATGAGAAGCAAATTGCAGAACTCTCCACCGGTGTTGTTGGGAAAAGTATCCAATACGGAATGACCCTATCCCACTCTAAGGGTGATAGTTCCTTAGCAACAATCAAAGCAAAGCTTATCTGAGATTACTTCTTTATGAGATGTAAGAGAGGGGAGAAAGAGATCCACTAACCGATGTCTTCCGCTAATGATTGATCCAGTCTTCTCTCTTTGCTGCTTGCCCTCAGTTCCTTGCTCTTTCACTGGCCCAGCTACACCAAGATCCTACAAAATGGCAAGAGAGGGAAACTACAAGAAGCATACATTCATAATTGATTCAAGGATTAGAATAAATCAAATACACAAGTATAACAACACACCATTGAGACACATGCATATAGAAGAACCTCAAATGCTTTATTAATGGAAGAAGTAAGGTTCAGGAAGTGATACAACCATAAAAGGCCCAATCCAGCATCACCTTCCCAGCAGAAAGAAATCTCCTCTTCACCTCCTTCAAAGAAAATCACCCAATAGTTCTAAACTCAAACCAACAGCAATTCTTTACCTTCACCAGATTCCAGCCTCCCTAGACCTCATGAGAGAGATCTATATATAGGAGTTTTGGAGAAAGGATGAGTCAGCTTGAGAGCTGACTAGTGTCCTCTCTCACTTCAGTTATTATTCAGTTCTTGAGTCCACTTGGAGGTTCTTGCTTCCACTTGGAGATCTAGAACCTCTTACTCATCACCAGTCGAATTCTCTGATCCAAGTGTCATTTTGGAAGCTTCCTGGGCATTGACACCTTGAGGAATGACTGTGCCACATGTCCAAACTCGCCCAGCGCAGGTAGCCTTCTTTGCAGTTGACATTCAATGCAGGTAGACAGTGGAGAAGTTGACATTCAGCGCAGATGCTCAGTGGAGCAGTTGACATGATCCAGAATTGCCTTGTTTTTGAGTGTTTTCAGGTGGAGAACTTTTATTCAGTGCTGTGGTTTGCTGACCTTGTTCCTCTAGGGGTAGGAACAACATGTTTGGGGACTTTGGATCCCTTAGATTATGGACATTTCATGCTTCATGCTGTAAGGCACAAAAATGTCTATAACAGTTGCCCCCTAAAGTATGAGGTCGTTTATCGGGTGAAATGCTTTATCAGGAGGATCCGAAGTTCATTCAATCGCTGAGAGGTGACCTGTAATAAAATACAATACAATACATTATTTTTCATTCTGCTTTCATGATCTAGCTGAGGCGGGCATTCCCATGCTCAGCTTTATAAATTCATTTTGGTACATAGAACAGACGATCGTCTGATGGTAGACTGATAACTTTGGTGAAAATTATCATCCTTTGAGTAGGATGATCATTTGCTGCAATGATGTACATGTCAAATGTCTTTATATTTCTTGAATATATATCGCAGCCCGGATGGATGAAACTAGATCCGGGGTCTTCAAACTCGTTCGATCTTCACTCTAAGTACAAGTCGATCCATGTGAGAATTGCGCTGAAGTCGAACATGGAAAGACATCGCTTGATTACCGGTCAATGATGTAAACCGTTAACAAGCGCGAGAGGAATCACCGATAATGATAATGACCCTCAAGGTACGGCAGTACAATCCACGTGGTGTGAATAAAGGACTTGGCGTCGAACACCACGCAAAATCTTTCGGTCGAAGGTCATTGATGTATACCTGTCACCGGAAGTGAGAAACTTGCCATTGAGGCATGCAAGCTTCAAAGTACTGAGGGGGGTGTTCCTAGATCAACTTCTTGGATAATGAGCTGAAGTCGACAAGAAGCGATCCGTCAAAGGAGGGCCTTAATGAATCCCACATCAGTGACACGGAATGGAGCTAATGATTTTAATGGAGGTGAAAACAATCTGTGACATATGATTCAGGGTGGCGGTCATGAATGGATGAAGGATAATGTATGGCAGTGGATGGGACACGGTTGACTCTTTCTGAACAACATCTCTTGAACATATAACGACACTGATGCGATGGATCGGTAGCATTACCCCAAATGTGGATGGTTTGGCGAGACCATGGTGATGAGACCGGTGAATGAAACAACCCAACCCGATGTGGTACGGAGGAAAAGTGTCATGTTCAAGAGCGACTTGCTACCATTAAAGCTTTGAGGTTCTCCCAATTTTTCCCCAGTCATTTCTGACTAGTACCTCTTTATTTTTTTCAAGCTTGAGGAGGATAACATATGCTTGTTCTATAACCTGCCCTTCGGGCAAGCCCATCACTATGTTTTAACGAGCCTAGCGATAGGGAAACTCGTTCTCATCTAAAGACAAGTTTGTCGCTATTTAATCATTTTAACGAGTCTAACGACAAGGAAAACTCGGTCCTTTTCATTTTTAGAGAGTCTGAAAAGGTACATAAAGTTAACTCCAAAATTCCTTTTTCGTCATCTAATCCCTTAAGTCCGAAAAAGTATAAAACAATACAGAAGGGATGAGTTTTCGATAACTTTAACGAGCCGAATAAAACAAGCGCTCGACCTTTTTGTGCAATAATCCCTCAGGTCCAAAAAGATTAAAATCTAGAGGAGGGATAGCTCTTCCGGTCCTTTTAACGAGCTGGAAGGCCAAAACTCGGCAAACTTTTCATATTTTACGAGTCAGTTGAAAATAGCTTAAAGAAGACTCGTCTTTTGAGGAACGAGTGATAAACAGGGATAGCAACTGATTCCAGGTACAGGTTGGAATTTTCCAATCACGGCAGTGTCACAAGGATGGCTAGGTGAAATCACTCTTCGCAGCTGTTCCTCAAAATGGGTAAACAATCATATGGAGGTGAACGATCGGCCAAATGAAAGTGGAGGTGGCAGGTGCAAACACGACCAAGGCTTTTTATGGCTGATAAATTTACGATCACAGAGGTCATTTACCGGGATAGGTTCATTTTTTATTTAAAAATGAGCTTAAACTCTGGAGGAAACATTGCTCACTGCTTATATTTATTTTTTAACGAGCATGAAGACCGCGTTAAAACTGCTCGGATCTTGCGTTTATTTTTTAACGAGCATGAACTTTATGCTAAAACTGCTCGAATATATAGTCAAATTTTGATTTTTACCATAAATAACTTTTCTCTTTTCAAGGATAGTACTGCATTCTCAATTGCTGCAGCAAACTTTGTTAGAAATGAATAATATCTGCATGAAAATGAGATTATAACCCTAATATTTCACTTTGAACTACGTAAAAAGCCATTAAAAGGTGTTTTTACCTCTCATTTTACCATTTCATTTGCATTTGGTCTGTTGGAGCTCTGGAGGTGCCTCTTCCCCCTTGATTTTCACCGGCTGATTCCGGGAGATTCTGCGGACGATTTTCAGCGCCGTCTGGACCAGGTAGGAGCTAAACCCTAGCTCTTTCTTTTCATGGTTTCCTTTTTCAGTTTTGTGCCTGTTTCCCAGCTTTTCTGAGCCTCGGGGGTTTTGCCAGGGCGCCCTAACTTCAGCGCAGGTTTCCCATTCGAAACCTGCGTTGAATGTCAAGCTGCCTTAAGGCAGCCTAACCTTCAACGTAGGTGGGACACTCTCTGCCTGCGTTGGGCTCAGAAAACTGAGTTTTCAACTCATTTTTTGATGAATTTTCGCCAGTTTCTCATCAAACTCAGGAACTTACTCCTTCTCTTGTTTGTTTTGCAGGGATCTTTGAACAAAATGTCCCTTACATGGCGAGAACGAGAACATGAAGAGGAGGACATGATTGCCCTCCATGACCCTGTCACGGTGAACGCGCTGCGGAACTGTGGCCTGCTGAAGTTTTTCCATATCTCTAGCATGAGAGCACAAATCACTTTGCTGCAGTATATGCTTGATGCTTGGGATCCCATTAACCAAGTATTCCAGATTAGGGGAAAATCCATCCCCTTGACCATAGAGGACATTTACTTCTTGACTGGATTGTCAAGGCGAGGTGCCCCCATTTCTTTGTCAGGTACGGCCCGGGGGACCGACTCCGTGAGAGATTATGTCCGCCAGTATTGCAGGGAAGGTTCCCAGCCGAGCAGAGACGGCAAGGTTGTTATCCGTGAGATTACTGACAGGTCTCTCAGGTCCATTCTGTATACCATTGGTAGGATGGCCGGTAGCGCAGCTCTACATGTTGCCAACAGATCTTATGTGCAGCACGCCTTGGAGTGTCTCCAACCGAAAGTATTCAACTGGTGTGATGCAGTACTTGTTCAGATGAAAAGTCAGTTGACCAAGGTAGAGGACGGGAAGCTGAAGAACTTTGGATTTGGTTCTATTCTGACTGCCTTCGCCTTGGAGAAAATCCCACTGATGCAGCCTCAGTATATTATACTCGACTTGCCTTCTCCGACCGAGCCACGCATGCAGAGGTGGGTCGATCACATGTCTAGGCATGTAGGTCAACCTCAGATCACTTTCACTGATGCTTCTTCAGGTGGTTCGAGCGCCAGGAGATGGTCTTTTCCGAGTATCCATATGTGGGTATGGATTTCCGAGGTGATCCGGATTTGGTGTTACCGGATGGCGAACAATGGGGCGCTATTGGTAAACTCTTTGACCATATTACCGTTTACTGTTTTATTCATAATGTTGTTGTGCTTTATTCTATCAAGACTTTTAATCATACTCTTGGGTGCATGCAGATGTTGGTCCTGTTCATCCAGCAGTTCGTCCGAGACTACTAGTTGTTGCCCCGGCAATGGAGCCTGCTAGGAGAGTTATTCTTCGCGACCTTGACGATACTGAGACCCTTACAGCTGTGCAGGAGCAGGTTGAGAGCCTTACTCTCGGCATTCCCGATGTGAGGATTGATGAGTTACCTTTACAGCTGCAGCGGCATACTACTGGCGTGCCTAGACGATGGACTCGTCTCTTGCGCATGATTGCACAGGCCGTGACGTGCTATCATGAGCACCACTAGGCTAGGGTGCCCCCTAGCACTTTTTGAGTTTTAGGTCATATGACCAATTTTTGTCTTGGTTACAGAACATTATGTATGAACTATAAACAGCTTATATATATTTTGATTTTCGAGTTTTATTCTGGTTGAGTTATATGATCCATATGTACAATCATTGATGATGTGTCTCTTTTATAAATGTCGCAAATGTCTATCTAACACATAATTTGCTAATGAGTCGGTTAATGTGTTTAAGTTTCTGGAAATATGCTGGTATTGAATTGAATCAAATTGTCTTTCCAAAATCTTAACCCTTAGGAACATGCGATAAATAGCTGGATTGCGAACGGAATATATACCATTGAGTTGTAGTATTACGAGCTGTGAGTCTAGCCTGACAATTAGTCGGAATATGCCACGTGTGATGGCATCAGAGAGTAGTTCTATCAATGCGCTATACTCAGCGATGTTATTCGTTGATTGCCCAATACACACACCTCTGAAACTTACTAACTCGCCGCTTGGATCAAAAATGGCCCAGGCTGCGGAGGATAGGTTCCGCGAACTATGACTCACTCCATCGGCATATCCAACACATGTCTCCAGAAGGTTCGACATCTGCAACAAATGAAAAAGGTGGATCACTCGACCAGAACAAATACTTTAGCGAAAACAAAATACAACAAAAGCATGCAGGTTACTATTTAAGCATAGTAACGCTTGAGGTACAGCCCGTTACGGGGCTGCGCCAGTGGAATTCCGTCATAATCCATTAACTCGTAGGCTCCTTTTGCTAACACCCTTTTAACAATATAGGGGCCCATCCATAAGGAATTAAATTTACCTGCTCCCAATTTATCGGATTCTTGGTCATAAAGCAAGACCAAATCACCTTCTGAGAAGACACGGGGTTTGACACTTTTGTCGAACTGAGCCTTGACTCGTTTCTTATGGGCTTCGTTAGCCAAAGCAGCATCACGACGGGTTTCATCCAATTGGATTAATTCCAAGAAACGAGCCTCTTCTTCTGAAGTTCCGGGGAGGAGATCAATTGCGAGTTTAAGCGACGAAATTTCGCACTGGATTGGCAAGACTGCTTCCAGGCCATACACCAGTTGAAAAGGTGTGAACCCGGTTGCATTCTTTACCGACGTTCGGTAAGCCCACAAAGCTGAGTACAGGATTAGGTGCCACCTTCTTTTATGAACTCCGATCATCCTTTGCAACATACGCTTCAGGACCTTGTTGATTGCTTCAACTTGTCCATTGGCTTGCAGATAATACGGGGTAGAACTGTCGTGAGATAGCCCTAGCTTGGCAGCTAATTCGACCATCATGTGATTGCGGAAATGCGATCCATGATCTGTAACTATAGCCTGTGGTACGCCGAACCTGGCGACTACATGATTGAAAAAGAAAAGGGCAGCTGTTTCTCGAGTGTTATCCAATGTAGGCATCGCCTCGGCCCATTTGGTAAAATAGTCAACAACGACTATAATATACCCATGCCCCCCGGTCGAGGTGGGGTTACATTGCATGAAATCGATGCCCCACTTGGCGAAGGGCCCAACAGCAACTATCGGCTGTAAAGGTGCGGGTGGTCGTCTGGTTTTGCTATCAAAAATTTGACAAGCATGGCAACTTCTGACTACGGTTATGCAATCTTTGAACATGGTTGGCCAGAAGTATCCTGCTCGTAAGATTTTTTGTGCTGTTGTATATCCAGATTGATGCCCCCCACACGCGCCTGAATGACATTCATTCAGGGCTTTTTCGGCCTCCTCATGGATAAGGCACCTCCTCAGAACTGTATCGATACCACGACGGTAAAGTGTATCACCGACGATCATGTAGTCTTTTGCTTGGTATCGTATACGTTTTTGTTCAGAGCGAGAGGTGTTAGGCCTGAATTTTTGGGTTTGGAGATAAACTATTATATCTCCATACCACTCATCGCTTGTAGATATCAGAAACAAACTTTTGTCCACGATTGACTCTTCTGATGTTTCATCGTTGGATGATGATGGGAGATCGCACAATAATTCTGCGAAAACTAGAGCTTTCTTTGATTTGGATTTTACAAATTCCAGATCAAACTCTTGAAGGATCGCTATCCATTTTGAATATTTTCCCCCCAGCAACTGTCGCGACAGTATATAAGTCATGGAGTTGCAATATGACAAAATGGTAGTTTTCCGAAAGAGGACATAATGTCGAAACCTTTGAATCGCTTGAACAACTGCAAGCGCTAGTTTTTCAACATAAGAATATTTACTTTCTGTATCATTTAAGTTTTTACTTAAATAATAGATAGGATGTTCAATTCCACTGACTTCTTGAACTAAAACCATTGCAATGGTCGTATCCGCTGCAGCCAGATACAGGTTAAAATCTCTTTGATAGTCCGGGGCGTACATTAATGATGCTTTTACTAGACAATCTTTTAGAGCATCAAAGGAAGCTTGCGCTACCTGGTCCCAGATGAAACGTACATCCTTTTTCAAAAGACAAGTATAACCTTTAGCAAGTTCTGCGTAATTTGGAATGAACCTCCTCAGAAAGTTCGCTTTCCCTTGGAGTTTCTGAATCTGAAGCAAATTTGAAGGTGTTGGCAAATTAATGATTGCCTGAACCTTGCAGGGGTCGAGACGAATCCCATCCTTAGAGACTACAAAGCCAAGTAAACGACCAGAACCGACACAAAACACGCATTTGTGCGGATTGAGTCTTATCTTGTAGTGTCGGCAACGTAGAAATATCGCTCTTAAATGCTGCGGATGATCAGTCCGCTTTCGCGAGTGAGCCGGAAGGTCGTCGAGATAAGTTTGAACTATGTTATTGATGTCATGGAAGGCATAATTCATTGCCCTCTGAAACGTCGCCCCTGCTTTCTTTAAACCAAAGGGTAATTTTCGATAAGCGAATGTGCCCCACGGACAAATAAATGCAGTCTTTGACTGGTCCTGCGGGCGGATATTTATTTGATTATAACCAGAAAATCCATCCATAAATGAAAAGATTTCACATCCGGCGCATTCATCAATTATCTGGTCGATGAAGGGTGTAGGGAAGTTGTCCTTCGGACAAGCTTGGTTTACATCCCTATAATCGACACACACTCTAATCGTCCCTTGTTTTTTCATAACAGGGACAATATTCGATACCCAATCGGTTAGATGAATCCAACATGGAGAAGTTTTTCAACTTCTGCCTTAATGGAAACGGCTTTCTTGGGGTGCACCTGCCGAAGCCGTTGTCTTACTGGTTTGATATCAGGATACATTTTAATTTCATGTTCAACGATACTCGAGTCAATGCCTGGCATTTCATCATATGACCAAGCAAAGACATCTCTGAATTTGCGAAAAAGAGCATTATATATTTCCAGTTCTGAAGGGGAACAACCTTTGCCGACATAAATATTCTCTACAACATTTGTTTTAGTCGAGATATTTATGGCTATAGTCTCTTCAATATTGGATAAGTTTCGCTCGGAATCCACCGTATTTACAGTATTTGTTAGGAATTCAAAGACTGAAGGGTGATAAAGGTCACTTTGAGTATCTTCTTCATATTCCGGAAGAAGGGAATGATGGTGGTGATCATTCCATGGTGCCCCCTCAATCAACATTGATTGTAAGATTCCTTCGTCGTCCCATGTACTTTTGACCAAGGATCTAATGAGGTACCATATTCTCTAGACCTATCTACCCAAATGCTTGACGAGCATTGATTTGGGTTCGCCTCCCATGCTTGAAACATTGATTGCTACAATATTTCTAAAGGGCTTGGGGGCAAAACAATTGCATGATCCATGTTGACATTGTATTTTGCGACCTTCGTGGAAGATATCATGTTGCAGGTTGCTACAAACGGTATATTTCCTATGTAAATAGGAGGTGGTAGCGCGAAAGTTCCCATCAATGTGGGGTCTTTCAATAATCCTACTCCGATATCTTGAAGCGAATGGTTGCTCTCATGGATCATGGGAATGCTTCCTGTAACTTGTGAACCATTAGGGAGGAAGTTCTGTTGGTCGACGACCGTAATCCCTCCTTCAAACGGGAATGCGATCTTCCTAAAATAAGTCGACACAACAACTGCCATGGCATAAATCCATGGTCTACCCAGTAGGATGTTGTAGTCAAGATTTCCATCGATGACCTCAACATCAATTTCTATTGTTTTTCCTCCTAGTTCAACCTTCAAGTTATTAAGGATACCGTATGGGGTATATGTCCTTCCATCGAAAGCTTTTAATATCGTCGAAGATCGCGACAAGGTTGGAGATCCTAAAGTTTTCCAGCAACTCATTGACATAATACATGTTGATGCTCCCTCATCAATTATTGTTCTGTGAACAGTTTTGTTGAGGGCTTTCACTTGAATAAGGAAAGCTAGTTGAGCTGGTAACTGAGGATCGTATCCTTTGTGATCAAAGGATACAAGATTGGAATCCTTAGGATCAACCCCACCAATAGCCGATAACAAAGCCTGCCTTTGGGATGGACAATTTTGTAGTACCTCAAGAGTCGACATAGCGGATGGTGATTGTGCCAAATCTTCCACTATGTTATAATGCTGCGCCGCTCTAGCGCGAGGATTAAATGTCGACTTGTGTACTACACCCTTTGGCGGTTTTATTGTTAATTCAGGAATGATGGGTGGTACAACTTCTGTCGAAGTTGTTGTCGAACTACTTGGTTGATCTTTACCTTTGTCGTTCGACAGCTGAGGATTCCCATAATCTTTGTTCCTTGTCGAAATCAAAGCATCATTCTGTTGTTTTGAAACCGACAACATAAGTACTTGCGACGGGGAAGCATTCCCACTATCAACCAGATTTTGACCTGGGTTGGGAAATGGATCAGTTAACACAGCTGAGGTTTGGGAACTTTTAAAGAACCTCTTTAACTCAGCTTTGAATGGGAAATTCTTTGTGTAATGATCCTCATCATCACATATTTGACATGGATAATTTTGTTTCCCTTTCTCAGGAGGGTTTGAAGAATTTTTACCAGGAGATGATTCACCTTGTTTCTTCTTCTTCCCTTTGTTTTGCTTTTTCTTGCTTCCTGGTTGATTGGTTTCTTTGCCTTTATCTGCTGATACGACATTTACTTCCGAAGCAAGAATTTCTTCTTTTGCATTTTGATCCGAATTCTTACGGGCTTTCTTTGACGAAGCCTTTATCGATTTCGCGTTTGCCGTGCCAATCACGCCATCACCGGCATGAGAGTCACTATTGGATTTAGGAGGAGGAGGAATTGAAAATTCCGGTCTAGGAGCGTCAGGTATTTTGTCGTAGAGCGTGCCAGACTGAGTATAAACTAAGTCCAAATACTGTGCACGAGCGATAACTTGCTCCTCTGTTACGACTCCCCCCTTGGCCACATCTTCCGTTATAGCAGGAAGTAACGACTTTATAAACCATTCAGCTAACAGCTGATCGGGAACGTATGTTTTCACCATCCTACGACGACGACGCCACTCATGTATATGATCAGATATATGGGTGGCAGTTGTCTGCTTGAAGTTGGTTAATATTTCTGTTCCCGTTTCATACCTTATCGGTAATTGAAAATGGGTTAAGAAAGTCGTGGCTAGGGAACTAAAATTGTCGAAAGAGGCTCTAGGTAATTCAATATACCATTTAGCCGTTGGACCTGTCAATGTCCTCTGAAAAAGGCGAAGCCTTATCGAATCGTCGTTTAGGGTGTTCGACGAACACCACAGATGAAAAGTCATCACGTGATTCGATGGGTCTTCACCTGGATTTCCATTGAATTTAGGAATGTCAGATGGAAGTTTATGAGGAATCGCTGGCCACCAAGGGGCATAAGCAATCGGATCGTTGGTTAACCGGTGTAAATCGGGTAACTCTAAAGTCGCCACGAATGGTAACTGTTGATTCAGGTTAGGCGAAGCATAACCAGGGTACGATGGAATCGCTTGAGCAGTGGGCCTTTGCATACCAGCATAATGTAATTGATGTTGGTATGACTGATATGGTTGGTGGACTTGACCACTGTAAAGTGGTTGGTTTTGACCATTTTGGATATACGGTTGTCCACTGTTCGCAAAGATCTGCTGCTCAGAACCTTGGTACACCTGCTGGAATTGCGGTTGTTGGTATTGCACTAGCCATGGTTGTGAAGCCATGTTCTGTTGTGCTATGCTAACCATTGGAACGAGGTGTGGGGTAATTGTACCCGTTTGGACCTGTGTCGCCCCACCAGTTGGTGATTGTGGTTGTGACCCATGTTCAAGGGGTTGTTGCATATCAACCTGAGATATCTGAGGTTGACATGCAATAGTCATTGCTTGAACTTGTGACACTCTTACAATAGCCGGTGTGGTTGGGATGTTCGTCATAGGTACACACTGTTGCATAGAATATACAACCCTTGGTTGTTGAGGTAGCATAGGTACCCAACTACTTGATGTAATTCCAGTATAACCTGAATACTGTTGTGAACTCCCGTATGGGTACCCTCCCGGAGGGGGTAATGAAAGGGCATACTTCCCCCCATACGGTAGCAATCCGGAACTCAAGGGGATTGATTGTCCTTGGGGACTGGATTGCCCAAATTGACCTCCAAATGGATCAATTTGGCGAGTCTCAACATAAGAGTTGCCGGATATTACTCCGGATGAACAAACTGGAACAGACCATACTGTCGAAATAGTCCCTTGGTGGACTCCTTCTAGCGGTTGTGAGCTAGTTGGGACAGATGGTATGCCGGCAAACATTGTTGGAGTGACGGCAGGGGCTTCTGCTGTCGCTGTGTCGTTTGACACAGTCCTAGATGATGACAGTTGTTCAGACATTTTAAGTCTATCCAATAGATTGCCTAGCGATTCTACAGGAACCTCCACTTGTGGTGGATTAACTTCTGATGAAGGAAATAGAGTGACCCCGACTCCAAAATGGGTTGGAGTACTTGCTTGCGGATGCTCTGCAATTTCCTCTATCGAAATCAAACTCGGTGGAAGAGGAAGACCGTCAGGTCCATAAAATATTTCTGGTGCCGAAGAAGTGGTTGTTTCAACAGCGACAGTTGTTTGAGGAACAAAACTCTCTGGACCGATTACAGATGGAACTAGTTCAGTTATACAAGTATTTTCCCCCAGACTAGGATCAGTATTACTGTCCTTCTGTGGCTGTTGAACTTCTTCTATAGAGGCAGGGTTTCCAGAAATGTTTGGAGTAACCGGAACCTCAGATGTAGTTGGAACACTTGTTCTAACTTTTATAGGAGATTTTGAACCGGTTAAACGAGTTCGCTTTGTCCGTACTGTTTTCGATTCCGGAGACAAAGACGGTTGACTCGTAAGCCTCCGCGAACGACGGGGTTTCAATTGACTTTCTTCCACGATTGCGGATTACTCGATCAACCAAAATATTAAAAGGGGAAATTTGTGTTTCCGAATTGAATGAATTTTATTAGACACTTTTAGACACAACTTGCTTTTTCACTTTTTAAGAGTCGAGAAAAAGCTAAAGATGACTCTAGTCTCCTTCGATGTTTTAACGAGCCCGAAGTGACAAATGCTCGAATGGACTTTTTCAGTTATAGAGTTTGAAAAAGGCCAAAAGAAACTACTCTGGAGATCTAGGCAGAGGGTGTGCCAAACTTTTCGCAAAACCACAGAATACGTTTTACGGTACGGGTGGTCGATCTTCGTGAATGCTGTGTTCACTGCATTGCGATCAGTAGGGCGGTCGACATGGCTTCCTATGGATAAAGGCTTTGTTCCTATAGGGGTCTCCCAATATATACACGACGGTACGTGGGAGCACAATCCGTATTAGTGCCACCGACTCTCAAGAGGAATCACCCACCTTCTTCGAGATCGACAGTCACTACGTTTAACGACGCCGGAACACGTCTCTAGCTTAGACCTCTATGTGTTTGCGTTATGTTTCAAAGCGTTGTTAGGTTCATTCAATATATTTTAAGTTGATCTTTTTAAAGTTTTCCTTTCAAGGTTCACCACGAGATGTATGATACAAATTCCTAAATGCAGTCTAAAGATGAGAAGCAAGCTTTTTCAATCTTTTCAACTTATGAAAATCTTAACTACTGAGGGAAAAGAAAGACATCATCTTTTCACACAGATCATAGAGCACACACTAATGCACTTTTTCCTAAATCAACATGCAAACTTATCAAATGCAAAATGCACAATGCAGGTATTTCTTTTCTCTTTCTTAATGTTGGTGTACTACAAAAAGAAAGCTGTTGTATAACTTTGAATTCAATTTCAAGTGAAAGCAAACAAGCTTTTGTCCAAAATCAAAAGACACCTTAAGATTTACTTGTTTCAACACTAGAAATACATAAATTCAAACCATATGACGAAAGCAAAAGCTCAATCAGCTATGAACAGCAAACAAACTAACTCTTAAGATCAGAACGACACTTATCACAGGTCTAGATCTAAGAGGCCACAGCAAGACTAGTTCACTTTCGTTATGGGAAACTGCAAATGATATAAGAAATACACAAAGAACAAATACAGTTTCTTTATACAACCGAGGTGGAATAGTGGCAAAGAAAGGTGGTTTCAGATAGGTACATTGACTGATAACAGGCTGCAAAAACAAGGATGAAAACAGGGCAATAGAAAGCAGAGAACCCCAGTTGCACAAGGCAAAACTGGTTCAGCACAGGTAGAACACTGTCAGTTTGACATTCAGTGCAGGTAGCCCCTTCGGGACCTGCGATGAAATGCAGACTGCCTTCACAGTGCCTGCAATGAAGAGAGAAACTCTCGTTTCTCTTGGTTTCCGGGTTACAGATTGCTCAAAAATCAACAGTTTTTGGCCAAATCAAAGCTATCAATCAAGTACACACTAAAGGATGATTCAAAGCTCAAAGGAGGATGAAAAGCTATCACTAAGAGCTGTTCAGAGTCCTTGTGGATTAGCTCTTCAAATCATAAACATGCCCAGAAACTGAGCTAGAGCAGCTGCCCTCTACTTTGCATTTGAAAGATCCAAATGCAGTTCGATTCGGTACTCCCTGTGTTTAGGAAATGAATAGCAAAAAACACAAACAACCAACAAGATACGATCCCCAGCGGAGTCGCCAATTTGTTGTTGGGAAAAGTATCCAATACGGAATGACCCTATCCCACTCTAAGGGTGATAGTTCCTTAGCAACAATCAAAGCAAAGCTATCTGAGATTACTTCTTTATGAGATGTAAGAGAGGGGAGAAAGAGATCCACTAACCGATGTCTTCCGCTAATGATTGATCCAATCTTCTCTCTTTGCTGCTTGCCCTCAGTTCCTTGCTCTTTCACTGGCCCAGCTACACCAAGATCCTGCAAAATGGCAAGAGAGGGAAACTACAAGAAGCATACATTCATAATTGATTCAAGGATTAGAATAAATCAAATACACAAGTATAACAACACACCATTGAGACACATGCATATAGAAGAACCTCAAATGCTTTATTAATGGAAGAAGTAAGGTTCAGGAAGTGATACAACCATAAAAGGCCCAATCCAGCATCACCTTCCCAGCAGAAAGAAATCTCCTCTTCACCTTCTTCAAAGCAAATCACCCAATAGTTCTAAACTCAAACCAACAACAATTCTTTACCTTCACCAGATTCCAGCCTCCCTAGACCTCATGAGAGAGATCTATATATAGGAGTTTTGGAGAAAGGATGAGTCAGCTTGAGAGCTGACTAGTGTCCTCTCTCACTTCAGTTATTCTTCAGTTCTTGAGTCCACTTGGAGGTTCTTGCTTCCACTTGGAGATCTAGAACCTCTTACTCATCAGCAGTCAAATTCTCTGATCCAAGTGTCATTTTGGAAGCTTCCTGGGCATTGACACCTTGAGGAATGACTGTGCCACATGTCCAAACTCGCCCAGCGCAGGTAGCCTTCTTTGCAGTTGACATTCAACGCAGGTAGACAGTGGAGCAGTTGACATTCAGCGCAGATGCTCAGTGGAGCAGTTGACATGATCCAGAATTGCCTTGTTTTTGAGTGTTTTCAGGTGGAGAACTTTTATTTAGTGCTGTGGTTTGCTAACCTTGTTCCTCTAGGGGTAGGAACAACATGTTTGGGGACTTTGGATCCCTTAGATTATGGACATTTCATGCTTCATGCTGTAAGGCACAAAAATGTCAATAACAACCGGACAAAACGAACTCTGCCCCGGACACCTCGGTGAGTCTACCACCTCTGGACTACAACATTGTAGATGACATGAAGAAAAATCGAGAGAACATCAGTTTGTTTGAGTTAGCTAAGATCCAGAGTTAGCGAGACATCCTATTGCGCGCATTGGGATAGACAACAATGGAAAACACAACCTCTACCAGCAAGGGAGCGAGCACACCTCCCGAGTCACTTTCCACTATGCTTAACACACTTCGGATGGAAGAATCAAACTCAGGTTGCCCTCCATTCCTGCTATCATTTGAAACTTTTAACTACAATGTTCACAACTGCTTGGTTGATTTTGGTACGACAGCCAATGTCATGCTACTCTCCATTGCTAAAAAGATCAATGCACAATGGAGTGAGACATCCGTGCGAATCATCCAACTTGATCGAACATTTATACCAACCCATTGTTGAACTCTGAGATGTTATCTTCAGACTATATCATGACAGTCGAGTCCACCAATGCATCAACATAGTTGTTGTGGACATACATAAGCATACGGTCTACTACTCAACAAAGACTGGTCTAGCAAGCTGGACGAATATTTTTCTGCAAACTGCTCGAACATGTGGCTTCTGTACAAGGGAAAATGTATCCAAATATGGGTGTTATCCGAGAGGTATATGAAGCACAATGTCACTGCCCTTAATTACGAGAATGAACCATTGGCCTTCACAAAACTCATGTTTGGCAACTGCCTCCTAGAAACAACGTTGGGGTGTTATCCTGCACGGCCAGCTCCAACTCCAATAGACACACAGTTGGGTCTATGTCCTTTCCCAACTGACGAAAATGAAACATGTATAGTATATTGTAACCTTTATTAGTAGTAGCAGAAACAACAATAGTAGCAGTAGTACGAGCACGTCAAACAGTTCATGTACAGACAAGTTGTGGACCATGTACTTTGACGGATCAAAGGCACAGGACGGCTCAGGAGTCGGGTGTGTCTTGATTGACCCATACAATAGAAATCATCTGGTTTCAAGTCGTTTTGAGTTCGAGTGCACGAACAACGTTGCTGAATATGAAGCTCTCGTGTTGGGCTTGCAGAAAGCCATTAACATCAACGTGGTCGCGCTCAAAGTGGTAGGTGATTCAGAGATAATGGTATTGAAGGTATGTAACACCATTCGCTGTTTGTCATTGCGTATTGAAAGTTACCAGCAAGAGGTATGGTGGCTAATCTCTAACTTCCAAGCATTTAACATCATTGTTGTACCACATACATGTAATGCAACTGCAAATGCTCTGGCTAATGTAGCTTCATGAATGTCACCGATTAGGGATAGATTTACTATTGAAATTTTGTACAAACCATCTATCTTGGAGAACATAACTAATTTACGCATGTTTAATGATGATCAATAGATACTGCATTTCATGGACAACATTGACGTCTTCAAAGATGCAATGATAGATGATGATGAGCAGGGGCACTCTCTGCGAGCAGAAGCTGCTAACAGGAAAGGCCACCTTATCACAAAAGGTGTGGCAACATTGGAAAAGCTTTATGACTTGCAAGAAAGTTTTCAGGGGCCAAGGAACAGCAAGACCCACAATTCTACCATGATGAACGAAATCATCAACTTGGGAATAGAACAAGATCTGAAATTCGTCAATCTCGGTACATGTTGCACACAGCAAGAGTGTCAAGCCTTTGTCCACATGTTCAAATAGTACAGATATGTGTTCGTGTGGACATATGATGATTTGAAAACCTATGACACGTGGATCATCCAACACATCATTCCAATCAAAGAAGGGGTCAAGCCATATCAACAGAAGCTGAGAAAAGTACATTTGTCACTTGAACCCCTCATACAGAAAGAGCTCACTAAGCTATTGGATGCACGGATCATATACAAAGTTCGTCATTCCATGTGGGTTTCAAACCTTGTTCCTGTATGCAAGAAGTCTGGGGAAATCAGCTTGTGCGTTGATTTCTGGAACGTAAATCACGCCTTGGAAAAAGACAACTACCCCGTGCCGTCTCGACATTTTTTCAAGATACAACCAGGTTCGGGTAGAAGAACTTGACAGACTTAAGACTCCCTTCCGTACCAAGTGGGGAACATTCGCTTACAAACATATGTTTTTTGGCTTGTAAATGTAGGTGCAACCTTTCAGCATGCCATGGACATCACTTTTCGTGGACTCATCAGACAGAGCATAGTGGTATACCTCGATGACGTGACCATGTTCTCAAGAAGATGTGAGGACCACATACGCCATCTGAAGAAAATTTTTGAGCGATGCCGAAGATACGGGATTTCCTTGAATCCCAAAAAGAGCGTATTCGCAGTGTCTGAGGGGAACCTTCTCAGACACATTGTTTCCAAAAGTGGGATCAAGGTGGATCCAAACCGAGTTCAAACTATTACACAAACCCCTCACCCAACTAACAAGAAAGCTATGCAGTCCTTCTTGGGCAAGATAAACTTCCTCCAAAAGTTCATCTCAGATAATGCACAGATAGTCAAGCCCATGCAGGAGATGATCAAGAAAGATGCAGTCTACATCTGGGGCAAGAAGGAAAAGTATGTATTCACCCGAATCAAGCAATATATTGCAGAAGCACCTGCACTATACAACCTAGACTTCAAGAAGGATTTCTTTCTATACACATTCGCCTCCGATAATTCGCTCGCTACAGTACTCACTCAGAAGGACGAGATGAATGATGAACTCCCAATCTCCTTCATGAGTGCAAGCATGTAGGGACTAGAACTCAATTACCCCTCCATTGAGAAGCAATCATATGCAGTTTGCAAGGTGGTGAAACACTTCAGGTTCTACTTGCTGAAGAACCACTCCATAGTCTTCGTCCCTCAGCCAAGAGTTTGCACATTTCTTGTACAACAAGAACTGGGTGAACAACGTGAGAACTGGATGACAAGCTTGCAAGAGTATGATCTTGAAATCAAGCCAGTTCACACGATCAAAGGACACAGGCTCTACAGACTTGCAGTTGAAGCGGTACATGCACTAGAAAGTGAAGAAGAGCTCGTCAGCTGGGAGTAGGAAATTGAGATGTATGATGTAAGGCGAGAAACACCTACCAAAGACAGAACCTCTTGGTATGCAAATGTGTTCCAATACCTCGAGCATGACATCGTACCCTCTCACTTTTCCATCAGACAGAAGAGGGAATTATGCCTCAAAACCTTAGCATATCAATCAGTGCATGTAGTGCTTTATAGGAAGCACGGTAATAGAGTTTTGCTCAGGTGCCTAGAGGCACATGAAGCAGAGAAGTGTTGGGCGCAGGATCCCCCAAGGGAATTTTTGGGGCTTAGAGCCCAGATTTTGGTCCAAGTTTGTAATTCCAATGTAAAGACCCTGCATTTTGTGGGCGCGGAGCGCGTAGTTGTAAAAGAGTCTTAGGGTTGTTCGCCCTTATTTTGATAATGTAATGTCAGCTGTAGAAGACCTACCCATGGTCCGCGGACGATGGGATTGCATAAATAGAGCAAAGCTCTAAGTAGTTAAGGCATCACAGAATGTCTAAGGAATGATGATGTATGCGAGATATATCTGAAGTGTAAAGTCTAGTTTTGGGTCATAGCATAAGAAGAGGCTCTACAGCTAAGTGCATAGAGGCCTAGTAGTCTACAGCTAAGTGCACAGACCCCTGAAACTAAGTGCGCAAGGCGAGTCAAGTCTATAATCAGTTGGAAGTATTAATAAAGAGAAGTTTCTATTAATTCTGCGAATTTATTTCTTGTTTTATGCATATGTTATATTGGGTATGAACTTCACTTCTAATGCTTATATGATGTGCGAATGTATATAATTGTATTGGTTAAGTGAACACAAGCAAGAATATATGTTACGCGAAGATAACTAATATCTGATAATAAGATAAGTAAGATACTCGGCGTAGTTAGGGAAATACTGCAGTTCGCTGCCATAACAACGCGAAAGCATCTCAGCCCCTGGTTAGGGCTACGTGATGGCCGATTCTAAGAGATCGTGGAGGTACTGAAGGTTAGAACAGAATGCGAAGCAACCTGCGCGAAGGCAAGACTAGTTGGAATAAACTGACATCACATCCATCTCGAGGGTGCAGAAACTTGGTTCCGGCATCCCCCCATACTGTTTCGGGTGAGACTTCACTTTGTGCTCCGCAGGATGATGCCAAAAGGGCCAGTAGTGTAGGGATTTGTTTAGCTAAATAAATCTGAACCTAGGTCAGGCCCCAAGAAGCCAACAAATGGTTTCATTTCCAGGACCATAATCTGCATGAGAGATGTGTGATGTCGTATCACTGGAATCGAACTAAGAAAGAAATTGAAGGCTGGTTGGATAGAAGAATTCACAAGTTCGCGACGCAGGAGAACAAAAACCCACGACTATCAAAAGAAGAGTGGCTAGACAACTACCTATATACGAAGATCCACGAAATCTTTTTCGCGTCCTTCCCTATTGAGTTATACGAGTGGATCGCGAAGCTAGCAGATAGCCAAGAAAGGTGGAAACTTGACGGTCGTATTGTGTGGACCCTAAAGCTAGTGCGGAAATTGGAAGCATTAGAGGATAAGATCACATGAGCCATCAGTCATTGGCTCGATCGGATTATAGGAGGATTCGTTACTGAGTTCGTTCTTGACACCTCAGTTAGCTACAGTGAGGCAGAGTGACTCTTCCTCAAAGGACCAGGAAGTAAGTATGTAAAATCTTTGAATACTTGGATTAGAATGTTGTTGTGCGACAAGCGGGTTATGTAGTTACCTTGATGTTCGGGGCTACGTGAAGCGAAAAGATTTAAGGAATGAAGGAAATAAGGTTCCAGAAAATAACCCCTTGATTTCACCTCCGTGAGGGGACGAGGAAGAGCTCGTGAAGGTCTCTCCGCGAAGTGCTATTCATCTGATAAGACAAAGAATTCCATGAATTCCACCTCTGCCCACACCACCACCCAATTCACCGCCATCATCTCCATCTTCACCCATACCAACTCCACCACCACCGAATTCAGTATGGAAAGCACAGTGAAGTTGCATGTTTTCAAAGGTTTGGGAAACGAAGATCTAGACCAATTCTGGTTCATTGTAAGGGCTGTATGGGAAGCACAAGGTGATACAGATGACCATATAAATAAAGCGACGCTAGTTAGCGCCCTGCAGGATAGCACGCTGACCTGGTATATTAAGTACTTCAACAATAACCCAAATACGAAAGTTGTGAATATCCAAACAATGCTAAATAGAGAATTTAACAGGCCTAAATATGAAGTGCAGTCGATCGTGGGATTTAAAGAGATCACGATGCTACTAGGCGAGACTCCTTGGGAACTAGATCAAAGGCTGAAATGTATGATTCGTGAAGAAAATATGAATCTGACGGATGGATAACATCGTGAGTGGTTTGTAGCTTTGCTACTACCACATTTAAGGAGTGCACTATTACATCAAAAGATAACAACTCAAGCAAAGGCCTTAGAGATCGCTATGAGGCTACATGAGACTCCGATGCAAGATCCTAATCTAGGAGTTCAGCAGATCCACACACAGCTGAAGAATCTATGCCTTGAGATGCAGAGTCTGAAATAGGACAGGATGGTTCGACCATAAGTGCACGAAGAAGTGTGGTGCATCAAATGCAAGAGTCAGGGTCATAACAAAGACCACTTCTCGGTTTTTACAAATTACCTTACAGGAGGAAGACCGATGCCTTTAAGGCTGGAAGTTCAAGCAGGATGGAGTGCGGCACCTGCTTTGTGGTGTGCTATCTGTCAAATAGCAGGAAAAAATGCCACGGATAACTGCCACTTGTTAGAGAAGTATACCCAAACTTCGCAACAGTTGTTCTGCAACTTTTGTAGGTCAGTGGGACATGATGAGCATACTTGCAGAATCTATGAGTTGATGATGGATAGAATGCTCGCCTACAGAGTTCAGGCCGAAACGCGACCCCTTGACCAGAATGCAGGAATGGCACGGACATGATTTCAATGGCGCGGAAGAGGTTGAGGTGGAGGAGGACCTGGTAGAGGTCATGGACAGTTGATTTGCTACAATAACAAAGGGCTAGGACACTATGCCCACGATTGCACTAATCCAACACACCCATCATACAAGTATTGCACAATGTTTTATCATGAGACAAAAGATTGTCCTACACTGATAGCTAGGATCCGTGACAAAGGAGCGCTACCCCCTCCCCTGACTCAGAACTTGCAGATGATGAGGTCTAAGTTGTGCGAGGAAGATCCAAACATAAAAATTGTCCTCCGAAGTGGAATCATGATGGGAGATGACAAAGGAAAACAACCGGAAGACAATACTTGGGTTCACAAAGCCCCGGCGAAAGAAGCTGAGTTTGATTTGGAGTTCGCTAAGGAAACCTTCATGGATGCTAAGAAGAGCTTCATTGAGGCCTCCATGTTAGGGATCAAAGATCAACCTAAGTCGGAAATGGATCCCTTCATGCTCACAACTTTCTTGGAAACCTGTATGAAGTTACTGCATGATAGTAAGGCTATGAAAGGGCTACAGGAACTTATCAGTAGATGTTCTGGGACCGCACCAAGAGAACCACATGTAGTCCGGAAGATCGGAAAGCATAAAACAAGGACAGGCCGTGAAATGAGACTCACCGCGCAGATCAGAGAATATGAGATGAACCAAGTCATTCTGGATTCGGGATCAGATGTGAATGTTTTACCGAAACAAACATGGGAGCGAATGGGTAGACCTACTCTACAATGGTCTCTGATTTAACTGAGATGGTGAATCAGCAGAAAATAATACCTATGGGGCGATTGCAGGGAATAATTGTGGATATTGAGGGAGCGAGTGCGCTGGAAGATTTTGAAGTGATAGAGATTGTGGATGACAGCAATCCATACCCTGCACTCCTAGGAATTGACTGGGCTACTGATATGAATGGGGTAATTAATCTGAAGAAGTGAAAAATGATCTTTGAAAAGAAGTCACTGCGTGTAATTATACCCCTGGATGCCGCTGAAGGATCGCGCTATACGAAGCCGGTTTGTGACTATGAAAGTGATGATGATCTGGGCTGCATCTACAAGATAATAGCATGAGACCAAGACTAGGCTAATCCCACCGCGGATGGACAAATTACAAGGGAGTGCGAAAGCTCATGCACTTTGGATTCTGATGGGGAAATAGAACGATGGCAGAATCGGTTACACGAAGTAACTACGCTAAACTGCAATATGATGACAAGGTCGTTGTGCTGCGTGTTGAAAAAAGTCAGAGATATGCATACTTATGATGTTCTAAATGAGGTAGATACCTTCTTGGATGCATTTGAAAGGGAGGTGCTGGAAAAGCAATGCTTCCAGGCCTTGGAGTGGGTGCTGCGTACTACGCCTGCGAGATTGTGGTGTACGCACAAAGGAAGCTTTGATGATTGGCGCGAATGTAGGAGAATGATGCGAGTACAATTTGGGAAGCCTAAGGTGTGACTAACAGACAAGTATGATGGGCAGGATGATCCACATGTGCATCTGGCCAAGTGGACGTAGGCCTATGGAGAAAAGCCCCAACCTACGCAGAGGCACATGTACCCCGCGCTAAAATACCTAGTCAATAAGCATGTGTTGGGGGGGCGAACTTGCATATGGATCTTAATGTTGGAAATACATTATGCAGGAATACAAACCACGCAGAAGCATTCAACAAAGTACTGGAAATTGCGCTGAGCAATATATGCAATGCACAACGAAGTGATTGGGACGTATGCATACCTGTAGTGTTATGGGCTTATCGGATGACCTACAAGAAATTGACGGGACAACCACCTTTTAGGCTTTTCTATGGAGTGGAAGTCGTAATTCCTATGGAATACATCATGCCTAGTCTGCACATACCAGTGCTCTTAGGTATGATGGATCGCAGAGCCCTAGAGGAGAGGCTCTCATAGCTGGAAGAGCTCGAAGAAGAACGATTTTTGGTTGGATTCCACCAGCATGTCAAAAAGCAACGCGAAAATGCATGGCACGACCAACACATGAAGCTGCACACATTCAAGGTAAATGATTTGGTGTTGTTGTATACAGGAAAAAACTATCCTCGTACCTGATTCATTTTTTAATGAGGTTGACTCAGTAACCTGAACTATCCTCTAAAAACCTTGATTCATTTTTTAACGAGCTTGACACAAGACAAGGAACTATGCTCTAAAAACCTTGATTCATTTTTTAACGAGCTTGACACAAGACAAGGAACTATGCTCATGACTACCTATATAACCTAAATCTACCTGATTCATTTTTTAATGAGGTTGACTCAGTAAAAGGAACTGTCCTCATGGACACCTGTTTCATTTTTTAACGAGGTTGGCACAGGAAAAGGAACTTTCCTCGAGCTAGCCTGTTTCATTTTTTAACGAGGTTGATACAGGAAAAAACTATCCTCGTACACACTGATTCATTTTTTAACGAGGTCGACACAGTAAAAGGAACTTTCCTCGTGCTCACTGATCATGGCTTCCAACTAGAAGAAAGACATGTCAATGGACACACCTTGATCATGGCTTCCAAGAGGTCTTCATCAGAAGGAAGAATAGTTCTCTGGAAGGAACACATGTCAAGGGACTCAAAAGGGATAAGAACATCGTGTTCAAGTAATCCCATAGAGTTTTCCATGTCAATTACCGGATCTAAATCAAAGGAAGATGAGCAAACAGTGAGAGGCTCACTTACATCGGTAACTGAAAACATGGGACCAGTTGCCACATAATTAACCTGTGGCAGGGTAGATACCACTTTAGAAGCAGGAACATTTAGGGGTGTCATATTATTGGTAGTTGAAACAAGACTAGGGAACGAAAGCTAGTCTACAGTCACAATATTTCCATTGTGAGGGAAAGACATCACGCGAAAGAGTGTCGATACGACAGCTTTCATTGCATAAACATAGTCTCGCCCAAGGAGTAAATTGAAATCCAAGGGACCTCGAACTACCATAAGATCAATATAGACAGTTTTACCTTCCAAGGTAATAGAAAACTTAGGAAGGATGCCTAAAGGTTCACTAATGGTTCTGTTAAAAGCTTTCAGATTCTGCATAATAGGCGCAAGCTGAGGGGAACCCAAAGCTTTCCAAACAGTTGAGGATAAAATACTCACAGAAGCACCTTCATCTACCAGTGTACGATGTATGTCCCTAGCACCAGCCTTGACAATGATTTGGAAAGGGATGGAGGAAGGAAGACGAGGTTCTGTCAGTCTATTCCAGTCAAAGGAAAAGACCTCAGTGATTGGAGGGGGTTCTGTAGAAACAGGTGAAATGCCCCCCAGCATAGAAGAATCTGATGTAACAAGAAGAACCTGAGCGGTATGAAGTTCACTCTCTAAAGGGAAAGTGGGATCGACCGAATGTGAAATTGAATCGACCACTTGATCAACTATTGGATCATCAACCTGAGTGACATGAGTTTCACTCTCCAATGGAATAGTGTGATCGACTGTACTTGAGTTTAGATCAATCACTCCGTCAGTTGAGGGTAGGTTGGGAGAAAGTTTACGGTAACCAGTTGGAAATTCTTGCTGTGAAACAGTAAGGTTTTCCAACAATGTTGAGGCTTCATCCATGTGAGGGAAAACGTGAGTTTGATGACTCCCTTTGCATAACTTACAAGGAAACCTAACTTTACCCTTTTTCCCAGGAACCTGACTATCACTGGTTGATGGATCAATGGAAAGTTGATGAGATTTTTCTGACCATACTTCCAGGACCTTGGAATACCAGGACAATAGACAAGGAAGTGGTCACCCTTACAAAGCCTGCAAGGGTATTTGGGTTTACGATGCACGTCGGAGTTTTCCTCAACACAACTAACACTTACAGTCATGGTTGGTTGGTTGACTTCCTTTTTATCTTGCTTCTTCTTCTTCTTCTTCTTCTTCTTCTTCCCTTTCTTCTTCTTCTTAGCCTTCTGGTTACTAGCATCAAGGCTTTTACCAGGCGAAGAGGAAGAAATGGAGGAAGAAAAATTAGGTGAAGAAGGTAAAGGGTCAACAGAAGGTTGGTGATGTTGAGATGGTGAACTCTGTTGAGGTGAAGCATTCGGTTGAGGTGGAACAATTGGAGCATTTGGGGCCAACGAAGTTGAAAATAACCATATCGGTAAACCTATTGTAAATCCAGGTAATGACAAAGTAGCCATATAAGGAGGACCAACATTTCCAAAGTAAGGAAAAGTACTAGGATTCTCGTTAGGAGGGGTTCCTAGGTTGGTAAATTCCGGAATATTTGCCATTATATTCAACTTCTGTGAATTTTATTAACAATTTATAACTAAAATTAACAATTCACAATTCACACTTAACAATTTAAAATTCACAATTCACACCTATGGTCTCTAAAAGTAAAAACAAACAAATTAACACGCGCTATCAAATCTAGGAGTCAAACCACACACAAACAGTAGCCTTCCGGACCGAAAACACTAGTTGGGGATGAAATCCAACATCGCAGAATTCAGTACAGAAGTGGCGGGTGGAACAGTTACCCCGGCAACCTGCTTAATGAATAGACTGGACCAAGTTCCTCCACTTTAACCGTCTCGAGTGAAGTGAACCCCCCAGAAAATCCAAATGAGTCTAGCCGACGTCTGCTCCAGGTACAGTGGGATCTTCCCTCCACCGTCACCTTGGGTAGAACCCTAAAGATAATGGTCACTAAGGTCACCAACAGCAACAAATATACCTGGGGGAACAGTCTACGATCTGATAGCACGCAAGGGCAGAGTAGCAAGCTCAATCCCCTTGCCGGCTCCTTGACAATAATCCAAGGTTTACCGACAAGTGACCCCAGGCTCCTCGACAATGGTTAATCCGAGGTTTACCGTTTTTAGTACGTGCGTATCTAGCGTCGTTCCCAATGAAGGAGGATTGATCCCCTCACTGGTTCGGACACGATCTCGTGCTTCTCCTTTAAGAGAAGCTTTCCCAGAGTATAAATGTAACAGTTGGATTTATCCTACCACAAGATGAGCTACTTGTTTGGTTTTGCTGTCTTGGAGAGTTAATTACTCTCCTACTCCAAGGCACTAGCCTAAGCTATGTTGGTGTATCAGAGCCCTAGAAATTTAAAAATTACTAGATGAATTTTAATTAAGCGCTGTGTTATTAAGGCTGTTTTTACTCAAATGGGTAAATGGATACGAAACCAATGGTGTTATGACCTGACTCAACTGAATGCAATCGAATATGATAATGCAATCCTTTCAATTCGATGAATCCTAACTAGAGTAAGGAGAGAGTTTCCATTCACTTCCAACAATGCAAAAATTGATCACTAAGAGAAAATATAACAAATTCTCTAATGCACTAATTTCATCAAGAAAAACTAATGCAAATCAATTCCAAACCATTTTTTTTATTTTATTTTTGTGTAAATTCAAATCAAAAAAAGCTGATCTAAATCTACGATTGATTTTTTCAGAATGTAAACTATGCAATTGTAACCTATGCACAATTCACTTGAAAAGTATGCAAATGTAATCTATGCACATTTTTCATTCATATTCTGAAAATGAGAATTCTAATTATGCAAATGTGATCTATGCAAGAGAATTCTCAAACACAAGATGATTCTAATGTGATCTAAGAACCAATCAAGTGCAAGTAATGACCAAAGGAAATCAAATTAATAATTTCTCAAAAAAGAGACTTAAAACACCCAATTGATGAAAGCTTAAAGCAGGAAAGCCAATGGAATTAACCAAGGAAAGTTTCTGACAGGTAACCAGTGGATCTGGGCAGCAAAAACAAATTAAAAACAAAATCTAAGAGGCAAAAAGGAGAAAATTGAAATTTTCTCAATTTTGACAGGGTACGCAGGCAACCTGTTTGCACAGGTGCGTGTACGCTCTGTGTACAAAGCTGCAGTGCGTACAGGTACGCACTGTGCTCAACGCAGAGGCTGCGTACTTCTAGCAAAACCAAGAAAAACTAAAATCTAATTTAACCCTAAGCTATCCCACCCAAATGCACAGTCAAACAGCCAAAAACCAAAAAACAAACGACTTTTCTCAAATCAAAGTTTCACACAAAGGAAAAATCATTCACATCAATGGAGTTCCCCAGTGGAGTCGCCATTTTGTCATGCAGAAAGAGTCAATTTTGCGGACAAAACCGACCTCCCTAGAAGCTAAGGCTTTCTAGTGACAAACAAGACAAGTAAACACTACCTTTCTCTAAATATGCATTTAGAATACAAGTAATCAGGTGATTATAACATACCTTTAGTCCAACGCTTTGTAGTAGTCCAGCCTTGCCGATCCGGATGAGCTCCTCCTTCTCTTCGAAACCTGCATTCACTAACAAGCCAAAAGATTAAATAGCACCTAAATAACTTATCAAATAACACATATTCATCATACAGACCAAGGAGTATATGAAACAAATCATGAATAACAATCTGTTGAGAAAAATGAGTTTATTTGTATTAAGTGGAAACAAAAGAAACCATTACAACCTGAGCCTTGGTGTTGTGCAGGTCCCTCCTAGGGTCCAGCAACAATTTTCCTTTACTTTGATCAGCTCACCCACTTCCAAATAAGGCTAGGAAAGGATGGGAATCTCTCCTCTCAAGCTCTATAAGGGAGTCCTAATTCCAGCAGCATCTACCCTTAGGAATGTTCAGCTTTCAACCTCCCCTCCTTCTGGCCCAATGCCTGTATTTATAGTGCTCTAGAGGAAGTTAATCAGGTCCACCATCAATGGGATAAGCCCCTCTTTGGATGGGATAGCTCCCCTCTTGATGGGATAAGTTCCTCTTTCATAGGGATACATGAACCATCTGGAGGCGCTCAATACACGTCAAACAAGCTTCTAGAATGCTCTAGAAATGACCACAAGTAACTTTTTTGGAGTGAAACTTGCGCCTTTTGACCTTTACAGGAGTACGCACCCACCCCTTTACAGACAAAGCGTACAAGTACGCAGGTATTGTGAAATTGGGGTGCGTACACGCAGGTAAGGCTAAGAGAAACTGCATACCCAGAGATATATAGATTTTTTAAAGACTTTCTCTCTTTCTTGGAGTTTGACATGAAGAGCAGAGGTATGAGACTTGCCAAGGAGGATAGTATGACAGTTGATGGAGCCATACTAACTGCAAATAGTCATGGTGACAAATTTTAGTGTAACAGACCCGAACATAGAGCACCTAGAGACAAAGGCGCATGAGCTGCAATAGAGATACGATGAGGTAAAAGGGACCGCATAGATGGTTTCCCTTACACAAAGGCTCGCAAGGATGCAACAGGCAAAGGCGCTCAAGGAGCAGGTGGACGTCGCTCGGCATAAAGAGGCAGTTTTGAAAGTGTGCACATAGCCATGGATTGATGAGGCATATACCATTACAACATCCATTGAAGCAAAGCTTGCACAACTGCAAGCAACTCGGGAAAGGATTCGGGGAAGCAGTTCAACGACAACAGCCACCGAACAACGTGTAGAGGAAGTTCAACAGGCAACCGCTTAGTGCGTTGCCAAACTTGGAGCGATCCAATCAGAGTTGGGAGGTCTTCGAGCAAAGATATCCCACCTATAGAGTGACTTGAGGGCAAGTCACGATGTTTGTGTTGGGGGCCTGTTGGGCGTGGGATCCCCCAAGGGAAGTTTTCGGACTTAGAGCCCAAATTTTGGTCCAAGTTTGTAATTCAAATGTAAAGACTCTGCATTTTGTGGGCGCGGAGTGTGTAGTTGTAAAAGAGTCATAGGGATTTCCGCCATTATTTTGATAATGTAATGTCGACTATAGAAAATCTACCCATGGTTCGCGAACCATGGGATTGTATAAATAGAGCAAAGCTCTAAGTAGTTAAGGCATCACAGAATGTCTAAGGAATGATGATGTATGCGAGATAGATCTGAAGTGTAAAGTCTAGTTTTGGGTCATAGCATAGGAAGAGGCTTTGCAGCTGAGTGCGCAGAGGCCTAGTAGTCCGCAACTGAGTGTGCGGACCCCTGCAGCTGAGTGCACAGGGCAAGTCGAGTCTATAATCAGTTGGAAGTATTAATAAAGAGAAGTTTCTATCAATTCTGCGACTTTATTTCCTGTTTTATGCATCTGTTATATTGGGTATGAATTTCACTTCTAATGCTTATATGATGCGTGAATGTATATAATTGTATTGGTTAAGTGAACACAAGTAAGAATATATATTACGCGAAGATAACTAAGATCTGATAATAAGATAAGTAAGATACCCAGCGTAGTTAGGGAAATAGCACAGTATGTTGCCATAATAGCATGAAAGCATCTCAACCCCTGGTTAGGGCTGCATGAAGTCCAATTGTAACATTTCGCAGAGGTATTAAAGGTTATAACAGAGTGCGAAGTGACCTGTGCGAAAGGTAGGACTAGTTGGAATAAACCGACATCACATCCATCTCAAGGGTGCGGAAACTTGGTTCCAACATCCCCCCATACTGCTTCGGGTGAGACTTCAATCCGCGCTCCGCGAGTTGATGCCGAAAGGGCCAGTAGTGTAGGGATTTGTTTGACTAAATAACTCTGAACCTGGGTCAGGCCCCCATAAGCTTACAAGAAGGTACTATAAGATCTGCATGACGAAACTACCGGCGGTCATTTTGCGGGAAACACCACTGTGCACAAAGTTATGAGAGTTGGTTTTTACTGGCCCACATTATTGAAGGATGCACATGCCTATGCCCACAAGTGCTCGGCCTGTCAATGATGCCCCGACAGGACACGAAGATTAGAATCCCCACTGCGCTTAGTTGCAGTGACCGAACCATTCCAACAGTGGGGCCTGGACATCATTGGGGAAATCTTCCCACATTCGTCAAAGCAACACCGCTACATTCTAATAGCAATTGATTACTTCACGCAGTGGACAGACGTAGTTTTTCTCAAACAAGTGAACGACCAGGAGGTCATCATCTTCCTCCAGCAGAACATCATCTCACACTTCGGTGTTTCGATATCACTGGTTTTTTATAATAAAACATACTTTTCATCTTTGAAACTTTATGATTTTGCATTACAATATGATATTGTGCTAAAACACTCATCTAACTACTACCCGCAAGGAAACGGTCTAGCATAATCCACGAATAAAAACCTCATTCGCATAATCAAAAAGAATGTTTTCTCTGAGCAGCACAACTAGCATACCGCCCTGATGAATGCATTAGGGGTTAAATTGTAACACCCAAACCCTCTCAGAATACCTCACCGTACTTCCTGGTTTATGGTAAAGAAGTCGTCCTTCCGCTCAATATTTAGTTGTCTGCACTTTAGCTTTCCCAAGAATCCCAAGGCAAGCCTTGCCAGCTAGTTTAGCATAGGATGGATGCTCTTCATAAGCTTCAGGAAGAAATGATGAAAGCAAAAGAAAAATTCACACTCCACCAGAATCGTATCAAGAGATGGTTTGATAAGAATTCTGCAAGGAAATCTAACTTCGGTGTTGGTGACTTGGTTCTGAAATGGGATAAGTACCACGAAGACAGAGGCAAACATACGAAGTTCCAGTCCTTGTGGATTGGTCCCTACACATTCCATGAGAAGCTTGGCCCACACACGTACCGTCTGCAATCACTTGATGAGAGGATTGACAACCTTCCTGTCAACAGCCAAGATCTCCAAAACTACTTTCGGTAGGTCAGGCCGCACACCGTGCCATGTACATAGTCTGCTTGCTGCTTGTTGTTTTCATTTTGTTTGCCTTGCTTTATCTTTATTTTTATTTAGATTGTTATGTGTACTATTTTTGTTTGCATTTGTTTTGTTTTCTTTATACATTATTATTTTTTTTTCAGAAATAGTGCTACCAACTACTACGTTCTGGCTTTTGAATGAGTATGTGGCTAAGATATGAAGAGACTTGTGACACTACAACACTTGGCCAATCTTGTGTCTTTTTTCTATGTACTTGGTTAAAACCTTCAGCCGATGAAGTCTTGATGGAAAATAAAAGCCATTTGCAAGAGAAATTTTGGGTCCAACCATGAACCTATTTCCACACTAGGAAGCCTCGTGCAAGTACTCAACTTTCTTCTCTGTGTGTTCAAGCTCATCCAACTAGTAGAGACGGAGAAGGGGAAATATAAACGAGAAAACCTATGTAAGAGGTCTTACATGCTTCTCTGAAGGAAAACCCTCTTCTGCTCTTAATAATTTGGGATCCCTCTTCTGTCCCAAAATAAATAAGTGCCTATGTACAATCCTCTTGAAAAACAATACAAAGGTGAAAGAAGAGAAAGGCTTCCTACGCAGAGAGGTGAAGCATGCAGCTCCATCGGGGTACAGACTAAGCTTATTGGCAGTGGAGCAATGCATGTGTTCCTATGTGACTCTGTCGGGGTACTGTCCATGCCTACTAGCAGCGGAGCAACACCAGAGATGAAAACTTATACTCTGAAAATCTTCAACTCGCGAGCTAAACTACCCTTCCCGATTTCGAAACACTGTGATCAAGCTGAACTTTTGATTGTGTTTGACTGAGTTGGAAAAAGGTGAACCATGTATGTCCATGAGGTAAGTGGGGAAGTCAAAGCAACCCGCACAATGATTCAATACTCCCCAAAAGACCAAGGCCCTGTGCTATCAATGAACCAAAATAGAGAAGCAGGATTTCTACGAGTGTGTCGCCAAGTGTTATAGCAGCTACAATCACCCTCCAAAATTTTGGCCTGGATCCAATTTCAGAGCCTCCTTTGAGAGTTTCACTTGATGACTACACATACTCAGGTCCACTCTGTGAGATCGTGTGAGTCTTCGCACCACCTTACTTGATCATTCCACCCAATATTTTGCATGTTGATGTCACTGTCATACTTGAGACCATGTTTTGGTCACATTCAAGGTCTTTGCTTCGTGTGTACATGTTGTGTTCGCTATGTAAACATCTGTTGCACTCACACACAGAGTCACATACACTATCGCGCAAGCGTCATCATGATCGACCAATGATCAATCACAAGTGTCGCGCTTGTTGCTCACACCGTCGGTCAGTCATGTTGAGCATGTGTGTCTGGATGGTTTGAGTCATCTCGTCATCTAGTAATGTAAGTGTGCGTTCACAAGATCATGTATGCATCTTTCACTCGTTCACACACTTAGTCACTTTTCTGAAGTTCTGATGACTGGATTCCCCTCTGACAGTCAGACCATCACCCTGCCATCAACTCAATCAACTGTCACCCAGAACAACACAGAAGTACCAAGAAAGCCATTTCAAGTTGCACTGCCTGCAAGCAGATCAATTGACCTTCATGCTAGCCAACTAGAGAGTTTGACCCGGTAGCCACCCCAGGACTGACTCCCCTCAAAAATTACACAGAGGTTGTAGACCTTGCCCACTCTGCTCACTGAGAAAAATGCGTAGATAGGGAAGATAGACACAGAGTACCCACCCTTTTCTCCCTCAGAAAATTGCGTAGTTTTTCTAGCCAGTTGACTGGCTGCTCACCTAGAAAATTGCGCAGTTTTCATGAGCAAGCCTTATGCTGCCCAGCAACCTGCTCAGCTCAAAAACTTCACAGAAGTGATCAGCAGGCCAACCTTCCAGCATTAGCACAGGTTTTCCTGCCAGCATCTCCCGGTAGCTAACTGCCAGTTCCCCTAAGGAATTGTGCAGTTTTTGCTGCTAGTGACCCAGTAGCCAGCTGCCAGTTCCCTCCAGGAATGTGCAGTTTTGGCTGCCAAGATCTCGCTGCCCACTCATTCCGGAAATTGCACAGATTTTGCCTGCCCAGCCTTCCTGCAACCCAAACTGTTCCTCTCAAAAACTGCGCAGTTTTGTCCTCCAGTTGAGCCAAACCCCGTGGACAGTCACTGTAGATCCGGATTTCCCATCTCCATCACCCAGTGACTGTTGCGCAGTTTTCATCAGAAGTTCCCAGAGCCTCCATCCCACCTCTCAGCCTTGTCTCCTCTCCTGGTGACCTGCATTCGAAATGATCATGCATCATGGTAGACTAGGAGGGTTTATGAATTGATGTCATCTCATCGTGAGTGACTGCATATACAGGTACACAAAAAAACATGGCACGACGACAAATGGGATGAGCAAAGGGAGCACATGCAGAAGGATATGTTCGCCAACAAACGAACAAACAATCTATGCAAAGAGATGTGCTCGCGAACAGATGATCATGCAAATATGTGTTCGCAGATGGACGGACGAGCAAACATGCAAGATGTGTTCACGGATGGACGAACAAACGAACATGCACCTTTCACGAATGGACGAACATGTCGAGCTTACAAACATACAAGCAAGGAGCAATGTGCGAATGCAACATCAAGTGAACCCAACGACCATCGAAGACTCTGTGTACTTTTCCATACGGAGGTGAAACTGTGACACACCATGAGGACATCCATCACCCAACAATGTTGCAGCTCAACATGCACACCAGCAGCAACATGAATGTACTAGAACTGTCATGTCGAGTTTTGTCATGAGTCATGTCGTCCACATCTCTATTGTGGGCTATGCTGTCAATCAATGTAATGTAACGTGGAAGTCCAGGAGACCCACTTGTTGTATGAAGAGTCATGTAAATTCCAAAAGTCATGGAAGTCAAACAGTCATGAGGTTAGTCGAATAGCCACAAGGGTTAGTTTCACCCCTAGCTATAAATACCCCCTCATTTGTACATGCAAAGGGCTTTTCACCTCAGCTCCTCCCACATAGTCTTGAGACTATGTAATCTTTTCTTTGAGGATTACGTAGTGGCTCCAATTCCCCACCCACAGGGTCAGTGATGTATGGTGTAACGATGTGTCTTGGAACTTTCACTTAATTCAAAAGCCTACTAACAAGCCAACACATTTTCACACATGTATTGTAACTGTTGTAATACTAATCTTGAACACTTGTAATGCATGTCGCTTTAACCTGTGTTTAACACTTGAACTCATTCACTTGTTGTAATACATATCTATTAATGAAAATGTGTTGTAGATGTTGTTAACATTGTCTTGCCTGTGTTGGTTACCTCCCCAGACATCATACAGACCTTTCACATAAAACTTACTATAACAATCGTTTCACTCGCGCGAACTCATCTGCTGAGTGTTGTACGTGTTATCTTCCCTTGTGTGTTGTGACTGCCGCATCCATGTGGACTGTTCCTCCGGAAGTTGTGCACGTCCTGTTGTGTTATGTGTTCCTAGCAGAGTTGGGGCTTCCTTCCAACCGACTTGGGATTCACTCCCACCCTCTCCCTCTACAGTGAAAGAACCATTGACACAAGTGACACTAGAAATCACCAGGCACACAAACCTCACTTCTCGAAGACAAAGTATGTTATTCTCTTAACCTGCAAAAGATACCCAAATACAGAATATGCGAAGAAAGATACCCAGAACATAGAAGAGTGAGAGACAACAGCAAATATTTTATTATTCAGAAAGCAATGTTCACTGGCCTCTTCGAGGGGGCAACCTCCAATAGAGCAGAGCTCGATATAGAAATAAGACACGATGCTCCTCGCAGGGAGTCTCTATCCTTTATATATGACTCATACATGCAGTACCAAGGATCAATACCATGGGTTTTATTAATACCATCTATCTAATACTACGGCCCATTTGCACCAACTGTGATCTCGTAATTAATTGTGGGTCAACCACTTACAATTATTAATATGGGCTTTATTGACTCTTGACTATGACTCGATCCCATTACATAAATAAGGGGGTTAGGGTGGGACCCTAACATGCCCTCCCCCTTAAGACTAGCCTTGTCCTCAAGGTTGAAGCTGCGGAAACTGCTGAAGAATAGTGGCTGGTTCCCAAGTTGCATCTTCCAGAGAGGTGTCTTTCCACTTGACAAGGACTTCCCTAATCATGCGGCCCCACAAGTGCCTGTCTCGTGTGTCTAGGACCTGTTCAGGTTGGAGCCAGATTGACCCTTCTTCGTCCAATTCAGGTAGACATGTTTGAATTCTGCAATTTTTCCCAATCACTTTCTTGAGGCATGAGACATGGAAAACTGGATGGATTTTTGCAGTAGGTGGCAAAGCCAACTTGTAAGCCACTTCTCAAATGCGTTGAAGTACTTGATATGGTCCGTAGAATTTTGGAGATAGTTTCTGACAACCCTTGTCTTTGAGTGATGTTTGCTTATATGGTTGCAGCCTCAAAAAGACCTGATCCCCTTCTTGAAATTGGCGCTCTAAGCGATGTTGTTCTACCTGTGGCTTCATGCAGTTTTGAGCTTGATGAAGATTCTCTCTAAGATGGGCGAGCATGGTTGCGTGGTGTTGTAGGAGTTGATCCACTGCTTGTACCTTTGAGCACCCCTTGATATAAGAAGTAGGGGAAGGAGGTAGTTGACCATATACTGCTTCATAGGGAGTCATTTTGGTGGTGGCATGATAGTTGGTGTTATACCACCATTCAGCCAGAGGTAACCACTGTACCCAAAGATGTTGCTTTTCTGAAGTGAAACACCTAAGGTAGGTTTCCAGACATTTGTTGACGGCTTCAATTTGACCATCCGTTTGCGGATGATATGAAGTACTGAGTTTTAGTTGAGTGCCTTGTAGCCTAAAGAGTTCCTGCCAAAAATTACTGGTGAAGATCGGGTCGCGATCGGACACAATAGAAGTGGGCATGCCATGCAATTTGAAGATCTGATCCATGAAAGATTGAGTGACCAAAGTCGGTGTAAACGGGTGGGGTAGGGCGCAGAAATGAGCATACTTCGAAAGTCTGTCCACAACCACCATGATGACTGACTCGTTTCCTGAATTTGGAAGACCTGTAATGAAATCCATAGAAACCTCCGTCCATATTGATGCCGGGATGGGCAACGGTTGTAATGTGCCTGGTGTGTTGACGGTCTCCGCTTTGTGGCGTTGACAGACATCGCATTCTGCTACGAAAGTAAGGATGTCCTTTTTCATGCATGTCCAAAAAAATGATCTTCTGGTGCGAGCATACGTCTTCTGAAAGCCCTACAATGGGGGATGAGTGCAATTCTGCCAAAATGCGACTTTTGAGGGTGGATGTTGGTGATATTACGACTCTGTCCCTGTAGCGAAGAATCTCATCCTACCACAAGTAGCCCTTGGTGGAATTTGGATCCACCTGCAATTGAGAAATGAGTTGGGAGAGCCCGGGATGTGAAAACCATTCCCTGCGAGCCTCTTCAATCCATTCTGGAATGGGGAGGGAAATTGCTAGCAGAGTACTTTCCTCCTCAAATTGGCAAGATAATGCATCTGCTACACTATTGTCTTGCCCTTTCTTGTAAATGATCTCATAATCATATCCCAGCATTTTGGTGAGCCATTTATTTTGTTGTGGGGAGGATAGGTGTTGCTCCAAAAAATATTTAAGACTGTGATGGTCTGTGCGGATTTGGAAATGTCGCCCCAATAAGTAAGGTCGCCAGGTCTCTACTGCATGTAAGATGGCCATCATTTCCTTCTCGTAGGTAGATTGGCCCAGATTCTTCCCACTTAGTTGTTGGCTTGTGAAGGCCAAAGGTCACCCTTCCTGCATTAAGACCGCCCCAATACCCGTACCTGAAGCATCACATTCAATGACAAAAGATTTGGTGAAGTCAGGTAGTGCTAAGACTGGAGTGGAACACATGGCATTTTTGAGAGCTGTAAATGCCTGTTGTGCGTCCTCATTCCAGAAGAATGAATTTTTCTTCAGGAGTTGAGTGAGGGGCTTCGCTATGCGACCATAGTTGCGGACAAATTTACGATAATAGCCTGTGAGACCCAAAAATCCTCTCAAGCTCTTCAAGGTCTTAGGTTGAGGCCAATCCTGCATTGCCTGGATCTTTTTGGGATCCACCTTGACACCTTCACGCCCCACAATGTGGCCCAAATACTCAACTTCTTCCATGCCAAATGAACACTTGGACATCTTGACAAATAATTTATGCTTGCGGAGCAGTTGCAAGAGTAGATCTACATGCTGAAGATGTGCGGCCCAAGTGCAACTATAGATGAGGATGTCATCGAAGAAGACAAGGACAAATTTCCTGAGATATGGTTTGAGAAGGTGGTTCATAAGGCTCTGAAAAGTAGAGGGGGCATTACAAAGACCGAATGGCATGACCAGGAACTCATAATGGCCTTCATGAGTTCTGAAAGCAGTCTTTGGAATGTCGACTTCCTTCATGCGAATTTGGTGGTAGCCCGAGCGAAGATCCAACTTAGTGAAGAATTGAGCCCCATTGAGTTCATCCAGCAAATCGTCAACCACCGGGATGGGAAATTTATCTTTGACTGTCAACTTATTGAGGGCCCTGAAGTCTGGACACATCCGCCACTCCCCATCTTTCTTGAGCACCATGACCACTGGTGATGAATAAGGACTAATGCTGGGATGAATGACACCTGCTTCCAAAAGTTCCTTGATTATTTTTTCTATTTCATTCTTTTGGGTGAACGGATATCTGTATGGGCGCACATTTGGGGGTTGGGCCCCTGGAACCAAGGTGATGCTATGATCATGTTCCCCTCTCGAGGGTGGAAGCTCATGAGGCTTGTCAAAGACCGGAAGATGGTTATTTAAAATCTGTTGCATCTCAGGATGAATCGGCAGAGACTTGGTTTCGACTGCCTGGATGGCATTAAATTGAGCTATAACTCCATGATGGCCCTTTTTTAGCAATTTTTCCATCCTATGCGAGCTGATGATAGAGGGAACTCCCGCCTAGAGTCCACGGAGGGTATGTGTGGAGTTGTTCTGCTTAAAACTCATATATAACTCTTGGAAATCCATTGTGATTGGCCCAAGAGTGCGAAGCCATTCAGCACCGAGGACAATGTCGCACCCTCCCATGTGTATGGCAAACATGTGGGTCTTCAACTGATAATCCCCCATTTGAAGTTTGAAATTTTCACAGCGGCCTTCACATTTCATTGTGCCCCCATCCGCAATTTGGACTTGGAAGTTAGAAACTGCTCATACAAAACAATGCACTGCTTCCGCGACTTTTTGATGGATGAAATTATGTGTACTTCCACTATCAATCAAGACTACTACTGGGCGATGTTTAATAAAACCTCTGATTTTGAGAGTTTGAGGTGAAGAAATCCCTGCCAAAGCATGCAACGAAATAACTGGTTCATCAGGGACATTGTCCTTTTGGTTGTCCTCTTCTACCGCCTCATGTTCCTCCAGTGGTGGATCTTCCTCCGATGAGCTGTAATCAGTGGCATCAATTTGAAAAATTTTGGGCTCCCTGCATTTATGACCTAGGGAGTATTTTTCATCATAGTAGTAACATAATCCTTACTTTCTTCTTTCGGCCATTTCTGCAGGTGACACCTTTTGAACCTTAAGTGTTTGAGTCGTGCTGTGAGCCTGTGGGGGGCGACCCTTAGCAGTGAAATTTGGGCGACTGTACTGGGCTGCTAATGCACGTTCCACGTTACGAGCTACCTTACGAGCCTCCGTCCGTGTGGGAGGGTGGTGCAGTAAGACGTGGGCTTTTATGGCTTCTTTAAGACCGCTGATAAAACATTCCATGTAGAACACATCTGAGAGACCCCTAGTGCGGAAGGCTAAGGCTTCAAAGGCTGTAATATATTCATCCACTGTGCCAGTCTGTCAGAGCTTAGTAAGACGACCCAAAAAAGAAGATTCCTGGTCAAAGCATTCTGTAAGAGCTTTTTTGAAGGAGTTCCAAGTCCTAAAAGGTCCATTGCAACGTTGATGCCATTCCCACCATTGCCACCTTTCATTGTCCAAGTACATGCTCCCCACCATAAGCTTAGTCTCATTATCTAAGATGTTATTCAGATTGAAATACTGCTCCATTTGTGCTATCCATGCTGCCGGGTGAGAACCATCAAATTTATGCATATCCAACTTGGGAGGTCGCGGACGGGATTGTTGGTGGGGGCCCCCGAGGTGAAGAGAGTGGCTAGACTCACCCTCACTGTGTCCATTGCCAATATACGCCTCCTCATGGGCTTCCTCCTTGCCCGTCGGGATTATGCTCGGGATCATGCTATTTAGTCGGTCAAGCTGAATTTGGAGGGATTGCAAGGATTCTTCAAGTTTGTCCATCCTTTCATTGGCCATAGCTTGAGCTCTAGTTTCTACCATGCACCGACCTGATGTTCTTGAAAATTGGGACCGCCTAAAAAAAAATTCACTAAGAATTGAATGGTACCACCGTGCTCAGCTCGTCATCCTGATTCTGATGGGCTAGATCACCAATAAGTGCCCCGGGAGATCTCAGACCTTTTCTTTTTTTCTTTTCTTTTTTTCTTTTCTTTTTTTCTTTCTTTTTTCTTTTTTTTTGTATTCCCTGCGTGCATGCCTCCCCAAATCCGCAGGTTTATGTACTCAACGACAGATCCCGTGGTTTAAAGACGCTGGAACACATCTCTAGCCAAAAAAAAATTTGCTAAGAAATGGAGATCCCAGTGGGCCTGGAAAGTGCTCTAATTCCACTTGTTATGCTCTTAACCTACAAAAGATACCCAAATACAGAATATGCGAAGAAAGATACCCAGAACATAGAAGAGTGAGAGACAACAGCAAATATTTTATTATTCAGAAAGCAATGTTCACTGGCCTCTTCGAGGGGGCAACCTCCAATAGAGCAGAGCTCGATACAGAAATCAGAAAGGATGCTCCTCGCAAGGAGTCTCTATCCTTTATATATGACTCATACATGCAATACCAAGGATCAATACCATGGGTTTTATTAATACCATCTATCTAATACTACGGCCCATTTGCACTAACTGTGGTCCCGTCATTAATTGTGGGTTAACCACTTACAATTATTAATATGGGCTTTATTGACTCTTGACTATGACTCGATCCCATTACATAAATAAGGGGGTTAGGGTGGGACCCTAACAAAGTAGACCACTCTCTTGTGTTGACAAGCAAGAGTTGAGGCAAATCTTTAAGATATTGGCAACCGAGCCATCATACCGGATGGGACTCCCACGCCAAAGTGTGTAAGGTCTAGTTGGGACTTCATACCGGGGTGATCCCCTGAATGTTGTTGAGTTCAGCACTATCAACAAACCCATGGATTGTTATGTTCCTATAGTTGACTAACCTGCTTTTTTATGCTCTCTAACTCCAACTCCCATTTCCTTTTATTTACTATGGAACAATATACACTAGTATAGAATGGAAACCCTACTCCTCCAAGTGGTTTGATTTTGACATAGCTTCATAGCATCATGTTCGACTCCTTCAAATCTCAACTAGAGTTGAAACTTTAACCCTTCTAGACTCTTCTTCATCGTCCACATGTGGCTAGCCCCTTTTGCATAAGTAACAAGGGATAATGTGGCATTCTCTCAAACCTTGGTGGTCAAATCGAAAGGTCAACTTTCAAGAGGCATCAATTTTGCATACAAACTTTGATTAATGCCTTTATTGCACCATTGGAAAGGTCTCTATGTATAGAAAAAAATTAGGCTTTTAGGCAAGCAAGAGTTTTTGGAACTCAAAAAACTTCATTTAATGCCTCAAAATGGCCCCATAAGTTTTCAAAAGCCTAATTATCCAAACTGGGACCTATTGGTAAAAATGTCTTTGTAAGTTGATTCCTCCAATTTTTCCACAATGTTGAGATAGATAACAAATAATATACTTGATCTAATACGAAACAAAAGAATACTTATGAAGATGAAGGATTTATTGAAAGGGTGCTCCATTTCTTTAGGTTAGTTAGAAAGGGTTTCTCCATTACCTAATAGAAGGTTTTATTTTGTATTCTCCTTTGGAACATCTACACTAGTGGGACTTGCTACGATAGGATCTAAACTAGCAAATGTTACAATATTTGAAAAAGGAACGAGCTCCTCTTGTGAGGGGATTTTGAACTTGTTTGCCTAGGGAGGTGAGGTGCCTTCCTTTGCCCTCTTTGGGGATTTCTAGACTTGTTCATTGATTTGATTGGTGAGGGTTTCTATTGGCTATAAATGGGATTGATCCTACCTTTATCTTGGTAGAATCAAAGGTTGTGTAGCATATCGGGTTAATTTTGAAGGCCGAGCATTTGTTAGTTGTTTGTGGTTCAATTTTTTCCTAATTGTTTGCTATTAATCTTCTTTGTACATTAATGGAGATATCGTTTGAGCATTTTTCTTGCAATGTTTTGTAAAATGAACATATTCATGTTATGATTTACATTTGAAAAGTAGTTTCTCATAGTCTACCTCCACACAAATCCATCTTTTGGTTCAACCTTATCTTTCTAACGACCCAAGGAGTTTCTAATATAGTATATTGTATCATTGTTCCAACAATGGAGGGGAAAATATGGAAGATGAACCTAGAAAAGAACCACCAAGGTGACATCATGCTCAAGATTTAAATATAGAGTCGAGGACCTCAAATACATTCCATGAGTGCCAAAGAAATAAGAGTCATTCCAAAATATTAGATCTTCGTATTTCTTGGTTTCGAACAAGAATGCACAGGATCACATTCCACAAAAATAATGTGTAAGCTTCCCTTTGATCAAGACTTCCTAGTTTTGCTATAGAAAAATTACCATGGACTTGGGGGACAACCAAATACTGATGAATTGACCAATTAAGCTATGTTTTGCAAGAGATAGAGCCATATGCCTAAAGGAAGACATTGGTAAGGGCAGCATCGAGAATATTCTCTCTTATTTTAACAAATTTAGACTACTAAGTTTTTGTGGCAATCCCAATTGTTAAATCCAAGGCTCAAAATGTAGAGATCCCTAGACCTGGAGAGAAGACGAATCCCCCTCTAGAAGCCAAATCCAATGAAGCCAGTCATAATGATAGAGGATGAAACTGTGCATAAAAGAAACTAAAGTCCATAATTCCTTTATTTTGATTTATTAAATGTTGAGAGGGATTAAACTCTTGAGTCATAGATTTTTTTGTTATGTAAAATATCTAAAAAAACCTTGCACCTCAAGAAGCATGGACTCTTCTAAACTCTTGATAAATTAGAATTTCAAAATAATTTCTACAATTATTAATTTTAATAGTATTTAAATGGTTTACCCCATGTCATTCAATTTAAAAAAAAAAGAGTGATGAGGGAGATAACTAAAGAAACCCTAGTTTCCATGCTAATGGTTTCAAGTTTTTGCAGGCCTGACCCTCCGCCTCCACCTCCTAATCTTGATATCGATGATTCCAATACACTGGTTGTTAGTGGTTCAAGATTTCAGTGCTCTAGACCATCCTAATTTTTTAAGAAATCAGATGATGTCCCAAAAATTAATATGGATTGGATCATTATATTGTTTTTCATCCATTTTGATGCTTTCAAAGTGGACAAAAGTGGAGAAATAATCTCATGGCACTGTTTTTACTCGTGGGACCCAATTTGGCAAAACAAAGCCCGAAACCTTCCAAAAGCATTTTGAGGAATCAAACGAAATTTTTTGGGGTTAAAAATTTGTTGATTTAGCATAGCACCTTTCTTTTCCTATTCTATACACAAATACCTTTCCAACAGCGCAAGAATTACGTCAATCGAATTACGTATGCAAAATTTATGCCACTCAGAAGTTGACCTTCGTGTTTTCACCACCATAATTTGAGAGGATGCCATGAAAAACCTCATTATTCATGGAAAAGGGGCAAGCCACTTGATTATGATGTAGAAGACTAGAAGAATCTATATTGTAACTATGGTTAAGGGTTGAGATAGTCAAACCTAACCACTGGTAGGCTATCAGGTTGTGTTATCACTGAGCCACTAGGATGAAAAGGGATTCCATTCTTTCAAGTGAATTTATTCCATAGCTTGGTAAAAATAGCCAACAGGGATAGAAGGTAGATAACACAATGAGGATTGGTGCACTGTAGCATCCCACAGGCCACAGGTCATACTTCTTTGTACTGGCAGCCATATTTCCATTCAAAGAAAGAGAGCGGAGTAGCATCACCTTCCAGCTGGGTTTTTCACCTGAAAGGGTTTCCCATAACATATCTTATGTCAATAAGTGTGTGAGATTTTATTTTTCTATTTCTATTTTTCGCATAATTTTCATTCGCATGCATGCACTATTAACAATAAGTCTACAAAGAAGGGACGGACAGAGAGCGCTGGAGCTCGACTGCTAGGGTTCTGTACTCTCCTCAGACGGCGCAGTCTGATCTGCTCAGACAGCCATCACGGACCTGACCTTGCACCCAGAAAATACCCAACTGCACTGTGAAGGATCGAAGGGCAAATGGACAACCCCTAGGGGGGGCTACGGCGACCTCCCCCAAGGCAAATAAACTGCAGCACCAAACTGAAAGAACGATACTATTTGGATCGGTCAGCGAGAATGTGATCAACCAGGAAATCCCGCGCCGGCATGAGCGCACTGGAAAAGACAAACTGGAAAATAAGGCAGATGAAGAAACAGGATGGAATAACCGACCAGACGGAACCCCGAAGGTCTCCTCGACCACCTGCAAACCAATAGCAATAGATCGACCCAGAATCGAACTGCCGGGAGAACAAATAGAAGAAAGAATCCAATTCATGATAGATCATGCACTCATCAGAAAATTTATAGGGTTCTGGCCGACGGAAAAAGCCCTACACAGTTGGATCGCAGCGAAGTGGAAGCCTAAGGGCGATGTGACTCTGCAGCTAGGCCCAAAAGGATTCTTCACAGCGATCTTCTTTTGCCTGGAAGACAAATACAGAATCCTGGTTGAAGGACCCTACTTCTTCAACTCAGCTGGCTTATACTTAAGGGACTGGGCACCCAGATTCAACCCGGATAAGGAGGACCTCACATGGGCACCGGTCTGGATAAGACTATACTCACTGCCAGATGAGTACTGGGGTGAGGATATCCTGAGAAACATTGGAAATGGTTTGGGGGAATACATAAAGGCTGCAGAGGAAACAAAAATGCGTAGATACACATCATACGCCCGCATCTGCGTCTTCATGCGCCTGGACAAAGCTCTGCCAGAATCGGTAAGTCTCTCTCACCGTGACTATGAATGGATTCAACCCTTAGACTATGAACATGTCCCGTTTCGATGCCGTAAATGCCATGCCATAGGGCATCTTTTTAGGGATTGCCCCCTAAATGTTAAAGCTACAGCCCCTGCCCCCACTGACTCTCTGACCCAGGACGGATTCACCAAGGCCCCTACCCGCAAACGAGCACATAAAAAATCAACAACAGGGAAGAAACCCCAACAAAATAACTCCTCTAACCCTGAGGTCAGAAATAGCTTTGGAATCCTGGCTCAATCCACGGAAGAGAAAAACACATCCTCTCCTCCCAACTCTGCTCTCCCATCCTCATTGTTAACGGGAAAAGTGTCCATTCAGAACGACCCTATCCCACTAAGGTGTGACAGTGACCTTAGAAACAAACAGAGAAAACTACTTTCGTATTCTTCTTTATGAACTATAAACGAAGAGGAATAGGATGAACCAACCTGTGTCTTGCGCTAGTCCTTTGATCCAATCTCTCTCCTCTTTGACAGCTTCCAGCTACCTGCTCCCTTACTTGCCCAGCTTCACCAAGTTCCTGTAAGATCACAGAAGAAGAAAACTACACAAAGACATGGATTTATATTCATAAATAGCTTAGGATCAGATTTAAGCTAAACATACAAATGTAACAAACATCAATGATACACAAGCATGTAGGAGAAACTCAAATAGTTTTATTGATATAACAAGAAGATCCAGGAGGAGTTACAACCGATGATTCCTGATCCAGCATCAACCTCCCAGCAAAGAAGCCCCTCTTCACCTCCAACAAAGCATAAATCACCCAATACTCTAATCTCTATCTCAAAACCAACAGCAATTCTCTGCAATGTACAAAATTCCAGCCTCTGGATCTCTGGGATGAGGGATCCATATATAGATGTATGCAAAGAGGATGAGTTAGCTTATGATTTGACTAGTGTCTTCTCTCTGTCATTTCTTGCTTCCACTTGGAGACTGAGAGCCTCTTACTCATCCTTGGTCGAACTCAGTGAGGCAAGTGTCATTGGAGAAGATTTTGGAAGCTTCCATTGTCTTTCCACCTCGTGGAATGGCACTGCCATTTGTCATTTCCCACTCAACGCACCCTGGTAGTGCATTTAGGTGCGTTGCAACGCACCTAGCTAGTGTATTTGGGTGCTATGCAATGTAGCTATCCAGTGGAGCAGCTGAAATGATCCTGATTTGACTGATTCTGAGTAGTTTCTGGTGGAGAACTTCTGGGAGAAGCTGTAATTTGTTGACCTTGTTCCTTTAGGAGTCGGAACAACACTTTTAGAGACTTAGGATCCTTTGGTTTATGGACATTTCATGCTTAGAGCTGTAAGGCACAAAAATGTCTATAACACTCATCCACCCAGCCAACCCCTTCAGCCCCCTCCTCTGATTCCCCTCCAACCAAAGATGCCCCAGATAACCCCTCAGAAAGCAAGGAGAAGCAGGTGGAAAAATACAATGAAATGGAGGTTGACGGATCCTCAGACCCGCTCCAAAGTCCAGAAATGCCTACGGAAGAAGATAACCAGGTGCAACGAATGGAGGAAGAACCAGAAAGTATAGATCTGAATGGACTAGACATATTAGAACTAGAAGTAGCATGCAAAAAGAAAGCCTATGAAAGCATCCCAGAGCTTCAGCTTAACAAACTGGAAATGGTCATTTCCAGAGCCTACCAACAGTATCAGCTCGGCATCCAATCAGGAAGTCAATGGGATTTAGGCCCAACTCCAAAAGACTCCAAAAAAAGGGGAAGAAGAACTGATCTCCAAAGAACAATAGCGGTAGGGAAGATCCTGGTGGACTCAGGCAGGTATGCTAAGCTTACGAAGTACTATAAGCCCTCCACCAATAGTGAATCATGAAGCTCATTTCATGGAACCTAAGAGGGCTCAATAGCCCAGGAAAACTCATAATGTTAAAAAATATGTTAAAAATTGAAAAGCCGCAAATATGCTTTCTCCAAGAGACAAAATGTAACAGCTCAACTCTAGAAACGATCCTCTCTAAAGCTTGGGCAGGATGTCAATTGGTGGCTGTGGATGCAGCTGGCGCATCTGGAGGGCTAGCTATTGCGTGGAACTCTCAAGCACTCACCCTCTCGGACTTTCACGCTTCTCATAGTCTAATTCAGGCTGCTTTCCACATAGTAGGCACGAATATTCATGGAAATCTCTCGAATGTATACTTCCCTCAGGGAGCAAGGGAAAAAATTGCTCTCCTCCACACCATAGAAGCTCTTAACTCCAATAGAAGGCACCCGCTCTGGATTGTTGGAGGGGATTTTAACATGATAACAAAATTGGAGGAAAAGATAGGAGGCAGAAACAGGCTGGAACAGGAAACCACCCATTTTAAAGACTTCATCCAGAACGCATCCCTGATAGATTTGCATTTCTGGAATGGCACTTTTACGTGGAGTAACTAAAGAGAAGGCAAGCATCAAATAGTCTCCAAGCTGGATCGATTTCTAATCTCAGACAACTCGATTCACCTAGGGGGAGACTTCTCGACAGCCATTCTTCCACACTCAGGATCCGAGCACCACAAGAAGACCTTTTCGCTTCGAGGAATTTTGGTTCACTCATCCCTCACTCAAAGATTTGGTTCACTCTACATGGCCATCCTTCAGCCCTCCAGACGGCTCCAAGATGTTCCAGTTCCAACAGAAACTCAAACATCTAAAGCTCTGCCTCAAGCGATGGAACAGAGAGACCTTCGGAAACATCTTCTAGGCGCAACACGATCTTCAAAAAGCCCTGGCGGATCTGCAGTAAGAAATAAGCACAGGAGGCCACACAGAGAGAACCCTTGAGCAGGAGCAGCGCATCCACAATCAGCTTGAGGAGAGAAGAAAGCAGGAGGAGATATACTGGAAGCAAAAGTCCAGAATCAGATGGTTGAAATAGGGAGAACAAAACACCAAATTCTTCCATAGAACCACTATTCAACGTAGAATGTGCAATAATATCCCTTACATTCAAAAATCAGGAGGAGAAAGGGTGGAACAGCATGAGGAAATTGAGAAGGAATTCCTCAATCACTTCAAGCAAGTCCATCAAGAGCCTGAAATCAACAGACGCCCTGAAATTGAAAGAATCATACACAATGTGCCAAAATTAATCACAACGGAGCACAATGAACTCCTCCTCAGTCCAATTCAAATACAGGAAGTGGACATCGCTATGGCTCAGCTTAAAGAAGGAAAAGCTCCCGGCCCGGACGGCTTCACCACCACTTTCTTTCACAAGTTCTGGGAATTGATAAAGTTGGAAGTCTGGGAAGTGGTAGAGGAATCACGAGCATATCACTGCCTGCTTCCCTCACTTAACTCCACCTTCATAGCCCTGATCCCAAAAGAGGAGGAATCGATCAAACCAGACAAATTCAGGCTGATTGCACTCTGCAACGTAATATACAAAGTCATCTCTAAAGTCATTGCAAACAGGATAAAGCCCCTCTTGCCAATGCTCATTTCTCCGGAACAGTCAGGATATGTGGAGGGGAGACAGATTATGGATGGCATCATCCTCTCGCATGAGATCACACACACTCTCAAGCATTCAAAACAGGCAGGTATGCTCCTAAAACTTGATCTTTCCAAAGCATTTGATAAACTCAGCTGGAATTATGTACAGCAAATGCTAACTGCTTTCGGATTCAGTCCCACATGGATTCGCTGGATTATGAGCCTAATCTCCTCCACTAGCTTCTCCATTCTAGTGAATGGGATCCCCTCTTGCCCCTTCTCCCCCTCCCGAGGTATCAGGCAAGGTGACCCTCTTTCCCCCTTCCTCTTTGTATTAATGGCTGAAGGACTGGGACGTCACATTAAAAATTCCCTTCACTCTCATCAGCTCATAGGTCTATCCATTCATCAATTGCCTGCCATTTCCCATCAGCAATTTGTTGATGACACTATGCTCTTTGGTTACCCCTCCGTTCAAGAAGCCTCCAAATTTAAAGCCGTGCTCAATGACTTTGCCGAAGCCTCTAGAACTAGCATAAACTGTTCAAAATCGCAGATCTTCTTCTTTAATACCCCTCCGGTTGTCAAGTCTGCTATAGTTCGCATTCTGGGGTTCCCTATCGCCACCCTTCCCTCCAAATACCTTGGAGCTCCCCTCACTGTCTCTGCCATCAAGCATTCCTCATGGTGCAACCTTATTGAAAAGCTTGAATCCCGTCTCAACCAATGGACGCACAGAGCTTTGAACTTAGTCAGCCGCGCAGTGCTCATAAAGGTCGTTCTTCAAGCAATGTCGTTGTACTTATTCTCCATCCTGGCTGTGCCAAAGTGGGTCCTAAAAAGACTAAGGAATATTCAGAGAGGATTCCTATGGGGAAGTAATGCAACTAATCGCAAATGGGCACTGGTAAAGTGGAGCACAGTTTGCAAACCAAAAGCAAAAGGAGGCATTGGCCTAAGAGATCCCGAGCACAGCAATGCCATCATGGGAGCCAAAATATGGTGGCAATGGCTCACCAATCCAGGTAAACCTTGGGTCACATTATGGACGGCAAAGTATGCCAATCACCGACCCCAGGAAGAACTCATCAGATTAAAGCCCAACGATAAAGGATCGCTAATTTGGAATGCAGCCAAAGAACACTATCAAATGATCCAGCAGCACAGTTTCTGGGAGGTAAGAAACGGTTACACCACTAGATTCTGGACAGACGCCTGGAATCAAATGCCTATTCTCAGCAATGTTCTTAACCTGCCACCAGACATCATTAGGGAGGAGACACAACAAGCTAAGATTAGGCAGTACTGGACCCTGGAAACTGAGAAGGGCTTCAGGATTTGGAAACCGGGCAACCAAGTACTCACAAATGAAGATCACCAAATTTCCATGGATCTGGAAAGGGAACTAAGCAAAAGGAAAATCAGGCACGACGAGAGTAGAGACATTCTAAGGTGGGGATATCAACCAAAAGGAGCCTTCACCACGTCCGAGGCCTACAAAATCATCTGCAATGATTCTGCTCCCCAGGACCCAATCTGGAGCAAAATTTGGAGCTCTGGCTCCTGGCCCAAAATCTGTCATTTTCTCTGGTTGGTAGGACATCAGAGAATTCTAACCTGGGACAAGCTTAGAAGAAGAAACTTTCATGGACCCTCCATCTGTTTCAACTGCAATGCCCATGAGGAAACTCTCCAACATCTGCTGGACTCTTGCCCCTTGGCCAATCAACTATGGGAAAAGGCAAGCTTTCAATGTCAAAGAAGATGCAAACTTGAGAATGAAATCACGAACTCTATACGTCAGTGGCATCGAGACCCTTACAAGAGTGAAATCCTTAATCATCTATGGAGACTAGTTCCCGGGCTAGTTCTATGGAGCATATGGAAGGAGCGAAATAAGCGCATTTTTAAAAATCAGCGCTCTTCGATAGACAATATTTGGAACCTGCTCTGCAGAAATCTTCAAGAGACTCTTATGCTAAGATCTTGGAAGGAGGAGGACTGGCCTACGCTAGACAACGAGAAAACCATTATGGAAAACTGGCAAATACATCGTACTCAAGGCTCTCACAAGCAGGACCACTCTGAAATCAGCACTAAAAATCAGGTCACTTGGAAGCCCCCACCAAAGCATACATTCAAACTCAACTTTGATGGTGCCTCAAAAGGGAATCCCGGTCTCGCAGGCTTTGGAGGAATAATAAGGAATCACGAAGGTGCTCCCCTGATACTGTATTTCAGAAACATTGGATGGGACACCAACAACTCAGCTGAGTTAGAGGGTCTATGGCAGGGACTTCTACTTGCTGGGGGACACAACTTTCACCCTCTGGAGGTGGAAGGAGATTCTCAGATCCTCATAAACATGGCCAAAAAAATCCTAAATGGATCTCAGGCCAGGAAAATAGCCACCAGCTGGAGGCTTGAAGCAAGACTGGAAGCCATAGAACATGAGCTCCACAGCAATAGAGCAATCACCTTCACACACACAAGACGGGAGGGCAACAGGGTTGCAGACTTCATGGCCAATGTGGGGGTGGAGAATGACCACTCTCTAATCACAGGGCAGCTGAATACTATTTTAACACATGACAAAGCTCAAGAATGCTCTCGACTGGTCCAAAAAGATGCAGTTCCCCCGGATGCGGGTGCTAACTGAGATGGGACAGGCGTGGATGGATGGCCACATGCCGGCCACTGGCCATCACGTGGCAGACGCAGAAAATGCAAGTAAAGGATGCAGCTAGTATAAGGTGAAGCTGCAGGGAATAGTTAATGCCCGGCACTGTAATTTGGCTTAGGCGAAGGCAGCAGTTATGGCGGGTGAGCTCCAAAGCAAAGCAGGTGAGGTTATAAGGAATGTGGCAGGGTCTGAGCAGAGAATGTTGGTGGTTCCTCAGTTGCCCTGTCTCTCCGTCTCCGTCGGGATATCTTCTCCGTCTGTCTGGCTCATCCCACAGTCGGTTCTGGTAGCTGGGTGTTTGGTCTGTTGGAATTTCTTCCCCTTGCCCCCTGTGAGAATGGTGAGACCTCGACAGCGTCTGCTTAGCCGTCGAGGCACTTCCAGAGGGGGAACCTCTCGCAGTCACGAGGCGGACAATGTTGTCCATTGCTGCCATTGCAATATTGCTCGCTCCACTGGAGCTAATCCCCTCCACTCCAGTCAATTCATGGATGCAGGGGCTTCGAGCTCGACTGCCTTGCCTGCCTTCGGCTCTGCTATCTTCAATTTTAGCAGTTCCATGAATAATCCGCGGATTAGTGCGCATGTCTCAGTCCTGTTCATTGAAAATGCCCGGGAAGACGATGATTTCCTGGATGAACATGGGCAAAGGAAAACTGAAAACCAGATGCACGAAGCACAGGTTCCTGAAGCTGCTACGGAGCAGGAGGTCAAAGGTCCTGCCTCAAACCCGGAAAATGCAACGCAAAGCAAGCACGACCAAAGGACGGGGACCGGTGAAGAGGAAGATACCTGTCCCACTGCTGCTGAAAGGGAAGCCTATGGTTGGTGCCGGGTAGAGGAAGTGCAAATGGACGATTGATGACGCCCGAGCACAAGGTTCCTTTGGCTCTTCTGTCTGGTCTTCTGGTCTCTTTTGTTGTTTGTTTTGGCTCAGTTATAGCATCAATGCTTCTGGTCTCTTTCGCTGTCTGTTTTGCTGTCTTTGTTTTTGAAACTTTGTTAATGGAATGGGTGTTTGGTCAGTCTCCCCTGCGTGGGATAAAATGGTTGGTGCCCCTGGTTGGTGCCCCTGCGTGGGATAAAATGGTGGGTGCCCCTGCGTGGGCCTGCTCTTTTGGACAGTTTCGCTTACATGTCTGGCGCCCCTGCATGGGTTAGTTTCCTGGTTGCCCTCATCTGCTCTCGGGTGACATACCCAGAGCCTGGTTCTCTCTTGATTTACCATGGTGTAATTTTTGACTCCTGCACATAATATAATAGCATAGTTTTTTACCGAGAAAAAAAAAACAATAAGTCTACAAAAACATAAATATAATAAAAATTGTAATAGTGTAGAATTTCAAATTTCAAATATAATATTATCATATCCATTGTGACAAACTGTCCAGTGGAATATCCACGATGGTTTACATACCATATTGGTATCAAAGCCATCTTTGGGTGTATTATGGATATTTACAGGGGATCTAGATCCGTTGAGCCAAAAGTTGTAAAACCCTAATCATGGCCAACGAATTTGTCAATAACCCTCGTGATCCTGCAAAGGATATTTTTTCACAATTGGAACAACAAGTCGATGATATAAATTTTAATGTAAATCTCTTCATGGCATCCATGAGTAATAAGCTTGGGATATTTGGATAACATGGGGGTTCAAATGTAGAGGCCACATCAGAAAGGGAATCAAGAGATCATAATGAAATGAAGAATCGGCCAAAGAAAGAACCCGAGAAAGATCAACCCAGTTCAAGTCTTGTGAATTAATCACAACCCCTATTTAAAATGGAAGTGAAGGTTGATATCAAGCCATAACATTATGAGATTGATCCTCTAAAGTTGAATCAATGGTTGTAGCAACTGGGAGTGTATTTCAACGTCCACCAAATTGAGGAAGAATAAAATATTTCATTTGTGACTAAAATTAGAGTGCCATGCCCTGACTTGGTGGGAGAGCCACACGAAGACCCTGAGGTTGGAGGGAGAGCCTCTAGCAACTAATTGGGAGGACCTAAAAACCCTCATTAAGTCACAATTTTATCTTATTGGGTACATAGAGGACTAGTGGATCCGGTGGCACTACTTCGGGCAAAAGTCAGGGCCATAATGTTGGGTATCTCCACAAAGAACCCATATTTAATCCTTAATTCTTTGGGGGTCTACACCACCATCTACGAGAGAAAGTGTTGTTGTTCAAGCCCAAATCAGTGGAAAAGTCTTGTGTACAGGCACAATACCTGGAGAACATAGGCCTGAAGAGAGCGCAATTAAGTGGATTGAAGCAGAAGGAGCAACAAGATTCTTCCAAGGAGGGGAATAAGAAGAAAAAAGGGGAAAATATAAAAAGATGATAGCCACCACACACCAGTGCAAAGATCCCTATAACCACTGCAACATTGATGACCATACAAAGGAGAACTAGTGTTGGAATTTGCATCCACAACTAAAACCGAAGAACAAAAAGAAATATAATAAGAGGAAGAATCTCATCGCCATTGATTCGAGCAACCAAGTTGAAAGAAGCACAAACATGGATGAGAATATTATTTATATGTCAGTGTAGAGGGAGGTGAACCTGAGTAACCTGCAACAAAAGGAAGAGAAGGAAATGACCAAACTATTTTATATACAGATAAAGGTGAAGAAGACAAATATTAATGCTCTATTTGACTCAGGATCACAAGTGAATCTCATTACAACAAATCTGGTCAAGAAGTTGGGGCTAGAAGTTCGTGATCATCCAAACCCATCCACACGGATGGGTAAATAAGGACACAGAGCTTAATGTAACAAAACAATTCAGAATTAGATTTGTCATCAATGCTAATTTTATTGATGAAGTAGAACTAGATGTGGTTCCCCTTGATATATGTGTATTCGTGCTTGGGAGTCCCTAGATGTACATGTTATATGCAATATTCATGTGGAGAGCCAACCAATGTCGGCTTGTCAAGGATGGAAAATCATTAACCATCAATGTGCACAAAGACAAGTCAAAATTTTCAATAGTAAGTGCCAACCAAGCCAAGAAATTGATTAGTTCCAGCGAGAAGTATGTTTAATTTTTTTTTAAGAGAAAATCAGTCTGTAGAAGAGTAAGTAAGAGGAAAGGCATCCTTGGAGGGGTGCACTAAGAAATAGAAAAAATAATTGGAAGAGTTTCTATAGGCATAAAAGGATGTGTTCTGAGAGCCCAAAGGGTTACCACCTAAGAGGAAAGTGGAGCATGAGATCCAACTATTTCCAGACTCCCCATTCCCAAACATTGGGCTATACAGACAATATGTTATAAGAGAAAGTGAGGTGGAGAAATAGTTGTAGTAGCTACTCGAAAAAGGTGTCATTGAATCAATTACATCACCATGTGGGTCACCCATCTTCCTTGTGCCAAAGAAAGACGAGACTTGGCAAATGTATATAGACAACAGGGCATTAAACAAAATCACACTCGAGAAGAGGTACCGTCTTCCCAGGATAGATGATCTGCCAGATCAGTTGCAACAAGAAAAATACTTCACCAAGCTAGACTTAAAGTTTAGATATCACTAGGTTCGAGTTAAAGAAGAAGATACCTGGAATACCACCTTCAAAACTAGGAAAGGTTTATATGAGAGGTTGGTCATGCCATTTGGCCTATGTAATGCATCAGTTATTGCCGATTTAGATTATATACTGGTATATAGTGCTACCTAGGAAGAGCACATCTCACATGTGATGCAGGTGTTGGAGACATTAAAGAAGCACAAGCTGCTAGAAAATCTCAAGAAGTGTGGGTTTGCACAACAATATTTGGTGTATTTTGGGTATGTGATAGGTGGAGTAGAGCTGAAGATAGATCATGCCAAGATGGAGGCCATCATGACATTGTTGGTGCCTACTAATGTTTCTGAGGTCATGAGTTTCATTGGGGCAACTTAGTACGTGAGGAAATTCATAGCCTCATTTTCAATGGTAGAAAGACCACTCCATGCCATAACAACAAGTGGAAAGAGTTTCCAGTGGGGAAAGGTTCAACATAGGTATTTAGAGGAGCTAAAAAAGAAGATCAATCAAGCATTATTTATGGCATTACTAAACTTGCAACAACTCTTTGAAGTGGAGACAAATGTGAGTGGGTATGTTATGGGAGTGGTATTGATGCAAGGAGGAAGGCATGTATGATACCATTATGAAGTATTTCATGGGGAATTTTTTTAACTACCCTACCTACGACAAGGAGCTCTATGCCCTTGTGCAAGCTGTGAATAAGTGGAAGCATTATCTGATGGGAAAGGAGACATTAATCCACACTTATCACCAACCACTATAGTACTTGTGGGCCTATAATAAGCTACAACATACCAAGCATTACAAGTGGATGGCATTTCTACAGTAGTTTCATTTGGTGATCAAGTACAAGAAGGGAAACACAAACAAGTTGGACAACATGATTTCAATCCCACCCACGTCAAATATCAAAACTTTGGGGACTCTTATGCACATGGAGCCATTCACCCATGACGCATACATAGATGCATATTCATATGATTAGGAGTTTAAGGAGGTGTTTCAGCAGTTGTAGATTCAAAGTCATGTGCATGATGACGACAACACCATTGACTACCATCTCTAGGATTGATTACTCTACAGGATGGATAAGCTATATGTTGCTAATGGTGAGATATTGTGGGTGATTAGAGAGGCTCACACCTCTAAGGTTGCAAGGCACTTTGCTATAGGAAAGACCATGGCCAACTTGCAAAGGTATGTGTATTGGCCCAAGATGCAAGAGTAGGTAGCTAGGTTCATAAGAGGATTCATGCTTTGTTGTACCAACAAGCCTATCAACATGAAACATGGTTTATATCATCCCTTACCTATACCCAAACGTCCTTGGGAAAGTATTTCCATGGACTTTGTGGGAGGTTTACTAACAACCAGGAAGGGAGATGACTGCCTATTCGCAGTAGTTGATAGGTTCAGTAAGATGTGGGTTTTGATGACCTGTAAAAATATCATTAGTGGGATAGAAGCAATGAACCTGTTCTTTTGACAGGTCTGGGTGAAATTTTGGATACCAAGGAGCATCGTTTCAGACAGGGATACAAGATTTCTCAATGCATTCTAGATTACATTGTGAGAAAAGTTGGACATGAAGTTGATTAGATCTACGTCTTTCCATCCACAGATAGATGGGTAGACAAAAGTAGTCAATAGGACTTTGATGCAACTTCTGAGGGGATACAACTAGAAGCATCTAAAGACCTGCGATGAAAATTTTCTATATATACAACATTCTTACAATAGAGAAATCCAAACTTCTACAGGAAAGTCCCCATTTTGGATATTTGTTGCCTTCACCATTGGATATTACATATGGGCAACAAGGAGGAGTGAGGGAAGATCCTATAGGAGACGCCTTGAGGGCTAAAAATTTATAGAGAAGATAAGGTAGATCCATCTACACATACAATAGACACTGCAGAAGTCACATGAGAAATATAAGGCCATGCATGATCAACATAGAACAAATAAATCATTCAAGGTGGGAGAAATAATATGGCTACAGTTGAGTAAGGAGAGACTACATGGGATTGGTAAGAAAATCAAGGCTTTGATGTATGGTCCCTTTGAGATATTGGAAAAGGTGGGTGATAGTGCCTATCAACTTGATTTACCACGACACATGTGCATCTACTTAGTTGTGAATGCACAGAATTTGAAACTCTATGAGCCTTCCATGTTATATTAGGAAGAGGAACGAGTCCTACCTTCCGTGGAGGATTTGGCACTAGCTGCTAAGGTAGAGTTAACATAATATACAATTTTGCATAAGAGGTCCAAAACTAGATGACATGGGTAGCATGAACTTTGGCAGACTGGGTTGAAAGGACAACTTATAGGCAAAGCTAAATGGTACATCAGAGAGAAGGTGGAGGAAAATTTTCGTCACTTCATTTAGTTGAAGATTTTGGGAACCAAAATCCTCCCAAAATTGGGAGGTGTGATTCGAATTGGATCATTATATTGTTTTTCAAGAAGATTCCTAAGTGCGAGCATATTCTTCAGTGCATTTTGGTCAAGTCTATGGTCAATGTTGGATACCAAACTTACTAAGTCCACGACTTTCCATGCCCAAACTAATGGCCAAACAGAGGTCGTCAACAGGATGATTGTGCACCATTCTGTGCATGTACAACTTGAAGCATCCACACACATGGGATGAAATCCTCCCATATGTCCAACACAACTACAAAAAATCTCTCCATAGCTCAACAGGCCACACCCTCTTTCAGGCAGGGCTCGGATTTCAGCCATTATGTCCCATTGATGTGGCCATACCATTTGCAGCCACTCAAATAGATTCAGCTCACGTCCAATCTGACACTGATAGGGCTAACAACTTCATTGAGCGCATTCAACACATCCACTAGTAGGTCCATGATATATTGGACAAAGCCAGTGCTAAGTACAAGCAGTGCCATGATCAGCATCAGATGTCGCACAAGTTCCAGGTGGGTGACAAAGTTTGGCTACATTTGCAAATGGAGCACCTCCTTGAACCCCACTGCAAACTTCTCCCACTCCTATATGGGCCATACACCATCACCAAGGTTGTAGGGGACAATGCATTCGATCTTAGCATTCCACCCTTCCTTGGTCTACACCTAGTGTTCAATGTAGACTGCCTTCGACCATACTTTTCACCATTGTTGGACACGTCCAACATTGCAGAACAACTCTCACCAACAGAGTTAAACCCAAACTACATGGAACAAGCCATAAATGATCAGATCATGGACACACAGATCAAGAATTCTCTCCAACAAGGGATCCAACTATATTGAGTTGTCAGGTTCACCAGGGACCAAGTGCAACAGAAATTTCATCACCTCATGAAGGCTCTACACATAATGGGGACCATTGATTCCTAAGGAGGGAAGACTGATCTAGGTGGATATTGGTGGCCACCCGCCTATTCCACCTAGACCTCCAATTGGTTTCATTTATTTCCTTATTTATTGCAACATTTACTATTTTTAGTAGTTTCTCAGGTCGTGAACTTTTGGAGCAGTTTTGACCCCCTAAGCAACGTTTTTTTGAGGTCCGTAGCAAGCCAATAGTTATAGATATGGGCCTTCCACAAATCTTGTAGTACTCGGAGAGATATTTCCAACAAGGTATTATATGCACCAAATGGAGATAATATGACCAAGTTATGACCCCAGGAAGTTGGTTGCCCAACTAACCCCAACAGGGCCCACTAGTTGTTTGCATTTCATCTCATGGGGTTAGGTTTTTGGTTGTTTAGGGTTTTCCCTTGTTGTTCAATAATAAATAGGCCCTTGAGCCTCATTGTAACATAGTTCAGAGGCATGTAGCCACCCATCTCTTCTCATAGATAAGGTACCATCGCCTGAGCTAGTTTTATTTCCATTTTGTTTGTAAGCATATTTTTAGTATTTGATATTTTTGAAATGAAGTATTATTTATGTTGCATATCTATATTTATGGTTATATCTATAATTTGTTGCGTTCTTGTTTAAGTTCGGATCATAGGATCACATGTGAATCTCATTGCAACAAATTTGGTTGAAAATTTGGCATTGGAGGCTCATGACCATCTTAGACCATATCTATTGGGATGGGACAAAAAGAGGTCAAAATAAAGGTAAAAGTGGTGATTTTATTGATGAAGTAGAATTGGATGTAATTCCACTTGATACATGTGTAGCTGTGTTTGGGAGTCCCTATATGTACATGTGTGATGCGATCTTCATGCGGAGAGTCTACTAGTACCACCTCATCATGGAGAAAAAATCCTTCATCGCCAGCATAAACAAAGGCAAGTTAAAGATATGGTTTGTAAGTTCCAACCAGACCAATAAATTTATTAGTTACACCAATAAGTATATATGAGTGATTGGTGACTTCCACAGTTATTCATATTGTTAGATATTTCTGGAATAGCATTGTGTAATATTTTGATCCGTCCAACATTTCAGATGGTAACTCAATCCATCACCAAGGAATAGATAAGTATATGTGTGTGTGTGTGTGTGTGTATAAAGAGAAAATAAATATGTAGAAGAGTCAATGAGGTCCAATTCATCCATGGAGGGGTGTACTAAGGAATAGAAATAACAACTAGAAGAGTTACTACAAGCATGCAAGGGAGTGTTCCAAGACCATAAAGGGTTATCACCAAGAGGTATGTGGAGCATGAGATATTATCAATCTCTCAATTGCCAAACATTGGGTTGTATAAGCAATCTATTATAGAGGTAAATGAGGTGAAGAAGTAGTTGAAACAATTGTTGGAATAGGGTGTCATTCAACCATGAACCTCATCATGTGGGTCACCCATCATAATTGTGCAAAAGGAGGATGGGATTTGAAAGATGTGTATTGATTACAAGGTGTTAAAAAAATTACGCTTAAAAATAATACCCCTTAAATGATAGATGATTTGTTGGAACAATTGCAGCAAGAAAAATACCTCACCAAGCTAGAATTAAAGTTAGGGTATCACCAACTTCGAGTAAGAGAAGAAGATATACCTAGAAGACCGTCTTCAAAACCAGACAAGGTTTAAATGAGTGGTTATTTATGTCATTTAGCCTATGCAATGCACCAACTATGTTCATGATATTATTGAAAGATGTATTGCATCTTTTATAAATTTATTTTTTGTTGTTTATTTGGATGATATACTAGTATACAATGCTACCTAGGAGAAGCACGTCTAAGATTTGATGCAAGTTATAGAGACATTGAAGAAGCACCCATTGCTAGAAAATATTAAGAAGTGTGAGTTTGTACAATAGAATTTGGTGTAATTAGGATATGTTGTTGGTGGAGGAGAGCTCAAGATAGATCCAACCAATATGCAAGCCATCATGAAGTGGCCAGTGCCTACCAAATTTTTTGAGGTTAGGAGTTTCTTGAGGTAGCACAATACCTATAGAAATATTTAGCCTCACTTTCAATAGTAGCAACACCACTCCACACCATCATAGCGAGTGGTAAGAGTTTCCAGTGGGGAAAGGGTCAATAGATGGCCTTTTAGGACATAAAGCAGAAATTAAATCAAGCATTAGTTCTTGCATTACCAAACATGCAGCAAACCTTCAAAGTGGAGATATATGCAAGTGCGTATGCTATGGGAGTGGTCTTGATGCAAGGAGGAAGGTGATGAGCCCCAAAAATGTACAATTATTTGGGCTCATTTAACCTCCTAATTTGACTTAGTCCACCATTCTCATTTGTTTATTGCATGTTTTTGATTATTTTTATGTTAATAGAGTGAATTTGGTTAGTCATTATGCCAACAAGTCTAATGGGTGCTTTGTGTAGCCTTGTTGGTCAACTTGGAGACAAAATTGAAGGTCTTAATGAGCACTTGGCAGCCAAATTCGTGGGAGAACAAGCTAGAGGATTTGTAGGAAGGTGTCCCCCTCATTTATGGATCCTTACCTCGAATTCTCCACCATCAGCTCGGAGTTCAAAGGCCACCAAATCAATGAGCTCAAGGGCAGCCAAGCAAGTCAAGTTGGACTGCTGTTAACTACAAGTCTTGGGCAGCCAAGTCCCTAACTTTTAGGAGGACTGTTGGGTCCTCAAATTGTATAAATAAGAAGGCTTGGGGCCTCATTTTGGTTAGCTAGTGGTTGGTCATTTTTGGTAGTTAGTTGGTAGTCAATTCGTTTAGCTAGTTAGTCATTTTGTTTTAGCCATTAGTTAGCCATTTTGTAATTCGATTTTTATGCAATAGACTAGCTTTGCTTTCAGCTCATTCTCAAGCTCTCCTTATGGACAGTTTTGATGTACTTTTCATTTCTTGATTAATAAAGATGGATCCAGCTTTGCACCAGCTCTAAATCTTTCATGGGAGGCTGTAGCTCTTGGGGTTGGGCCCATCTCAAGCGCCCAGTACCTCCCTTGTGTATCTTTATGTGTTTGCTGCATTCTTGAAATAAAAATCTGCTCTTTAGATCTTGCTTTGTTATGGTAGTTGGTTTTGATAAGTAACGTAGCTTTTTAAGCTTAGAATCGATTGGTAGGAGTTTGTTATGCATTTAGATCTTTTGGAATGCTCTTTCTCACGTGAAGTACATGGTTCTCTTTCCAAACAAAGCTGCTGTTCATTTATTTCATTGACAATTAGATTAAGTTAGCTAGGACTTGGTTTGTTTGCAAGAATTCATTGATTCGTTTAAGTGAGCATTGTGCAGGGCATCTCTATCATCTTCATCACCTCCTCAAGTTCTATTTAACCTCTGTCTCACTCATTTACCCTCCAAACCTCTCATTCCCCACCTAGCTCCATCTCCTTCAACTTTCGTTGACATAGCCCTTTATCTTCCAACCTACTCCCTACACTCATTTCCCATCCTATTCCTTCACTTCTAAAGCCATCACCAGCCTTATTCCTACCTTACACATCTCCCCCTACCATTCCATTACTCCTCCATCACTCCAAACACTCACGGTAGGTCATCCTGTAGCCATTAGTAGACATCTTGTAGAAAACAGAGTATCCTGTAGGATCCTCCACAGCCATCCTGTAGGAGGCCACTCTCTCGATTGCTGAGCTTCTAAATGTGAGGGACCTCTGTGGATGGATGCTAAGGATCCCTAGGAACCTCTCCTAGCCTCCCCAACCTGTCCCACGCTTTCCTTCCTTCTCCATCCCATCTGCACAACCAAACCCTAGTTAGCACAAGATCACAATCATTCCACATACTTAAAGGAAAAATACAAAAACATAACTTTCATGATGCAAGTATTTTAGATCCATGCATTTTCACTTATTAGAGGTAATGACAGCATTGGTAGAAGTTGCATTTACATTCTTTGCATTGTAGAGGTTAGACTAGTCAAATTAGGGTTTCCTAGGTTTACATGCTTTGATTTGCTTTCAGTTCATTTTTGTCAAGTAAAGTAGCTTTCCTTTGAGATTAGCTTTCGTCCATCAATTAGCAAGCTTCTTCTGAGAGCCTATAGAAGTTGGCTTGAGCCCTAGCGGACTTGTGCCAGCTGACCAAGTGACAGCTGCGACAAGAGCTAGTACTTGTGCATATAGCACCGCCGCTTCCAAGTTTGTACGAACTACCGGGTTGATAAAATTAAGAGACAGGAAGCCCCAGGAGTTGTAGCATTATTGCTACAATACTGGAGCTCACCATCTTTTTGGCGCCGTTGCCGGGGAAGCGGCAGAGTATTGGTGATTGTTGCTATTCTTCTACTTTCCACTACAATCTTCTTCTAAGTAGTTTATTTCATTTCCATTATGCAATTTCATTTATGCAAAAGTAGATTAGCATTTCCCGCTTTCATAGATTAGCATTTCTTGCTTTCCTAGATTAGCATTTCCTGCTTTCATAGATTAGCATTTCCTGCTTTCCTAGAATAGCCTTTCAATTCCGCATTTCAATTCTGCAAGCGTAGATTAGTGTTTCAATTTCGCAAGCGTAGCCTAGCATTTCATTCTTGCAATTTCATTTGAGCAAAATAGATTAGTCCTTTCCTGCTTTCATTTCAATTTCGCAAGATAGTTAGTTGCAGTTCAATCTATTTCATGCTTTGTAGGAGTAGAGATAAGTTAGAAAAATGATTGCACAACACCCCCACTGCTTCACACAGCCAACGTTCTTCTTCGATGGCTGTGATGAAAGAACCCCTGGGTGGACATCAAGACATATTTGAAGAACTCCTAGGGGAGGAGAAGAAGAAAACATTCCTCTAAGCGAATGGCTACAAGCAGAGATGTTGGGAGCAACATCTTGTCCAAAGATGAATTTGAAAATCAGATCAAAGATTTCAAGAGTGATATGAGGCAGTTTCTTGCCATGCAACTGGATACCTTGTGGATCCAAAAGAAGCAAGAAGAAGTCAAGAGGGCTTTGGTCATTTTTTGTCCTAGGTGCCTTAAAAAGCATCCTAGGAACGAATGTCCAATGCACTCCCTAGAAGTGTGTTTTGTATGTGAAGAATACCATCCTACAGATCAGTGCCCTTCCTTGCCCAGAATCAAAGCTACATATCAAAGAGCCAAGAGAGCCACTGAATCACTCTGTTATATGAACCAAAGGAGGCCACATGGACCCATACCCTACCAGCAGGAACTACAAGGGACACCCGAGACCTATTATGACCCTTACCAAGCCACCTTCATGCCTTCTTGGGGTCCCCCTGCTCATCCTTCCTGGTCTACACCTCCTCCTTGGTCATATCCTCCTTGTTCCTTCACAGATCCATACTATGCCCAACCAGTTGCTCATTCATTTCACTCTTCTGCTCAGCCACAGCCTCAGTGGAATGCACCTTATCAGGAGTGGAGGCCCCAGTACAACTCTCATCCCGCTCATTTTCCTCCACCACCTGCTCATCCACGACCATCGCCTCCTCCTCCACCAAGGCAACCCCAAATGCCTACCCAACCATAATGCCATCCATCTCCATCTCAAACTCACACCTCCACTCAGCTACCCGTACCTCCATTTCCAAAACCATGCAATGGAGCAGCTCAACCCAATTGCAAATCTGAGGCACAACATGTGCAAATGATTCCTCGTGAGCTCAATGATGTTCACCAAAGCTCAGGAAAAGCATTGCAAAAAAGAGATCATCTTGAAAGCATTGAAGGATCACATCCAGCAAAAGAAGATTCAAAAGAGGAGACCAAAGAACCATTGATTGCACTTGATGAGAAGAAGAGATTAGAATCAGAGATCGAGAAAGCCTCCTCATGGTTACCATCAGATCTTCCATGTATTCAAGAGAAAGATCAACAAAAAGAGGAAGATCAGAAGGTCATGATAGAAGGTGACATGAAGAATGATCCAAATCAGCAAGATGACCAAGGATATCAAAGCTATATTGAGATATGGTTTCAGAAGGTCACTAAGTTGCAGCAGTACTCTCTTCCTCAGCTATGTTTTGTACTTTCAAAGTCAGATCATTTTGTCTCTGAGATCTGGATACTTGTCCAAGCATGCATTCCGAGCCTTCACATCATTTTGTCTCTAATCTTGATGTGCACATGGCTCCATTGGAAGTACTCTTATACTTGAAAATGATTTTGTTTTTTTCAAGTAGGGTAGGGTAGAAAAAAAAAAAAAAAAGAGAAAAAAGAAAAAGGAAAAAATGAAAAAAGGAAAATAGAAATCTAAGGTGAAAACCTCCTCGGAGGCGCCTTAGGTTGGCTCATTGATTGAAAACCTCCATGAGGCGGTCAATGGGTTGAAAAAAAAAGAGAAAAGAGAAAAAGATCTTTGGGTGAAAACCTCCCTTGGAGGCGCCCAAGGCAGGCAATTAGGGTGAAAACCTCCATGAGGCGCCCTAGTTGTTTTTCAAAAAAAAAAGAGAAAAAGAAAAAGAAAAATGAAGCTAATCTCCATTGAATAAGTTCATGTTGCAGCAATGACATTGCAGGTTAAAGGAGGACGTTTCATGATAGGAGGAGCACTCAAATCAAAGACAAAGGAGTTTTTGTGCCTTCTACAGGAAGTTTCGTATCTTCTACAGGAAGCTTACAAAAAACCCAAATTGATCTCCAAAGAGGACCTGAAGGCTTGGAATATGTCCATGAGGCCTACACTCATCTATGTTTCCACTCCTCACCCCTTTTCCATCATTTTTTTCATGTCATTATGCTTCTTTCCTCAAAACTGTGTTTTCTACAGGATGCTCTATATTTCTACAGGAAACATCCTGTAGAACCTTTGGACGAGCCAAATCCAATTTCAAAAGTGAATCTAATGGTGGGAATCTGTTGATTAGGCCTACAACTCGGTCCTTTTCATTTTTAGGGAGTCTGAAAAAGGGTACATAAAGTGGACTCCAGGGGTCCTTTTTCGTCATTTAATCCCTTAAGTCCGAAAAAGTATAAAACAATACAGAAGGGATGAATGTTCGATATCTTTATCGAGCCGAACTAGACAAGCGCTCGATCTTTTTGTGCAATAATCCCTCAGGTCCAAAAAGATTAAAATCTAGAGGAGGGATAGCTCTTCCGGTCCTTTTAACGAGCTGGAAGGCCAAAACTCGGCAAACTTTTCATTTTTTACGAGTCAGTGAAAAGAGCTCAAAGAAGACTCGTATTTTGAGGAACGAGTGATAAACAGGGATAGCAGCAGATTCCAGGTACAGGTTGGAATTTTCCAATCACGGCAGTATTACAAGGATGGCTAGGTGGGATCACTCTTCGCAGCTGTTCCTCAAAATAGGTAAACAATCAAGTGGATGTGAATGATCGGCCAAATGAAAAGTGGAGGTGACGGTGCACAAACACGACCAAGGCTTTTATGGCTGATGAATTTACGGTCTCAAATGGTCATTTACCGGTTCATTTTTTCTGGATGAGCTTGAACTCTGGGGAAAACCTGCTCACAAGCTTATGTTTATTTTTTAACGAGCATGAATTTCCTCATTAAAACTGCTCGGATCTTGCGTTTATTTTTTAACGAGCATGAACTTTGCCAAAACTGCTCGTTTGATAAGGTCAAATTCATATTTTACCATGACTAGTTTTTCTTTTCCAGAGATAGTACTGTTTTCATCAATTGCTGCAACAAACTTGTTAGAAATGGATAACATGAAGTAAAAATACTAATATTTCACTTTGAACTACGTAAAAGCAATTAAAAGATGTTTTTACCTCTCATTTTACCATTTCATGTGCATTTGGTTTGTTGGAGCTTTGGAGGTGCCTCTTCGTCTCGATTTTTCACCCGCTGATTTCGGGAGATTCTGTGGACGATTTTCAGCACCGTTTCCACCAGGTAGGAGCTAAACCCTAGCTCTATCTTTTCATGGTCTTATTTCTCAGTTTTATGCTTGTTTTCCTGCCCCCATGAGCCCCTAGGGTTTCTCTAGGGCGCCCTGCCATCAGCGCAGGTGCCCTATATCGAAACCTGCGTTGGGGGTTCTCATTTTCAAAGGCAGTTTGTCTCCCAACGTAGGTGAGGCCCTTCCCTACCTGCGTTGGGCGCAGAAAACATCTTGGTTGCACAATTTTTCATGAGATTTTTGCCATTTTCTTTACTCAGTCAGGGATCTTACTCCTCTTGTTGGTTTTGCAGAGTTTATTGGAGCAGAATGACTCTTACGTGGCGAGAACGAGAGCATGAAGAGGAGGACATGATTGCCCTCCATGATCCTGTTACCATGAGCGCGTTGCGGAACTGTGGCTTGCTAAAATTCTTCCGCATATCTAGCATGAGGGCACAGATACGTTTACTGCAGTACCTGCTTGATGCTTGGGATCCTGTTAACCAAGTGTTCCAGATTAGGGGCAAGTCCATCCCTTTGACCATAGTGGATATTTACTTCTTGACTGGGTTGTCAAGGCGGGGTGCCCCCATTTCCTTGTCCGGTTCGGCCCGAGGGAGTGATTCCGTGAAAGATTATATCCGTCAGTATTGCAGGGAGGGATCCCAGCCGAGCAGAGACGGCAAGATTTCTATCTGTGATGTTACTGACAGGTCTCTCAGGTCTATTCTGTACACGATTTGTAGGATGGCCGGTAGTGCATCCCCTAATGTTGCCAACAGGTCATATGTGCAGCACGCCCTGGAGTGTCTTCAGCCGAAAGTTTTTAACTGGTGTGATGCAGTACTGGTTCAGATGAAAAACCAGTTGACCAAAGTAAAGGACAGGAGACTGAAGAATTTTGGCTTTGGTTCAGTTTTGACTGCCTTCGCTTTGGAGAAGATACCCTTGATGCAACCTCAGTACATTGTCCTCGACTTGCCATCTCCTACTGAGCCACGCATGCAGAGGTGGGTTGACCACATGGCTAAACATGCAGGCCAATCTCGGATTACTTTTACTAATGCCTTCTTTAGGTGGTTCGAGCGGCAGGATATGGCTTTTTCCGAGTATCCATATATTGGCATGGATTTCCGGGGTGATCCAGATTTGGTACTACCGGATGGCGAGCAGTGGGGTGATCTTGGTAAATATTTTGACTTTATCATTGTTTACTGTTTTTTATTTATAATGTCCTTGTGCTTTACTCTATCAAGACTCTAATCAAACTCATGTGTGCATGCAGATGTTGGTCCCGTCCGTCCAGCAGTTCGTCCGAGAGCTCCGGCCGCTGCCCCAGCAGGGGAGGCTCCAGGGAGAGCTATTCTCCGTGACCTTGACTTGGCCGAGACTCTTGCAGCTGTGCAGGAACAGGTCGAGGGTCTTACCCTTGGGATTCCGGATGTACGGATCGACGAGTTGCCTCTACGATTGCAGCGACATACTGCTGGTGTTCCTAGACGATGGTCTCGTCTTCTGCGCATGATCGCACAGGCCGTGGCATGTTATCATGAGCATCACTAGGCTAGGGTGCCCCCCAGCCATTTTTGAGTTTTGGGGTCGTATGACCGATTTTGTCTTGGTTACAAAACATTATATGTAGACCGTAAACAGTTATATATATTTTTTATTTTCGGGGTTTATTCCAGTTTTTATGTGATCCATGTATGAAACATCGATGATGCTTCTCTTTTTATCAATTTTGCAAATGTCTATCTAACACATAGTTTGCTAATGAGTCGGTTAATGTGTTTAAGTTTCTGGAAATGTGTTGATATTGGATAAAATCAAACTGTCTTTCCAAGATTTTAACTCTTAGGAACTTGCGATAAATAGCTGGATTTCGGACAGAGTAGGTACCATTGAGCTGTAGTACCACGAGCTGTGACTCTAGCCTGACGACTAGCCGGCGTATGCCATGTGTGATGGCATCAGAGAGGAGCTCTATCAACGCACTATACTCAGCGATATTATTTGTTGATTGACCAATACATACCCCCCTGAAACTCATTAACTCGCCGCTTGGGTTAAAAATGGCCCATGCTGCTGAGGATAGGTTCCTCGAACTACGACTCGCTCCGTCAGCATATCCAACCCATGGTTTCAATGGATTTGACATCTGCAATAAGTGTAAAAAGCGGATTACTTAAACCGGAACAAACGCTTTAGCGAAAACAAAAATGTAACAAAAGCATACAGGTTACTATTAGGCATAGTAACGCTTAAGGTACAACCCGTTGCGGGGTTGCGCCAGTGGAATTCCGTCATAATCTACCAACTCGTAGGCACCTTTTGCTAACACCCTTTTAACAATATAAGGGCCCATCCATAAGGACTTGAATTTCCCAGCTCCCAATTTATCGGATTCTTGGTCATAAAGCAAGACCAAATCATCTTCCGAGAAGACACGGGGTTTGACATTTTTGTCGAACTGCGCTTTGACTCATTTCTTGTGGGCTTCGTTGGCCAAGGCGGCATCACGACGGGTTTCATCCAACTGGATTAATTCCAAGAAACGAGCTTCTTCTTCCGAGGTTCCGGGGAGGAGATCAATTGCGAGTTTAAGGGACGAAATTTCACACTGGATTGGTAGGATCGCCTCTAGGCCATACACCAGTTGAAACGGTGTGAACCCAGTGGCATTCCTTACCGATGTTCGATAGGCCCACAAAGCCGAGTACAGGATCAAATGCCATCTTCTTTTGTGAACCCCAACCATCCTTTGCAGCATGCGCTTCAGGACCTTGTTGATCGCTTCAACTTGTCCGTTAGCTTGCGGATAGTACGGGGTAGAGCTGTCGTGAGACAATCCTAGTTTGGCAGTTAATTCAACCATCATGTGATTGCGAAAATGTGATCCATGATCTGTTACTATGGCCTGTGGTACGCCGAATCTGGCGACTACATGATTAAAAAAGAATAGGGCTGCTGTTTCACCAGTGTTATCCAATGTAGGCATCGCCTCGGCCCATTTGGTAAAATAGTCAACTGCGACTATAATATACCCATGCCCCCCGGTCGAGGTGGGGTTACATTGCATGAAATCGATGCCCCACTTGGCGAAAGGCCCCACAGCTATTATGGGCTGTAAAGGAGCGGGGGGTCTTCTGGTTTTGCTATCAAAAATCTGACATGCATGGCAACTTCTAACTGCGGTTATGCAATCTTTGAACATGGTTGGCCAGAAGTATCCTGCTCGTAAGATTCTTTGTGCTGTAGCATATCCAGATTGATGCCCCCCACAGGTGCCTGAATGACATTCATTCAGGGCTTTTTCGGCTTCCTCATGGGTTAGACACCTTCTCAGGACCGTATCGACACCACGACGGTAAAACGTATCACCGACGATCATGTAGTCTTTTGCTTGGTATCGAATGTGTTTTTGTTCTGAGTGAGAGGTGTCTGGCCGAAACTTTTGGGTTTGGAGATAAACTATTATATCTCCATACCACTCATCACTTGCTGATATCAGAAACAGACTTTCGTCCACGATCGATTCTTTGGACGTTTCATCGTTGGACGATGATGGGAGATCGCATAATAATTCTGCGAAAACTAAAGCTTTCTTTGATTTGGATTTCACAAATTCCAGATCAAACTCTTGAAGGATAGCTATCCACTTTGAATATTTGCCCCCAAGCAACTGTCGCGACAGTATATAAGTCATGGGGTTGCAATCTGACAATACGGTGGTCTTCCTAAAGAGGACATAGTGCCAAAATCTTTGTATCGCTTGAACAGCCGCCAATGCTAGCTTTTCAACATGAGAATATTTACTTTCCGTATCATTTAAGTTTTTACTTAAATAATATATAGGGTGTTCAATTCCGTCGACTTCTTGAACTAAAACCATCGCAACGGTCGTATCTGCTGCAGCCAGATACAGGTTAAAATCCCTTAGATAGTCTGGGGCGTACATTAATGATGCTTTGACTAGCGCTTCTTTCAAAGCATCAAAGGAAGCTTGTGCAACCTGGTCCCAGACGAAAGGTACATCCTTTTTCAGGAGACGGGTATAACCTTTAGCAAGTTCTGCGTAATTTGGAATGAACCTCCTCAGAAAGTTTGCTTTCCCTTGGAGTTTCTGAATCTGAAGCAAGTTCGAAGGTGGAGGCAAATTAATGATTGCCTGCACCTTGCAAGGGTCGAGACGAATCCCATCCTTGGAGACTATAAAGCCAAGTAAACGACCAGAACCGACGCAAAACACACATTTGTGCGGATTGGGTCTTATCTTGTAGTGTCGGCAACGTAGAAATATCGCTCTTAAATGATGCGGATGATCAGTCCGATTTTGCGAATGAGCCGGAAGATCGTCGAGATAAGGTTGAACGATGTTCTTGATGTCGTGGAAAGCATAATTCATTGCTCTCTGAAACGTCGCCCCTACGTTATTTAAACCAAAGGGTAATTTTCGATAAGCGAATGTGCCCCACGGACAAATAAATGCAGTCTTTGACTGGTCCTGTGGGCGGATATTAATTTGATTATACCCGGAAAATCCGTCCATAAACGAAAAAGATTTCACATCCGGCGCATTCATCAATTATCTGGTCGATGAAGGGTGTAGGGTAGTTGTCCTTTGGACAGGCTTGATTTACATCCCTATAATCGACGCACACTCGTATTGTTCCTTGTTTTTTCATAACAGGGACAATATTCGATACCCAATCGGTTAGAGGAACCGGGTAGATGAAACCAGCATGGAGAAGCTTCTCAACTTCCGCTTTAATGGCAGCGGCTTTCTTGGGGTGTACCTGCCGAAGCCGTTGTCTTACTGGTTTGACATCAGGATACATCTTAATTTCATGTTCAACGATACTCGAGTCAATGCCTGGCATTTCATCATATGACCAAGCAAAGACATCTCTAAATTCGCGGAAAAGAGCTTTATATATTTCTTGTTCTGAAGGGGAACAACCTTTGCCGACATAAATATTCTCTACAATGTCTGTTTTGGTCGAGATATTTATGGCTATAGTCTCTTCTATATTGGATAGGTTTCTCTCGGAATCCACCGTATTTACAGTATTTGTTAGGAATTCAAATACTGACGGGTGATACAGGTCGCCTTGAGTATCTTCCTTTGGAAGGGAACGATGGTGGTTATCATCCCATGGTGCCCCTTCAATCATCATTGATTGCAGGATTCCTTCGTCACTTGCATGCACTCGTGACCAAGGATCCAAAGGGGTTCCACATTCTCCTGACCTATCTACCCAAATGCTTGACGAGCGTTGATTTGGGCTCGCCTCCCATGCCTGAAACATTGATTGCTACTCGATTGGGCTCGGGTGCAAAACCCTTGCCCGATCCATGATGACTTTATCTTTTGCGACCTTCGTGGAAGATATCATGTTGCAGGTGGCCACCATTGGTACACTTCCTATGTACATATGATTTGGCAGCGAGAAAGTCCCCATCATTGTGGGGTCTTTCAACAGGCCTACTCCTATATCTTTAATTGAATGGTCGCTTTCATGGATCATGGGAATGCTTCCCGTAACTTGTGAACCATTAAGGAGGAAGTTCTGTTGGTCGACGACCGTAATCCCTCCTTCAAACGGGAATGCGATCTTCCTAAAATAAGTCGACACGACAACAGCCATGGCATAAATCCATGGTCTTCCCAGTAGGATGTTGTAATCCAGATTTCCATCTATGACCTCAACATCAATCTCTACTGTTTTTCCACCTAGTTCAACTTTTAAGTTACTTAGGATACCGTAAGGGGTATATGTCCTATCGTCGAAAGCCTTTAGTGTTGTCGAAGATCTCGACAAGGTTGGTGACCCTAGCGTTTTCCAGCAGCTCATTGACATAATACATGTCGATGCCCCCTCATCAATAATTGTTCTGTGAACAGTTTTGTTGAGGGCCTTCACTTGAATAAGGAAGGCTAGTTGAGCTGGTAACTGAGGGTCATACCCTTTGTGATCAAAGGACACAAGATTGGAATCCTTAGGATCAACCCCCCCTATTGCCGATAACAATGCCTGCCTTTGGGATGGACAATTTTGTAGTACTTCTAGAGTCGACATAGCGGATGGCGATTGAGCCAAATCTTCTACTATGTTATAATGCTGCGCCACTCTGGCACGAGGATTAAACGTCGACTTGTGTACTACACCCTTAGGTGGTTTTATTGTTAATTCTGGCATTATGGGTGGGACAACTTCTGTCGAAGTTGTTGTCGAACTACTAGGTTGATCTTTACCTTTTTCGTTTGACAGTTGCGGATTCCCATAATCTTTGTTCCTTGTCGAAATCAAAGCATCATTTTGCTGCTTAGAGATCGACAACATCAGCACTTGCGACGGGGAAGCATTTCCACTATCAACCATATTTTGACCTGGATTGGGAAATGGATCAGTCAACACAGCTGGGCTCTTTGGACTTTTAAAGAATCTCTTGAGCTCAGCTTTGTATGGACAATCTGATGTCTTGTGATCTTCGTCACATATCATACAGGGCCATTTCTTTTTCCCTTTCTCAGGAGAGTTTGAAGAAGTTCTTTCAGGTGACGGATCATCCTGTTGCTTCTTCTTCCCTTTGTTTTGCTTCTTCTTGCTTCCTGGTTGATTGGTTTCTTTGCCTTTATCTGCTGATATGGCATTTACTTCCGAAGCAAGAATCTCTTCATGGGCATTTCGATCTGAAGTCTTACGGGCTTTCTGAGGTGAAGCCTTTTTCGTCTTCGCGCTTGCAGTGCCAATCACGCCATCTCCGGCATGAGAGTCAATATTCGATTTAGGAGGGGGAGGAATTGAAAATTCAGGTCTGGGGGCATCAGGTATTTTGTCATAGAGCGTGCCAGACTGAGTATATACCAAGTCTAAATATTGAGCACGAGCAATGACTTGCTCCTCTGTTACGACTCCCTTTTGGCCACATCTTCCGTTATAGCTGGAAGTAATGACTTTATAAACCATTCGGCTAATAGCTGATCAAGAACGTATGTTTTCACCATCCTACGACGGCGACGCCACTCATGTATATGATCTGATATGTGAGTAGCTGTCGTTTGTTTGAAGTTGGTCAGTATTTCGGTTCCTGTTTCATACCTAATTGGTAATTGAAAATGGGTTAAGAAAGTCGTGGCTAAGGAGCTGAAATTGTCGAAAGAGGCTCTTGGCAATTCTATATACCATTTGGCCGCCGGACCTGTCATTGTCCTCTGGAAGAGGCGAAGTCTTATCGAATCATCGTTCAGAGTGTTCGATGAACACCATAGATGAAAGGTCATGACGTGATTCGACGGGTCTTCGCCCGGATTTCCATTGAATTTAGGAATGTCAGAGGGAAGTTTGTGAGGAATCGCTGGCCACCAAGGGGCATAAGCAATCGGATCGTTCGTCAACCGATGTAAATCGGGTAACTCTAGAGTTGCCACGAATGGCAGCTGTTGACTCAGATTAGGCGAAGCGTACCCAGGATACGAAGGGATCACCTGAGCAGTTGGTCTTTGCATACCGGCATAATGTATTTGATGCTGGTATGATTGATACGGTTGGTGGACTACCCCACTGTAAAGTGGTTGGTTTTGACCGTATTGTAGGTACGGTTATCCATTGTTCGCAAAAATCTGCTGCTCGGTACCTTGGTACACTTGCTGGAACTGCGGTTGTTGATACTGCACCAACCATGGTTGTGATACCATTGGTTGTTGTGCGATGCTTACCACTGGGCCAAGATGAGGGGTAAGGGTACCCGTTTGTGCTTGTGTCGCCCCGCCAGTCGGCGATTGCGGTTGGGTTGCAGGGTCAAAGGGTTGTTGCATTACAACCTGAGAAAACTGAGGTTGACATACAACAGGCACCGTTTGAACTTGCGACACGGTTACAATCGCTGGTGTCGTCGGGATGTTCGTCACAGGCATTTGTTGTTGCATAGAATACACAACTCTTGGTTGCTGGGGTAGCATAGGTATCCAACCACTTGTAGTTATTCCAGTATAACCTGAATATGGTTGTGAACTCCCGTATGGGTAACCTCCCGGAGGGGGTAACGAAAAAGCATATTGCCCCCCATACGGCGGTGGTCCGGAACCGAGGGGATTTATTACACCTCGAGGACCGGGTTGCCCAAACTGATTTCCGAAAGGATCAATTTGTTGAGTTCCAACATAGGAGTTACCAGGTATTATCCCGGGAGAACAAACAGGAACAGACCATACTGTCGTCATGGCCCCCGAAGGGACCCCCTCCAGTTGTTGAGAGTTAGGGACAGATGGTATGCCGGCGAACATTGTCGGAATGACTGCAGGGAGTTCTGCCGTCGCTATGTCATTTGGCACAGTCCTAGATGTTGACGGTTGTTCAGACATTTTGAGTCTATCCAACAGATTGCCTAGTGATTCTTCAGGAACTTCTCTGGGTGATAGGCTAGCTTCTGATGCAGTAGGAAGTAGAGTGATCCCTGCTCCAAAATGTGTTGGAGTAGTTGCTTGCGGATCTTCTACAATTTCTTCTATTGCGATCAGACCGGGTGGAAGAGGAAGACCGTCAGGTCCGTAGAATATTTCTGGTGCCGAAGAAGGGGTTGTTTCGACAGCGACAGTTGTTTGAGGAGCAAGACTCTCTGAACCGATCACTGATGGAACTAATTCAGTAACACAAGTATTTGCTCTCAGACTAGGATCAGTGTTACTGTCCTTCTGGGGCTGTTGAACTTCTTCAATAGGGGCAGGGTTTCCAGAAATGTTTGGAGTAACCGGAACCTCAGATGTCGTCGGAACACTTGTTCTAACTTTGATAGGAGATTTGGAACCAGTTGAACGAGATCGCTTTGCCCGAGTTGTTTTCGATTCCGGAGACAAAGACGGTTGACTCGTACGCCTCCGCGAACGACGGTTCATCGATTGACTTTCTTCCACGGTTGCGGATTACTTGATCAACCAACAATGCACAGGGTAAAATGTGTTTTCGAATTGAATTAATTTTAGACGCTTTTTAAGACACAACTTGCTTTTTCACTTTTTAAGAGTCGAGAAAAAGCTAAAGATGACTCTAGTCTCCTTCGATGTATTAACGAGCCCGAAGTGACAAATGCTCGGATGGACTTTTTCAGTTATAGAGTTTGAAAAAGGCCAAAAGAAACTACTCTGGATTTCTAGGCAGAGGGTGTGCCAAACCTTTCGCGAAACCACAGAATACGTTTTACGGTACGAGTGGTCGATCTTCGTGAATGCTGTGTTCACTGCATCGCGATCAGTAGGGCGGCCGACACGGCTTCCTATGGATAAAGGCTTTGTTCCTATAGGGGTCCCCCAATATACGCGACGGTACGCGGGGGCACAAGTCCGTATTAGTGCTATCGTCCCTCAGGAGGAATCACCCACCTTCGTAGAGATCGACAGTCACTATGTTTAACGACGCCGGTTCACGTCTCTACCTAGACCTCTACTGTGTTTCGTTATGTTTCAAAGCGTTGTTAGATAAATTCAGTTCTTTTTAGGTTGATCTTGCTTAGCAGTTTGCCTTTATGGATCACCACGTGATGTATGATACAACTCCTAAATGCAGTCTAAGAATGATAAGCAAGCTTTTTTCAATTCTTTCAACTTATGAAAACCTTAACTACTGAAGGAAAAGAAAGACATCATCTTTTCAAACAGATCATAGAGCACACACTAATGAACTTTTCCTAAATCGACATGCAAACTGTCAAAATGCACATGCACAATGCAAGTATTTCTTTTCTTCTTCCTTAATGTTGATGTATTACAAAAAGAAAGCTGTTGTATAATTTCGAATTCAATTTCAAGCGAAAGCAACAAGTGTTTGTCCAATAATCAAAAGAACACCTTAAGATTCACTCGTTTCAACACAAGAAATACTGAAATTCGAACCATATAACGAAAGAAAATGCTCAAGCAGCTATGAACAGCAATAAACTAACTCTTAGAATCACAACGACACTTTCTCATAGGTCTAGATCCAAGAGGTCATAGCAAGACTAGTTCACTTTCGCTATGGGAAACTGTGAATGACAGCAAGAAATACAATAAGAACAATCACGGTTTCTTCATACAACTGAGGCAGAATGAAGGCAAAGAGAAGTGGTTTCAGCTGGGTATACAGGTTGACAATAGGCTGCAAAACAATACTGAAAACTGGGCAACAGACAGTGGGGAACCCCAGTTGCACAAGGCAAAACTGGATCAGCGCAGGTGCTGCACTGTCAATCTGAGATGTAGCGCAGGTAGCCCCTTCGGGACCTGCGTTGCAGTGCAGGTAGCCTTTGTTGCAGCTGCACTGATGAGACAACTCTCGTCTCTCTCAGATTCCGAGTCACAGTTTGCTCAAAAATCAATGGTTTTTGGCCAAACCAGAGGCTATCAGTCAAGTATACACTAGAGGGTGATTAAAGGAAGATGAACACTATCACAAAGAGCTACAAAGAGTCCTTGTGGATCAGCTCTTCAGATCATAAACATGCCCAGCACTGGGCTAGAGTAGCTGCCCTCTACTTTGCATTCGAAGGACTCGAATGCAGTTCGATTCGGTACTCCCTTTGTTTAAGAAATGAATAGCAAGAAACACAAGCTACCAACAAGACACGATCCCCAGTGGAGTCGCCAGTCTGTTGTGGGGGAAAGTATCCAACTCGGAATGACCCTAACCCACTCTAAGGGTGACAGTTCCTTAGCAACAGCTGAAAGCAAAGCTATCTAAAGTTTCTTCTTTATGACATGCAAGAGATAGAAGGAAAAGATCCACTTACCGATGTCTTGCGCAAATGGTCGATCCAATCTCCTTTGTTTGCCGCTTGCTCCCAGATCCAAGTCTTTTCACGGGCCCAGCTACACGAGATCCTGCAAATAAGACAAGAAAAGGAAACTACAAGAGGCATGCATTCATAATCGATTCAAGGATTAGCATAAATCAAAGACGCAAGTAAGACAATACACCATTGAAACACATGCGAATAGAAGAACCTCAAATGCTTTATTAATATATGGAAGTAAGGTTCAGGCGGTGATACAACCATGAGAGGTCCAATCCAGCATCACCTTCCCAACGGAGAGAAATCTCTTCTTCACCTCCCTCAAGCAATCACCCAATGCTCACAACTGTAAACCAACAGCAATCCTTTGCACTAAATTCCGGCCTTTAGATCCCATGGGATGAGATCCTTATATAGAGTTTTGGAGTGAAGATAAGTCAGCTTGATGTGTGACTTGTTGTCCTCTTCAACTCCAGTTTTTCTTCAGCTCTTCACTCGGAGTTTCTACCTTCCACTTGGAGTTTTAGAAGCTCTTAACTCATCATTAGGCGAATCTTTTGATCAAGTGTCTTTTTGGAAGCTTCCTGGGCACTGGCACATTGAGAAAAAGATTCCTCCACATGTCAAAGTACACCCAGCGCAGGTAGCCTTTGTTGCACTTGCTATGCAGCGCAGGTACACCATAGAGCTTTTGACATTCAGCGCAGATGCTTAGTGGAGCAGCTGCTTTGATCCAAAACTAACCTGTTTTTGAGTGTTTTTCAGTGGAGAACTGATTTGCAGTGCTGTGGTTTGCTGACCTTGTTCCTCTAAGGGTAATAACAACATGTTTAGGGACTTTGGATCCCTTAGATTATTGACATTTCATGCTCTATGTTGTAAGGCACAAAAATGTCTATAACAAACTCCCCATCCTTACATGTTCTCTGATCTCTTAATGTTGAAGTTGACTCAACGGCCAGTAGAGCTTGTCTCTTACAAGAAGGGAAAATAAATGTCAATAAGGACTTGGGGTCTTATAATGTTCCTTGATGATGGTGGACATCCTAGTCTTTTTTAGTCTCCCTCTCCTTATATTAGTGCCTTTGTGCCTTACTCTTCTCCTTCTCCCCCTCCTCATGATCACTCTAACCCCTTTTTCCCGCCCTCCTCATCCTCTTTCCCCACCTCCTCCTCCTCCTTCCCCTTATTCCCCCTCCCTCTCCCCCCTCCTTCTCCATCCCCCTTTCCCCTCTCCTTCCCTTCATTTCTTCCATTTGTTCGTACCTCAACAGATGGTGGAACGTTGCAATGGTTTGGCACTACGTGCAGGAAGGCATGTGGGTATTAAATAATATTAAGGTGTTTAAGGTTATAACCATGTGGGATCGATTGAAAATGCTTTGACAATGATTAACCAGGGTGTCAAATTTAATTCCCATGTCGAGGATTAGACATGGAATTCACTATCTTAATAGTTCATCTGAGGAAGAAGTCATCTCAGGCAACAGGTTGATGATGGTGAAACCTTGGGATCTAGGAAGAGTAGTTGTCATTCTGGAATTTCGCATGAGCTCCAAGGATTTGGATGGGCATAAATTGCTGCTTGGTTTGCCACTGAGTGCACTGGTTCTCCAGCTCGTTTCTGGCCTCAAGTCGTCAAATGTTTGGATTCGGGTTGTTCGACTCCTACTAACAGTCTTCGTTCAAGGGTACAAACAATTTTATAGGAGGAAATTTCGTCCAGGAAAGGGTAAGCTTCCCTAATCTACTCTAAGTCCTGAATTCACTCACTTAGTAGTTTTCATTCTCAAATCCCGTTGTGTCACCTCCTTCTCTGTGGATATTTCTGAGCATCAAAACATTTGTTACTTCTCTTATTCTTGTTTCTTTATACTGTGCATATGTGGTTGGTTCTTTGATTCAATTATGGAGTTTGGATTTTGGGGCCATTAACACCTACAGTCCAGGAGAGTGGCTCGAAAGCTTGGTAAGCACAATGCCTTTACAAGTGATTTCTTGAACGCCGAAGCCATGGCTCCCTCATGTGAACAATGCTACAAAGAAATTGCAGAATTAAGAGCTGATGTTTATGACCTGCAAGTTCTACCTCATCAATAGAGCCTTGCTGAAAATTCCACCTTGGACACGATAGAGAGCCAACGACAGAGGATTTCTTGATTTGATGATGAAGTGGAGGCCCTCCGGAACATTGTGGTGGATCTCCAGTTGTAGGTTGACAAGGTTGACAATTCGCCAACTGAGGTTTGCAAAGATATAGTCCTGAATCAGTTAGCTTCACCCACTGGTTAACCAATCTAGATGTTTAGTTTTCAATGTATCTTTCTTCGCATCAGTTTTGTCATCTATATAGTACTAGAGAAATAAGCATAAAGTCATATAGTATTATTTTTAACTAAATTCCAGAGCAGATCACGCAAAGATACTATCCACAAAAATTAACCAGAAATTACGACTTAGACTTAACTTTACAAAAGGACAACACTCACAACACCACTGTGGAAGTTCAAAATATCTCATGGAAATATTAAAAAACATAAGACCCTTTGCAAATAATTTCTCCAGTCCCGAAGCCATGGCTCCCTCATGTGAACAATGCTGCAAAGAAATTGCAGAATTAAGAGTTGATGTTTATGACCTCCAAGTTCTACTTCATCAGCAGAGCCTCGTTGAAAATTCCACCTTGGATGCCATAGAGAGCCAATGAAAATGGATTTCTCGGCTTGAGGATGAAGTGGAGGTCCTTTAGAACATTGTGGTAGGTCTCCAGTTGCAGGTTTCCAAGGTTGACAATCTGCCAACTAAGCTTTGTAGGGACATAAACCTGAATTAGTTGGCTTCACCCACTAATTAACCAGTCTAGATGTTTGGTTTTCAATGTATCTGTCTTCTACATTTCTTTTGTCATCTATATAGTACTAGAGAAATAAGGGTATTGTCATATAGTATTATTTTTTACTCTGCTTGGACTAGCTTAAAAGGCTCTCTCATGGTCATTATGATCCCTACAATGTAACTCACCCGGGTATTTTTCATGACCATGTGCAAATTTAATCTAACCAATACTCATTCTTGTTAAAAACAAAGAAACAAACAAACATCCTTTTAGTTGAAAATAAAATAAAACAAAATGTCAAATATTTTGATAAGCAAATTTATAAGGTGTAGCCTAACCATGTGACTTTTTGGCCATTTTCTTAGGAATTCAATGACAATTATTGATAAGATAGTAATCCTTTATTGTTTAAATTGCATTTTTAGATCCAAAACTGAATTCAATACCCCACAAAACTCAAGGGAGGCATTTAGATTGCGTAGACTCAACTATTTAAAATGTTGTAGTTAAAATTTTCTATGTTTTGATTTTTTTAGACATATTTAATTTTGCAAAGTTTTTTGAGATTAAATCCATTTATACATTCAAAAACACATTTTAAATAATAAAAAAACACAAATTTACCAAAAAAAATATTTATCCAATTCTAACTAAAACCAAAAATTTAAAAAATTAAAATATTTGAAATTAAAAGTTTCCATATTTTTAATTAAATTTCTGAGCAGATCACACGAGATATTATCCACAAAAATTACCCCATTAGACTTTACTTGACTTTACAAAAAGACAGCACCCACGACACCACCGTGGATGTTCAAAATATCTCATAGAAATATTAAAAAACAGAAGACGCAATCGAGGAAGTTACCAAAGATCCCCGAAGTGACAAAGTTAAAACGACATTAGTGCGAGGATGCATCGCAGTAACTGCCCATGTCATGGTCCACGGACGTGTTCCAGTTTGAATTGGAGCGACGAAATTTCCACGTTGGATGCCCTTTTAGGTCTAAGATTTTTGGTTGACCAAAAGTTTTATATTAAAAAAGTATAAAAGCCATAATTTCTGGTTATAAAATATTTAAGTTGCAGTTAAATATTTATGAAAAGTTTTACACTAAAATATAAGTAAAACTGTACTTTTTTATACTGTACTTTTTTATATTAAAAAATTAAAATTTCTATATCAGATTGCAGTCAAATAATAGTACTTTTTCTGGAATGTTGCAAATAATATTACGTTTCCTATTAAAATATTCTTAAAAAAATTATATTTAAAAAAAAAAATTATTTTTTTTATCAGTTTATAGTAATTATTAGTTTGGATTATAGTTATTTGGTCTACTGCAAAATACAGAATTAGTAATGTAGAGTTTAATTAGAGGAATTTAATCTCCACACATATTTGGATCCAATAAAAATAATTATTTAAACATAAATTTCTGATATGTTAAACATTAAATTTCTGATACGTGGAGATTACATGAAACTTACTTTTAACATGAGTGGCTCTTTCATTACCTTAAACTTAAGAAAAGCGTGGATGAAAAATGTAGAATTGGAAAATATACAAATTATCCATCTTTAATTATATCATAGGATGAAAAAATATACAAATTATCAATCTTGTTTGGGTCTCATAGGGTACATTTTATAAGTTTGTTTTAGTGCAAAATTATATTTTTGATATTTTTGGTTATGTTTTATTTATTTTGTATTGATAAAAATTTAAGATGGATTAAAATTTATTTATTTACTAAATTTAAATTAATTATGGAAATTAATATTTTTGGATGAAAATATATAAAAATATTGCTATAAAAACAAAAATTAGATTAACTTTGATATTTACATCAATGTAATATTTGATTAATATCGATATTAGAAAATATTATATTGATAAAAAAATTAGCACATTAAAGGACAAACATACAAATTTGAGCTAATATAAAATTTTAGATAAAACTTATAGCTCTTATAGAGAAATAAAGAGAGCTTGCAACAATTTCTAGCCATTATAATTCAATTATTTAAGTGGCATTCTATTTAAGGAAAACACTTAAATTTTGAAGAACTTTAAAAAAAACTTTAGTCTCAAATCAACACCTAATGGACAGTGGCTTCCTTTTGTCCAACTATGGAATGGAGAGAGGTCCATTGGTCGACTTCTCTAGCCTCTTTAGACTAGTGTACAATTTCCTTTTCTTTCAGATTTGCCTAGGTTGAGTTGATGGAAATGAAGTTGTAGAGAGAGAGTTTGTGTGCATGTTTAGAACTAGGTTTATGAGCATACTGCATTTTGTTTCAAGTTCATCCATTTTTTTCATTTTTTGAACTAAAAGGCTCATTACATTTGAATTTTGGGTGACAGAGTGTTGTTCGTTATCATGGACCTTAATGTAATTTGAATGAAGAGCTATTTGATTGCTTTAAAGTGACTCTTCATGCCTACAAAGGATTATTCTTAGCCTTGCAATTCCCTAGCATCCATGAGACCAATTCCCTCCTCAATTATGATCTATGAACCAAGGTTGTGAATAAGTTGAGTTGTCTTGGACAGACAGTTACATGTCAAGAGAATTTTGAATTCCACCCTATTTTTCCTCTATCTTAAAGATAACTAAAGTTTTCATTGAAAAGGCCCAATGAACTCGACCAAGGAATAATAACCTGAAAACCAAAAATACTGTATAATAACACGAACAAAGAAATGCCTCTTACCCTGCTTGTGTGATGTTCACACCAATTCCAATATCTCTTGAAGTGAAGATTGAAATAATCCAAAAACAGGAGCTCTAGACTTTAGCACTAGAGATATCAAACCCAACAAACCGAGAAGATGAAATTGACTTGAGCCCAAAACCTATGTTATTGATCCGGCATTATGCATGAATGCAACAAAATATAGATATACACATAAACACAGAGATGCAACAAAAATAAAACATCATTTCATTAATCTCAAAAAACTGAAGTATGCTTACATACACAAATGGAAATAAACTACTCGAGCGATGGTAGCCCATCTCTGGGAAGAGATGTGGCAGTTACATGCCTCTGAACTGTGTTACAATGAGGCTCAAAGGCCTTTTTATTATCAAACAATAAGGGAAAACCATAAACAACAAAAACCCTAACACTAGGAGATGGAACGACAAGAGTTTGTGGGCCCCGTTGGGGTCAGTTGGGCAGCCAACTTCTTGGGGGTGTAACTTGGTCATATTGTCTTCGTTTGGCACATACAATAACTCATTTGAAAGATATCTCTGAGTAATACAATATTTTCTATGAGTGAAATCCTGCTATAGACCTTAAAAAAAACGTTGTTTAAGGGGTCAAAACTACTCCAAAAGTTCAAAACTTGAAAAATTGCTAAAAATAGTTAATGTTGTTATAAACAAGGAAAACGATTAAACCAACTGGAGGTCTAGGTGGAATAGGTGGGTTGCCACCAATATCCACCTAGATCAATCCCCTTAGGAAGCAATGGTCCCCGTTGTGTGCAGACCCTCCATGAGGTGAGGAAATCTCTGTTGAACCTGGTCCGTGGTGAACTACTTGCCCTAGTGAAGGAGTTGGCCTAACTTGATAGCTCGATATAGATGGATCCTCTTTGGCGAGAGTTCTTGATCTACGTTTCCATGATCTGATCAGTTGGCATGTTCCATGCAATCTGGGTTTAACTTTTTTGGTATGAGTTGTTCTGCAATGTCAGATGTGTCTAGTAATGGTGGAAAGTATGGCTGAAGGCAATCCACATTGAATACTAGGTGCAGGCCAAGGAACAAGGGAATGTTTAGCTCGAAGCCATTTCCCCTACATTCTTGGTGATGGTATATGGCCCATATCAGAGTGCGCGAAGCTTGCAGTGGGGCCCCACGAGGCGTTCCTTCTGCAGATGTAGCCAAACTTTGTCTCCCACTTGGAAATTGTGTGGTACCTGATGTTGATCATGTCGCTACTTGTACTTAGCATTGGCTTTGTCCAATATGTCATGGACCTGTTGGCTGATGCGCTGAATGCGTTCAATGAAGTTGTTAGCCCTATCGACTTCGAACTAGACATGAACTGAATCTTCCTGAGTAGCTGCAAATGGTATGGCCACATCAATGGGACATAGTGGTTGGAATCCCAATCCCACCTGAAAGGGGTTGTGTCCAGTTGAGCTATGGAGAGATTTATTTTAGTTGTGTTGGACAAAAGGGAGGTTTTCATCCCATGTTCGTCGATGCTTCGAGTTGTACATACGCAGAATGTGTATAATCATCCTGTTGACGACCTCTGTTTGACCATAAGTTTGGGGGTGGAAAGTCGTGGGGTTAGTGAACTTGGTATCCAACATCAAACAGAGACATGACCAAAATGTACTTAGCAACCTGCCATCCCGATCTGAGATAATGGACTATAGGATCCCAAAGTGTACCCACACTCATTCAAAGAAGAGCTTAGTAGTGGATTATGTTGTGATACTCTTCTTATAGGGTGCCAAAATGGCCATCTTAGAGAATCTGTTGACAACTATGAAAACACAGTCATTGCCATGCTTAGTATAAGGAAGGCCCGACATGTAATCCATGGAGGTGGATTCCTAAGGTCAACTAGGAGTAGGAAAATAAGTGTATATGCCTTGCTTCTTGATGGTCGATTTGGCAATGGCGGAGGCAATGCAAGATATGATGTACTTCCCAACATTATGTTGAAGGTTCAACCAATAAAAATACTTTTGTAGCACTGCCACTGTTTTCTCTACCTCGAAATTTCCAATGACCACTGCCTCCCAAATCATCTTGATACGCTTGCTTGAAGGAACACAAAGGTGTCCCAAGTGGCATAACAATGCATCCTAGAGGTGAAAATTTGAACTTGCTTGCCCTCCAAGAGCTTCTGGTATGTCTTGTTGAATTCTGGATCGCTCTTGTAAAGATGCAGCCACCCTGCATTCTCGTTCCCACAAGATTTGAGCACACTAGTTAGCGCCATAACCAACAGTCGACTGAGGCAGTTTGCAACATTGTTGGTGTTTCCCTTCTTGTATTTAATGTTCAAATGGAATTTTTGCAGGTATGTGCTCCATTTTTTATGGCGATTGTTCTGTAACTTCCCTTGTGTTTGTATGAACTTCAAGCGTCGATGGTCTCTGTGGATGTCCATTTCCTTCCATTGTCGGTAGACCTGTACAATGGAATACATCTCTTTGTCATTGGTGGGATAATTTCGGACTACGTCTGAAAGTGTCTCACTGTTATATGCCACTAGATGTCCTTAATGAGTAAGAGCTGCACCGATAGCATAGTCAGAGGCATCTATCTCGATCTCAAGTGGTTGTTGTAGGTTTATCAATGTGTGAATTGGTGCAAAGCAGATGTGATGCTTTAACTTGGAAAACACCTTTTGTTGGGATTCAGACCAAAATAAATTTGCTTTCGCTCCTCCCTTGGTGACTTGACTCAAAGGCCAAGTGATATGAGAGAACCCCACCACGAACCTGCAGCAGAAGTTGGCAAAACCTAGAAAGTTGCGGAGCTTTGTTAGAGTGGTTGGGGTTGGCCAATCTCGAATGACTTGTATCTTGGTTGGGTCCACATGGACACCCCACTCATCAATGGTGTACCCCAAATATTGAACCTGGGTCATATTAAAAGTGCATTTCTCCAAATTCGCACACAACTTGTGTTGTCACAGGGTTTGGAGGACTTATTAAATCTGGTAGAGGTGCTCTTCCCAACTCTAGATGATGATCAGAATGTCATCCAAATACACCACCAGATATTTCACAAAAGATGGATTGCTGGAAACACAAAGATTGGTCGCATATTGATTATGCTGAAATTTGTGCTCTAGAATATCTTGGTATACTAGATGCACCTGTTTTTATTACCGTGTAAGACTATGCACATGTTAGAAACCATTATGGGTCAATTTTTATGGGCATGGTCCCAACTCATAGCAAAGATCCACTTGGTATAGTGGACAACATTAGCTAGCCCAATTGAGGAAGGAGGTTGGGGAATCATAGACTCAACTACTTTCCACAAGGAATTATTATCAAAAATATGTGGAGGGCCATGTTTCAGACCGGTTTATGGTCACTAATTATTAGAGACAAATATATGTATGGACATATTTTCACTAAATGGATTAGGAATGAGGCCAGGAAGAAAACATATGCATCCTATATCTGTAGAACCATGATGAAAACATTACAATGGATTATGGGGTTCATTTATTCACTGGGAGGTTGGTGATGGTACTAAGATAAATATCGGTTTAGATTCTATCAAGGGTATGATCGAGAATCACTCTTTATATGTTCAAATACTTAACTACATCCATGATAAAAGTATACACATCCTCCATCAAATATTTCAATATCACGTAAATAACATCAACCAACAATCCTGGAGCAGGGCGGAGGATATAGGGATGCCATATATATATATATATATATGTGTGTGTGTGTGTGTTTGAGTGTGTGTGTGTGTGTGTGAATGGTAGAAATATATCTCGCAACTTTGCTCTGAAGGCATCACACTGAACGATCAATAGGACCACATGGCATGGGGAGGCATTTTAAAAAAGAGTCTTCCGATGGTCAAAGATATATATCACAGGCTACCTAGGAACGAGAGGGATTTCAAAATCCTCGAATGGTTCCAAGTTGTATGTAAATGAGAGATTCCAAACAAAATGAAATGTTTCAGTTGGTTGGTTGTACATGACCACATTATGACTTCGAAAAACTTGTAGCAATGAGGATATACAAGTCCTTGCATATGTATTTTGGGCATGAGGGGAACATAAACACTGATCATCTTCTTCGCAACTGTTCTTATGCGGTGGTGTTGTGGGAAGGAGTAATGGATACATTGCATAACGCTCAAGTGGGGCATTATCAACCTTTGATTTCTTGTCTACATTCTTGGTTCAAATCTCATAAAAGATTTAGAACCCTTCCATTATACATCATGTGGTCCATTTGGTGCAGCAAAAATAAATTTATTTTTTAATCAAACAGGAGCGGTGGTCCAGGAAGATGTTATTAAGATTGTTACATATTACAAAGAAAAAGGACTAACGGAGAAGAGTTATAGCTACAAAATATGCAAGTACAAAGACATTTGGCAAGAATTCCCTGTGGGTTTTTTTGATGGAGCATGTTCTATGAGAGAGTGTGGGTGCAGTGCTTTCATTGTCATTGAGCCAGGAAAATTCATCCATTTCTGGTGGGAAGGTGGACAGGGTACAAACAAAAAAGAAAAGGTCATTGATTTATGGGGCATTCTTATACAGAAAAATGGCTTAAACTAGAGAGAATACAGGTATATGGAGATGTTAAGGGCATCATAGATTGGTTGAAGGACTACTCTTGTTTCAACCCACCCATCCTATCAAACAAGATGAAGCACATTCGAAACTTGGTAAGCACCTTCCAACACATTCGGTTTGACCATATATATAGGGAGCAAAACATGACTGCAAATCTACTATCCAAGAGGTATCGCTGAGGAACCTCGTAAGTTATATTTTTAAGATTTTGAACAAGATATTTTGGTTAATGCTGGAAACAATTAACTACTCATAGGAGATATTTTATTTCGATTCACTCTCCAAGGAATTTGTTATAATTTTTTGGGTATATGTACTGTTAAAACCGAATAGTTGTTAGATAGTATGAAAGTGGGCTCCTATTTTCAGACATTTTCAAGGACTTGCGTAATATGTGAGAACATTTCAGATACAATAGAAAAAGATGACATGTAAAGAAATAAGCGATTATAAGCATGTGTACTATAATTTTTATTTTAATATAAAGAATAAGTGTCTTTTTGGATGGAATTTGATGAGCAAATTGTATGTCACAAGGTGATTTTCGCGTCAAATATAGTTTAAACTTTTACAAAACCATCAACATTTTTCCTTAGAACTTTGTTAGGTCCCTCTAATACTAGTGTATTCCCTTATAATTATTTTCATTGTAGCCCCTTATTGTTATTGTTGTAACCATGTTGTCCCCATATTATTTTTAGTGTGCCCCATATAAGCCCACTATTGTTATTGTTGTGCTCTTACATTATTATTGTTATGTCGGCTCTGATTATATTGTGACCCCTTAGACTCCTATATATAGAAAGGAGGTCTTTTCATTTGTATCATCCAAGAATTGTTCATTTGTGTAATGTAAAGGAGGTTTCCCCCTTGAAGAGGCTACTTTTGAAGTCATTGATCTATCTCTTTCTTCTATTTTGTGAGCTGGTTGCATAACAATTGGTATCAGAGCTTTGGATTCTAGGGTTTCACTGCTTCAAACAGGTCATCGTGGAATTTTCGCTATAACATTTTTTCTATGAATCTTCAGAAGCTGAAATTAAAACCCACTTGAGCTTAAATTGTGATGAACCTCGTGTTTGAATTTCAGATCTTGTCTTGCTACATTTTCATGGATATGAACTGAAGAAGTTAGCGTTTTTTTTAGGCTCCCAAATCCGATCTCAAACAGGTCAACTTGGGAAAATTGTCATAACTTTCTCTCTGAGCCTCAGATTCAAATTTCGTAAAAAGTGACAAAAAGAGGATAGACTATAGTTTGTTGGGTATTGTTTTCATATCCAAAGGTCGAAATAGTGACACATGGAACATCATACAAGTTCGTTTTATTGAACCAATCTATAATTAGGTCATCGCGGGAGATTAGGCATAACTATTTCTTGGAGAATCCAATCACGATCAGACTTGTGGGGTTGGAAATAGGATGAAGAGGACTATCATAGGCCGAAATTTCAGAAATTGGAGATTCGAAATTACAGAGTTGCAGTGTTGGAAGATCGAGCTCATACAAAGTGGAAAAAACAAAAAAAGGTGTGTAATATTTTTTAAATTTGCATAAGTTTTGTTTGAGAAAGTAGTTTGAAGTGATTCAAAGGGAATTGTGAAACATAATTATCATTCATTGATGAACTGAAGAAAGAAAATGGAAACACCTAGTAAGCAACCTGAAATATCTACTATGAAACATGAACAAGAGGAAGAAATGCAACATGATATATCAAAATTACGAGACCAAGTGCAACAAATTTCACTCTCACAAAAAGCAATTGAAGCTAAGATGGATGATTTAGAGAATGCAATGTAAGCTAATATGGATGGCATGGAAGCTAAGCTAGATGGTATAGAGGCAAAACTTAAAGGCAACATGGAAGATTTGAAGATAGATTTGACAAAACTGCTACAAGACATGCTTACTAATGGCGAAAGGGTGGTAAAGAAAACTCATGATGAGAACAAAAGAAATGTTAGTCATGATTTCATAGACTCTAACATCAGATTGAAGACCCACCATGTTTCAAAGATTGATATGAGGAAGTTTTATGGCAAATATCCCGTAACATGGATACTACAAATGGAGCAATATTTCGATCTCCATAATGTGCAAAACACACAAAAGGTACACATTGCAACTTTATATTTGGAGCCCAATCAGTTTGTATGGTATCGATGGCTTTGCTCTCGTAAATAAATTGTCACTTGAGTAATTTTTACGGAAGAAATGATAGCACATTATGAGGATACAAAAATCAACACTTTTTTTATCCAATTGATAAATCTCAAACAAAAGGGTTCAATGGTGAAGCACATTAAGGACTTCCAAAAATTGAATATAAGGGTAAAAGATATTCCAGAGGAGCATATGATTGATGTGTTCATAAAGAATTTAAAGAATAACATCCAACATGAGGTTCGGCTTTGGGAACTTGATTCATTGGAGAAGGCATTCAGGTTGGAAAGAAAAATTGAAAGAAAAGTTATGGCAACAAGGAAGCCTACCTCTCACAACTATAAAGATGGAAGTGTTGTTGCTCCTAGCCTTCCACAACCTATAAGGTTGACACCACAAAAATTGGAAGAAAAAGGAGAAAAAGGGTTTTGTTACAGTTGTGATATAAAATACACTAAAGGTCATAATTGTACTGAGAAGAAATTATTTTACATAGATTGTGAAGAGGGGGAAGAAAAGGAACAAGAAACATCAAAAGAAGAGGATACACACGAGGAAAAAACCTTAGAGAAAGAAGAAATGAATCTGACCATATCTTGTAATGCATTGCCCAGAATTACCAGTCCTCAAACTATCAAGATAGAAGGACATATCAAGAAGAAAAAGGTAATAGTGTTGATTGATTTAGGCAGTACCCATAATTTTATTCATTGTAAGATGACCAAGGAATTGAATTGCTTCCTATATCCAAAACCAGAGTGTCAAGTGATGGTTGCAAATGGAGGAACGATAAATTCATCTGGAAAGTGCCATAATATCAAGCTATCCATGGGAGAATATGTGTTAAATAGTTCAATGCTTTCCATTCCAATGGGTGGTGTTGATGTTGTACTAGGAATCCTATGGCTACAATCTTTGGGTACGATAGCTTTTAATTTTCAAGAACCTTTCATGAATTTTTTTCAGAAGGAAAGGAAGTTGAATTAAGGGGTATTGCAGGGAAAGAGGGAAAGATAATCAGCTCTAACAACATGACAAAGCTTCTAAAAAAAGAACAACGAGGCATATTTTCACAATTATGTTTGCTAGAGGTTCCCACATCAACATCATCTATTTGTCCAGATCTCAAAACAGTATTGGACAATCATTCAAAGGTATTTGAGACTCCCAAAGGCCTCCCACCTATTCATAATCATGATCATGCTATTCATTTGATTCCAGGAAGTGTTTCTCCAAACATCAGGCCTTACAGATATCCCTATGCCCAAAAGAGTGAAATTGAACGTATGGTTGCAAAAATGCTAGAAGCTGGTATAATTCAAACTAGTCAAAGTCCTTTCTATTCTTCAGTAGTATTGGCGCACAAGAAGGATGGATCATGGCACATGTCTGGATTATAGGGAGCTCAATAATCTCACTATTAAAATAAATTTCCCATTCCTGTCATTGATGAATTATTGGATGAATTGCATGGAGCAATTTACTTCACCAAGTTGGACTTTCATTCAGGACATCATGAAAATCATAATGAAGACCGAAGACATTTCGAAAACAACATTTAGAACCCATGAGGGTCATTATGAATTTTTGGTCATGACTTTTGGCCTTACCAATGCACCTTCTACATTTCAAGGTTTTATGAATTCCATTTTCAAACCCTTGCTTAGAAATTTGTGTTAGTATTTTTTGATGATATACTAATCTACAACAAGTCTTGGCAGGATCATGTTCAACATGTTGACAAAGTTTTCAAACTATTGGAGGAGAAACACTTATATGCAAAAACCTCCAAATGTTTCTTTGGAGTACAAGAGGTGGAATATTTGGGTCATATTGTATCTCATGAAGGTGTTTAGGTAGACCCTAGCAAAATTAAAGCCATTAAGGAATGGAAAATCCCCACATCCATAAAGCATATGCGAGGATTTCTCGAGTTGACAGGGTATTATCGCAAGTTTGTTAAGAATTATGGGAGAATAGCAGCACCTCTAACAACAATACTGAAGAAAGATGCATTTTCTTGGACTCCAGAAAAAACGAAGGTCTTTGAACATCTTAAAGAGGCAATGTGCCAAGCACCTATCTTAGCTACACCAGACTTCACAAAAACCTTTATTGTGGAATGTGATGCCTCGGGAAATGGAATTGGTGTTGTTTTAATGCAAGAAGAAAATCCATTGTTTCGAAAGTCGTCCAATCAAAGGAAAGTAAATACACAAAGCTATTTATGAGAAGGAAATGTTGGAAACACTACATGAACTTAAGAAATGGTGACCTTACCTAATGGGAAGACACTTCAAGGTAAAAACGGATCATGATAGTCTTAAATACCTTTTAGAAAAAATATTATCTTCAGAAGAGAAACAAAAATGGGTCACAAATATGTTGGGTTATGACTTTGAAATCATCTACAAAAAAGGGAAGGAAAATGTTTTTGCAGATGCACTCTCAAGAAAGGATGAGGATGTGGAGGCATTGCTTTGTGTCATTTTTATTATCCAACCAAATTGGATAAACAAAGCAAGGGATTCATGGAAGAATGTCAAAGAAGTGTGGGAACTCATTCAAAAGTTGCAGCAAGATCCCAGTGCATCTGATACATTTAGCTAGAAAAATGATTCGTTATGGTACAAAGACCACTTATACCTCTATAAGAATTCCCAATTCAAACAAAATATTCTTCTGGAATTGCACACCTCTCCCTTAGGAGGGAATTCAAGATTTTTAAAAAACTCACCATGGGGTTAAGAAGGATTTTTTTTGGGATGGCCTTAAATCTGATATTCAAAAGTTTGTGGTAGAATGTTTGGTTTGCCAACAAAATAAAGTTGAGACAATTAAGACTGTGGGTCTATTACAACCTTTATCCATTCCAAGTCAACGTTGGGAGGAGTTTTCAATGTATTTTATCACATGTTTACCCAAGTTTGAAGGAAAGAGTGTCATCATGGTGGTAGTTGACAGACATACCAAGTATGCACACTTTTGTGCATTATCTCATCCATTTAAAGCTAGTACAATTGCTACTGCTTTTATGGAAACAATTCAAAAGATACATGGAAACCCAAAGATTATTGTAAGCGACAGAGATCCTATTTTCACTAGAATTTTTTGGACATAATTATTTTCTTGTCTGGGTAATTATTTAAACTGATGTGAAAACTGAGATAGCGAACAAATGTTTGGAAGGATATCTTCGTTTCTTTGTATCTGATAAACAAACACAATGGTTCAAATGGTTTCCTTTGGATGAATGGTGGTATAACACTTCCTTCCATACTACAACAAAAATGACCCCGTTTATGGCACTTTATGGATATCATCCACCGTCCATCACATCATATTGAAGAGAAAATTCTAAGGTTCAAGCAGTGGAAGATCACATCGAGCATCAACAAAAAATTATCCAACTCTTAAAGAATAACCTCACTTTGGCGCAGAATAGAATGAAACAACAGGCAGATCAACATCGCAGCATAAGAAGTTTTGATGTAGGTGACTGGGTATTTCTATGACTACAACCATACAAGCAAATGTCCCTCAAGCAAGCTAAGAAGGATAATAAATTATCACCAAATTATTATGGCCCGTACAAGGTGTTGCAAAATATTGGTACTATGGCATACAAATTGGAACTTCCTGCATCTTCCTGAGTGCACCCAATTTTCCATGTTTCATGCTTAAAGAAGGTTATAGGTGACAAGCTCCCAGTTCAAACAATATTGTCAGAACTTGACAAGGAAGGAAAAATCATATTGGAACCTTAAGCAGTTACATAAACAAGCACTCGATAACTACGAAAACGATCAATTTCAGAGTATCTCATCAAGTGGAAGAACTTACCCGCTGAAGATTCCACATGGGAGGATGAAAATTTTATACAGAAGCATCCAAAAATACTCAAGCGTTGAGGACAACACTTGTTTGAAGGAAAGGGGCATGTTAGGTACCTATAATATTAGTGTATTCCCTTATTATTATTGATATTGTTTCCCCTTATTGTTATTGTTGTGACCATGTTACCCTCATATTGTTATTATTGTGCCCCATAGAAGCCCACTATTGTTATTATCAGGGAAAATTTTAAGAACCACCCCAAATTTATATGTATAATAAATGGGCGAATCCCATGATACATAGGAAAAATGGGAGGCGATTTTATCGATAATATAATATGTATATATAATTTTTTTGGCGAATCTCTCACTGGATTATATTATCTTGTAAAGTCATGGCGAATCTATCACTGAATTATAAAGTCTTGTAAGATCTTGGCAAATCTTTCACTGAATAATAAAAAGTGAAGTCTTGGCAAATGTTTTGTTAAAGTATGAAACCATATATGATAATAGGAAATCATATTCATTAAATTGTAATATACTAACATACATGTTTGGAAAAAAGAAACATAATTTTCTCTTCCTACAGACAATGTTACAAGTTTCAGTGCCATGTTTGTCAAGGTTCTCACTGTACACTCTTTCATATCCTTCTATTAGTTTTGATAATATTCCACAACAAAGTTCTTGTAGGAGTTGATCTTGACCACCAGTTCTGTCAAGGTAGGAGAGATTAATCTTTTCCCTACCACTTTTGTCAAGCTATCAAATTTCTTTCTTATTCCATGGAGTCCAAAAAAAAAAAAAAAAAAAAACACGCCAACAAGTAGCAAGCCCCAACTATATAATATAAGAAAGTAGTAGGTATCCCAAAGGCTTGAAGGGGATCTAATGGAAAGAAGTGACCGTTGTCAGAAGCCTTCCAATCAATATATTAATATATACATATAGATTTATTATTATTTTAATTGGAAATCTTCAATTAAATAATAAAATTTAATTACGTCTCTCCCAATCTAAATTGCTTATTAGCATAATTCACTACCTTCATATGTCTTGCATTTTTTAACAATGTTATAACATGTGGATTAATTTCCTTTTTGGTGCACAATATCCGCCTTTTAGGACAATATGGTGCACTGGCCCAACCCCTACAGATCATTACGATAAATTAAGAAAAACAGAGAAGATGAAAGGTTGTATAAACCAGCATATTTTTCAAGCACTGGCCCAACCCCTACAGATTATTACGAAAAATTAAGAATAACAGAGAAGATGAAAGGTTGTACAAGCTAGCATATTTTTCAAATAACTAATCCAACATCAGTACCTTAAATTTTTCATGAAGATATCATATTGAGAATGTTTGAAAAATGGTGGGAAATCTGGGCACTAACTATCTCTCTTCTGCGAGGGTGATGCGGAAAGAGTGATAAGATTTCACTGTTTTGATTTTTTTTTGTTAAATCAGAAAAAACCAATATTAATGGAGATATTGGTATTTTTTACTAAATTTTGTGAAGTGACTAAATGTAGCTTTAACCATTCACCTTAAGATGTTTTTTATAATATAATTTCCTAAGTCTATTTAATATCTTCATTATCATAAAAACCAACCTATATCCATCTTACCTCCACTTCTACCACTCTTGGAGGGATGAAATCTATTTATCCCTCTCAGCACTTGGTAGACTAGGAATTAAGATGAATCTAAGCTAATAGAATTTCCCCTTTAAATAGTTTATGCTCACATGAATACCATGATATTACCATGGGTCAATACCATGGGTTATCATAAACTTGGAGCTTAAAAACCACTATTGGTAATTCATAAAAATTAATAAAATTAATAATTGTTTTTTATTTTATTTTTTTTATTTTAACCAAATTAAAATGTTTAAGTGACATTAAATTACAAGATCCATTTTTACCCTTGATCTACCAAGCCTGAGGATCAAATATTTTTTCACTCTATGCTAGTTTGCATATCACAATATTTGATCCCTCCCAGGGCTTAGTAGATCCAGAGTAAAGATGGATCTACGCTCGTTTAATTCCCCCCTTTAAATAGCCTACATTCCACGTGAATACAATGGGTCAATACCATGTGCCATCTTTTTTTTTTATTAATACTAATATTAGGGTTAATAATGGGTTAATAATGTTTTTTTTCATGGTATTAATAATAATTTGGCCCATAGGCTTCACCTAAATATAACACATTTTTTGAGTGTTCTTAAATATAATGTGACTTATGGAGTAAATAAAAAAAAATGTTTTATTTATTTACCATACCTCTCGTTTATTTATATTTTTATTAATTTAGCATACCTTTTTTTATAAATATGGTATTTGGCCCATAGGATTCACTTAAATAAAACCTCTTTTTTGAGCCTTCTTAAATAGAAAGAGGGTTATGGACTAAATATAAAAAGAGGTTTTATTTATTTACCATACTCCACTTTATTTATATTTTTATTTATTTACACGTAAATATAAGGTGACTTATGGAGTAAATATAAAAAAATGTTTTCCATTATTCTTTATATGATTATGACTAAACAGATGCAAACTTGGAATATGGCAAGAACATTATTCAATCTTTAAATAAACATGAAAATAAGAGACTTGAATTTTTTAATAAAATGAAATATTCTTTTGTGACCATTTGTTCCAAAAAATAAGGTCATTTTCTCGAAATTAACCCCAATACCATGAAATACGGGAAAATGAAAGAAAAAAACATTTTTTACACCAAATGTGGAGGGTGAAATAACTATCATAAATACCTATTCTTGAAAATTAGGGCGAATGGAAGGTTGTAACTCCTAATTTCAAGGGCTAAATTTACTTTTTTTATTCTCTCCCTTAAAATAAGGTGGGCTAACCTCCATACCTAATTTTTTTATAAAATAAATTTGAGGCGATTTGTAACAATGTACTGTGATACAAAATATTCACCCAATAAAAATATAAAACCCCTTAATTTCGCCCAAGGGCAAAAATTCGTCCCTAAAATTTTCCATGGTTATTATTGTGCCCCTTACATTATTATTGTTATGTCGACTGGGATTATATTGTGACCCCTTAGACTCCTATATATAGAAAAGAGGTCTTATCATTTGTATCATCCAAGAATTGTTCATTTGTGTAATGTAAAGGAGGTTGCCCCCTCGAAGAGGCTACTTTTGAAGTCGTTGATCTATCTCTTTCTTCTATTTTGTGAGGCTAATTTCATAACAAACTTTGAAGACGGGTCGGGGAAGTGTGAAAACCATTAAATGGTTATGTTTTGAAATTCAAACACTGGTGGTAAGTGTGTCATTTCCCTTCCTATCATGGCCATCATCGGAGGCCAGGGTACTGGAAATTCATCTATTTGGTTTTTTCATACCATCACCACAACCTCAACTGGATGGCATGGTTATAACCCAACTATTGCTGCAGTCATGATGGGAGATTATGGTGGCAGTGATGACTACAATGGTCATGGAAACATAAGGTGAAGATGACAGTCAATTTGAAATCAATATGCAACTGCCTGATGATGGGACTAAAGATTATCCTGAAGGGGCTACTACTTTGCCTAGTATTTCTAGTGCCAATAACTAACACTACCCATAGTGATTTCTCAATGAGGCATTGAGAAAGATGACAATAGATTTGAAATCATTTCCGAAGATGGGAATATCTTTTTAATTGTCAATAAAAGTACTTCAATCTCAAGCTAAATGGAATGGCATTTTTTAAGCAATGAATAAATCATTCATTTGTTATAGAGTATTTTTAGATGGTGTATATATAGACTCTTGTGTTGAATCATGAATAACACCAACACTTCATCCTTCCAAACCCCTTTGGATTATCGAAATTCCTGAGGGTTTAAATCATCATGCAGGGTTTTACAAAAAATATACTAGACCTTCAAATTCAAGTTCCCAGAGGAGAACTAAAGATTTGGGAATGTCCTAGCAACTACAGTAAATTTGATAGTAGAAATTGGTGCCAATATAAGGATTGAGGTGGAAGTAAAATTGAAAGAGGCTAGGTTGATGTCTTTTTGGGTAGAATTTGTTGTAGCACATTCTAGTGAGAAGTAGCAAGAAAAGTGAAGGCAAGGAAGATTCAACATAGACATGGAGGTAATTATTTTCTTGGTAATATTATGTTGAATTTAAATATTGATCGTAGGTAACTCAATATTTAGGTGCATTTATTTTGTTATAATTTGTGACTCTAACAAATGATAGGCAAAGGAAGGAGATCCAAGACTAGCATTGAATTGAGATGCCAAAGATCAAGATAGAGATGCCTACTATGTAAGTGACTATGGAGGAAGATGGTATTCCCATCATAAATGTCATGTATATATTGTTGATGTAATTCTACAATGTTTTGTGATCTATGTCATTCTTTGAAAGACTACAAAGTAGGAGGTGTTGTAGCCAAAATAGAGTTCTAGCTATTTATTTTTGCTCCATGAATTGTTTATGGAGTAGTTCACTATAAATCTTGATTAGCATGTGTGTACAAAATGTAAGATTAAGATGGATACATTACGTATCCATACTACTTTCCTAGATGGATGGTGAGCACAACATATACCACCCATGTATCTCGATAGATGGAAGTAAGCCCATATGATGGTTAGTTACTTATTCTTCATTGTTAAATTGATGTTAAGCCCTAGAGTATAAAAAGTTCTTGGTCAATATAAGTTATCGGTGGTTCAAATGATTTCTAGCTGGTATGTGGTGACAATTTTTTAGATAAAGGGAGAAGCATGGACACTTTTAAGGAGGAAGCGATTTGTATTGTTCTCACTTGAGAAAACCAAGTGTTAATTGTTGCTTGAATTTTTTGGAGTGGAATGATGAGTTTGCAACAAGGAGGATGGAGAGGTCCTTGACACAACATCGGGATATTTGGATTTTGGTTCAAGGAAAGTAGGTGGTAGTGCTTATGGAAGCATTGTGGCAATAGAGGATATTGGTTGTGTCACCAAAAAAGGTTGGATGGTGGTGGAAAAACAAGATAAAGTTGTGTGAGTTAAATAATAATAAATTCATGACCATATTGTAATGTGAGTCACACATTATAATTTTAGCATGTCTATATGTTATGTTTTGATTTGATGTAGTGGTCCTTGAAGAGCATGTACCTGGTATGTCCATGAGATGGAGTGTGTAATGCATGTACCCATATCTATGTTACATGAAAATGGCATATGGTTGTAAGACCTAAAGACGCATGCATACCCCTTTAACATTTGTCCCTAATATGACTTGGTATTTTGTTTAGTTTGGTTCAGTAGACTTTATTAGGGAGTTCTTTAACACTTGGAAGAGTTGCCCATGTGTTCATTAGATACACTTGAGTGGACCATATTGGTTGTATACTATAAGAGGTGAAGTTTTACATTCAGGGGTAGTTGATTAAGAGTTTGAATGAAAATTGTACATGAAGGGGCATCCTATCAAATCGGTGGTTGCAGCAATTAGGTACCCATGAATTCAAGTGAATGGTTGTTACTTTATATGGATGTTGCCAATTGGGTGATGTATGCATGGTCGAGGTACAAAGTGAAAGTGTGAGGTTAGACCAGAGGTAGATTTTGTTAATAAGGAGGTTCTTTAGTTTGTATTGGAGCATGTGCTATAGAGAAGATGTTATGCTCTTAACCTGCAAAGTAATACCCAAACATAGAATATGCGAAGAAAATATACCCAGAACACAGAATATGCGAAGAAAATATACCCAGAACACAAAATAGCAATGATTTTATTATTCAGAGAGAAATGTTCACAGGCCTCTTCGAGGGGGCAACCTCCAATAGAGCAGAGCTCGATTACAAAACAAGACACGATACTCCTCGCAGGGAGTCTCTATCCTTTATATATGATTCATACATGCAATACCACGGGCCAATACCGTGGGTTTTATTAATACCATCTATCTAATACTACCGCCCATTTGCAACTAACTGTGGTCCCGTCATTAATTGCGGGTTAACCACTTACAAATATTAATATGGGCTTTATTGACTCTTGACTATGACGTGATCCCATGACATAAATAAGGGGGTTAGGGTGGGACCCTAACATGCCCTCCCCCTTAAGACTAGCCTTGTCCTCAAGGCTGAAGCTGCAGAAACTGCTGAAGAATAGTGGCTGGTTCCCAAGTTGCATCTTCCGGAGAGGTGTCTTTCCATTTGACGAGGACCTCCTTAATCATGCGGCCGCGCAAGTGCTTGTCTCGTGTGTCTAGAACCTGTTCAGGTTGAAGCCAGATTGACCCTTCTTCGTCCAATTCAGGTAGACTGGTTTGAACTCGGCAATTGTTCCCAATCACTTTCTTGAGGCACGATACATGGAAAACTGGGTGGATTTTTTGCTGTAGGTGGCAAAGCCAACTTGTAAGCCACTTCTCCAATGTGCTGAAGTACTTGGTATGGTCCGTAGAATTTTGGAGAGAGCTTTTGACAACCCTTGTCTTTGAGTGATGTTTGCTTATATGGTTGCAGCCTCAAAAAGACCTAATCCCCTTCTTGAAATTGGCGCTCTGAGCGACGTTGGTCGGCCTGTTGCTTCATACGATTCTGAGCTTGATGAAGATTCTCGCGCAGATGGGCGAGCATGGTTGCGCGGTGTTGTAGGAGTTGATCCACGGCTTGTACTTTGGAGCACCCCGTGAGATAAGAAGTAGGGGAAGGCGGAAGTTGACCATAGACTGCTTCATAGGGAGTCATTTTGGTGGTGGCATGATAGTTGGTGTTATACCACCATTCAGCCAGAGGTAACCACTGTACCCAAAGGTGTTGCTTTTCTGAAGTGAAACACCTAAGGTAGGTTTCTAGACATTTGTTGACGGCTTCGGTTTGACCATCTGTTTGCGGATGATATGAAGTATTGAGTTTGAGTTGAGTGCCTTGTATTCTAAAGAGCTCCTGCCAAAAATTACTGGTGAAAATCGGGTCGCGGTCGGACACAATAGAAGTGGGCATGCCATGCAATTTGAAGATCTGATCCATGAAAGTTTGAGCAACCAAAGTTGGTGTAAACGGTTGGGGTAGGGCGCAGAAATGAGCATACTTCGACAGTCGGTCCACAACCACCATGATGACTGACTTGTTCCCAGACTTTGGAAGACCTGTAATGAAATCCATGGAGACCTCCGTCCAAATTGACGCCGGAATGGGCAATGGTTGTAATGTGCCGGGTGTGTTGACGGTTTCCCCTTTGTGGCGTTGACAGACGTCACATTCTGCTACGAAAGTAAGGATGTCCTGTTTCATGCCGGTCCAAAAAAATGATCTTCTGGTGCGAGCATACGTCTTCTGAAAGCCTGAATGTCCTGCAATGGGAGATGAGTGCAATTCTGCCAAAATGCGACTTTTGAGGGTGGATGTTGGTGATATTACGACTCTGTCCTTGTAGCAAAGAATATCATTCTGCCACGAGTAGCCCTTGCTGGAATTAGGATCTACCTGCAATTGAGAAATGAGTTGGCAGAGCCTGGGATGTGAAAACCATTCCCTGCGAGCCTCTTCAATCCAGTCTGGAATGGGGAGGGAAATTGCGAGCAGAGTACTTTCCTCCTCAAATTGGCGCGACAATGCATCTGCTACACTGTTGTCTTTCCCTTTCTTGTAAATGATCTCATAATCATATCCCAGCATTTTGGCTAACCATTTATTTTGTTGTGGGGAAGATAGGCGTTGCTCCAAAAAATATTTAAGACTGTGATGATCTGTGCGGATTTGGAAACGTCGCCCCAACAAGTAAGGTCGCCAGGTCTCGACTGCATGTAAGATGGCCATCATTTCCTTCTCGTAGGTAGATTGACCCAGATTCCTCCCACTTAGTTGTTGGCTGGTGAAGGCCAATGGTCGCCCTTCCTGCATTAAGACCGCTCCAATACCTGTTCCCGAAGCATCACATTCCATGACAAAGGATTTGGTGAAGTCCGGTAGTGCTAAGACGGGAGTGGAACACATGGCGGTTTTGAGAGCGGTAAATGCCTGTTGTGCTTCCTCGTTCCAGAAGAAGGAATTTTTCTTTAGGAGTTGAGTTAGGGGCTTCGCTATGCGGCCATAGTTGCGGACAAATTTACGATAATAGCCTGTGAGACCCAAAAATCCTCTCAAGCTTTTCAAGGTCTTAGGTTGAGGCCATTCTTGCATTGCCTGGATCTTTTTGGGTCCACCTTGACACCTTCACGCCCCACAATGTGGCCCAAATACTCAACTTCTTCCATGCCAAACGAACACTTAGACATCTTGACAAATAATTTATGTGTGCGGAGCAGTTGCAAGAGTAGATCTACATGCTGAAGATGTGCCGCCCAAGTGCCACTATAGATGAGGATGTCATCGAAGAAGACAAGGACAAATTTTCTGAGATATGGTTTGAGGAGGTGATTCATAAGGCTCTGAAAAGTAGAGGGGGCATTACAGAGACCAAATGGCATGACCAGGAACTCATAATGGCCTTCATGAGTTCTGAAATCCGTCTTGGGAATGTCGACTTCCTTCATGCGAATTTGGTGGTAGCCTGAGCGAAGATCCAACTTAGTGAAGAATTGAGCCCCATTGAGTTCGTCCAGCAAATTGTCAACCACCGGGATGGGAAATTTATCTTTGACTGTCAACTTATTGAGGGCCCTGAAGTCTGGACACATCTGCCACTCCCCATCTTTCTTGAGGACCATGACCACTGGGGATGAATAAGGACTAATGCTGGGACGAATGACACCTGCTTCCAACAATTCCTTGATGATTTTTTTCTATTTCATTCTTTTGGGTGAACGGATATCTGTATGGCCGCACATTTGGGGGTTGGGCCCCTGGAACCAATGTGATGCTATGATCATGTTCCCCTCGCGAGGGTGGAAGCTCATGAGGCTTGTCAAAGACCGTCCGATGTTTATTTAAAATCTGTTGCATCTCAGGATGAATTGGCAGAGACATGGTGTCGACTACCTGGATGGCATTAAATAGAGCTACCACTCCATGATGGCCCTTTTTTAACAATTTTTCCATCCTATGCGAGCTGATGATAGAGGGGGCTCCCGCCTGTAGTCCACGGAGGGTATGTGTGGAGTTGTTCTGCTTAAAACTCATATATAACTCCTGGAAATCCATTGTGATTGGCCCAAGAGTGCGGAGCCATTCCGCGCCTAGGACAATGTCGCAACCCCCCATGTGTATTGCAAACATGTGGGTTTTCAATTGATAATCCCCCATTTGAAGTTTGACATTTTCACAGCGACCTTCACATTTCATTGTGCCCCCATCTGCAATCTGGACTTGGAAGTTAGAAACTGCCCAGACGAAACAATGTGCTGCTTCAGCGATCTTTTGATGGATGAAATTATGGGTGCTTCCACTATCAATCAAGACTACTACTGGGCGATGTTTAAGAAAACCCCTGATTTTGAGAGTTTGAGGGGAAGAAATTCCTGCCAATGCATTTAGCGAAATAATTGGTTCATCAGATACAATCTCCTTTTGGTTATCTTCTTCGATCGCCTCCGGTTCCTCAAGTGGTGGATCTTCCTCGGTGGAGCTGTAGTCAGTGGCATCTATTTGAAAAAACTTGGGCTCTTTGCATTTATGACCCGGGGAATATTTTTCATCACAGTAGTAACATAGTCCTTGCTTCCTTCTTTCGGCCATTTCCGCAGGTGACACCTTTTGAATCTTAAGTGTCTGAGTCGTGTTGGGAGCCTGTGAGGGACGACCTTTAGCGGGGAAGTTGGGGCGGCTGGATTGGGCTGTTAATGCACGTTCCACCTTACGAGCTACCTGGCAAGCCTCTATCCATGTGGGAGGGTGGTGGAGTAGAACCTGAGCTTTGATGGCTTCTTTAAGACCGCTGATAAAGCATTCCATGTAGAACTCATCTGTGAGACCCTTAGTGCGGAAGGCTAAGGCTTCAAAAGCAGTAATATATTCCTCCACTGTACCCGTCTGTCGGAGCTTAGTGAGACGCCCCAAAAAAGAGTCTTCCTGTTCAAAGCGATTTCGAAGAGCTTTGGCAAATTGGGCCCAATTCTGAAAATGTCCATTGCAACGCTGATGCCATTCCTTCCATTGCCATCGTTCATTGTCCAAGTACATGGTGCCCACCATAAGCTTAGTCCCCTCATCTATGATATGATTCAATTGGAAATACTGCTCCATTTGTGCTAGCCATGCGGACGTGTGAGAACCGTCAAATTTATGCATATCCAACTTGGGAGGTCGCTGACTGGGTGGTGGATGGGTGTGCCAGACGTGATGAGAGTGGCTAGACTCACCCTCATGGTATTCATGGCCATTATACGCCTCCTCGTGGGCTGGCTCCTTGCCCTTCGAGAGTGCATCATGTATCTGGAGACTTATTCCTTTAAGCTCAAGTTGGATATCCTTCACCGCAGTTTGGAGGGAGTTCACATGGTCTTCAATTTTGTCTATCCTTTCATTGGCCATCGCTTGAGTGCGAGTTTCTACCATACACCAACCTGATGAAAAATTGGGACCGCCTAAAAAAATTTTACTCAGAAATTGAATGGTACCACCTTGCTCAGCTCGTCGTCCTGATTCTGATGGGCTAGGTCACCAATAAGCGCCCCGGAAGATCTCAGACTTTTTTTTTTTTTTTGGAAAACTCCTAACCGAGTTTTACTCCTTCCTGATCAATACTGCAGTCGCCAAATCCTCAAAATATCAATGCCGCCAAAAGTCCTGCGAAAATTATATCCAGGGACAGGAACCCTTCACAACTACTCCGATCTGGTGGATCTGAGAGATCTGAATGGTGGAACAACTGTTGTTGCTGATCTGATGGAGCTGCGGGACTGATGTCAGCTGCTGCTGCACTCGCTGATCTGAAATAGATGATGTGTGATCCCCCGATAGAAAGGGAACTATGGTCTTGAGGAGTGTCAGGTGCTACAGATCGCAATATACATAAGGGTCTGACAGTAGTACTCGGCCCAATTTTTCAGGGCTCTAACTAAGGAGGATCGACCGTACCCTTAGCCGTACAACCCGACTACCCTATCGTACGGGCAAGTAATCTCTCCGAGTGCTGTTCTCGGTGTACTGTAGCCACAAGACGGCCGAAGGTTTATCTATGGCGAGGTTTCAAGGGAGCTAGGGGGCTTCCTATATACCCAGAGGGTACGTGGAAGACAGTCCATGCGCGGTTCTGTCTAATGCGCTACTACTCGAAGGGGTACCCACAGGGGTTACAAGGGAGTCCAACAGACGTGACCACCTCTTGTATTTCCTGCGTGCATGCCTCCCCAAATCCGCAGGTTTATGCGCTTAACGACAGATCCCGTGGTTTAAAGACGCCGGAACACATCTCTAGCCAAAAAAAAATTTGCTAAAATTTGGAGATCCCACCGAGCCCTGGAAAGTGCTCTGATACCACTTGTTATGCTCTTAACCTGCAAAGTAATACCCAAACATAGAATATGCGAAGAAAAGATACCCAGAACACAGAATATGCGAAGAAAATATACCCAGAACACAGAATAGCAATGATTTTATTATTCAGAGAGAAATGTTCACAGGCCTCTTCGAGGGGGCAACCTCCAATAGAGCAGAGCTCGATTACAAAACAAGACACGATACTCCTCGCAGGGAGTCTCTATCCTTTATATATGATTCATACATGCAATACCACGGGCCAATACCGTGGGTTTTATTAATACCATCTATCTAATACTACCGCCCATTTACCATCTATCTAATACTACCGCCCATTTGCAACTAACTGTGGTCCCGTCATTAATTGCGGGTTAACCACTTACAAATATTAATATGGGCTTTATTGACTCTTGACTATGACGTGATCCCATGACATAAATAAGGGGGTTAGGGTGGGACCCTAACAGAAGATGTAGATGAAGACCTCAACTAATGAATATTAATACAAGTAGTTGTTAAGGGGGAGTGTTGGAGTATATAACTCCTACTTGTCTTATGTGTGTGTGATCATATTTGATTATTAGGATTATTAGACATTATTAGGTAGATTTTAGTCTTTACAAAAAGGAGTCTAGTCCTATTATTTAGGAGTTTGTTGAAGCATAGTTAGTTTGAGAGATTATCTCCAACTAGTTAGGTTCCTAAAACAGTGTGAGGATGAGATATTTTCTACACTAAGTGGATTATATGTACAAGATAGTTTTCATATCTTGAGACATAGCTTGATGTATTTATATTTGTATTAAAATTAAATTAATCAAGAGCATTCAACACATTATTGTGTGTGCATAATATCTACTCTCCCCATCTTGACATAACTCATGCTAACACTTGCTTATCCTGTCTTCATTTTCATATGTAGATGTTAAATTAAATATGAAGAGATGGAATTTTAATATGTAACCAATGTGAGATAAATACCATCAATTAACATCAAAATTTACTTATTTTTTCACTAGTGTGTTAAAATTATGCAACTGCAATCAAATTCCACTTTGGATAGCTCACATGATGGATATAATGATTGCATTTAATTCCTCTTTTCGAACGTACCAAAATTGACCTAAATATCATCTTATTTGGACAAGCAGAAGTTGGTTTTTGAATTTATTTAATTACTCATGTATATTGAATTAGGTCAGCCCTATGCACATATACAATTAGACAGGTCAGCCTTAACATCAAATGGACACTCATGAAAGCTTATAAATAGAAGGGACCTCAAGCTCATTTTGGACACAAACATCAATCACTTTCTTCTTTCTTTTATCGTTTGGTTCATACAAGTTTGTTGAAGGAAAGATCGTGCAAAGGGTCTGAAACTACAGGGACAAATCCCGCACGTGTCTAGGGTTTCTGAGTCTCAAACGCACGCTCGTAAATTGGGATTTTCGTCCCTAGAATCTCACACAGTATGGTCAAGGGAGTGTCTAGGAAGTCTCAGATGCTCACACAAAGTGTGATCGTGGTTCCTTCAGCTACTGGAATCATCCAAGAACTTTTACTTCTGTGATGTTAATAGAATTGCATTTTAAAGAGAATAAAAGAACATATGTGCATGCTTAAACAAGAGGAAACATGACAACAATCAGCAAATCATGAACACAACACATTTGATAACGAAGTTCGTCCAGTGTGGACTACGTCTCTGGGCCCGATGTCAAGGTGGTGTTGGCTGCTTCATATAATGTTGGAAATGATGATGATATACATGGACAACACTTCGTGATCAGGAGCTCAAAATTTGCCAATAAAATCAAAGTGTCAGAATCTTGATAAGCTTAGCTTCAGATCAAAGAGCTCGTCATTCTGAATCCAATGGTGTGACTGACACTCAAATCTGAGTTCGTATGTAGAAGTTAGAGAAAGTCAAAGTTCAGGTTTGACTTGTCCAGGTGGCAGGATTGGATGGAATGGAAAATGTCCCAACAAATGGGGAAGCGCCAAGTGGCAAGTTTCCATTGGGTCCCGCATATCTCATATCAGGGAAAAAAAATAGGGTCACGGCTTAAGAAATCAGCCCTCGGAGTGGTCAGGGTTGCGATTCGATATAACGCAATTGCAAGCGGGTCGTGTTAAAGACTTGGCCCCCTAGCAGGAAAGGGTTGCGATGTGGTGGATCACAATCACAAACAACAGACAAAAATCAGCCCCCAAGTAACTGGGTTGTGATGCAATAAACGTAATCGAAAATTGTAGGAAAACAAAGTCCCGCATATACAAGGTTTAAATTTATTCCCCAATTGCGATGAGCGATAAGTCTCAGATGCGATGCGATTATAGATTCCAATTTATAACCCCAACGGGTCCACTGCTATCACAGTGCATGGATTTTAATATCTGCAGAGGGAAAGTTCTGATTGCAATAGGACTACCGAATGTAATATGTTATATGTTGTGTTTCTTAATCTCGACAGATCCGTGTATCACAGAGTGCCTGTTGTTTGGGCTTGGGGTTTTCCGCCAATTGCAAGTTGTGACAGAGATGCGGAACCATCGCCTTAACCATCGAACTGACCACTTTGTATGTAACCACTCAACCTTAACTGCGAGATAGGCTTGGAAATTGGCGAGACTGCGAATTTCAGCGGAACTGCCATATTTGACTCCAGATAATGAATTTAACTGGCAGTAAGCCAAATTTGGAGGAGAAAATTATGGAAACGCTGAGAGAAGTCATAACTAAGGCAATTTTCGACCAAATGGGATGCAAAAAGAGGCTAGATAGCCATTTTCGAACATTTTGAACTCATTGGAACAGGTTTCAGGATCAAAGCAACACTTTTGGATAGGATTTTTGTAAAGTGAAGCCTATGGATCCTCTGGTCAACTAGAGTGTTGATTCAGATTATGGAGGAGTATGAAGATGGAGATGATCTTGCAGGGGTCTTCCAGCCTCCATGTGTTTTATGTAGCAACCATTACAACAGTGATGTAGCTTTATTTATTCTTTTCTCTATATGTGTTTGGAGAAAGAAACTTTTTTAAGTACTTTAAGTGGATTGTAGTACTTTGTATGCTCTTGGAAGTTGGAGTATGGAGTCTTGGTGTAAGATGCTTGTGTTTGTTGAAGGTTTACATGTTTGACTATAGGTTAACATGTGTATGGAACGAGAAATTTTACAAAATTTGTCTCTTTGAAGGAGAAACTAGCCATTCCATTTCAGTGGTTTATGTACTCTTCTTTTCTTGATATTGAGCATAATGAGAAGGGGTCATGCCTTTAGAGATGATCCAAGGAGATGTAGCCCAAGAGGGGTGAACTACTTTAATAATGGTTGGTGTATTACTGTTTGATGCATGCATCCGTTTAGTGTTTTGGTTTCATGTTATAAGTTTTCTTCATGAAACTAACTTAAGTAAACACACATAAAATTCATGTTTTTACATGTTATTTTGGAGTACAAACCTTCAACACATGTTTATATTCTAAATGGGGAATTCGCACAACATTACTAATCTTCTCCATTTCATATCACTTTGTCATAGTAAGGTCATATGACCTTAAACAAGAGTGGCTTGTCTCTCCATGAGACGTTCCGCTTACAAGAATTCTCACTCAAGAAGGCTTCCTCTCAGCATGACAAACTAAAATGATCTCACACAATGTGGCAATGAGCATCCCTTCAACATAGTTACATAGGGATCTCCACAACAATACATAGCATGACAAGCTAAATACATCTCACATAATGTGGCAAAATTGATCCCACAACATAACATCAAACAGGGATCTCAAAACATAATACATCATCTCAACAATTATGAAGGAAAACATGACATGATTGATTCATGTACCTGCACCTCTGAAGTTGGCCAAAAAATGGAAGGCTCAGCTGCAAAAACTGACTGCTCCAATGAATTTTTATCGTCGAGAGGTGTAAAATCGACTATCAATTTGTCAAATTGCGACGCCGTCAAAATTTGGGCCTAGAGGAATCTTTTAAATTCCTCATGATTCTCCAAAGATTCTATTCTCTGGGCTGACTGGAGACCTGCAACTTAGATTCCAAATCTGATCTCGCTGTCATAGTGCTTACGAGTTTCTAAGACTTTTGAATGTAAACTCAACTGCATTTTGACTCTGTCAATTTTCAGCAAGATTCTTTAAAGATTCTTCTTTGTCAATAATCTACAAATATGTTACTCAGATGGTGATTGTGAATTCACCATCATGCTCCCTGCGAAAATATGAGAAAAGTGACTGTAAACATGATAACATTCTGACAATGTAAAATTTTACCTCCCAAAAAATCTCCAAGATTCCTTAAAAAATCTGCATGAGAATATTCTTGGAACCTGCCTCGATTTCCATGCCCAAGGCGGACCCCTCTACAATGCCATGCCACACGTTTTTCATGCGCCTCACAGGTCCGCTCCATTCTTCGTTCAGTCATTGCCCTTCTCTCTGTGCAAAGGAATAACAAGGGGTTAAATATTTAGGCATCAACAGACTTAACAAAGTTGAGGTGGTTGGCCTAGTGGCTAAGTTTAGCAGATGGACAACAAGGGGTCGAGGGATCAAAACCTGCCTCTTCCAAAATTGACCTATATATCTTTTGGTTTTGGCATTAACATAATTTTGGACTTTGGTTAACATATCTTTTAACCAACTTTATATCAATAGCCTTCCGCAATTTGTAATGTGATGGTGATTTTTAATACCGTACCTTATAAAAATATACCCCATTCATTTGTTTCGTCCTTTGTGGTGTTATAACCATATTACTTCAACATATTTTGTTTTAATATGAAATATTTTAATATAAATTTTGTTTAATGATATTTTTTATATGGTTTTAATAACCATATTTTAATACTTTTTAAATGATTTGTTATGAGAATTTAATATTGTTGATATGTGTGTATATTTGTTGTCTTTTTGTGCAGGGTTAGGAGAAAATGTTAGTGTGCCATGTGTCTAAATCTTATTGGTCATTTCATCACCACATAAGTTAAGTGGGTCCCGCATCCCCTTACAACTTGCAAACTTATGATGGTCCTAAAATGGTCATACAAACTCGGATTCAAGTTTCATTCACATTGTTGGAATCAAGGCGACAAACACTACGATCTGGTCCTAGTTTGAGAGAAATCTGACCACTTTGAATTTTGAGCTATTTTAAGCCCTCTTTACCCTCTAAATGTTTACAGCCACCTAGATCATTCCCCCCCACTGAGGAGCTTTTGGTCCAACAAAAGCATGACATAATTTGCAACTTCTAGTGTACATTTTCTGCACCACAAGTATCCTGACAGGTCACCCTTACTTCTCCTTCACCTTTTTTCTTTGGAGACATAAGCAATGAATCAACCCCTGCATCCTTTGCAAACATGTAGTACAATATTTTCAAATTACATGATTCACTACATGAACGATTATGACCCAACCATCCTTTACTTTCCACGAGTTTATAACACATACTCTGTGGTCAAGTTTACATAAAAATGGAAACAACGTCTCAGTTATCAATACAAGGCCATAACATCATTGTTGCTTCAATAAGTGACATAAAACACATCATCGCTTTTACATTTTAAGTTGCAACAAATGGTTTACAAAAATAAGGTCATGACAAGATAACACATCTAGAAAAACCATCTCTCACTTATCAAAGTGAATGGGTCATCTTCCTGTGGTGGCTTCACTTGTCGATTAACTTTTTCAACTGGTTCATGCACGGGTGCTTTGTCTCTAAGGCGTTGCTCTAGATGGAGCCTCCAACATGTGGCTTGTTGATGACCACCTCTGTTGCAATGACTACAATAAGTCTTTCGCCTCCATACCTGCGTAGCATGCTTCTTTCCTTGTTGTGGAGAATTCCTTTCATGCCTCATCCTCTTTCGTGCTTCCATTCTCTTCCAGCACTCAGCAATCACATGGTTATGTAAAACACAAAAACTACATGCTTTTCGATGCCATGATTTACGTTCATCATTAACAACATGCATGTAATCAAAATGAACTTTGGAATACTGAGACTTGTTATACCTTTCCTGGTTGTCTTTGGTGTAATTATGGCGATGAGAGTTTGCCTCAACTCTTTCTCTATAATGCGCACTGCCATGGGATGATGGTGATGTGCTCAAATCTTTCTCTTTCCTCGACAGTTTCAACAATTTCTTGGAGAGGGAGAGGGAGCTTATCCTCAAAGGAGGTTTCTCAAAAGGTGGAACCACCATCCCAAAGGAGGAAAGGTGAACCAGCTTGACCCAACAACCAGTTCTAGAATCACCCAGAAGCCCAACTGTTTGAACTAATTCACCATATCTGGATCGTCGCAAGTCATACACTAGCGCTCAGTGACGAAGTTGTAAGGAAGCAATGTATGCAGAGCAATCGTCGCAAGAAATATTTTGAGGACTTGCGCCGAGCCATAAATTTCGACCGTCGCAGGAAACATGTGTACCCCTGTGACGACATTGCGACAGTATAGTTCAACACAGAGAATCGTCGCGGGAAGAGTAGGGTTCACTTGCGACAATGTAGAAACATAGGTAAAAGGGTCAATCTTCAGTATTAGAGAGCACTTGTTTAATCTTCTTGAATTAGTGGGAAGATATGGACATATTTATTTGATGTATGACACAACGAAGATGTCGCTCGAGGACTGATATGAGGTCGGTGACAAATTATTGTGTAACACTAGGCGTGAGGGTTTACCAAGCAACCATGAACTGCAATATAGACCTTAGCTAACCAAGGACTTAACGTACGACAACCAATCTCCCTCAATGTTGTGTTTGGTGTATCATGGTATACAAGGCGGCATACTCAGTTACTTATGGATGGATAACAACCTATTGGGGACTCCCAAAATATATGCGACGGTACGTGGGAGTGCAGTTTGTAATAATGTTGTCTAATGTGTAACCATTCGATGAGAGCATTCCCATATACTTAGCATGCGTGGAGCGCCTCCAATATACCCGAAAGTACTGGAGTGTGGTCCTATACACTTCTGTACGTGGAGCGAGATTTCACCCCCAGGATACAACACTGGAAAATAACGACAACTCCTACGTTTAACGAAACCAGGGCGTGTCTCTAGCCTAGACCTCTAAATGTTTTCGTTAATTTTCCAAATGCTCCTTAGGTTAATTTAGGTAAATTTTAAGTTGATCTTCAATTAATTTTTGGTTTAAGGCTCAAAGAGTGATGTCACCCGAACACACCTATGATGCAACTAGTATGCAAAAATGATTCTTTTCATTTTGATGAAGGCTATCTAGCATAGGGAAGAGGTTCAAACATTGATACAATAACCAAGTGTGGAGCAGACAAATATTCCTAACTAGATCTTTCACTTTCATTATTCCAATGCACCCAACAAAAGTAAAATGAAATTTGATTCACTAACACGCAGCTACATGAATTGTTCACTTTTCTTTTTCAATGCACTCACCAAAAGTAAAATGAAATTCAATTCAAATGCACCTACATGAATATTTTCACTTTTTCTTTTCAATGAATGGGAATGCACTTCTTTCTATCTTCCAACACTAAGAAATGCCATCTATGCTCAATGATAATCCCAATAACAACTTTTCAATGCAATGTAATCTAATGCAACGTGAAAAGTAAACTTCAAGATGCAAGCTAAGAAAATGCAAATGGAATTTCTTTTATGATTTACAAAATAACTAATAATGCTTTAACAACAACAAATCAATATCCCTTCCACACATACAAGCAACAAACAATAAATTCAATTGACCCAAAGACCTAAAGACTCAATCAAATGTCACTTCCACTACTTGAAACAACGGGATGGATTTTTTCAAACCAATAAGAAATCTACCAAAATAATGGAAAATTAAATGCACACAGAGGAGGAGGACACTTCAAAGATCAAAACACACTAGACATTTTTGGGAGAAACCCTAAAAATTCTCGATTTTCAAGGATCAACGCGACTGTAATAGTCAAAACTCGTGTTCACAGGGGTTTCAGTGCTACTATAAAGGAAAACATGCGCTGGCAGCGTGACTATTCATGGATAAAATGTGTTGGGCGAGAAAGACTTAGGAAAATAAAAAGAAACTCAAAGAGGGATTCAAACTTGACACTCTAAAGGACATACTACTTAGAATGCAGACCCATAATGACCCTAAATTACAGATCATTAGGAGGTTAGCCAAACTAATCAAAAAGACAAAACTTAAAAGGGGGGTTTAAAGGTTATAAGGTCCCTAGTGGAGTCACCATTTGGTTGTGCTGGCAATCCTTTCTGCAAACAAAAACAATTCCTCTAGTCCTATGGGAGGATCTAGCAATAAACCAGACAAATAGGTGTAAACTTTCCTAGATTATACCAAAAAACACAAAGGAGGATAGATGACCTACCTCAATATGATGCTAAAAATCCATTGGTATCATCCTTAATTCTCTCGCTTCCAAGCTCAATCTCCTCTTCGTCGATGTGGATGAATACCAGAAAGGAAAATCATGTGGAGACAACAAACATATACATAGAGAAAACCATTCCAATATAAATCATATAGCAGATCAAGGAGTATTATACTAAATGAGCAATGATTGAAACATTTACGGAAAGTAAACACATAATTTATTTTAATAGATGGTAAAGGGAAGCATTAAAACCACTTAATCCTTGATGATGGAAGCCTCCTTTAGGTGAGTTTCTAAGTCCTAGCCTCAACGTTCAAGCACTCCTTTTTCCTTAGCAAAATGGGTATCATTTGGGCATAATTTAGCACTAGCAAGGCAACCAAGCAATAGCCAACCAGTTGTGGATAGTAGGGATCTTATTTATAGGGAACGAGAGGGAGTTGAGGATCCATGAAAGGAGGGAGAGGTTACACATATCAAGGGAAAGATCCATGAAAGTAGGATCAAGGACCGAGAATGGGAGATCTCTTTCCAATCCTCATTCACATGTAACCAACTCGTCTTTCTTGAGACTTCTAGTAAGAGAAGCTTCTCCTCCACTTCAGGAAAAACTGTCTGAAGAGGTTCAACATGGTTTTTCTTTATAAAAGTCGTGTTGGCAGCGCTAGGTCAGTATAGTGCAACAAGTTACCAACACGGGTTACCATTGATGCAAAAAGCGTTGCTCCTAAAAACAAGGTTTTTTGACAAGTTTCTTCAGAATTCTTTCAAGGCAAGTTTTCTTCTTATTTTTAGGGATGCTTTTGAACATGTTTCATGGTAAATACATTGACAACTTTCATCATCTTGACACTTCGGGATACGAGACAGGGAGCGTGACAAAATATTGTATAACAACAATGGGGACCATTACTTCTTAAGGAGGGAGGAATGATCTAGGTGGATATTGGTGGCCATCTTCATATTCCACCTAGACCACCAATTGGTTTCATCTCTTTCCCTGTTTATTGCAACATTTACTATTTTTAGCAGTTTTTGGGTCCTGAACTTCCAAAGCAATTTTGACCACCTAAACAACGTTTTTTTTAGGTCTGTAGTAGGCATGTGGCCGTGGGAAGGAGTTTTCCACAAATCCTGTAGTACTCGGAGAGATATTTCCAACAAGGTATCATATGCACTAGATGGAGATAATATGACCAAGTTACGACCCCTAGAAGTTGGCTGCACAACTAACCCCAATGGGGCCCACAAACTCTTGGTGTTCCATCTCCTATGGTTAGGGTTTTGGTTGTTTATGGTTTTCCCTTGTTGTTCAATAATAAATACGCCCTTGAGACTCACTGTAACATAGTTCAGAGTCATGTAGCCATCACATATATTATTAGAGATGAGCTACCATCACCTGAACTAGTTTTATTTCCATTTTGTTTGTAAGCATATTTCAGTATTTGATATTTATAAAATGAAGTGTTATTTCTGATACATATTTTTATTTAAGGTTATATCTGTAATTTGTTGCGTTCCTTTTTAAGTTCGGATAAGTGGTATCAAAGTGGTATGATTTTTCTTTGTTTTTCTATGCATGTCCCCAACGAGGTCAGGATATAAGGAGTTAGGGCTCGAACTAGTCGAACATTTGCAAGACCAGCCTCACAAACCCTGATGGCGTCCCATCATGGAAGAAAATAAAGACAAGGGGGCAGGAGATCCTTTCAAAATCTCACTCGAAGAAGCCCTCGAGCGACAAAGGAATGCAATGAAGGACAACTTTGCCCAAATCCTTCGGTGGCTACCAAAGGGCGACACATCTTCTTCCAGCAGCTACTCTGGAAGCACCACACCCTTTAAGGTACAAGTTAACTTTGACATCCCCATATTTGAAGGTCAGATAGATGCGAACGATGTAGATAAATGGTTAAATATGCTAGAAGGATATTTTTTTGTTCATGATTTTTCCAGTCGAGAAAATATTACTTTTGCACTTCTCAAAGCCTCCCCCCACATAAGGGACTAGTGGGAGACCTACTGTGAGAAGAAGGACGAAATTACACCTTTACTATTTTTAGCCGCACCCACTTGGAATTCATTTCAAGATGCCATCAAGGAGAAATACTACCCTATCGAGAGCTATGATGATAAGTACATAAAGTGGACCACGTTGCAGAAAGGAAGGGACCAAGACATGCTAGAGTTTACCAATGTTTTCCATACCCTTCGCACGAAGTTGGGTATCAAGGATTCTAAGCAACATTTGGTACTCAAGTACTGCAGCTGCCTACACAGATACATACAGGACGAGATGGAGTTCCTGCACATCTCCTCGCTCGGCACGATGTACCAATACACTGTCAAGATTGAGCAGAAGTTTAAACATAAGAAGCGATCATTTGGATCTGTGAATCTAAAACAATGGGAAGACGCTCCCAAACTCTGGAGTAAAGGACAAATCCAAAGCAGGGTGACTCAGGAAAACCCATCGAAGATGCAAGCAAATAACAACACCACGATGATAAAGAAGGACACGGGAAAATGGTGTGAGTTCCATAAGAGCTCTATTCACAACACGAGTGAGTGTCGGGCCAAGCAATCACTGGTGGCTGAGCTAAAGGCTTCCAAGTTAGACACATGTTCTGACTCATAGTCAAAACCTGACAAGGGTTATGACAAAGGGAAGTAAATCATTGATGCAAAGTCTAGTGCCACTATGGCCACCAGCAAGATCCAGAGGAGGGGGAACACATCTTCCACTCACATATGTGGGTGAAGGGTTCTCCATTGTGGTTCATTGTTGACAACATAAGGCAAAATAACCTCATTTCAGCATAGGTCGTGAAGCAGTTGGTCCTACTAAATACAACACATCCACAGTCCTACACCATCAAGTGGCTTCACTAAGGACGAGATCTCCACGTCAGCCAGTAGTTTCGCCTTCACTAGAGACTCAATCCCTTCACGGATGAGGTACTATGTGATGTCAACCCTCTTGAAGTTAGTGATGTATTATTAGGACAACCATACTTGTGGAAGTGACATTTTGTATATGAGTCTAGACCTTGCTCTGTGATTATTACTTTGGGAAATAAGTTGTATAGGATACGGGAGGTAGCTCCGCCTACCGCCATCTCTTTGATCACTGCAAAGAAATGCAGTAAGATCATTTCACACACCATAAAATTTGTTTTCCTTATGATTCGCCCTTAGGGAAAGAAGAATGTTGTGGCCATGGATTCTAGACAGGGCTCCTCTGCACAACAGTAGCAAGTGAACAAGGTCGTGGACGAGTATAGGGACATTTTCTTCTCACCTATCGGGGTGTCTCTGCACTGTCAGGTGAATCATTCCATCAATCTGACCCCATGCACGCCGCTACCCAATGGACCAATCTATCGACGCTCTGTTTTGGAGAACAATGAGATCAAGAGGAAAATTCAGGAGTTGTTGCAGAAAGGGCACATCAGGCCAAGCTTGTCACCTTGTGGGAGCCTGATTGTATTGGTGCAAAAGAAGGATGGGACCTGGAGACTCTGTATTGACTATCAGGTGTTAAAAAAGATCACTATACAGAATAGGTACCCAATCCCACAGATTAATGACCTTTTGGACCAGCTTAAGGGGGGGAATATTTCAGAAATATTTATTTGAAGTCTGGTTATCACCAAGTGCCTATCGAGCCCTCCGATGTGTGGAAGATTTCTTCAATTCCAAGGAAGGCCTTTTCAAATGGTTGGTCATGCCTTTCGGGTTGACGAATGCCCCCACAACCTTCATGATATTGATGGACGACATCTTGTAACCCTTCACCAATGAATTTATGGTGATGTAATTAGATGACATCTTAATCTTCAACCAGAGTTGGGAAGAGCACCTCCACCATATTCGACAAGTCCTCGAAACCCTACGACAACTCAAGCTATGTGCCAATTTGGAGAAATGTACTTTTGGCATGACCCATGTTCAATATCTAGGGTACATCATTGATGAGCAGGGTGTGCATGTGGACCCAATAAAGATACAAGTCATTCAGGCCATCCCCAACCACTCAAACAGAGCCCCGCAACTTCCAAGGTCTTGCAAATTTCTACCGCAAGTTCATGTTTGGGTTCTCTCATATCACTTGTCCTTTAAGTCAAGTCACCAAGGGAATAGCAAAAGAAAAGTTCTTTTGGTATGAAACCCAACATAAGGTGTTTTCCTAGTTGAAGCATTGCCTCTGCTTTGCACCGGTGCTCACATTAGCAGACCTGCAGCAACCATTTGAGATTGAGACAGATGCCTCCGACTATGCTATTGGTGCAGTTCTTACTCAACAGGGGAAACCAGCGGCTTACCACGTTGAGACACTTTCAGACACAGTCCCATAGTATCTCACATATGTCAAAGAAATGTATTCCATTATGCAGGCCTGCCGTCAATGGAAGCATTACATTTTGGGGAAGGAAAAAGTCATCCACATAGACCACCAACCCCTGCAGTCCATACAAACACAAGGGAAGTTACAAAATGATCGCCATCAGAAATGGTCCACATACCTGCAACAGTTCCATTTGAATATTAAGTATAAGAAGGGCAACACCAATAATGTTGCAAATCATTGTGCTTGATTCCTATGGGTACAAGACTTTGGGGTGGCCTCATCTTTACAAGAGCAATCCAGAATTCGACATCACATACTAGACACTCCTAGAAGCTAAGCAAGTTCCAAATTTTCACTTCCAGGATGCATTATTATGCTACCTAGGACATATATGTGTTCCTTCAAGTGAGCGTGCCAAGATGATTTTGCAGGCACACTTCAGTCGAGTCATTGGACATTTTGGAGTAGAGAAAACAATGGCAGTACTGCAGAAGTATTTTTATTGGCCAAACCTTTGTCATGATGTTGGGAAGTACATTCGATCCTACACTACCTGCACCATTTCCAAACCAATCATCAATAAGAAAGGCCTATATACTCTTTTGCATACTCCTAGTAGACCTTGGGAATCCATCTCCATGGATTACATGTCAGATCTTCCTTCTACTAAGCATGGAAATGACTGTGTTTTCTTGGTCGTCGACAAATTCTCTGCGATGATCATTATGGTGGCCTTCAAGAAGAGTATTACAACAAAGGCCACTGCTAAGCTCTTCTTTGAGTGAGTGTGGGTACACTTTGGGATGCCACAATCCATTGTCTTAGATCAAGATAGAAGATTCCTAAGTGCATTTTGGTCAAGTCTCTGGTCGATGTTGGATACCAAACTTACTAAGTCCACGACTTTCCACCCCCAAACTGATGGCCAAACAGAGGTCGTCAACAGGATGATCGTGCACATTATGCACATGTAGAACTCGAAGCATATGCACACATGGAATGAAATCATCCCCTATGTCCAGCACAACTACAACAAAGTTCTCCATAGATCAACAGGTCACATCCCCTTTCAAGTAGGGCTGGAATTTCAACCATTTTGTCCCATTAATGTGGCCATACCATTTGTAACCACTCAGACAATTTCGACTCACATCCATTCTAAAGCCGACAAGGCTAACAACTTCATTGAGGTCATTCAGCACATTCGCCAGCAGGTCGATGATATATTGGACAGAGCCAATGCTAAGTACAAGCAGCGCCATGATCAGGATCGGGTATCGCACAAGTTCTAGGTGGGCGACAAAGTTTGGCTACATTTGCAGAAGGAGCCCCTCGTTGGATCCCACTGCAAGCTTCGCCTGATTCAATATGGGCCATACACCATCACCAAGGTTATAGGGGACAATGCCTTCGATCTCAACATTCCACCCTTCCTTGGTCTGCACCTAGTATTCAATGTAGACTGCCTTCAGCCATACTTTCCACCATTGCTAGACACATCTGACATTACAGAACAACTTGCACCAATAGAGTTAAACCTAGACTGCATGGAACAAGCCACAAATGATCAAATCATGGACACGTAGATCAAGAACACTCCCCAACAGAGGATCCAGTTATATTGAGTTGTCAAAGCAGGCCAAATCCTTCACCAAGGCAAGTGGTTCACCAAGGACCAAGTGCAACAGAAATTTCCTCACCTCATGGAGGCTCTACACGCAATGTGGACCATTGCTTCCTAAGGAGGGAGGAATGATCCAGGTGGATATTGGTGGCCACCCGCCTATTCCACCTAGACCTCCAGTTGGTTTCATATGTTTCCTTGTTTATCGTAGCATTTACTATTTTTAGTAGTTTTTCGGGTCATGAACTTCCGGAGCAATTTTGACCCCCTAAACGGACCCTTTTTGAGGTCCGCAGTAGCCTCATAGCTATAGATAGGGGCCTACTAGAAATTTTATAGTACTCAGATAGATCTTTCCAACAAGGTATCGTACACGCTAAACATAGATAATATGACCACGTTACGACCCCGAGATGTTGGATGCCCAACTAACCCCAACAGGGCCCACAAACTCTTGGTGTTCCATCTCTTGGGGTTCAGAGGCATGTAGCCTCCACATCTCTTCTTACAAATAAGCTACCAACGCCCGAGCTAGTTTAATTTCCATTCTGTTTGTAAGCATATTTTTCAATATTTGATATTTTTGAAACGAAGTGTTATTTATGTTGCATATCTATATTTATGGTTATATATGTAATTTTTTGTGTTATTGTTTAAGTTTGGATCGCAGGTTCACATGTGAATCTCATTGCAACAAAGTTGGTTGAAAAATTTTCATTGGAGGCTCATGACCATCTTAGCCCATATGTATTAAGATGGGACGGACAAAAAAGAGGTCAAAATAAAGGTAAACAAACAATGTAGAATTGAATTAGCTAACATTGGTGATTTTATTGATGAAGTAGAATTGGATGTAATTCCACTTGATATATGTGGAGTTTTTTTTGGGAGTCCCTATATGTACATGTGTAATGCGATCTTCATGCATAGAGCCTACTAGTACCACCTCATCATGGACGAAAAATCATTCATCGTCAACATACACAAAGGAAAGTTAAAGATATGGCTTGTAAGTTCCAACTAGACCAATAAATTGATTAGTTCCAGCAAGAAGTATATATGAGTGATTGGAGACTTCCACAGTTATTCATATTGTTTGAGATTTCTGGAATAACACTATGTAATATTTTGATCTGTCCAATGTTTCATATGGTAACTCCATCCATCATCAAGGACCACAGAAGTATATATATATATATATATATATATATATATATATATATATATATATATATATATATATATATATATATATATATATATATATATATATATATATATATATAACGAGAAAATATATCTATAGAAGAGTCAATGAGGGCCAAGTCATCCATGGAGGGGTGTACCAGGTAATAGAAATAACAACTAGAAGAGTTACTACAAGCATACAAGGGAGTGTTCCAGGAGCATAAAGGGTTATCACCAAGAGGTACGTGGAGCATGAGATTTAGTTATTATCAAACTCTCTGTTGCCAAACATTTGGTTGTATAAGAAGTCTGTTATAGAAGTAAATGAGGTGAAGAAGTAGTTGCAACAACTACTAGAATAGGGTGTCATTCAACCAAGTACCTCACCATGTGGGTCACCCATCATAATTGTGCAAAAGGAGGATGGAATTTGGCAGATGTGTATTGATTACAAGGTGTTAAAAAAAAAATATGCTTAAAAATAATACCCCTTAAAGAATATATGATTTGTTGGAGCGATTGTAGCAAGAAAAATACTTCACCAAGCTAGAATTAAACTTAGGGTATCACCAACTTCGAGTAAGAGAAGAAGATATACCTAGAAGACCACCTTCAAAACCATCCAAGGTTTGTATGAGTGGTTAGTTATGTCATTTGGCCTATGCACTGCACCAACTATGTTCATGAGATTATTGAAATATGTACTACACTCTTTTATAAATTTTCTTGTCATTGTTTATTTGGATGATGTATTAATATACAATGCTACCTAGGAGGAGCACGTCTAAGATTTGATGCAGGTTCTAGAGACATTGAAGAAACACCCATTGCTAGAAAATATTAAGAACTCTGAGTTTGTACAATATAATTTGGTGTAATTAACATACGTTATAGGTGGAGGAGAGCTCAAGATAGATCCTACCAATATGTAGGCCACCATGAAGTGGCTAGTGCCTACCAATGCTTTTGAGGTTAGGATTTTCATTAAGGTAGCACAATACCTATAGAAATATGTAGCCTCATTTTCAATAGTAGTAGCACCACTCCACACCATCATAATGAGTGGTAAGAGTTTCCAGTGGGGAAAGGACCAGTAGAAGGCCTTTGATGACTTGAAGTAGAAAATCAATCAAGCGTTGGTTCTTGCATTACCAAACATGCAGCAACCATTCGAAGTGGAGATAGATGCAAGTGTGTATGCTATGGGAGTGGTCTTGATGCAAGGAGGAAGGCCTGTATGCTACCATTTTGAAGTGTTTCATGGGGGGATTCTCAACTACCCCACCTATGTAAAGGAGCTCTATGCTTTGGTATAGCCGTGAAAAAGTGGAAACACTATCCGACCATATCTTGTACTGCATTGGCAGGAATTACCACTCGTAAAACTCTCAAGATAAAAGGACATATCAAGAAGAAGAAGGTTCAAGCAGTGAAATATCAGGAAGAAAAGGATCAAGAAATGTCAAAAGAAAAGGATACTCACTAGGAACCAACCCCAGAGAAAGAAGAAATGAATCTGACCATATCTTGTAATGCATTGGCAGGAATTACCACTCCTCAAACTCTCAAGATAGAAGGACATATCAAGAAGAAAAAGGTTCAAGCAGTGAAAGATCACATCGAGCATCAACAACAAGTTCTCCAACTTTTAAAGGATAACCTCACTTTGGTGCAAAATCGAATGAAACAACAAGCAGATCAATATCGCAGCGAAAGAAGTTTTGATGTAGATGACTGGGTATTTCTACGACTACAACCATACAAAAAAATGTCCCTCAAGGAAGCTAAGAAGGATAATAAATTATCACCAAAGTATTATGGTCCATACAAGGTGTTACAAAATATTGGTACTATGGAATACCAATTGGAGCTTCCTGCATCTTCCCGAGTGCACCCAGTTTTCCATGTTTCATGCTTAAAGAAGGTTATAGGTGAGAAGATCCCAATTCAAACAATATTTCTAGAACTTGATGAGGAAGGAAAAATCATATTGGAACCGAAAGCAGTCACAAAAACAAGAAATCAACAACTACGGAGTCGATCAATTTTAGAGTATCTCATCAAGTGGAAGAACTTACCCCCTTAAGATTGCACATGGGAGGATGAGAATTTTATACAAAAGAAGCCAGAACTACTCAAGCGTTGAAGACAACACTTTTTGAAGGAGAGGGGCATGTTAGGTCCCTATAGTACTAGTGTAACCCCTTATTGTTATTAGTGCAACCCCATTATTATATTGTTGTGCCCATGTAGTCCCCATATTGTTATTACTAAGCCCCATAGAAGCCCACTATTTTTTTTTTATTTTTTTTTATTTTTTTTTTTCACATGTGGTTCACGGATACCCATGGTCAATGGGCAGCCGCTACGTCCACGAAATAACTGGGCGCTCGACCCCGAAGGGGAGCACACCCCTCGGCCTATACTGACCTGACCCCAAGAGCTTTCGGGATTTGACCCTGTGACCTCCCGATTGGCGAGGCACTGTTTTGACTGATTGAGCTAACTCTTGGGGCTAGAAGCCCACTATTATTATTGTTGTGCCCTTAAATTATTATTGTTATGTCGGCTCTAATTATATTATGACCCCTTAAACTCCTATATATAGAAAGGAGGTCTTGTCATTTGTATCATCCAAGAATTTTTCATTTGTGTAATGTAAAGGAGGTTTCCCCCTCAAAGAGGCTGATTTCTAAGGCGTTGGTCTTTCTTTTCTATCTTTTTGTGAGATGGTTTCATAACACATGCCTTGTAAAATACCATTAGCTGGAAAGAAACAATAAACTTATTCTTTATATAGGTTTGGATGCAATTTAGAATCCCAAGGAGCATTGTTTTAGACAAGGACCAAGATTGCTTAGTGCATTTTGGACTACATTCTGGGAGAAGATGGACACAAAGTTGAAGAGGTCTACAACATTCCATCCACAAACAAATGGGAAAATAGAAGTAGTCAACATGAATTTGGTTTATCTTTTGAGGGGTTACAATCAAGAGCATTCGAAGACTTGGGATGGAAATCTAGTATATATACAGCACTCTCATAACAGAGCAATCCACACTTCTACTGGGAAGTCCCCATTTGAAACTTGTTTTGGATATTTTCTCCCTTCACCTTTGGATATTGCATATTGATAGCTAGGAAGAGTGAAAGGGGGTATTATAGGGGATGCCTCAAGGGTATAACAAATTATTGAGAAGATTAGGAAGATCCATATATAGGTACAAGAGATGAAACTATGGTAGTCACAGGAAAAATACAATGCCAAGCATCATTGACACATAATAGAGAAGTTCTTCAAAGTTAGAGATAAAGTATGGTTACAGTTGCATAAGGGGAGGATATAGGGTCCTAGTAAGAAAATCAAAGCTCTGTGATATTGTTCCTTTGAAACACTATAAATGGTGGGAGATAATGTCAATAAACTCATTCTACCCCCATACATGCACATTTACTCAATGGTGAATGTAGAAAATATGAAACTCTATGAGCCTTCCATAATGGATCATGAAGAGGAATAAGTACCACCCTTTGAAGAGCATTAGCGCCATATGCTCAAGCAGAGTTGACAAGGTATACATATTTATATAACTACAAGACAAGGGAAACATGACCTTTGGCAATTTAGATTGAAAAGACAACTTCTAAGCAAGTCTAAATGATACTCAAGGGAGAAGGTAGAGGAAAAATTTCCTCGCCCCAAATACTAAAATATTTTTGGGACCAAAATCCTCCCAAAATGGGGAGTTATAAACCATATTATAATTATAGTATTTTTCGTCCATCTTGATGCTTTTAGGGTGGAAAAATTAGAGGAATCAACTCATAAGACCATTTTTACCAGTAGGTCCCAGCTTGGCAAAGTAGGGTTTTAAATCGAGTTCAGCAATAGTTTGAGTCATTTCCTAAAGTTTTTTGGGATCCAAAAAATCTTTCTTGTATTAGACTTCTTAGTGTTTTCTACACTCAGATATGTTTCCAATAATGCAAAAAATACCTCAAACAAAGTCTATATGCAAAAGTTATGCCACTTATAAATTGATCTTCTTGTTTGGACTGCCATGATTTGAGAGGATGTCACGTCAAATCTATTACTCAAGGAAAAGGGACTAACCATGTGAATATGATGAAGAAGGCTATAGAAGGGTCAATATTGTAACTTTATTTAATAGTTTTATGGATTCAAACTTGACCACCAGTTGGCTATTAGGGTGTGTTATAATCAAGCCACTAGGAGTAAAAGGGATTCCATTTTATTCGAGTTCATTTTTCTCCAAAGATGAACAAAGTAGCTACAAGTGGATAGAGGGGGAGAGAGAGAGAGAGATCAAACAAAGAGGCTTTGTTTTCTATAGCAACCCACGGGGCACAAGTGTCACTCCTTTATACTCGCATCCATTTCCATTTAAAGAAACAGAGAGTATAGCAACACCACCTTCCAGTTGGCTTTTCTCTCATAAGTGGTTCCCATAACATATTTTGTGTCATTGTGGTTTGTGAGTGTTTATTTTTTTTACTATTCTCTATTTTCCATATTTTATATATTGCATGCATAAGCAAAAATACTAATTTCATAAATCTAGGAATCTAAGGAAAATTAACCCTCATATATAGATTTCATATTTTCATTATATTTTATTAGATCTATTATGACAAACTATCCAGTGGAATATTCATGACAATTTACGGATCACCAACAATGCATTTAAAATAGTAAGGGTTTTTCTCCTTATGTTATATGTTGTTTCTAACATAACTATATGCTTTCAAAATTAGAAATTATACTTAAGTTTATGGATTATGAATTGCTACATAAGGTGAGAAATTTATAACTAATTGTTGCAAGTTTGACTAGTAACATGTCCACGAATTAGACCAATGATGAGCCCATGGAAATTCTTTCCATGTATAGGGATTAGAAGGGATTTCTCTTGAACTTATCTCTTGCTTTGTTTTAAAACTTTGTTTATATTTCAGTAGATGAGAAGCAATTACGTTTATGGATAATCAAGGTATTGAACATTGTAAAGTGTGAGATATATTTGTTGTTGGCATGCAATTATGTGAAAGTAGGCATGTGATGAAGAATGATTGTGCATATGTAGGATTGTGATATGTGTTTCATCTATCAACTAAATATGGTAGATTGTTGGTTGTGTAACTGAGGATAAATGAGGATAAGGAAGAAATTGTCTAAGGATTTTTGCACACTCTCATGAGAAATGTTAGGACATGTAATACCATGGATGTTGTTGGTGCCCATATAAGTATGGTGAAAAATGCCAACCTTTTACATGTGATTAAGGGAATGAGGTAATAAATGCCCTTAATGATGTTTGATATCATAGTTATTGATTTGTGATATCTATGTGCACAAGTAGAGGTTGACATCTAATTGGGTAAGACCAAGGTAGGAGGCATTATGCATGATAATTGTTGAAATCCCTTGAATGCATTTATGTGATAGAATGGTTTTTTTGAATTGGTTATGAGCTCATAAAATATGGCAGGTAATACATACATTGGAATGTGAAAATGAATACCATATAAAACAACTTGGAGAAATATCGTATTGTTGAGAACTTGTGAGGGCTTAATGTCATTACACAAACTTCTAGTGGTCTCCTAGCTAGTATGAGTGCCTTGCAAAATAACCTTCTTACCCTAGATTGGTTGAATAGGAAGATATCTAGATGGGAATTGGTGAGGTGTCTAGAATGTGTTCCTTGAATTGCCTAAGTCTTACAACTTCTCATGGTGGATTACATGATATAAAAAAAAAATGGCATTTCAATTTATGCAAGTGTACATTAAGAGGATTTTATGAAGGTGCACATATGTGGTTATGCATGTATGAATATTAGCAACCTTGATGAGTGATTTGTGTTGATATTTGCACTATTTTTTTTGTTGTTGCGCAGAGTGAATGATTGTGTTGATAATGTAGATATAATGAATGTTATGTCATCATAGATCAAATGTCAACAATTAGAATGGTTGAATTCTTAGTATATATAATTTTTTGGTTATTTAATGTGTTTTTATGAATATGGTAATAAAATTGCATGCATGGTAGAATCAATCCAACAAAGAGGAAAGATGTTAGCGCGACGCCTCTGCGACCTAGGGTTCTAAAGCGCCTCTGCAACGGTGCACCCTGCTCTCTTTTTCTGACTCCTCTCTTCGTTTTGCACTTCATACCGTGACAGCAGCCTGCTGTTACACTCTGCGCCACAATGGCATTTCCCCAGGGGGGGGTTTCAATGCCCTCCCCCACTTCTGAAAGTGTTCCTCAAGCGATGAATACGACCGAACCTCTGGAGACTGATCAACATGACAGAGAAGAACGGGACCCTCCGATGCAGGAAACGACAAAAGACTTCACTGTGCAGCCTGACAGAAACAATGAAGAACAAGAAGGAAAGTCCAAGCAACAGGAAATGCCAAAGTGTACCTCATCGACATGCAGACCCGTAGCCGTTGAAAGACCCAAAATAGAACTTCCCAGCCACCAAATCAATGGTCGGATCCAATACATGAAGGACCATGCGCTCATTGGAAAATTTATTGGATTCTGGCCGACGGAAAAAGCTTTGCAAGGATGGATCTCAGCCAAATGGAAACCCAAGGGACAGGTCACTTTGCAGCTAGGACCAAAAGGGTTTTTCACGGTGATTTTCTTCTGCATCGAAGATCGAAATAGGGTCATGGATGAAGGTCCTTATTTCTTCAACTCTGTTGGTCTGTATTTAAGAGCTTGGAGAGAGAGATTCAACCCTGACAAGGAGGATCTCAGCTGGGTGCCAGTATGGATTAGGCTATACTCGCTCCCCGCGGAATATTGGGATGAAGAATCACTCAGAGACATAGGTAAGGGGCTGGGAGAGTTTGTCAAAATTGCTGAAGAAACGAAGCTGAGTAGATATACCTCATACGCCCGCATTTGTGTCTTCATGCGCTTGGACAAAGCCCTTCCGGAATCGGTAAGTCTCTTCCATGATGACTATGAATGGATTCAACCCTTAGATTTTGAACATGTTCCCTTTCGCTGTCGTAAGTGCCATGCCCTTGGGCATCTGTTCAGGGACTGCCCTCTAAATGCTTATCCACAAGCCTCTGAACCCTCAGGCAAGGTGGACCATGAGGGTTTCACCAAGGTTGCAAGCCGTAAGAGATCGCACAAAAAACCTTCCTCTGGGAAAAAACCCCATCAGGATGTTGCTTCCATCCCCTCCACGAGCAACAGCTTCGAGGTTCTAGCAAAAACTTCAGAAGACCCAACCCAGATCTCTGCGCCAATCCCTCAGCCGATTATCCCATCCCCCCTGATCCCTCCTTCAGCCTCCTCTCCCAACCCCCTGCCTCCAAAAATCTTGAGTGGGACTTCCAAAGTAGGCCCAAAAAACCCTGAATGGAAATCCAAGGAAATGGATGTGGACGATCCCCAAAGCCAATCCATGCACTTAGCTCTCATCTCAGAGGAAAGCAGTCAAGCGCAACACATGGATGAAGAACCAGAAAGCATAGATCTGGGCGGTCTAGACATTTTTGAGCTGGAACAAGTTTGCAGAAAGAAGGAGTATGATAAAATCCAAGCGCATCAGCTTAGTACTCTGGAAGTTATCATATCCAGAGCCTATCAGCAACAACAATTGGGAATACAACCGGGAAGTCAATGGGACGGCTACTTCCTTCCAAAAGACTCCAAAAAACGTGGAAGAAAGACAGATCTCCAGCGAACTATAGCCATAGGGAAAATCCTGGTTGACTCAGGCAGATATGCTAAATTGACAAAGTACTACAAGCCCACTACTAATAGTGAATCATGAAGCTCACTTCATGGAATCTAAGAGGGCTCAATAGCCCCGGGAAACTCAGAATGATTAAAAATATGATAAAGCAGGAACAGCCCCAGATATTCTTTCTGCAGGAAACAAAATGCAACAGTAACACTCTGGGAAACATCCTTTCAAAAGCTTGGCCAGGCTGTCACTCGGTTGTTGTGGACGCGTCAGGTGCTTCTGGAGGATTGGCAATTGCCTGGAATACGCAAGCAATAACGCTTTCAAATTTCCATGCCTCCCATAACATTATACAGGCAACGTTTCATATTATTGGCACCAACATTCATGGTCATCTTACCAATGTTTATTTTCCGCAGGAAGCAGCCAACAAAATTGCTCTTCTAGACACCATAGAAGCACTCAACTCCAATAGAGACCATCCTCTATGGATCATTGGAGGAGACTTCAATATGATCACCAAGTTAGAGGAAAAGACGGGAGGTTGGGCCAGGCTGGAACAGGAAACTGACCACTTCAAAGATTTTATCCACAACAATATGCTAATAGACATGCAAACCTCCAATGGAATGCACACTTGGAGCAATCACAGGGCTGGGCGGCATCAAATTGCTTCAAAACTTGATAGATTCCTCATCTCGGATAATGCAGTGCATCTCGGCGGCGACCTCTCAGCATCCATTCTTCCATACTCCAGATCCGACCACTGGCCTATCTCTCTCCAATGGCAACGGCCAGGCGACTCAACCAGACGTCCATTCAGATTTGAGGCATTTTGGCTTTCCCATCCCGCCTTCAACGACTTCATCAGATTCACCTGGAACAACTTCTCTGCGCCAGAGGGATCAAAAATGTTCCAGTTTCAACAGAAGCTCAAATTCCTAAAAGCCCAAATCAAACGCTGGAATAAAGAGACTTTTGGCAACATCTTTCAGGCCCAACAAGACCTCAACAAAGAAATGAGAGATCTCCAACAACAGATAATCACAGAGGGATACAAGGACGGGACTCTGGAACTGGAAAGGCACATTCATAATCAATTGGAGGAGAGAAGAAAGCAGGAAGAAATTCTCTGGAAGCAGAAATCTAGGATTAGATGGCTGAAAGAAGGCGAAAGAAACACTAAATTCTTCCACAAAACTACTATTCAAAGAAGAATGCACAATACTATCTCTTTTATACAAAAGCAAGGAGGGGAAAGAGTGGAAAACCATGCAGAGATTGAACAGGAATTCATCAATCACTTCCAGGAGGTCCTACAAGAACCCCAGCTTGACAGACGGCATGCTATAGAAAAGATCACTCAAAATGTGCCAAAAATTATCACAGAAGAACACAACCAACTCCTTCTTCGACCTGTAGCGCCCGAGGAGGTGGATTTGGCCATGAAGCAGCTTAAAGAGGGCAAAGCACTGGGACCGGACGGCTTCACCACAACTTTCTTCCACTCTTTCTGGGAGCTTATAAAAGAGGAAGTGTGGCAAGTGGTGGAGGAATCGCGCTCTCTACACTGGCTATTGCCATCGCTCAATTCAACTTTTATCGCCCTCATTCCCAAAGAAGAAAGTACCCTCACTCCGGACAAATTTCGCCCAATCGCTCTTTGCAACGTTATATACAAGGTTATATCCAAAGTCATTGCCAACAGGTTGAAGCCGCTGCTGCCCCTGCTCATATCGCCTGAACAATCTGGTTACGTTGAAGGACGTCAAATTTTGGACGGCATCATCCTAACTCATGAAATCATACATTCCCTCAAGAATTCCAAACAGGCAGGTATGATTCTCAAGATTGACCTTTCCAAAGCTTTTGATAAATTAAGTTGGACTTATATTCAAAAAATGTTACGTGCCTTTGGTTTCTCACCAATGTGGGTTCGCTGGATTCAGAGTTTAATCTCCTCTACCTTCTTTTCAATCCTCATAAATGGCATTCCCTCTCGACCATTCAGCCCCTCCAGAGGCATCAGGCAAGGGGATCCCCTATCCCCTTTCCTTTTTGTTCTAATGGCTGAAGGGCTAGGTCGACATATCAAGCATGCCCTTCTCTCCCAGCATCTCAAAGGAATTTCCATTCACAATTCTCCTGCTACCACTCATCAACAATTCATTGATGACAACATGCTCTTCGGGTACCCATCTGTTCAGGAAGCCACCATCTTCAAATCCCTCCTGAAGGATTTCTCTGACGCATCAGGCACAAGCATAAACAAAGCCAAATCGCAGATCTTCTTTTTTCACACCCCTCCTATCACTCAACAGGCTATTGCCTGCATTCTAGGTTTTTCCATAGCTTCCCTGCCTTCCAATTACCTGGGCGCCCCTCTTATAGACTCTGCTATCAAGCACGCCTCCTGGCGTAGGCTCCTAGAGAAACTTGAATCTCGTCTCACTTTGTGGACTCATAGAGCTCTGAACATAGCCAGTAGATTAGTGCTTATCAAAGCTGTGCTTCAGGCAATGCCCCTCTATCTCTTCTCAATCCTGGCAGCGCCTAAATGGGTTCTTAAAAAAATCAGAGATCTTCAGCGCAATTTTCTCTGGGGGGCACATGGAACAAATCGCAAATGGGCCCTTGTCAAATGGACTACAGCATGCAAGCCAAAGGAAAAAGGGGGCATAGGTCTGCGAGACCCTAATCATAGTAACGAAATCATGGGTGCAAAAATTTGGTGGCAATGGCTTTCTGCGCCCAATAAGCCTTGGGCAGCCATCTGGACAGCCAAATACGCCAATCACAGACCAGCGGAGGAGCTTATAAGATTCACTCCTTCTGAGAAAGGTTCGCTAATTTGGAATGCAGCTAGTCAACATTTCTTGCTGATCCAACAACACAGCTTTTGGGAAATTAGAAGCGGCAGCACAGCTCGATTCTGGACAGACGCATGGAATCAGCTTCCAAAGCTTGATAGCATCCTCAACCTACCACCCAGCCAAGATTGGGAGGAGCAACAAAAGGAATCTGTCAAGCAACAGTGGACTCCGGAGATAGACCAAGGGTACAGACAATGGAAGCAATCCGACAGGCTTATCAGAAATGTTGATAACCAGACTAAAGAAATCTTGGAAAGAGAGCTCCAAAAACGAATCAGATACTCCGAAGGCAAAGACATCTTGAGATGGGGATATACCCCAAGAGGATCCTTCACTACGAAAGAGGCCTACAAAATCAAATGCCAAGATTCCACGCCTCCGGATCCTATTTGGGGAAGAATCTGGATTCCGGGCATTTGGCCCAAAGTTTCCTTATTTCTCTGGCTCACTGGGCACCGAAAAATCCTAACTTGGGACAATTTAAGGAAGAGAAACATCCACGGGCCCTCCATTTGTCCCAACTGTCATTCTCAAGAGGAAACGCTTCAACATCTCCTGGACTCCTGTTCTCTGGCCAACCAACTGTGGGAGAAGGCCAGTTTCCACTGCCAAAGAAAATGTCGAGTGTCCGAGGACATTATCAACTCCATTCGCCTTTGGCACCAAAGCCCTTATAAAAGCGCACTTCTCAACCATCTATGGAGAATAATTCCTGGCCTCCTCCTATGGACTATATGGAAAGAAAGGAACAAGCGTATTTTCAAAGACCAAAGCACTCCTTTAGAAATCATCTGGGGCAACTTCTGTCACAATCTGAAAGAGACTTTGGTGCTTAAATCTTGGCTTCTGGATGACTTTCCCACGCAGGCAAATGAGATAGCCATATGGGAAAATTGGAACATACAACTCCCTCAAGGAATTCCTGCTTGCAAACCTTCAGAAAGCATGAATATCAGTAAGCACTCATGGTCCCCCCCTCCAAGGCATAGATTCAAGCTCAACTTTGATGGAGCTTCTAAGGGTAACCCCGGCAAAGCAGGATTTGGCGGCATTTTCAGAGATCATAAGGGCTCCCCTCTCCTGATCTACCTCGGCAACATTGGATGGGACACAAATAACTCAGCTGAGCTGGAGGGTCTCTGGCAAGGATTACTCCTATCCCAGCACCATGGTTTCCAGCCTCTCGAGATTGAAGGAGACTCCCTAATCCTCATCAACTTGGCCAACCAGCTGCTCAATGGAGCTCATGCGAATAAAATCGCCAGCAGCTGGAGACTTGAAGCCAGGCTGGACGCTATAGAAAAAACACTCAACACCAACAGAGCAATCATATTCAACCATGTTAAACGGGAAGGCAACAAGGTCGCGGATCTATTGGCCAACCTGGGAGTGGAAAATGGGCATTCTCTTCTCACTGGGGCTCTAGACATAATTCAGAATCATGAACAAGAACAGGAATGCAAAATTCTGGTCCAAAAGGATGCAGCTCCCCCGGATGCGGGTGCATATACAGTGGGTTAATGTGATGGGACAGGGGTGCGGCGAGGTAGGACGACACCTGCCTGCCCTGTACCACCTGGTTTATCGCCCGACGCAGCTTAAACAGGGGCATCTGGTTTCACTTGGATTCACGTCATGTGGCTTTGTTACGCCCAGCCTGTCATCGAATTTCTCCATCGCTTCCGCATGCTCTGGTATGAGCTGGGCCTCGGCTCCAATTAATGTTGGGGTTATGGCGGGTGCAATGCGAGGAAGGGCGGATAGTGTTAAATACAGGCTGAGCTTTGTGATCGTTTTGAAGCCTCTGGTGCTTTGCTGGTCTGGTAAAGGTGTATTATGGTATGCTACTTTGTTATGCTCTGTCGCCCTGTTATGCTCAGCCAATTCTGCGACGCTACCTCCGTCTTCTCCCAGGCTTTGTTTGGAGGCCTCCAGCTTGAGTTTGGATGCCCATTTGAATAGGCCGAGCTCTGAGGAGGTGGTTGAGCGGTCTTGTTTACAAAGGGTGGCTGAGGTGCTAGTTATGCCCCGTCTTTGCCATAGAATGAGGAGCCGCAGGGGAACTCCTAGGCGTGTGCCCTCCCGCCCGTCCTCCAATTCTCCCTCCGTTTCCAGTGATCTCTCCGCCGGCCATTACCCTCGCACGCGCAGTGGGAGAGGGCGTCTCCATCTCCCCAGCCATTTCCCTCCTGATTCCTCGTCGTCTCCCTCTTTTGGCTCGGCGATTTTCACCTTCAATTGTTCCCTGAATCGTCCAAGAATCACTGCTCATGTCTCGGTGTTCTTTCTTGAAGAAGGCCAAGAGGCAGGGGAATCCAGCACTCATCAGGAGGGCCCTGCCTCTGTCTCTGCGCAGATTCCTTTCTCTATGCAGGTTCTGGAGGTCCCAACTCATGATGCCACGGACATGGTGCTGGAAACGGAGGCTCCTGGTCCTTCTGAACCTGACGTTGCTCGTGCAAGGGATGACACTGATGCTGCTCATGCAAGTGCTCTGCCTGAGTTCGGTTGGTGTAGGATTGTGGAGGAGCCTCCAGACGCGTAGTTTCTTTCTCTGTTGCTCTGTTTATGGTCACGCAGCCCTTAATAACGGGCAATTTTTGGCTCAGGATGCAAATTTTGGTTCACTTCTGCAAGATATGGTTCAATTTGTATGCCTCTCAGAATTTTTGTAAGCTTAGCAAGAGAGTCATTACTTGTTCCCCTGTGTGGGATTTCAATACCAGCTCTTGGCTAAGTTCACTGTCATGGGCAGTGTTTCTGATACTCTCTGCTGCTTCTACAGGGCAGTTGTTTTTTAATACGATCTAGATGTAAATTACCCCTTTTTATGTTAATAGAATAGTTTTATTTTTTAAAAAATAAAAAATAAAAAAAATAAAAATAAAAAAATAAATAAAATAAAAATAAAAAATAAAATAAATAAATAAAAATTTAAAATTTAAAAAAAAAAAATTGCATGCATGAATGTTCATGTTTTGTTTGGCTTAATGATATTCATGTTAAGAAGTATAAGGGAGTATGTAGATTTTTTTGATATGGATGGTTATATTAAGTAATATGTAGTATTATGATAAAAAATTGATATTTGATGAATATGACTATTGTTATGAAAATATTTAAAGTTTTGTTTGAATGTTTAATATGATATTCCATGGTCTTGTATGTTTATAATGCAATTGAGATGATGAATTTATCTATTAACGTCATATGATGGTCATTGGAAGTATGGGGATGATGCCATTGCAGTGACACTAGGAACCTTATGATCATTCTTAGTGAATGGTTGGCTTGAGTTCTAGTGAGAGTCATGAGGACTATGGAGGCCTATACTCTTCTTACTTATAATTGATGCGATGGATTTCTTAGCGGATATAATTTGAGAAAAGGGAATTTTCCAAGAATTATAGTGATGTAAAAGTATGTTGGGGAAGAGTTAAAGAAAAAATAGTTTTGCACATGGGTTGGTTTCAATCCTTCTTAGTGCTTAATAGATCTAGGCTCTAGATGGATCTATTTTGGTTGGCATAAATTTAACCAATGACATTGTATGTGGAGTTGTAGTGATGCATAAACACTACATTGACATGAAAATCAAGTCTAGATTAAGGTGGATATGAACCCTTAATAAAAAATACCAAACAATAATAGGTACAAGGTTCCCATAATATTGGTAGAAATCCAATTCAAGGAGTTGTATGCACGGTTATTATGATATATGAGTACCATGGTGAAGGACCTCTCCTGGGGCAGAAACTTAATAGATTTGGGATTAATGTGTATTTACATTGGGTGCTAAACCATTGAAGTTGTATAGAGTTGTAGCAATGTATAATAACCATATGGAATCAAACTCAACTTATTAAATACATGTCAATGTGAATAATTAACCAAAATATCAAACAAAATCTTGGCTAACTACATGTAATTATGAGTTCTTATCCAAAATTCCAAACTAAATATTTGATAAAATTCCCATATCATTAATAAAAATTTAACCCATATAATTATATATACATAAATGTTATTATCCAAATTTACAAACTAAACATTTGATAAAATTCCCATATCATTAATAAAAAATCAACCCATTAATTATATATACATAAACACTTAACTTTATAACAAACATCCTTATAGTTGGAGCAGAAGGGATTATTCACAATCCCGAAGGAAAAATAGTAATTAGGTACACTTGGGACCTGGGTAGGAAATCAAACAATCAAGCAAAATTGTACAAGCTCTATATGGGCCTTCTTCACACTCTCAAGCAAGGTGTTAAAGACCTCACTATCATAGGGGACTCCTTCTTGGTAATCAAATAGTTAAGAACTAATTCTTCTCCTAAAGATAATGCACTAAACTAGATCCTTCAATGTGATAAGAACCTCCTCTCATATGTTTCCAACTCCACATCCTTCCATGTTCTCAGATATCTTAATGTTGAAGTTGACTCAATGGCCAATAGAGCTTGTCTCTTACAAGAAGGAAAAATAGATGTCAATAAGGTCTTGGGGTCTTACAATGTTCCTTGATGATGGTGGACATCTCAGTCTTGTTTAGTCTCCCTCTCCTTATACTAGTGCCTTTGTGCCTTACTCTTCTCCTTCTCCCCCTTCTCATGATCACTTTAACCCCTTTTTCTCACCCTCCTCATCCTCTTTCCCCGCCCCCTCGCCCCCCCACCACCTTCCCCTTATTTCCCCCTCCCTCTCCCCCCTCCTTCCCCATCCCCCTTTCCCCTCTCCTTCCCTTCATTTCTTCCATTTGTTCATACCTCAACAGATGGTGCAACGTTGCAATGGTTGGTGTTGCATGCAGGAAGGTGTGTGGGTATTAAATAATATTAAGGTGTTTAAGGCTATAACCATGCGGGATCGGTTGAAAATGCTTCGGCAACGATTAACTAGGGTGTCACATTTAAATCCCATGTTGAGGACTAGACATGGAATTCACTATCTTAATAGTTCATCCGAGGAAAAGTCATCTCAGGCAACAGGTTAATGATGGTGAAACCTTGGGATCCAGGAAGAGTAGTTTTCGTTTTGGAATTTCACACGAGCTCCATGGATTTGGATGGGCATAAATTAGTGCTCGGTTTGCCGCTCAGTGCACTGGTTCTCCAGCTCGTTTATAGCCTCAAGTCATCGAATGTTTGGATTCAAGTTGTTCGACTCCTCTTAATAGTCTTCGTTCAAGGGTACAGACAATTTTACAGGAGGAAATTTCGTCGGGGAAAGGGTAAGCTTCCCTAATCTACTCTAAGTCTTGAGTTCACTCACTTAGCAGTTTCCATTCTCAAATCCCATTGTGTCACCTCCTTCTCTGTGGATATTTCTGAGCGTTAAAATATTTGTGACTTCTCTTATTCTTGTTGCTTTATACTGTGCATATGTGGTTGGTTCTTTGATTCAATTATGGAGTTTGGATTCTGGGACCATTGACACCTACGGTCCAGGAGAATGGCTCGAAAGCTTGGTAAGCACGATGCCTCTACAAGTAATTTCTGTAGCCTCGAAGCCATGGCTCATGTGAACAATGCTGCAAAGAAATTGCAGAATTAAGAGTTGATGTTTATGACCTCCAAGTTCTACTTCATCAGCAGAGCCTTGCTGAAAATTCCACCTTGGACACCATAGAGAGCCAGCGACAGAGGATTTCTCGGCTTGATGATGAAGTGGAGGCTCTCTAGAACATTGTGGTGGATCTCCAGTTGCAGGTTGCCATGGTTGAAAATTTGCCAACTAAGCTTTGCAGGGATATAGACCTGAATCAGTTGGCTTCACCCACTGATTAACCAGTCTAGATGTTTGGTTTTCAATGTATCTTTCTTCTGCATCAATTTTGTCGTCTATATAGTACTAGAGAAATAAGTGTACTATCATATAGTATTATTTTTTACTCTACTTGGACTAACTTAGAAAGCTCTCTCGTGGCCACTATGATGCCTAAGAAACACTCTACAATGTAACTCACCCGAGTAATTGTCGTGACTAGGCATGGATTTAATCTAAACAATACTCATTCTTAAGCAAAGTCTTTTGATAGAAACCACATAAGAGAATTTTTTGCCAATACGTTTTGAACCAACAAGTGTGGTTCATCATCAGGACCAGATGAAGAGGCAGACCATGGCAAAGACTTAAATAGAGAGCAATGTAGAGACATAATTTCAAGTAACGGCTATATTTGAATAATAATATTTAAAATATAATATTAATTTATTAATATATTAAAAACAAATATTAGTAAGTAACAACTATATTAAACGACTAATTTTTGAAAAATAATATTTAAATTAATTTATTAAAACCAAATATTACTAGTTTTTGTATAATAATATTTAAATAACGATATTAGTTTATTAATTTATTAAAAATATTAATATGTATGGCTATATTAACAACTAGTTTTTGAAAAATAATATTTAAATTAATTTATTTTATTAAAACCAAATATTTATTGAGTTTAGACTTTTGTGATCCATATTAATTATAACAACATCTTTTAGAAAAAATCACATAGGAGATAATCTCGTCGACGCGTTTCGAACCAACCAGTGTGGTTCATCTTCAGGACAAGATGAATCAGATCTAGACAATGAAATAAATAGATGAAGAGAGCAGCTAACTAGCCGTTAGAAAATAACGGCTAGTTTGACTAAAAATATTTATTTATTTAATTTTTTTTCCCTATATATTTTTATATTTATTTATTTAATCGTTTCATTAAGTTTTTAACAACTTAACAACTCTGTTTATAATTAGTTATTAAAATACTAATCCCTAATAGTATCTCCATAGTAATATTAATTTTTATTATAATATAAATATTATTTACTTTGATGTTATTTAAAATTCAAATTTTCCAAAAGTTTAGTTTTTTTTTTTTGAATTCTAATTATTATTATAACATTATAGCTTAAATTGATTTATTATATAAATAAAAAATCTAACCTAATTAAAAAATATTAATTAAAATTCTTTTTGATTCTGGGTCAAAACCTAAAAAAATAAAAGTTAAATAAATAAATAAATATTTTTAGTCAAACTAGTTGTTATTTTCTAATGGCTAGTTACCTGCTCTCTTCATCTATTTATTTCATTGCTTAGATCTGATTCATCATCTTGTCCTGAAGATGAACCACACTAGTTGGTTCGAAACGAGTCGACGAGATTATCTCCCATGTGATTTTTTCTGAAAGATGTTGTTATAAAACCAAATATTACTAGTTTTTGAAAAATAGTATTTAAATTGTGATATTTTTTTATTAATTTATTAAAAACAAATATTAATAAGTAATTGTTGTATTAAACAGATAATTGAGAATAAAATAACACAAAAAGTCAAATATCTAGATAACCAAATTTACAAGGTGTAGTCTAACCATGTGACTTTTTGGCCCTTTTCTTAGGAATTCAATGACACAACTCTTGATAAGATAGTAATGTTTTATTGTTTAAATTGAATTTTTAGATCCAAAATGAATTCAGTGCCCCACAAAATTCATGGGGCACTTAGATTATGTAAACTCAACTATTTAAAATGTTGTGTTTAAATTTTCAATATTTTGATTTTTTTAAACATATTTAATTTTGTCAAAAAAAATAGGTTAAATTCATTTATACATTCAAAAATATATTTTAAATAATAATAAAACACAAATTTAGATTCAAACTAAAACCAAAAAATAATTAAATAAAACAAAAATAATTAAAATTTTTAATTTTTAACTAAATTTCAGAGCAGCAAAGATACTATCGACAAAAATCCACCAAAGTCAATCCACCAAACCCATTAGACTTGACTTTACAAAAAGACAACACTCACAAGACTACCGTGGAAGTTCAAAATATCTATTAAAAAACATAAGACACTCTCGAGGAAGTTACCGAAGATCCCCGAAGTGACAAAGTGAAAAAGACATTAGTGCGAGGATGCATCGCAGTAACCGCCGATGTCATGGTCCACGGACGTGTTCCAGTTTGAATTGGAGCGACAAAATTTCCACGTTGGATGCCCTTTTAGGTCTAAGATTTTTGGTTGACCAAAAGTTTTATATTAAAAAGAATAAAAGCCATAGTTTCTGGTTATAAAATATTTAAGTTGCAGTTAAATATTTATGAAAAGTTTTATATTAAAATATATGAAAAACTATATTTAAAAAAAAAAAAAATTATATTAAATGACCGTCGAATAATATTATGTTTTTTATTAAAATATTTTAAAAAATAATTTTATATTTATAAAAAAACAAAAATTTGTATTTTTCTCAATTTTCTATTTTTTTAAATGATTGATTGGTTTATAGTTATTATGGTCCATTGAAAAATAGAGGATTAATAGTGTGAAATTTAATTAGAGGGATTATTTTCTGTGTTTTAATCTCCACATATATTTATTGTTAAATAAATCTGGATCCAATAAAAATGATTATTAAGACATAAATTTTTGGTATTTAGAGATCACTTGAAACTTACTTTTAGTATAAGTGTTTTATTCTTTACCTTAAATTTCAGATTTAAAATTTTGTTATTCTATATTATTAAATTTTATTATGTTTTTTCATTCTCTAATACTAGAAAATTTGATACATTATACCATTTATTATTTTTATGAGACAAATGAAATTTCATGTGATTTACGCGGAAAAATCTTTCATAAATTTGATATAGATCACAGAGGCCTCAATTCAACCCTTTATTATTTTTGAATCATCTTAAAATATTAATGTTAAAAATAAGTAAACAAGAATAATCCTAAAAAATTTAATATTTTAAAAAGAAAATAAATAAATAATATATTAACCTTTTTAAGATATATATTATAGAATTTTATTAAGTATTGAATCTTATTAATCCAATTGAAATTCAGTAATTGTGATTTGCCCCCACAAAGATGCAGAAAGCATATTTTTGGAGAATCTTACGGAGCAGGAAGGAAGAAGAAAAGCGTGGAATAAAAATCTAGAATTGGAAAATGGCGAACGAAGACAGTCAAGAGGAGGACGATAGGATGAGAAGAGAAATTGGTCAACAGCAGGACCACAGCCATTAAGAATGCTGCTGATGGATGGACAAAGATGAGGGAAGAATTTTGATCGTCGAAGCTTACAAATACACTACGCGTTTTGACACGTAAACGTGGCCCCCGCGAACTGACATTTGCCGTGCTGCTCAGGCGTTTCGAACCTTCGGCCTTTTTGAACGCAGGAACTAGAGTCGCGGCTCTAATTCTGTCGATTGATTTATATTTAGACGCGGGATTGAAGCGGAGCGGATTCAGTCTCGCGATCTGTGAGCAAGAATGAAGTCCTCGCTGAAGAAACTGTTAGGTTTTAATAAGCACAAGAGGGAAATGCGCGAGCTAGCGGAGCCTTTGGCCGAATTCGACGAGCTCAGCGCTGCAAAGCAGGTCTTTGATTCAAATTCTCTGAACTCAATTTTTTGTCCGCAACCCTGTTACGCTGATTGCAAGTTCAATCCTCAAGTGTGTGTTTTTTTAGATGTTCGTCTGGTTTTATTTGAAAAAATAAAAACATGTTTACAATTTCATAGTGAATTAAGTGTGTTTATTTTATTTTTATTGTGAAAAGGAAAGAAGTAAATAAATTATTTTAACGTGTACTAGATTAAAGATAATTTATGGTACAGATTGTTTTTTCATCTACTTGATGTATTTGGTCTTTTTCTGTGAAGCTTCAAAATAAATGCTCCCAGCTTCTCGACAAACCCCTCGCCTCGCTAAATAGATTATCCCAATAGCTAGCTGCCACCGTATCTGCATAACTTTCCTTATTGTCTTTGATGGCCTCACATTTTAAAATGAAATGTTTTTCTGTTTCCACTTTTTGGGAAGAGCAAAAAATGCATACTATTTCCTCCCACACTTCTTTTGGCATTTTCCAACGGTTTGTTTCACAACGGAGTTGATGAGAATTAGTCCTTAATTGAGCAATAAGAATTTTAGCTCTCCAAAGAATATTGGCCTCTATATATGCTTTTGGTTGATGACTATGAGTGGAATTAAACATTTCAATATAGTACTTTTTCTTTCTTCCTACCTCCTTATTCCAAGTACGCTTGTGGAACTTTTCCATAACAAAAGCTTTTATCTCTTTGTTGTTTATGGTACACACATTCAAGCAAATACCCCATTTACTAAACCATTTGTTATTTGTTGCATCCAAGTTTTTTTGCTCTTGCACAATTTATCATTAAAGACAACCGTAGGCCATCTACCCTCTTGGATTTGCTCAATTTTTTTTAAATACCTTATGACTGCAGCATAGCAATTGCTTCAATAGGAGCAGTCCCTGTTTCACTTAACAAGATATCATAAGGAATTGCACTTTTAATCTTAAATTTGTTTGTAATCAAAAGCTTCTGAATTTTCTCAATTTGTCTCCACTGTATGTAGGAGAGACATGGTATAATAACTCATTTAGATTTGCTTAATTTGTCTTAATACAATTTTCGTTATTATTTAAATTTATTTATTCATAAAGTGATTGGTTGAAGTGTGAGTTGTTTAGTAACTTCTATCTCTATTAATTTTTAGTTTTATTTCATTTTTATTTAATTTTTTAATTTTTTTTTTATTATTATTTTTATTTTCATGAATTATAATTTTTCACCATATTTTCAATTTAAAATAACTTATTATTATTAAAAACATATTTTAATAAATATAATTATAAACAATTATATAAATGAATAAATAAATATAAAATTACTAGTTAATCATATTTCTTTGTTTTTAGTAATAGTAAGGTTTTTATTTTTGCAATGAAATTTTTATCTTTATTATTATTTTATTTAATTAAATTATATTTAAGCGAAATTGCAAATACTAATTACTATATAGCTCTTGTTTTATTTAATTTAATAAAATGAAAATTTATTTATAAATTCTTTTACATAATATTATGTAATATTTTGTTTTAAAGGATATATTTCTACATTGTTTAGATTTAATTGTATTAAAATCTTTTTGCATTTAAATTCAAATACACTGAATAATGTTATCTATTTTTTTCACAGAGCATGTTTCTGTACTCTTTTGCACTTGAACTTTAATTACAACGGAGAGATGCTCTGTGTCTATTCTATCCCGTGTCTATTTTATTGGCTTTTAAGTTATTGAATGGAGATGCTATTTTCCGATCTTTTGCATTTAAATTTAAATAATAGATTGATATTGTAAAGATTTGATAGTTTTATTATTTTTTTAAATACGTTAATGTTGTAAAGATTTGATAGCTTTATTAATTTTTTAAAATAAGTAAATCGACTTTTTCATATTCACTTTGATTATTTTAAATTTTAGGTCGATTAAATATATTAATTTTACAGGATGAATATATGTGAAATTATACCATTTTTTATTTTTTATTTTTTTAATGATGGTACTTATATTTAAATTTAAATTTTCAATAATTGTATTAAAATTTAAATTCTCAGAATTATTGTAAAGTGTAAATTTTATTTTTAAGGATGGTATTTAAATTTTAATTTTCAATGATTGTTGATAAAATTCTTACAACTTTATTGATTGCTAATCCGAGCTTGTTACAGAAGTAAAAGGACTTCTTTCTGATCCATTCTCATCGAATTGGAAGCTAATTATACGATAGGATGAAAAAATATACAAATTAGGAACGAAAAACTAAAACTTGCATTTCTAATTGGTTTGTGTTTTAAAGAGCACACTTTATAAGTTTGTTTTAGTACAAAATTATATTTCTTATATTTTTGGTTTTGTTTTATTTATTTTGTATTTTGTTTTTGTTTTTATTTATTTTTGTATTGATAAAATTTTAAGATGATTAAAATTTATTTTTATTAAATTTAAATTAATTATATAAATTATTATTTTTGGATGAAAATATATAAATAATATTATAAAAACAAAAATTAGATTAACATTAATGTTTAGTTCATTGTAACATTTGATTAACAAAAAAGCTTTATTGGATTAGGAATATAACAAAAAAAAATTTTCAACTAAAATTGGAAAATATTATATTGATAAATTTTTTTAGCATACTTAAAGACAAACATACAAAATGGAGCTAATATAAAATTTTAGATAAAACTTATAGCTCTTATACACAAATAAAGAGAACTCGCAACTATTTCTAGCTATTACAATTCAATTATTTAAGTAGGCATACTACTTAAAGAAAACACCTAAATTTTGAAGAACTTTAAAAAAAAATTAGTCACAAATGAACACCTATTGGACAGTGGCTTCCTCTCGTCCAACTATGAATGTAGAGAGGTCCGTCGGTCAACTTCTCTAGCCTCTTTAGACTAATGTACAATTTCCTCTTCTTTTGGATTTACCTAGGTTGAGTTGATAGAAATGAGGTTGTGGAGAGAGAGTTTGTGTGCATGTTTAGAACTAGGATTATGCGCATACTGCATTTTGTTTCTAGTTGATCCATTTTTTCCCTTTGTTGAACGAGAAGGCTCATTACGTTTGAATTTTGGGTGACATAGTGTTGTTTGTTATCATGGACCTTAATGTAAATTGAATGAAGGGCTATTTGATTGCCTTAAAGAGGCTCTTCATGCTTGCAAAGGATTAATCTCAGCCTTGCAATACCCTAGCATCCATGAGACCGATTCCCTCCTTAATTATGATCTAGGAACCAAGGTTGTGAAGAATTTGAGTTGTCTTGGACATACAGTTACACCTCAAGAGAATTTTGAATTCCACCCTATTTTTACTCTATCTTAAAGATAATTAAAACTTGCATTGAAAAGACCAGTGAACTCGACCAAAGAAATAAATCCTAGGGTAGTTCCAACACTTGAAACTAGATATAAAAGGAAACCACAACCAAGTATTTTGTCCCTATAGGAACCAAAGAATAATAACTTAAAAACCAAAAATACTATGTAATATCAATAATAGTGAAATGCCTCTTAACCTGTTTGGTAGAGGTTCACACCAATTCCAATAGCTCTTGAAGTGAAGATTGAAATAATCCAAAAACAAAGCTTTAGACTTTAGCACTAGATATATCAAACTCAACAAACCGAGAAGATGAAATTTACTTGAGCCCAAAACCTATATTACCAACCATAAACTAGAGCCCAATCCATATTTAGTACAGGTCCAAGTGAAATTGTCAGAGCTATCATGAAAACCCCACCCCTCTTCTCACAATATCCCACCTTGCTAACAAATTTCCATTATGTAGGAAACATAAACCAAAGCAAAGATTAATACTCACATGAAACAAAGTGTGGGTTGTGTCTGTTAGAGTCGGTCTTGTAGCCCTCCATCAGCGATCAAAGCTCTTTGCATTTGCATAAGTAGGTGTCTCATCAGTGTCAATTTTTGCATCCCATTAGGCATACCATAACCCTGATGGAGGAGCTGGTGTTTTTGTCCCCCTCTTGGCATTGCTGGATCTGGTCATTTCAGTCATTAAGCTCTTTCAAGCTTGTCTTGTCTTGTCTTGAGGTCAATTTCCTAGGTCTAGGGTTTTGGTCAAGTATGTTTACAAGGTCATGTTTCTGAAGGTCAATAAGTGCCCAGCAAGCCAGAGGGATGATTTTAAAGGTGTTTCTTCGCAAATTTCAATCTTGTACAGTTAATCTTTACCTTGGATTATATAAAGTGGGCTTGGGCATGAAATTATTTCAAATCAAAGCTATAAAGGCCCAATCTCCCTCCATTGACCCTCATTGTGCATCCAAGTTACTTGCAAGAGTGATTGAGTGAAAGTTTGAGCAAATTTGGGAGCTGGACAGGCGCGCGACCCGTCAGGGCACCTCCGCCAGTGCAAAATTATAACGGGCGCGACCCGTCAACGCCCTCTTTGTAAAACTGCCTGCAAATTCACCAAGGAGCCACAAATCGCCAAACTTCGTAAGGTAGGCCCTCAATCTTAAACAATTCTTGCTTGCCATGGTTAAAGGAAATCATGATTGCATTCTCAAAGGCCTTCATTTGCAAATGAAAAGCTCCACTTTGCTTTGGTTTAAAGTTGTCCAAATGGCGGTCCATGTCATCATTCAGCTGAGTGTATCATCATTCAGAGGGTTTTCATCATCATATTAGGTTCCATTGGGTCATGTTACACCTTGTTCATGCTTCAGTTGTGCCTTGGCAAGGTCATTTCCCTCTCCTAGGGTTTTGAAAGCCAATTTCTCTTGGACGGTCAAATCATCGGCAAAACTTGTTTCCAGATGTTCATACACCTTCCCCTATCCTTAAAGTACCTTACCAAATGCTTCCCATCACTGAGATCCCCCAAATTCCTCATTTTTGCATAAACCCTAGTTTCCAGCTACAACCTGGCAATTTTCTAGGTTGGGCCTGTGTTTTGCCCTTTTGGACCCCTTCCCCCCACTCGATCTCCGCGATTCTACTTTTCCCTGCTTCCTAACATCCCTCCCCACTCCCAAAAATTTTCCAAGAATTTAGAAGCCTCTTATCCCCTTCATTTCGCTCCATTTCGACAAAATTCCTTGTTTCACACATCGAGGCAAGTTTCACTCAAATGATGTTTCAGAGCAATCAAAGATGAATTTTGCAAAACCGAGAGAGGTTTTTGTCCACAACATGCCAAAGAAGAAAAACCTCCTTCACTTTTTGCACAGGTGTCATGGTTTTAGAGAAATGTCAAAATTACAATCGCCGGATCCAAGGAGGTTGGCCAAGGCACTAAAACGACGGAAAAGGCCCGATCCACTCCAAATTTTGGTCAAAGCCTCTTTGACTGAGCATGGTACCTGATTGGCGACTCCCAGCCCAAATTTCAAGAAATTTGGAGAATATTTTGTCATTTGTGAATTTTTTGTGCAATTTACAGGTTTTTCCCATTAACGGGTCTCACCCCCCGCGCGACCCTTCATCATGGCAACTCCATTTGGAAAAAACTAAGCATTTCCAGATTTTTCATGCAAAGTTACACATGCTCATGGATGGACTTGAGATTTGGTGAAGTTTTGGGCCTCCAGAAAGTCAAAAAACTAGCAAAAAATGACTTTCTGCCACTTTTTTGAATTGCAGAAAGCAGTCTTGGGAGATTTGATTTTTGACAGGGCAAATGAACTCCAAATTCAAAAATTCCAGTTGGGTTGGAAAGTAGACTCACAGAACTTTCCAACAAGCCTACTTTTGCTCAATTTTTCCACCTGCAAGTGTCCCAAAAGTGGCTCCAAAGGCGCGCGACCCGTCAGGCAGATTTTTCCAAAAATGCACTGTACAGCTCAAAAAAGCGCAGTTTGACTCAGTTTAACTTTTTGGGGTGAATTATGATTCTCTTTGATGTAATTATGGTACTTTTAAGACACTTTTACTCTTATGTAACATTTCTAGAAGATTCATTCATGAAAAGGGTAAATATTAAATGAATGAATTGGTTTCCTAGCTTATAGAGGCAAGTTGTTTTGACTGCCTAGTTTGTAGTGCTTAGTTTAGAAGTGGTTGAAACAGCTCCTAGGATAGTGAGCTCGACCCATGGAGGCAGGGAAAGAGGTTAGATCATCTATATTATGTACTTTCTTGCTCATTTTCATGGTTGGACTCTTGAGGGATAAGCTATCATTGTATTATTCACTGTATCTTTGCAATTTTTGGCTAAGGAAGACCAGTGTTTTGCAGTCCTCTTTGGGATTCTTGTGGACTCATGTGTTGATGGTGTGTTTCTCAATGTACTTGTAAGCTTGTTATGTGACTCATTTCCTTTCTTTTACTTCTTCACATTAAACAAATGAAGTGTTAAAGTAAGAATTCATGCCTGCCATGCTCTGCTTTTAAGTTTGTTTAATTTCAATGTTTTCTACTGTCTAAAGAGAATTCAAAGTTATTGTTTGCTCTCTTTAGCTCTTCACCTTTCATTCCTGAACATCCACCTCAATTAAAGGCATCAATACTGTCTCCTACCTCGCCCCAAAGAACCCCCTGCAGAAACTGTGTCCAATCCCCGCACCCAAAATTGCCCTCTCCTCAATTTGCCACCAAAAACCCAAAAAACCCCAAATCAAACTCTTTGATCAGTTTACTAGCCTAATATCAGTGTTACCTTATTGGTCATCTCATCTATTGAAGATTTTACGAGATAGACCGGAGAGAGCCTTCTCCTGCCCCGTAGGGCTAGCTACGAGGCTAAATGGTTTGATGTTGCCTTGAGGTTTACCTTTCTCAGCCTGAGGTGAAATTTCAAGCGCTAACAGTGTCCTTGTGAGTCCTTTCCCAACATTTGGAAACACATTTGAATTGTGTCAAGGCATGGACATATTAATTGAGAGGTTATGTGGCTTAGGTTCCAAATTTGTTGAAAACATTAGGTTATATGTGAAAAGATTCAACCCCCATTTTTTAACAAGATATCATGCGATGGAGTGGCCACTTTATTTGCTAAATGATCAACCTGAGGTTTGAGATCCCTTAATGTTGAAAAAAATGTAGCAAGAAAGGGTCAATTTGACTTTAGCCTTAGTCAAATTAAGTAAATTAAATTTCCACATCAACGGGACAACTTGGATGCAGTTAACTAGTATGACATGGATCTTTTCACTCAGTTAGCTCAGTAAATTCGAGTTAGAGGGCCTGGAGTTCAGTTATGCATGTGTGATTGCTTAATTTTAATAATCCAGTTCAGTTGTTTTCAGTTGTATACAGTTAATTAACCTCTAACTATTGATAGATTCTGTTTAAGGTTAGAGGTGTAGTGGGACAATAGTGTAACTGAGAGATTTTTCAGTTAACTGATTAATCAACCCAAAATAGGTAGTGCATGCAAGGAATTTGAATTCCTCGGCTGAAGTGGAGATGACAAGGCAATGTAACATCAATTGTAAACTAGTTTTGAGTGTACATGTGTTGCGTGCAGTTAGTGATCAATCCTTGAGAATTGCACAATCAATTTGGAGGAAATTCCTAACTTTTAGGGGCCAATTTCCTCAAGAATTGTGCAAGGAAATATGAGGCTTGATGAACAAATAGTTCGCTAAGTGTTGGCTAGAGTTTCTCATTGAGTAAAGAGCACAATTATTCTTTTGCGGGTTGAGCTCAGAGCTGGAGCTAGAAATTGTAATAGTTTCTCTATTCATCTAATTAATGCAAAGAGGCTTGAGGGGTTTTTCCCAGTTGGGTTCCCCTAGAAATCACTGTGTATTTTTGGTTTTGCTTATTGCATGTCTATGCATGTTGTTCTAAATTGTGATTTTCATTCTGTAGATCAATAGACTAGAATTATGTCTCTTGTTGTCAGGTTGAGATCTTGAGTAGTTGCAATTTCTATCAAATTTATACATGGTATCAGAGCCCTGAAATCACATTAGAACCAGTATTTCAAACTTGTTTCTCGGGAATTTCGATTTGACTGCTTTAGTGCATTAGTTTTTCTTCAGGATCAAGAGATTGTATTTCAACAGACTGAGATTGGAGTATGCCCTGGAGGGTAGCTCAAATTTCATAGCCTAGAAGGATCGAATGGAAGCAATGCTCGATGACAATGGTGTGTTAGAATATGTTAAAACTGGGATTGCAAAACCCCAACAATCTGATGCACCCAATGGAAGAAGGATGTTGCAAAGTCCAAGAGAATTCTTTTGGAAGGTGTGAAAGTGATCCAGATTTAAACAAGAACACAACAAATTACAGATATAACCAAAAATACAAAGATGCACTAGATTTAACACTTCATTTCTCTAATATCAAATACTGAAATATGCTTACAAACAGAATGGAAATAAGACTAGCTCGGGTGATGGTAGCTTATCTCTAAAAAGAGATGTGGCAACTACATGCCTCTGAAATGTGTTACAATGAGGCTCAAAGGCCTATTTATTATTAAGAAACAATGGAAAACCCTAAACATCCAAAAACCTAACCATAGGAGATGAAGCACCCAACAATGGACCCCATTTGGGTAAATTGGTACATCAACTTTCCAGGGTTGTAACTCTGGCATACGATCTTCGTTTGACGTGCACAATACCTCGTTAGAAATATCTATATGAGGACTACAACTTTTGAATGACCAAAATTGGTAAAAGCCCCATGTTGGTCCCATTTTTCCAAAAAATACGTCGTTTAGGGCCTCAAAACGGCTCTGAAAGTTCAAGACCCGAAAAACTGCCAAAAATAGTAAATTGTGCTACAAATAAGGAAACTGAAAAAATGAAAGAAATAATGGTAGGGGTCCAAGTGGAATAGACGGATGGCCACCAATATCCACCTGGATCATTCCTCCCCCCTTAGGAAGCAATGGTCCCCATTGCATTGAGTTCCTCCATGAGATGAGGAAACTTCTGCTAAACTTGGTCCCTGGTGAAGGAGTTGGCCTGCTTTGACAACTCGATATAGTTGGATCCTTTGCTGTCAGGTGTTATTGATCTGTGTTTCCATTATCTGATCAGTTGTGGCTTGTTCCATGCAATATGGGTTTAACTATGTAGGTGTGAGTTGTTATGCAATGTATGATGTGTCTAGCAATGGTGGGAAGTATGGTTGAAGGTGATCCACATTGAACACTGGGTGCAGGCCAAGGAATGGGGGAATGTTGAGCTCGAATGCATTGTCTCTCACGGCCTTGGTAATGGTGTAAGGATCATATCGGAGTGGTCTGAGTTTCCGATAGGCTCCTATAAGGCGTTCCTTCTACAAATGCAACAAGACTTTGTCGCCCACCTAAAACCTGTGTGGCACCCGATGTTGATCATGTCGCTACTTGTACTTGGAATTTGATTTCTCCAGAATCTCGTGGACTTGCTGGCGGATATGTTGGATGTGCTCAATGAATTTGTTTTCCTTATCGACTTCAGACTGGACATGAGCAAATCTGCCTGAGTAGTTGCAAATGGTATGGCCACATCAATGGGACATAATGGTTGGAATCCCAAGCCCACTTGAAAAGGGTTATGGCCAATCGAGCTGTGGAGAGCCCAGTTATAGCTATGTTGGACATATGGGAGGCTCTCATCCCATGTGCGTGGATTCTTTGAGTTGTACATGCGCAGAATGTGTACGATCATCTTGTTGATGACCTCTGTCTGTCCATCAGTTTAGGGATGGAAAGTTGTGGACTTAGCGAGCTTGGTGTCCAACATCAACTAGAGACTGGACCCAAAATGTACTGAGGAACCTGTTGTCCCTATTTGAGATGATAGACTATGGGATCCCAAAGTGTACCCACACTCATTCAAAGAAGAGTTTAGCAGTGGCTTCTGCTGTGATATTCTTCTTGCAGGCTGCCATAATGGTCATCTTCGAGAATCTGTCGACGACCACAAAAACACAGTCGTTTCCATGCTTAGTAGAAGGAAGGCCTGACATGTAATACATGGAGATGGATTCCCAAGGTCGACTAAGGGTAGGCAACGGAGTATAGAGGCCTTGCTTCTTGATGGTCGGTTTGGCAATGGCATAGGTAGTGTAGGATCTGATGTACTTCCGGACATCCTGTTGAAGATTCGGCCAATAGAAATACTTCTGCAGTACTGTCACCATTTTCTCGACCCCGAAATGCCCAGCGGCCCGAATGTAGTGCGCTTCCCAAATCATCTTGGCACGCTCGCTTAAAGGAACATAAATGTGTCCCAGGTGGCATAACAGGGCATCCTGAAGGTGAAAATCTGGAACTTGTCGACCCTCCAAGAGCGTCTAGTATGTGTGGCCAAATTATGGGTCGCTTTGGTAGAGAAGTTGTCAATGAGAAGTCTCGTTTCCACAAGAGTTGAGTATGGTGGTTAACGCCATGATCGTTGATTGGTGTTCGGTAGCAGAAGTCTCGCGTAACGGTCATGGGGCACAAAGCCCGAAATTTTGGATAGAGATAGGGTAAAGACTCCACGGGATGCGCGGAGCGCGAATTATAATAAGTCAAGTCAAAGGGTTGTCTACCCAAAGATGATGTAAAGGAATGTAAGTTGAGTCGGCCCACCCATGGTCTGAAATGTATAAATAGAGCGAGGCTCTATGGTTAGGGGTAGCTAGTTTTTGAAAAAAAGAATGATCTAAATTGTAATGGGTTCCTGAGCTAAGAAGTTTTGGAGCATCTATAAGTCTGAGTCAAGGGTATTGAGTGGTAGATAGAGGCTCTGCAGCTGTGTGCGCAGAGGCCTGGTAGAGTCCGCAGCTGTGTGCACAGACCCCTGCAGTTGAGTGTGCAGGACGGATCTGGATGTATTAGTGAAGAAATTGAATAAAGATAAGTTGATTCTGAAATTCTGTGTTAAATCTAAATTATTGTGGATCTGGCTAATGTATGGTTAATATAACTGTTTGATCTATGCGTGTATGCTTATGATATGAATATATGTGAATCTGTATCTATTTTAAGTGCGCGAACTGGTTAATTCTATTAAATGTTTGCTTAAAGACCATAAAAAGTAGATTGAATCTATAAACAATGCATTAATAAGTATTAAGGAGTAGTCTAGATCCGAATCTGCACGAAGCAGAGTGGCACGAAGCGAAGGAACGGTGCGTGAAACCTCCAGACCACATCAAGACATCCCAAGGGTGCAAAAACCTAGTTCCAGCACCCTCCCCTACTACCTCGGGTGAGACCTCAGTCCGCGCTTCGCGGGCTGTTGCCGAAAGGGCTGGTAGCTGTGGGATTTGTTTGGCTAACTAACTCTTCCGAACTTGGGTCAAGCCCCTATAAGCCAACAAATGGTTCCATTGCTAGGACTGGGATTTTCCTAAGGGGTGTCTGATGTTGGAACACTGGAACCCTACAAAGAAAGAGCTTGAAGAGTGGTTGGATCTGAAGCTCCACGAGTTCGCGGTTCAGGAAAACAGAAACCTGTGGATATCGGAGGAAGATTGGTTGGACCGCTATATATACACAAATATCCACGAGATCTTCTTCGCGACATTTCCGATAGAGCTGTACGAGTGGATCGCGAGGTTAGCTGACAACGTGGGAAGGTGCAGATTAGATTAGCCTATTGTGTGGACTCCAGAACTAGTGCGCAGGCTAGAAGCCACCGAAGATAAAATCACACGCGCAGTAGATCATTGGCTGGATCGGGTAATAGGAGGATTTATCACTGAGTTCGCGATAGATACAACTGTGAGTTATAGTGAAGCGGAAAGGCGATTTCTCCAAGGACCGCGAGGTAAGTATATCAAATCATTGAATACTTGGATTAAGATGTTGTTGTGTGAAAAACAAATTATGCGCGTTTATTGATGTCTGGAGTAACACAGAGCGGAAGAGGTTACTGAGGGATGGGAGGGGTAGAGAACAGTCCTCTGATTTCTATCTCACGGGAGAGCAAGGAGGAGCTTGCAAGGTTCTCACCGAGAAGTGCAGTCTGGTTGATTACGGAGCGCTTCCCACTGATACCACCTCCGTCCACGCCACCACCCGCTTCACCTACATCAAACCCATCCACACCAACACCACCCCCACCTCCTCCACCACCAAAAGTTGGGATGGCGAGCGCAGTCCAGCTGCCGATATTTAAGGGTGTAGGAAATGAGGAACCAGGCCAGTTCTGGTTTGTGATAAAGTCTGTATGGGATGCTCAAGGCATCACAGATGATAACATCAAGAAGGCTACCTTAGTTAGCGCACTGCAGGACCGTGCGTTGACCTGGTACATGAAATACTCAAGTGATCATCCAAATGAGGGAATAGCAGCAATCCAAGAGGCGCTAAACAAGGAATTTGGTCGACCAAAGTTAGAAGCACAGTCGGTTATTGGGTTCAAGGAAATCGCAATGTTGCCTGGTGAAACCCCGTGGGATCTAGATCAGAGGTTGAAAAGCACCATCCGCGAGGCAAACATGACACTGTCGGATGCGTAGCACTGCGCTTGGTTTGTCGTGTCATTAACACCATATCTGAGGACGGCTTTGTCACAACAAAAGATCTCAACCCAAGTTGAAGCGTTGGAAACAGCAATGAGGTTGCACGAAACCCCAATACAGGATCCAAGGTTGGGAGTACAGCAAATCCAAGCGCAAATACAAAACCTATGTCTAGAAATGCGAAGTTTGAAACAAGGGTAGGCGCCTCGGATAGAAGTACGGGAAGAGGTGTGGTGTATCAAATGTAAGGGCCAGGGCCACGATAAGGACCACTGTTCGATCTTCGCGAACTATGTGATAGGAGGGGGACCAATACCGTTTCGACCAGAGGTATAAGCTGGGCCCACACTCTAGTGTGCAATCTGTCAGGTGGGAGGAAAGCATGCCATGGACAATTGTCATCTATTGCCGAACCTAAGACAACCCCCCCCCCCTCAACAATTATTTTGCAACTTCTGTAGGACGGTGGGCCACGATGAAAGAAATTGTCGCAGTTATGAGATGTTGATGGATCGAACACCTGCTTATAGGATGCAGATGGAGGTGCGCGGGCAGGATCCCGCCGCACCACTCGCACGAGGAGGATACCAAGGACGCGGATAGGGCCTCGGGGTAATGGGACCTGGACGGGGGTGAGGACAATTAATTTTCTATAATTGTGGAGGACCAAGGCACTATGCGCGTGATTGCACAAAGCAGTCGATTGCCCCACGCTGATTTCTCAGATGCGGGAAAAGTGGGTGCTTTCGGCTAACCCTACTCAGAACGTCCACGCTGATTTCTCAGATGCGGGAAAAGTGGGTGCTTTCGGCTAACCCTACTTAGAACGTCCAAATGATGAAGGCTGAACCTTGCGCAGAAGATCCTAACGTAAATATGATGCTTAGAAGTGGCGCCGCTACAGGGGAAGATAAGGGGAAGAAGCCAGAGGTAGATACATGGGTCCGTAAGGCCCCCTCAAAACAACCAGAATTTGACTTGGAGCATGCGAAGGAAACCTTTATGGAAGCTAAGAAGAACTTCGCGGAAGCTTCTACTTCGGGCAGTAAGGATCAATTCGGACCAGAGAAGGATACTTCTATGCTAACCACCTTCTTGGAAACATGCATGAAGTTACTCAGGGATGCTAAAGCGGTGAAGGGACTGCAAGAATTGATAACTCGATGCACGGGAGCAGACAAACCGTGAATGGTCTGGAAGTTAGGCAAACATGCTTTGTGCACTGGGTGGGAAATGCGATTGACTGTCCAGATTGGAGACTATGAGATGGACCAGGTCGTTTTGGATTTGGGGTCTAACGCAAATGTCCTACCAAAATAGACTTGGGAGCGCATGGGCAGGCCCACACTACAATGGTCCCTGATCCAATTACGAATGGCTAACCAACAAAATATCCTGCCCATGGGAAGACTGCACGAGGTTACAGTAGACATCGATGGTGCTAGCACACAAACCAATTTTGAGGTCATAGAAATTGTGGATGGCTGTAACCCATATCCTGCATTGTTAGGGATAGATTGGGCAACGAATATGAATGAAGTCATCAACCTCAAGAAACGAAAAATGATATTCGAAAAGAAATCTCTCCACATAGTGGTTCCATTGGATCCAGCTGAAGGAGCGTGCTATACTGAGCTGTATCTACCAGATTATAGTGCAAGATCAAGACAGGGTGAATCCAACAACAGATGGTAGACTCTCATAGGACCGTGATAGTTCTTGCACGTCGGACTCAGATGAAGAGATTGAACGATGGCAGAACCGACTACATGAAGTAGCCACACTAAATTGCAATAGGATGGTGACAATAGGGGCAGAGGAGTAGCCAGCTTATGAGATTGCCACGAAAGCAAAAGAACTAGTCGATCAGTACGAATCAACGAAGGGGAGAACAAACCCGCCGGAAGTATCCGCGGAGGCACCACGCGCAACCATTGCTTCAGAAAAGGGCGTAGTTCCGAAGATGCGAAGGAAATGGCGTGGACTTCGGACGCAGGCGCGCGCACAAATGGGAGAGCAAAACACGGTAAGCATCCCTTGCCAGCATAGGTTGTAGGTGTATGATGTGTAGACACCCAACCGGCATAGAATTAGTAGCCCAAAGCCACCACAGCAAACCGGTTCGCCAGCGGCCGATGACAAGGTCAGCAGGGAACCAGGGGGAAGCACTCATAGCAGCCGCCCGATAAACCAACCCAATGGGAAGTTACGGATACCGCGAGTTCGATGGGCCTGTAATAGACGGCAGAAAGGAGCCCAGAAAAAACACGGTAGCAGCAGGCCTCGTGACATCAATAAACTATGGGTACAGCTAAGGAAGCCAAGCACGCTAAGAAGGGACGGATTCAGCCAAATAGCATGTCGCAACGCCCGCGAAAGCCGCGCCAGTCTGCACATAAAGAGATTAGGCCCAGTCGGGTATCCCGCAGCACAGGAACAAGCTGTGACCCTGCTATCATGGCTGCGCCCGCACTTACGGAAGAACACACCCCCCATAACAGCACCTACCGACAGAACGACTACCCAGATGCTCGAGAGGTGCTCGCAGCCCGGGCTAGCAGGGAAGTTGAGAAATCGCACCAAAGGTGCGAACACTTGACTAGCGGTAGAAAATACAGTCTCAGCGCCCCAAGCAGTTGAAAGAAGGCATGGGACTATAAACAAGTCTGCGAGAAGCCAGCACGGCAAAAAGATTCTCTACCAAGTCATTCAGTCCACAAAATCGCAGTTGCGCCCGAAGGATTGCGCTACCACGAGGAAAAGTTGGAAGATGACCGTTAGCAACATTATTCATGACAAGAAAGTCAGGTTATGTCAGAGAGGAGCAGGCGGTGGGACATTAAGACAAAAGTTCCGGACTAGATACGCAAAGATCTACTGTCTAGATGCCACTAATAAACTAGAAAAGGAGGGAAGGGATTTTTTCAAATCTCATAATCTGTGGATGGCACTAGAATATTGGCGCTTTGAACCAGCGAAGAGCAGTGAGCACTCGGCTACCAGGCACCCCATGAGTACCATGGCCAGAACCCGAGCACGGTTTGCGGAGGAACTGCAACTAAATTAGGAAGAGCCCGAGGACGTGACTCAGGTCCCCGAAGTTCCAAAGTCTCCACGCACACCACGACCCAGGAAGAACAAGCAGATGATAGGGACAGTCCGGGCCTCACCAAGATTCAACAAGCGGTCAACAGTTGACAAGGGCAAAGCAGTCACCACTGAACCCGTTGAGGATGACGACGATATACAAGCCTTGATTGATCAGATCGACGCACAGGCTGAGGAAGAAGACGCTGCATTCCAACTTCCGTCACTACCTTCATATCTTTCTCCATGGACTGGGACGACCAAGATACCGAAGGACTTGGATGTTGCAAAGACTACGCTCCAGATCCCGCTTCTTCCAGATGAAATAAGGTTCGAGGGGTTGTTGATGGGGCGTGTTCCAAGCATCAAGTTCGAAGATTGGGACCTTGCAGACAGCGACAAGTTCCCCGAATTGGCCGAAGACAAATTATTGCCGCAGAAGTGGTTACTAGGTGTGGAGAAGGCGGGATTACTGAATCTAAGGTGGATACCTCACTATCACCGCGCAACCATCACCATATTTGTGATCCGACAACTGCTCTATCTCATACATGATGGATATCTCTGGTTGGAGGAGCCGATTCCGATCACAGCCGACTTAATCCACCAAATTACGCACCTGCCGCTTAAAGGGAACGACCCCACAGACATAGCAGGAACAAGTAGCGAGGTAGGCCTCGTCGATACAATGAAGGCGAAATACTAGCTGGAAAGGAAAGCGTGGGTATGTCATAGCAAGCATCAACGACCGTGCAGTACGAGTCGCCACTCAGCTACTAGCTAGTAAACTCATGAGGAAGTGTCGCGCAGATGAGGTGCCAGCTCCTGTCATTGCGCTGGAGGGCAGTGCGCCAAAGAGGTTCAGGTCAATTGGGCACAGTTTTTATGCGACGAATTTCTTACCAATTTTCAAGAAGCACAGGACAAGGGTGAGACATTTCATTATGCATGGTTGCTCTTATAATCCTTCTGGTTACAAGTGAACTGCCGTAGGAGAGACAGTTTCCTAGCATTGGAGATAGCCTACCCGAAGCAGTGCGGTATATTTCGCTCTAGGATACAAAGGATGCAGCAAGGGTTTCTAAAATCCAGGCTTTTTGGACCTCCATGGAAGGGAATATACGGACACGGATTGCTCGAAGACCACGGATGTCTCCCATGATCTACAATAATTTCCAAAGCACGACCGAGTTCAAAGCAGACATGCATCACTTGTATATCTGGGCGCGAAAGGATCCAAAGTGATCATGGGTCACACTTCCGTTCATTGTAATAGATGATGCCATTTACGCGGTATTAGTAGCATGGCCCCTAGAATGGCGTGCCCTAGACAAGGCTGTTCTCGACAGGATGGCAGTACAATAGCAGAAGAAGGAACGCCATCAGTGACTCACTCAACTAGCAGAAAAGACACGTCAGGAAAAACAGGCCGCTTCGCAGCAGGAGATTACCAAGAACTCGACAACAGAAGAGAACTAGGCAAATCAAGAAATGGACTTGGAACAGGACCCGCAATAGGAAATGGAGATGCAGGACCACCTCAAGCAGCCGCGCAGTAAGGAATCACCGACCGCACGAAAAAATTCCGAAACAACGAAGGCTCTGGACAAAGAATTCATTGACAATAGGCAGCCAGCGAGCAATGTTGCCACCAGTGCGTTGAGAGAACTAATCACTGAGCAGACAACTATGTTGGGGGAGATCCGAGCACAGTTGCAGGCATTACAGGTGCGACCCCTGGGCAGGATCACCTTATAGCCAGCAGAAGATACAACCGCCGCCAAGAAGATGGTATGCACGCACATACCAAACATCCTACCATTGCCAGCAGGCATTGTCCTAGCTGAAGCCGCATGCGAGGAACGTAGTTGGGGATTAAATCTGGCCGCCCTGTCCAGGGAAACACTATACCAACTGCAAGAGGGGGTAACTAATGAGCTTCGTGCCAGGGAAGGTCGCGCCTTCCACACCTTGACAGAGCAGAAGGCAAAGTTAGAACAGGTCACTCTCCAGCACAATGACTTGGCCGCACGCTACCGGGAAGTAGAACAAGCGGTGACGGAGGCGTGCAGCACGGTACAGAAGCTAGCCATCCTCGGAGACCTCACAACAATTACCAAGATTCAGCATATGGCAGCCAGATTTTGTACGGCCCAAGAGGAGGCCGCAAAAGCCCAGGGGGAACTAAATTTACAAATTGCAGAACTTCGACTCAAGGCACAGCCACCCACATCTTCGGCCGATCGAGAATGACGTCGCGGCGAAATTCAAGCCAGATTGGAAACGATGAGGAGCATTGTCTGCGAATGCTCGAGACTACTAGATCAGTCTCTCATTATGCTCACATCCCTCTAGGAGGACCCAACCATACAACAAGTGGAAACCAAGGCGCGCGAGTTACAACAGGCCTATGACACAACTCGAGGGGTTGCACAGACAGTCGCTATCACACAACGGTTGGCCAAAATGAAGGAGGCCCAGGCTCTCAAGGTCCCAGTTGACGTGGTGCGGCAACAGGAGGCAGTACTTAAAGAATGCATCCAGCCCTGGCTCGATGAAGCATTTAGCGTCTCTACAACTATTGAAGGAAAGTTAGCGCATATGCAGGTAGTCTGTGATACCGAGCAAGCAACTGCAAGTGATAGGGATGCATCAGCGGCTCACTTGGAACAGGTACAAAGGCTCGCAACAGAATTTGTTGAAGGAACACGCGACGTGCAGAAGTTGTTGACCGACCTCCACGCGAAGCTTCCCGCACTAGCTGAGTGACTTGGGACGAGTCACAATGATTGTGTTGGGGGACTATTGAGTAGCAGAAGCCCCGCGTAACGGTCATGGGGCACAAAGCCCGAAATTTTAGGTAGAGATAGGGTAAAGACTCCGTTGGATGCGTGGAGCGCGAATTATAATAGGTCAAGTCAAAGGGTTGTCCACCCAAAGATGATGTAAAGGAATGTAAGTTGAGTCGACCCGCCCATGGTCCGCGGACCATGGAAATGTATAAATAGAGCGAGGCTCTATGGTTAGGGGTAGCTAGTTTTTGAAAAAAAGAATGATCTGAATTGTAATGGGTTCATGAGCTAAGAAGTTTTGGAGCGTCTATAAGTCCGAGTCAAGGGTATAAGTGGTAGATAGAGGCTCTGCAGTTGTGTGCGCAGAGGCCTGGTAGAGTCCGCAGCTGTGTGCAGGACGGATCTGGATGTATTAGTGAAGAAATTGAATAAAGATAAGTTGATCTGAAATTCTGTGTTAAATCTAAATTATTGTGGATCTGGCTAATGTATGGTTACTATAACTATTTGATCTATGCATGTATGCTTATGATATGAATATATTCGAATCTGTATCTATTTTAAGTGCGCGAACTGGTTAATTCTGTTAAATGTTTGCTTAAAGACCATAAAAAGTAGATTGAATCTATAAACAACGCATTAATAAGTAGTAAGGAGTATTCTGGATCCAGATTTGCGCGAAGCCAAGGAACGGTGCGCGAAACCTCCAGACCACATCAAGACATCCCAAGGGTGCGGAAACCTTGTTCCAACACCCTCCCTTGCTACCTCGGGTGAGACCTCAATCCGCGCTCCATAGGTTGTTGCCGAAAGGGCCGGTAGCTGCGGGATTTGTTTGGCTAACTAACTCTTCCGAACCTGGGTCAAGCCCCTATAAGCCAACAATTGGCTGAGGTAGTCTGCAACATTATTGGTGCTGCCCTTCTTATACTTGATATTCAAATGGAACTGTTGCACGTATGTAGGTCACTTCTGATGATGATCATTCTGCAACTTCCCTTGCATCTGTATGAACTGCAGGGGTCGGTGGTTTGTGTGGATGACCGTTTCCTTCCCCAGAATGTAATGCTTCCATTGTCGGCAGGCCTACACAATGGAATACATCCCTTTGTCATAAGTGGGATACTTCCATACTGTGTCTGAATGTGTCTCACTGCGATATGCCACTATATGCCCCTGTTGAGTAAGGACTGCCCCAATAGCATAGTCAGAGGCATTTGTCTCGAACTCAAATGGTTGTTGCAAGTCTGGTAATGTGAGCACTGGTGCAGAGTAGAGGCGATATTTCAACTTCGTGAATGCCTTTTATTGAGATTCAAACCAATAGAATTTTTCTTTCGCTCCTCCCTTGGTGACTTCACTCAAGGGCCAAGTGATATGAGAGAATCCCAACATGAACCTGCAGAAGAAATTGGCAAGAACCAAAAAGTTGTGGAGCTCTGTCAGAGTGGTTGGGGTTGGCCAATCCCGAAAAACTTGGATCTTGGCTGGATCCACATGCACCCCCCGTTCAACAATAATGTATCCCAGATATTGAACCTGGGTCATGCCAAAAGTGCATTTCTCCAAATTGGCACACATCTTGTGTTGCTGCAGTGTTTGGAGAACTTGTCGGATATGGTGGAGGTGCTCTTCCCAACTTTGGCTGAAGATCAGGATGTCATCCAAGTATAACACTGCAAATGAGTTGGTGAATGGACGCAAGATGTCATACATCAGCCTCATGAAGGTTGCAGGAGCATTCGTCGACCCGAAAGGCATAATCAACCATTCAAAAAGGCCCTCCTTGATTTTGAAGGGTGTCTTCCACACATCGGAGGGTTCGATTGGTACCTGGTGATATCTAGACTTCAAGTCAATCTTGCTGAAATATTTTTCCCCTTTGAGTTGGTTCAGAAGGTCATCAATTTGTGGGATCGGGCACCTATTTTGGACAGTGATCTTGTTTAGCGCCCGATAGTCAATACAGAGTCTCCAAGTCCCATCCTTCTTTTGTACCAACACAATCGGGCTCCCACAGGGTGATGAACTCGACTAGATGTGACCTTTTTGAAGCAGATTTTGAATCTGCCTCTTGATTTTGTCGTTCACCAGAACGGAGCGCTGATAGATTGGTCCATTGGGCAACGACGCACCTAGGGTCAGATTGATGGAATGCTTGACCTGAAAGTGAAGAGGCACCCCTGTGGGGGAGGTGAAGATGTCCTTGTACTCCTCCATGACCTTGTCCATCTATTGTTGTCGTGCAGAGGGGCCTTGTCTAGAGGTCGTGGCCACCATCTTCTTCTTTCCTTGAGGACGAATCATCAGGAAAACAAATTTCCCAATTTTGGAAATGAGCTTACTGCATTGTTTTCAGTAACCAAAGAGACGGTGGTAGGCAATACTACCTCCGGTATCCTGTACAAATTATCTCCCAAAGTAACAATAACAACATGAGGCCTTGACTCATACACAAAATTTCGCTTCCATAAGTATGGTTGGCCTAATAATACATCACAAACATCAATAGGAGCAACGTCACATAATACCTCATCCGCAAAGGGCTTGATGTTGTATGGAAGGCGACACTGCTAGCTCACGCGAAGATCTCGTCCTTGGTGAAGCCACCCAATGGTGTACAGTTGTGGGTGTGATGTGGTCTGTAAGCCCAGCCGCTTCACGACCTCTGCCAAAATGAGGTTCTTTTGGCTCCCGCTATCAACAATGAACTGTAGCGGGGAACCCTTTACTCACATCTTGGAGTGGAAGAGGCGCTCCTCCTCCTCTGGATCTTTGGGTTGCTCCTTCTGGATCTTTGTGGTGGAAACGATGGCGTTGGGCTCCACATTGATAATCTGCTTCCCTTTGTCATTCTCCTTGTCGGGTTCTGACTTAGAGTCGGAACGTGCATCTGATTCTGAAGCCTTCAGCTCGACCACCAGTGACTGGTTGGCTCGACACTCACTTGTGTTGTGATTGGAGCTCTTATGGAACTCACACCACTTTCCCATGTCCTTCTTCAGCTTCACAGTGTTTTTCTTTGCTTGCAACTTTGTTGGGCTGTCCTAGGCCACCCCACCTTGGCTTTGTCCTTTGTTTTGCGGTTTGGGGGCACCTTTCCCTTACTTTAGATTCGCAAATCCAAAGTCTTGCTTCTTATATTTAAACTTCTGCTCGATCTTGACGGCATATCGATATGTATTTATCCTCATAGCTCCCGATAGGGTAGCACTGCTCCTTGATGGCATCCTGGAACAAGTTCCAAGTGGGTGCGGTTGAAAAAATTGAGGTTGTACTTTCATCCTTCTGCTCACAGTAGGTTTCCCACTAGTCCTTGATGTGGGGGGTGACTTTGAGAAGAGAAAAAGTAATCTCTTCTCGGCTGGAAAAATCATGAACAGAAAAATATCCTTCTAGCAAATTTAACCTTTTATCAATGGCGTCTGCATCTATTTGGCCCTCAAATATGGGAATGTCAAAGTTTACTTGTACCTTAAAAGGAGTGTAGCCTCCAAAGTGGTTGTTGGATGTGGATTCACCATCGATGGGAAACCGTTGAAGGATCTAGGCAAAGTTATCCATCATCGCGTTCCTTTGTTTCTCGAGGGCCTCCTCGAACAATATTTTGATAGGATATCCTACCCTCTCGTCTTTCTTTTCTTCCCCCATGGGCGGTCGTCAGGGTTTGCAAGGCTAATCTTGCAAAGGCTCAACCAGATCGAGCCCTAACCCCTTATATCCCGACCTCATTGGGGACATGCAAACAAAAACAGAGAAAGAGCATATTGCTCTGATACCACTGATCCAAATTTAAATAGGAACGCAAAAAATTACAGATATAACCATAAATACCAAGATGCAGTAGAAATAACACTTCATTTCATTAATATCAAATATGAAATATGCTTACAAACAGAATGGAAATAAGACTAGCTCAGGCAATAGTAGCTTATCTCTGAGAAGAGATGTGGCAGCTACATGCCTCTGAATTGTGTGACAATGAGGCTCAAAGGCCTATTTATTATTGAGAAACAATGGAAAACCCTAAACATACAAAATTCTAACCCTAGGAGATGAAGCGCCAAACTATGGGCCCCGTTTGGGTAAAGTGGTACATCAACTTCCCAAGGTCGTAACTTTGGCATACGATCTTCGTTTGACGCGCATAATACCTCATTAGAAAGATCTATCCGAGCAATAACTTTTGAATGACCAACATTGATCTATTACCCATGTTGGTCCGAGTTATCCGAAAAAATGTTGTTTAGGGCCTCAAAACGACTCCGGGAGTTCAAGACCTGAAAAAATGCCAGAAATAGTAAATTGTGCTACAAATAAGGAAACTGAAAAATGAAAGAAACAATGGTGGGGGTCCAAGTGGAATAGGCTGGTGGCCACCAATATCCACCTGGATCAGAAAGATGATGTGGTCTCAAATCTCAATGGAAAAGAGACACCATTTTCTATGTGGAAAACACTGACCGAGATATTCGAAGCCTTAAAAGACAAACTTCAAAACATCAAGATGCAAAAAAAGACACTATTCTGCAATATCTCTCGAGGTTTACACAAGTTCAAGATGAGCTTGGAGGGATCAGGGTGAATGTAGCAGAATTTGAACTGGTAAACCTAGCTCTTCTAGGCCTTCCAAAATCCTGGCATAACTACCAAGACTTTGTGAATGGAAGGGAAAAATTACCGAATTGGGAAAGGTTGTGCTCTGATTTGGTTCAAGAAGAGTTTAGGAGAAATAACAGAGATAGGACATCACCCAAAGCTTAGGACGAAGATAATTTTTCCTTGGTTGGAAAGGGGAAGAAGGGAAAGGGAAGACGACCTAGAGTAAACCTGAATCCAGCCAAAATAATGGCAAGAAGAAAGACTTGAGCAATATAAAATGCTTCCACTTCCACAAATATGGGCACTATGCAACAAAATGTCCACATAAGAAGTATAACAAGAAGCCTTCAAGAGGGGCAACAAATGAAACACTGGCTTCACAATTCGAATTAAACTTCACCCTAATAGCATTCATGACCAACACTATTATGGGGAGTGTGTGGTACCTTGTTGTTGGTGCCTCATTCCTTATGACAAGGTGCAAGGAGTTTTTTAGTAGCTTGGAGGAGAATGATATCCAGATGCATATCAAATTGGGGGATGATGGGAGGTACAATGCTATAGGAATTGGTATTGTCACCTTTGAGAGGGAGAAAGCATCTCCTATTCACCCAAAGATGTTATGTTTGTACCTGGGCTGAAGAAGAACCTAATCTTTGTAGTAGTATTGGAGGATCGTGGCTATGATGTTATTTTCAATAAAGGGAAATCCTTTCTAAGACACATAACTACTAGGAAAGTGTAGAAGATTGGATTTCGAGTCAAGAATCTATACAAACTTAAGGTGGGAGATTGTGCTGCATTGACCAGCAAGGTAGAAAAAGTACAAAGTCGATATGTTGGAGAACTTTGGCACATGAGATTGGTTCATCTACATCATAGTGCCTTAAAAATCATGTAGCAAGTTACCACTGGTCTCCCTAAAGGCTCCCTTGACTAGAAGGATATTTGCAAGGGTTGCACATTGGGGAAATATGGCAAATCCAGTTTCAATGGCCGAGATAGCAAAGCAGATGCAATCTTGGAGTGAGTCCACTCTGATGTATGTGGACCCTTTTCTGCAGCCTCCACTACAAAACATAAGTACTATGTTATTTTTATTGACGATTTCTTTAGAAAATGTTGGACCTTCTTCATGCTGAAGAAGTATGAAGTTTTCTCAAAATTTGTTGAAATCAAAGTATTGGTAGAGAAGGAGACTGGGAAAAAAGTGAAGGCCCTCAGGAACGGAAATGGAGGTGAATTTGTTTCTCATCCCTTCAAGGATTTATGTGCAAAAGAAGGTATTCAAATGGAACTTATAACACCCATAACCCACAATAGAATGGGGCAGCTGAGAGGAAGAACAAGAGAATAATGGAAACAACAAGGACCATGTTGCATGATTACAGGTTGCCACTGCATCTATGGGAAAAATCATGCAACACAACAATCTACTTGTAGAACAGGAATCCTCATAGGATACTTGGTATGATCACACCAGAGGAAGCTTGTAACCACCCTCCTCCCACATTTACCCAAGTTAACCAGTCCGCTGGGGTAAACATGTAACGAGAGGCTACTATGATCTGATTCAACTCCCTATGTATAGTTAAGGAACTGGAACTGACAGAAGACAACCAATCTGACCTTCTACACATGTTACAGAACCCTTAGTCCAGGTGATCAACCCCTGAGACAACTTAGCATTTTACTGACCTAGAGCCTTATTTGCTCTCATGAAATGGGCATGTATGCGACTAGGACCCTCTAGTCACTCTCACAGCGAGGGCATGCAAGCGACTAAGGAATTTTTCAGCTAGTCAAGAGCCTACGAACCTAGATTATGTGCCACTTTTCCAGGGCCAGATCTCAGTCCATTGCCCAAAACCAATGTTGCAGGAAATGTCCCCCCCCCGGATCTAATGCCCGAAGCATGTCCCGTACAGATTCGTACAGGAAGCATCCTCAGAAGCGTGGTTCCGCCTGTTTTGGACGCTTCTTGGAAATTCCAGAAGCGTCCCTCCGAAGCGCGCTTCTGAATCTCCGAAGCATGCTTTGTATGGCACTTCGGCCGCACGAAGCGTGGCGCTTCAGAGGGCAAATGGTACGGTTCCGTACACGCTTCCGGAAAAAGTGCCACGCTGTTTAGAAATCGATTTTATTTTTATTTTTTTTAATTTTAGGTGAGTTTGCATATTGGGGGTGGGTCCACCTTGGGTTAGGGTGAGGAATGATGGCAAAAAAAATATAAATATAGCAGATGCTCCCTCATGGTAATGTTAAATTATTAAAGTAAAAGTGACATTCTCCTTTATTTTTCATTTTCATCCTTTTACTTAAATTTTTAACATTACCATGAAATGACTCAGGATGTTTGAGAGTGGTTCCAGCCTCATTGGACTTCATATGGAGAAAATAGAATTTCATATCCTATTCAAAATTCAGTAGACTTAACAGTTTTCAGGAATTTAGGATCAATGGGATTGTGGCATTTCATTAGATTATATCAAGTATGAAGGTATGCGATTAGCATTTAATCAAGAGCACCAAGCCCTATATGTACCCTAGTGTTGGTGGTGTTAATTGTTGAACTCCTTTGTCACGCCCTTAGCAGAAAATTACCTTTCAATCAAGTCAAAATCATCGATCAAGCATGTTAAGCTTTTTCTACCATATTTTAAGTCTTGAATTAGGTAGTTTGTTCAACATTGGGCAATGTTGACTAATATCCCTAGACAATCGAGGTAGAGGCAAAGGCTAGACAAGAGGAGAAGAATCTAGATTCTAGATGGTTGATGCATCTAAATGGTTGAAGCTCAAATAATTAATCATTAATGTACAATGGATGCTATATCCATCTTGATTTATGCAAAAATATGCATGTTTTCATGTCTTCTACAACTAATTTGGTATTTGGGATGTTTGTTTTGAGTATAAAAGCAAAAACATATATAAATATATATCTATATATATAGCAGACATTTTGCTTCCTAGATTTTTGGAAAATGACGCTTCTGTGTCCCCACTTCCAAAAAACGTCCCCGTTTCGTCCCCGCTTCGTGCAACATTGCCCAAAACTTCATGAAACTTCCATAAATGAAAAGTAACATCAAAACAATGATACTAATGAAAATACTCGACTGGACCCCTACTAGCCATGACAAGCATTTCGTCCAACATGTTGCAAATTTACAATCTACAATTCATAACAATAGATCTAATCATAGGGGTCTCATACTTATCTAAGAATCGATAAGAAGCATTGATGCTTTATGACATTAGTTGCATTATCATATATTATGTCACATATTCATTGTTCATTCATTCACAAATCAAAACATGATGAGATCCATACATCATCACTGTCATAAAACATGCTCATAACCAACCTATAACCAACAGAAATAACAAGGATATAACAACCATAAAAACCACATATGAACCAATACATTACACATAAAATACTAAGGAGAAGGATCTCTTATTAATGAATGCATAGGCCGACTAGGTATGGGACTTCCACGAACCACCATACCATAGACTAGGCTGATCCAAATCTCTCTTTTAGCCAGTCACCCTCGTGTCATATTCCAAGCATGAATGTGATATCTCATGAAACAAATCCAACAAAACCGAACCATGGATTCCAGAGGCAAAACCACATCAACCCTCAACTAGTGATTCCACCTCACGGCCGGACATCACTAACCATCATCATATTGGTCTCTACTCAAGTTGTCCAAGTCTCTAGAGCATTTGTTCCAACCAAGGCTTCCGGGACTAGTAACTCAACCCACCAAGGGCTCCATACCGTTTCTCCAACCAAGGCTCCAGGACTAGTTGTTGACCTAGGTTGTCATTGATGTCAATATGGAAATATTCTAGATACTAGATGATGATATGAAGCCAAGGGGAAGCAAAGCAGATCCATGAAGAGACAGGAGCAAGGCCATCAGGATAGCCAAGCCATAAGCAAGAGTTTGTTAACGAAGGAGTTAACAAAGGGGGCATATCAAAGCATATTGCAAAATATCAGAGCAAGCGAGGTGTATTGCAGAATATCATAGCAAGAGAGGCATGTCGGAAAAGGCAGAAGCCATCAAGGTCTGAAGGTATCAAGAGGAGGTCATTGGAACAAGAAGATCCACATTGGACCAAGAGGAGCCATTTTGGAGGAGCATTGCATGTAATACATGCCCAAGAAGAATCAAGAGGATGAAGTCATCAAAAGAGGAGTCAACATGCCAGAGGAGCCATATATATATGTCATACATATATATATCGGAGCTACAGGAGGAGCCATATATATATGTCATACATATATGCCAAAGAAGAACATATCGGAGGAGCAAACAGGTCAAACAGAGGAGAAAACAGAGCTATCGGAGGAAGCAGAGAGCAAAACAGAACCATCAGAGGAGCAAACAGAGCTATCAGAGGATCAAAGAGTAGACAGAGCCATCAGAGGAAGCAAACAAAGCTATCAGAGCAATGAATGCCAAAGAATACACTATCGGGAGCAATATAGCATATATATAGTCCAAATACACTATCGGAGGTGCAAACACATATATATATGCTATATACACTATCGGAGGCAGAAAAACTTATATATATGCATTTACACTATCAAAGGCCAAAACTCATATATATATATATATATATATATATATATATATATATATATATATATGCATTTACACTATCAGAGGCAGAAATCATAGGTGTATTGGAAATTATTATAGGCGGAAGTTTTAACGCTATTAGGTCCGTAGAACCCATATAGCATCACCCCTGTGTATTTACTTGTTTATCGCCGAATGCCATTTACACAAAGAAATCACGCTAAACACTTAGCGGATTCGGGACAACAGACTTGAAATTTTATGCACATGAGTGTTGAGTCTTATTGGGTCTGGCACATATTATCGCACCGCTAAAAGTGAGTGGTCTACGTTAAGTTCTAGACCTGAACCTTTGTGATTTGCGATTGCCGACATATATCACATCGGCACTTCGGGAGTGGGAGTTATAAAGTGTTAAGTGGCCCATTGCAATTGCCGATAGCGATTAGCGATATTGCATCAGACCTCCGCCAGGGGATAGCACCAATATAAGGGCCTGACTGGCGATTAAATCTTGACCATCCGATTGGCCAGATCTCGATCCGCGGCATTAACACATATAATTGGTTAAAAAGGCCAAATATGCATATAAAACGCATCCGATAGTTCAAGAGGCCTGAAAAAAAGCCGACTACGATTGCAATGATGACGTGGCAGGTAGAGGCAGTCATGATTGGTACAGTCCCTCCGTCAAACTGCAAAGTCCTGTGTATGTCTATGATGATTGAAAAAAGGAGCGTTTTTACAGTTTTAACATAGAATGTGTGTTCTCTGTGTATTATTTGGTCCTTGTCGTTGAATCAACGTGTCCCAGGAGTGTTGGTGAGCATGAAGAGGACAAGCCAGCACAGAGGAAACCAAAGCACTGAAGAGGACAAGCCAGCGCAGAAGAAGCTACAGCAACCGAAGATCAAGCGAGGTAGAGGAAACTACATAGACCGAGGAGGAAGCCAAAGAGTCGGCGAAAAAGAGGAAACCGATAGTTAGAGGCATCATGAATGCATACAACAACAAAAGCAGAGAACAATGTGCGTTGAAAGTGGTTGTTGTGTTGTTGAAACAGTTGGAGGAAATAGAGGCAGTTGGAGAGGGTCCAGCAGAACAGAAAAAGGGGCAAAGGACCAACAAGACAAGAGACAGTCAAAGGGGAGAAGTAGCCAGCAGAGAAACAGTCATGCTGAAGGATTCACTGTGACAATAATAACATATGCTTGAACAGAAAGTTGGTTCTTATGCAAAGCCTAGTGCAGCTAACAGTGGACTCACTAAAGTTGTGTGGAGAAATTATCAGAGGTCATGAAGGCTATTGGAGACTCTGTGTGGGCAACATGAAGAGTTGTAAAGACTCCTTCATAAGAAGACTGGTTGTCATTGATGCTATAGCATGGAGACTACAGTGAAGCTATAAACAGACAGAACTCAGTAAAGAAGAGTTCTGAGAGCAGAACATTACTATCAAACATGCCTTGACAAGATTGGGTTGGAACCCTTGGGGCTGATGCCTCATAAGTAAGAAGGATTGGAACCCTTAGGGCTGATGCCTCAGAAGTAAGAAGAATTGGAGTCCTTGGGATTGGTGCCTCAGAAGTAAGAAGGATTGGAGTCCTTGGGATTGGTGCCTCAGAAGTAGGAAGGATAGGTGTCCTTGGAATTGGTGACTCGGGAATTGGAAGGATTGAAGTCCTTGGGAGTTGGTACTCCTAAGTCCAAGATAGGTGCCTTGGTGAAATAGAGTTGGAGCTCTGGAGGTTGGAGCCTCACAAAAGTCCAAGTTGGTTCTTGGCAACTGATTGCAACCACTTATATATTGTATCTATTTTACTGCAAAGATTATATTAATAAAATCATTTATTCTTGTTGTTCATCTTGTGTTCTGAATATAAATGTTTTAACTGGTAAAACAATAGTCGGAAAAAGAAACACCGATTCACCCCCCCTCTCAGTATTTCCAACACTAGTAACTCAACCCAAGATGTTACAGGGATCCAGATCATTTGTCCAACCAGGGCTCCAGGAACTAATAACTCAACCCACAACCAAAGGAATATGAGAACCAACTAGAAGACAAAAGTAAAACCCACAACACCATGACTATCTAGGAAATTGAAAAGCTAGGAAAAACCACTGTCAATCCAGGCAATCCTCTATGCCAATGATAGCAAGAGAACCAAGAACACACATGCATATGTCATGCATGCCAAAACTAGCAAGGAAATCATACATGCAACTCGATACCTGCAAGAAAAACCTATTGTAGTTGATGATCCCGATGTCCTCTTTCACTTTCTTGCTTTTCCTTTGCCTTCTTGCTCCAAATCCCAAGTAGGCCACACTCCTCCAAGAGTGCTCCAAGAAATTCTATGTCCAAGAGTATGAGAGAGAGAAAATGGAGAGAGAGAGCTCCAAAGTTGAAATGGAAAAAGTCTATGAACTAATCCTTAAAAGCCTTTTTTTCAATCAGGCCTCTATTTTCTTCAATTTCCTCCTCACATGCAACCTGTGACCTTTCACCTTCCTTTACTCCTAATTTCCTTTATTTTCATAAATAAAATGTCAATTAATGCCTCATGCCTTTCCAAAGCCTTTGCCATTTCCTTTGCCAATTTCCTCTTAGCCATAATAAACCAAATGAACACCCACACTAAGATGTTTTTCCCACCATTCAACTTGGAATAAGTGCCCCATGTCCTTGGTCTTATATTTGTTTTTACATGAAGTTTTACCTAGGATTGTTACAAAGTTTTCTCTAGGAGAAAGCATGATGTGTCTCATTTCAAAAATTTTGGAGCTTTAGTTTATTGTCATGTCTCCAAGGATTCATGGAAGAAACATGAGCCTACAAAAGAGTTGGGAGATTTTGTAAGATACACTGAAATTCCACACAATTACGAAGTGTATTTACCTTCACTAAGGATGACAATTGTAAGGAGAGATGTCAAGTTCGATGAAGATAAGGCTATGATATGCTCTCTGGAATGAGAGATGAGTATCCCATCGAAGCAATAGCTTTTAGCTCCAAAGGAGGAGCCTTAGGATGATATTTAGGAGGTTATGGAGTAGACACATGCAGTGGAGCAGACAGGAGGAAGAGTGGAGGCACCCACTCAACCAAAGTCTTCCATATAGGGGAGAAAGAGAAGCAAATAAGTTGATAGATTGTTACAGGATGCTAGGGAGAATTTGGGAGCCCCCACATCACAACATAGGTAGAGGAGGTCACGTGATAGGTACACTAGTTACATGGCTCTCATGTCATGGCTCATTAAGACATATCCTTCCTCATTTGAGGAAGAAATTTCTCAACCTATTTGGGTTGAAGCCATGGTGGAAGAATATGAATCCATCATGAAGAACAATGTATGGGAGGTGGTGTCGAGACCATAAGGGAAATCAGTGGTTGGTTCCAAATGGGTTTACAAAGTGAAGCATGCAGTTGACGAGAGAATCAAGAAGTAGAAGGCAAAATTTGTGGCCAAATGATTCTCTCAGATAGAGGGGGTGGACTATGAGGAAAATTTTGCACTAGTTACAAGATATTCCTCAATCGGATCCATTCTAGCATTGGTTGTGTAGATGGGGTGGAAAATCCACCAGATGGATGTGAAGACCGCCTTTCTTAATCATGTTATTGAGGAGGAAATTTACATAGAGTAGCCAAAAGGATTTGATACATATTATCGGGAGTCACATGTGTACAGACTCGAGTATTGTATGGTCTCAAACAAGTGCCCTGAGCATGGTACACTCGGATCGACAATTATCTCAATGGATTTGGCTTCACTAAAAGTGAAGCAGATGCGAACCTCTATCACATTGTGATAGATGGTAAGTTGTTTATTCTTGTTTTATATGTTAATGATTTAATATTGATAGGTGATGAGTAGTTGATCAGCTCTTGCAAAGAGGATCTTGTAAGGGAATTTGAGATGAAAGACACGGGCCTCATGCATTACTTCCTCAGGTTAGAATTATGGTAGGGTGATGGTGAATTGTTTGCGTCTCAAGGCAAGTATACTACCGAGATACTTCAGAGATTTCACATGGAGAATTGTAAGCCCATGGACACACCCCTGGCTACAAACTGGAGGAAGGAGTATCCTTCTTCAGGTGAGGAAGTTGATGCTACAATTTACAGGAATCTTGAGGGTTCACTGATGTATCTTGTGAAAACACGACCTGACATATCTTATGTAGTCAGCCAACTTAACCAAGCTATGGTGAGGCCTACCAAATTATATTTGAAGGCAACAAAGCATGTGTTACAGTACCTCAGAGGCACTATCCAATATGGAGTATGGCGGAGTGAAGCTGCAAGGCTTCACCGATGCAGATTGGGCAGGGAGTCCATCCGACAAGAAAAGTACATCAAGTGTTATCTTTAGTGTTGGATTTGCAGTTATTTCTGTTATCACTCAGGTTTTCCCCAAAGTTGTAATAAAGGGAAGGATGTCGAGGTAACCACAGACCAATCTTTTAGATACAGAATCTAGCCAATCTGTATCCAGAGAGGGCTCTCTCTTTATGATTTAGCTTTGTTTTTTAAAGGTATTATGCTAGTTATGAAGTTCAAGGGTTTTTGTTTGAGTTTGGGTGGTGAGATTCAATAGAACAGAGAGGTAAGACAGAATAGTTCAATCCATTGGGCATGATGGAGTCAAAGAAAATGGCTTTGTGAATTTGGTTTCTTAACAGAGGATGGCTTCACAGAGCAAGGTAGTCAAACAGGGAACAAATAGAGACTGGAAACAGATGGAATGAGCTCAACTGGGTAAAGGGCAGTTAAGAATCCTTCAACCTATTGAAAGAGGGAAAATGGATGATTACTGATAAGGAGCAGTTACGAATTCTTTACCAAATAATCAACATGAAAGAATCAGGAAACGGGAGCAATTAAGAGTTCACTGCTTATTTAAATTCTAAAGAAAACACAGAGAACAACAAAGACTGAAAACAGAGTGCAATCAAGCATATTCTGAAATTAACCATTTTCTTTATCATTCAGTTTATGAAACACCGATGATATAATAAGCAAGAAAATTGTAAAACACAAGATATAGGGGACTTATTGGTCCGGAGGTTGATTCAAGAAATCTGTGACAAGTCCTTTGCTTCAATTCTTCATCCAGTAGGTCATGCAAGTGTTTGATTCCAACAGCTCTTTATTCCAAAATTTCAGTATTACAGCACAGTCTAGGAAATCCACACACCCCCCACCACCCTCAATACTCTAATGGAGGGGGTATTTATGCAACAAATTTGTACAACAAATATCTCATAACAGCTATGAGATAATATCTAGGATGACTAATAATAATTTACAAGAAAAATGGAAACAACTAATTGATGTAGTGCTGGAGGCAGGCCTTTAGGGTTGGGCTTGCAGTTGTCCTTTGTAATAACTCTGCGCAGACTGCTTGTCTTAACTGTACTCTTTAATTTTGATCTGATTATTTAATGTTGATTTGCTTTGCCTTTAATGCTAGATCTGATACTCTTTAATGTTGAACTGATACTCTTTGACTTGTTTTGATGCTCTTTAATTCTGATATGATCTTCTTTAATGCTGATGTTGATCTCTGTTCATCTCCGTTTGATATTTAGCCCAAAATTTCCCTTTTTCCAAGGGTAACAGCGCAGCTATGGACAAACACCTGTTGGTGGGACGTTAAGGTTGTTCTGCACCTTCCAATTCCTTTCCTTTAGACTTTTTGTGGTTGGCATGCTAATTTCCTGTGGAGATTGCTGAGAAGTCCTGGAAATTGATATACTGATAGCCGATCATTTGAGATAGTTGAAAAAGGTACCTGTGTTTACAGAGAAAAACTGCATGCTACAGTTTGAATGGCCGCGAGCTCGTCGATGTAGCCTTTTTGGTCGGAAACTGGAATGAGACCTCAGTCGATTTTATTTTGCAGGAGAGCGCAGGGCGCTGTATGCAGAAAAACATAGCATAAATGACCTTTTTCCCTTTTTATTTGACAAAATGAAGTTTCGGCAGGATTTTATGATTTGAAGGACGGATGACGTCAGCGGGAGTACGGGGGCAGGAGACGTGGCGGGTGACATGGCGGGTGATGTCAGCGGAGGGCGGTGGTAAGCGGTTTTTCCCACACCGCTTTTGGGGTCAAGTGGTTTCGGGCAGGGAGGGAGTGAGTAGGCTGAGAGCGCGACGCGTGAAGGAGGTACGACGGAAACCCGCCGAGTGATCACGCGTTAAAAGGCGGAGGATAGGGGGGTCGCGAAATGGTTATCAACCGTCGGATGAGAACGGGTTGATCGGACAACGGACGGTGCATGGAGATGGCGGGATTTTAACTTGCGGGGCCGACGCAATAAACCAATGTTTTTAATCGTTTTTCGGGCGCAGTTTATTGGTCCGCAAGGTGTTTGGTTATTAGTTAATCAGGGGTTAATTAATCCTGTGATTTGCGTGGCGGGAAGGTTACTAATAAGTTTCAAACAAACTTATTAATCCCTGTTTTATATACAACGAATATGGTTATAGTTTAACCGGGGTGGGAATATATTATTTGGGGTTTTTAACATATATTTACATAATACGGGATGGGAACAAGTGTATGGGATTTATATAATAAACATGTTAATTGTTAATATGATTTATGAAAATAAAAAGCGCTAAGTTATAATGTTTGAAATTTTACATTAAAACTTAGGCTAAAAGAAAAGGGGGGTTTATACAAGAAATATGGCCATTTTCCTAAGTAAAATAGGAATTCACTTAGGCAATTGATGAAATGGAAGGAGTGGTTTTTTAGTGATATTAAGCAGATCTTAATACCTTTGGGGGAGTTAGTGAATAATTTAGCGAAAAGTATGAGGGGAATTAGTCATGAAACCTTGCCTCGCTTGAGCTACTTCAAGTAAAATTTCCGCCATGCACTTGTGATAGAAGTGAAAGTTTAACACATTTTTAGAAACATAATCCATCACAGGTATCATTCTGCAACACCAATCTACCTACCCTACCTACTTGGCTTAACATTTTTTCCTTCTTTCTTTGGGTGCACTTGGACTGGCAAACCCTCATCAACTTTTCTTTTCTTTGCATGGCAATCCTACCTAAGTCTGCACTTATTACATCCAAGGGCTCAGATTTAACTGTTGAGCTCCTTTGCTTCTCTACCTATCTACTTATCTGCCAAGATTAAATAGTTTGGTCAGATTTTTATTCTCTATCTCTAAAATAGGAAAATCAAACATGAACTAGCCAAGATTAAGCTGTTTGGCCATTCATCAATTGTGGTATGAATTAAAAAGCTGCACACAATGCTTTATTTATAGAAAATGAAAGAGTAGTGGCATTTTGGACTTGCACACTTTCCTGGTCTTTCTTTGTTTGGGGTTCATTTCTTCTCATTTTTTCTTTGGACCATTTTATTCTTTTTACCCTTTGATTTTTCTTTTATGGCATACCCTCTTTACATTCTTTACATTTTTTGATTTTTTGATAATATGGAAAACCTTTGCAACAAGGGAACGGATGAACATATTACAGAGCTCAACAAGTTAATCATGAAATATGACACTTATTGGTATAGGAGTATAACAGTGGCTCCACTTGGGGATAGCTTTCCCTAGTGGAAAGTCAAGAACAGCAGGTCAAATGGCCTTCTAAATAACTTTTGTTGTGCTCTGAAATCTTCCTTTACTGATTGCTTTATTGTATGTATGACAGCACACTTGTGAAGCTTAGGCCCTTCTCTTCGGGCTTCAACTGCAGCAAGTTACTATCCAATCCAAACTGTGACATTATTAAGGATATAGTATGTATGTGTTAGAGTCAGAATACATTACAAAACCGGATCAAAATAATGTTTCAGCATTCGACCATTCACTGGCCTTCTTCTATTTCTGTGCCACCCAGGCTCTTCAGAAAGTAAGTATTGTTCCCTTGCAATGCCTGGATGATAAATGGCACTTTCCACGGGAAGTCAAACTTCCCATGTTTTCATTTGTATTCTCTCCTGGAGTCCCACCTTAGAACTTTGTCTCCAAGGTAGAAGTCTTCTGCTTTGATCCTTTTATCAAATATTTTCTTGAGTTTTTCTTGTAACACTTGGGATCTTTGGTGCACTTCTTCTCTAGTCTGCTGCAAATGGATGGTTTGATTTATTCTTCTTGGAATGCCATTGGGTTCCACTTGAGCTTCTTGCAGTAATTTCATTACAAGGACTCCTAAAGATGAAGGAAACACAACCTCCATGCCATAAAGTAACTCATAAGGGCTAGTTTCTATAGATCTCTTTGTAGTAAGTTTGTCTGCCCATAGTGCATTTGTAAGTTTCTTATGCCAGTTTTTCTTGTTCTCTCCCAACAATTTCTTAATAATATTAATCAAGCTTTTATTGGAAGACTCAGCTAGACCATTACCTTGAGGGTAATAGGCTGTGGAATGGCCTAAAGTGATATGGTATTTGTTACAGAGATTTATCAGTTTCTTGGATTTGAAGGCAGCAGCATTATCGGTTATGATCTTTTCAGGACAACCAAACCTAGACAAGATGTTGGTTTCTAAGAATCCTATAATCACTGTATCATTGGCTTGTCTAGAAGGAATGGCTTCTATCCATTTGGTGAAATAGTCTGTGGCAGTAAGAATCCATTTATGTTGGCCAGAAGAGGAAGGGTGTATTTCTCCAAAGAAGTCCAAACCCCATTGTTGAAGGGGCTTTTCAGTGGAAATTGGTCTCAAGGGTAAGGGTAACAGTTTCATTTTGCCTTCAAAAATTTGGCATTTGTGGCGAGCAGTGACAAACTTCTTTACATCAGCGAACAAGGTTGGTCAGTAAAATCCAGCCCTTATGATTTTATCTGCAGTTGATTTCCAGTAAAGGTGTCCACTGCAGTCCCCTGCATGAAATTCTTTGAGAACTTTGTCAGATTCTTCTTTTATTAAACAATTCAATAGAATACATTCATGATTTTTCCAAAAAAGAGCACCATCTAAAATACAAAATTTTGAAGCTTTCATCTTTAAAACCTTTTCTTTGTTCTGGATAACCCTGGAGGAGCCTGCAGGTTTAATAATACATGAATTATATCAGAACACCAAGGTGATTCTAAGAAGGCCTGGCTGATTTGTGGAGTCGCCATCTCCTGTTCATTAATATCCAGGGCTTGAAAGTTTGTTTTAGTCATGAATTTAGCCAATCCATGTCCTTTTATAAGCTTTGTAGGTTTTATTTCAATATCACACTCCAATATTTTAGCTATCCATTTACCTCGTTTACCTTCAATTCCATCCTGAGTCAGGATATCTTTGACAACAACATTTGGCACATAAGCTACTACATGGGAGTACAATATATAGACTCTGAAGTTTTGAATAGCTTTCGCAAGTGCAAAAGCCTGCTTTTCCATGATTTTGTAATTCAGAGGTGCATCTCTAAGTGCTTTACTGAAAAAGGCTATGGGTTTTTCACATCCTTGGTCATCTTTTTGTAGTAAAACAGCTGCTATAGTGTGTTCTAATGCAAATGAGAAAATTATGAAGTCGTTATCGAACTTTGGACTTGTGAGGACTGGTGTTCTAGTCAAAGTCGTTTTAATTTCTTCAAATGGTTGTTTGGCTTCTACTGTCCATTTAACCTTTGAATCCTTTTTTTAACATATTGTTCAGCAATCTAATTAGTTCAGCCAAATTAGATATGAATCTTCTCAGAAAGTTAATCTTTCCTAGGAAAGCTTGAAGTTCTTTGACATTTCTGGGGTGGGGTATTCGCAGAATAGCTTCTATTCTAGCAAGATCAATTCTGATGCCATCTTTGGAGATGATATGGCCTAACAGTTTGCCTTCTTCTAGACCAAACAAAGACTTTTTAGGATTTAATGAAATACCATACTTTCTGCATTTTAAAAACACTTGTCTCAGATGATCTAAATGTTGTTGATCTGATCTAGAAAACACAGTGAGGTCATCTAGATATACAACCAGAAAATTGTGAATTTCTTTTGTGAAAACTATGTCCATTGCTCATTGAAAGGTTGCCCCTGCATTCTTAAGTCCGAATGGCATTTTAACATATTTGAATGTACCCCATGGTGTTGTAAGTGCAGTCTTTTCTTGGTCATCAGGATGAACCAGGATCTGATTAAAACCTGAAAACCCATCCAAAAGTGAAATCCTAGAAGCACCTACTACTCTTTGTAAAATATGATCCATTTTAGATAAAGGGTAATTGTCTTTCAAAGAAACCTTGTTTACATTCCTTAAGTCAACACATAATCTGATTTCTCCTGTTTTCTTCCTGGTAGGCACTAAATTAGACACCCACTCTGAAAATCTGATTGGAGCGATTATACCTGCATCATGCATTCGTTTGATTTCTTTTTCAATTAAAGGAAGCAGTACAGGGTTGATTCTTCTGAGGTTTTGTTTGAATGGTTTTTGATTTTCCTTGAGGGGTATTGTATACTAAATTACAGAGGTGTCATAAGACTTCAGGTCTTCATAGCTCCAGGCAAAAACATTCTGGAATTCTTTGATCAGTTCAACATACTTAAGTTTTTTATCAGGGGGCAAAGATTTGGACAATTTTACCACTTTTGGATTCTCTTCAGTTCCTATGTTATAATCTTCAATGTCTGCTTTTGGAGGTTCCATCTGAGGTATCTTTGGAATATCGTTGAAATCAAAGAGATCTTCCAAAGGAGTTAATCCTTGGGGCAAATGATTGTCTTTCAAATTGATAATTTTAGATTCTCCTTCAATAATCTCATCAACGTCTGTTTCTTTAAGATCCTGTATTTCCTTTTTGGTAAATTTCGTTGGATGAAGCATTTGAGTTTCATTTTCTGCTAAAATGTCTGTTTCTACTTGATTTGTTAGATCAAACTCACTAACTGTATCTCCATCTACGTTAGTGCTGGAAAATTCCTCTTCTAGGGTTAAAAAATTGTTGATCTGATTATCACTGTCAAACACTTGCCAGTTCTTCACATTATCAGGTATGGCTGGCCTGTGTCTAATTTCTGTTGTGAATTGATGATTTGGTTCAAATGGTAATTTACAGGTGCTGGCAAACATTGCTAGGCTATGAGCTTGCAAGTTATGTTTTCTCGGGATTTTGGCAAGCTGAGTTTCTAGAAATGTATTGAGGATCTCTATAGTTGTTCCTCTGTATTCTCTTAATCTGGGATCATTTGTCAAGAACTTCCCTTTTATCTATTGAATGATTAAATCAGAATCTCCTAGGACTGACACTCTAGTTGCTCCCAATTTCTTGACCAGTTTAAGACCTAGCAATAGAGCTTCATATTCAACCATATTATTAGTGCATCTAAAATTTAACCTGTAGGCATGGCCTTCAGCATGATTGTTTTCAAGATCGTGCACCCAGACTCCTGCTCCGGCTCCTAACTTGTTCACAGAACCATCAAATTCTAAGTACCAAAGGATTTCATGTTCACAATTAGTATCCGGAGTTTCAAGGATCTGTTCAATAGGGAAATCTGGTTTTTCCGTTTCTTCTGGTTTATTTGATGTTTCATGATTTTCAGAAATTTCTTGGATTCTGACGCTAGACCTTTCATTTGCAATTTTTTTCTGTTTCATCTGCTATAACTTTTATTTCATGTGGGGGGTCAATTTCAGCATTGTAAAGGATAAAAGAATCCATATCTGAATGTACTAAGTAGATAGGGAAATTTTGAGGTTTCTCTTGACTACTTACTACATACTTCATTAAGGTTTCTCTGTATAGTCTCTTGGGTTGACCAAACACTGAAATAGTAGCGTAAGACATGTCTAACTGTAGAGATCCTTGAAGCTTTGTGTTGGAGAGGTAAATCCCCTCTACGGATAGAGGCGATCCCTACTAGCCCAGAATGGGTCTAGCAACAATCGATCAATGCTACTGTGCAAGTTCCTAATTGCAATTAAACAAGAGGCAAAGAACATCTACTTGGATTCCAACGCTATCGTTTGATGAAGAGATGCCGCTCTCGCTCCTTCGCTCTAGCGGTCACGATCTTCCATGATCTCCGTGAATAGATACCTGCACACACGAAGAGACAGACAAACACAAGCGTGAAATCTAATAAAAGCAATTATACATCAGTCAGAAAGGATGTAATTCACATTAACCATTGCAAGACAAATGAGAATGGAACCATAACAGTAGTCATCTATTATTAAATCAATAACAGAGAAAGGTACAACCAATGTTCTGACGCTGAGTCCTTCTCTTGAGGGTCCAACCAGCAAGTCTCTTAAGCATTCACCCTTGGAGGTAGATTCTCCCAACACAAAAGCTCTCTCTCACACAAGCAACACTCACAACCTTCCTTGAGCTTCCTCTAACAAAACCACACTTATCACACCAATTACCTACTAACAGTAGCAATCCAAGCGCTATGAATTCCACACTATCCAAACTAGCTGCTCATGGTAATGGTGGAGGTTTAAGTAGAGAAGGAGTCTCCATGAATGGTGGGAGGACAAGCTTATCTTCAAGGAAGGTGGTTCCAAATGACGAACAGACATGCCATAGAAGGGAGGGCGATACTCACAAGGCTAACAACCAGGCCTGGAACCATCTGGAAGGCTGGCTGTTGGAACAAATTCGCCCAAACTGGATCAGCGCGGGTGCAACACTGAGCTGACGCGCTGACAGCGCATCACAATAACAGTGGAGGCTGTGTCAGCGCGGCTTGATACTTCATAGAACATGCTGGCGCACAAAATTCGACCAGCGCGGGAAACCCGTGTGCTTCTGCGCTGGCAGCGCACCAGTAACACTATAAGCCGCCTGTCAGCGCGGTTATTTTAATAACAGACGCGCTGATGCAGTAAACTTTGGAAAAGTGGGTCATTTGGCCAATTTAGAGAGCATGAGCATGGTGCATTTGGTTCCATGAGACAATAGGGAGACTGACAGGGAGACAGTGACAAATTACTGCGTAACAGATGCCCCCTAAAGCATGAAGCCCGAGAGAGTGGGAGGGGTGAGATGCTTTACAAAACTGCTGAACTGGAACACCACCAAGAAGGACCTGCATGAATGTACAACTGATATCTCGATCACATGTAGTCTAGGCATGGGCGTAGCCATCCAAAAGACATACGAAGAAGGTCTATGGTATGGACGTAGCCAGCCAGCTGAAAAGACCATAAAGATAAGAGGGTATGGTCGCAGCCATCCCAAAGACTCAGGTATGGGCGCAGCCATCCATCAATGAGTCATGTAATAACAATCCACAAAATCGCAGCCTGGTCCATAACAGACAAAAACCAGGGTCTTGCGCTCCATCCCAACCCGAAAAAAGTACAAGTTCAAGCATGTGAATGCATGAGTTGAAGTCGAACATGCATGAACATCGTCTGATTACCAGTCAATGATGAAAACCGTTAACAGACGTGAGAGGTACCACCAATAATGACAATGGTCCTCAAGGTACTTATAGGTACAATCCGCAGCGTGTGAATCAATGAGCTGGTGTCGAACACCCGCAGAATCATCCGATCGGAGGCCAATGATGAAAACCTCACGTCGAACACGAAGAACCTGCCATTGAGGCATGCAGGCTCTAAGGCACCTGAAGGGAGTCTCTAGGTCACTTTCCTGGATAATGAGCTGGAGTCGACAGGAAGTAACCTTGATCGAAGGTGGGCCATAATGTTTCCCACATCATCAACACGAGACAGAGAAGGATAAAATATTTTGTGTTAGACATCAGAGGGGGCTGGTAATATTGCAGAGGTCAACTTCTCTTGAACACATCGGGGCACAATAGCGGATTTGGCAGTATCTAACATCAAATGAGCAGAGGTCATGGTGACAAGGCAATGAGCAGATGAGAGGTCACATAGGATAACCCAAACCCACGGAGGCTAGTGTAGAACAAGATGAGAAATCCCCACCCAGACACGAATGCAGATGAGTGCCATGTTCAAGAGCGACATACTGCCGACACGACCATTATTACAGTTTCATTTTCCCCACCATTTCTGGCAGGTACCCCGGTTATTTTTGGATGACAAGCTTGACGGGGATAGCATATGCTTGGAGAGGTGTCATTTCGATGATGTCCGATGCCATTAAGTTTTAACGAACCTGACAAAGGGGGAGCTCGGCGTCTTTTCTTGTTTAGAGAGTCTGAAAAGACAACGGAAAAGGAAACTCCAGGGGGGTCCTTTTTCGTAAAGTTGTGTCTCTCGAGCCCGAAAAAGTATAAAACAATGCTCGAAAGAACCGCCTGGCCATTACGACCGAGGAGTACTTTTCGTAAATAGTAGCTTCGACCCGAAAAAGTAAAAAAGCGGTCGAAAGCACGTCGCTTTAGAGCCCATAACGAGTGCGAAAGGACAAACACCCGGCAATCTTTTTAAGTTACACGGTCGGAAAAAGAGCTTAAAATGACCGCCCCTCATTCCCTTTAACGAGCCGAAAGGAAGCTCGGCCATCTTTTCTTGATTCATGTCGGAAAAGAACTTAACGACGACATTTTTTCGGACCAAGTGTACGAAGAATCATTATGACCACGCCGGTTACTAGGACCTGCACAAGAACACCACCCGCATAAATCCGTTCGATATGCATAAAAACATAGTAAAACATGCATAAAGGCATAATTAAGTGACATTAGTGCTAAACCCATGGTGAAAATACGACAAAAACCCACATTGACAAGAAATTATAGTGAATTATGAATTTTTTACCATAAATAGGCGGGTAAAAGTCATTTTTTACCATTGTTACCATTTTGAGTTGTGAAGAACGTCGAGGAGCTGCAAGGTTGACGGAGCGATTTCCAGCCCGTACAAACACCATTCATCCGGCAGCTTGTTCTAGGTAGGTTCTCCTCTCCCTGCGTTTCATTTTGAGCCTTTTTTTGAGCAATTCCACGGTGGGATGTGGCCCTTTAGGCAAATTTTTTGAGCATTGGTGCGCTCTCGGTCAGCGCGGGTTTCCCGCTCGGGACCGCGCTGATCGATTTATATTTACACGTACCACCACATGGGTCAGCGCGGAAAACACGTGTGCTTCCGCACTGACCCAGTGAAAAAACAACGGTGCGCCATTTTCAGCGCGACTATTTTAGAAACAGTCGCGCTGGCGCCGTAAAGATTTATTTTTTAAGAATTGGACGTACAAATCTCAACGGTTAGCAACCTAATATTTTTTCATGGTCTTGCAGGGCAAAATGTCTTTTGTGTGGCAAGAGAGAGCTCACGATGATGAGGATATAGCCGCCTATGCACTTGCCGAATGCCGAAACGCAATGCGGGCGTGCGGATTCTTGAAATTCTTCCTGACTCCATGCCTGAGGGCGCAACCTGACTTGCTTGAGCTCTTAATCAGAGCTTGGAACCCAGTGGATGGCAAGTTCACGATCCGTGGCCAGGACATTGAGTTTGATTCCACGGACATTTATTTTTTGACTGGACTATCGCGCCGGGGCCGAATGCCCATCCTGGAGGGGCACCGACCCAGCGGTGAGACTCTTGATGAGCTCATGGCTCGAGTGTGCCCGCAGGCTGTGAAAACACGGAGCGGGAAAGTTGGTATCCCGACAGTGGCGGACATGCCTCTTCGTACCATACTCTTTCTAGTGACACGGGCAGCGGGCTCTTTGGCCAATCATGAGGCCTCAAAGACCCAACTACTACTAGCTCTGGAGTGCTTACAGCCCACCATCTTCAACTGGGCAGCAGCTGTGACCACTAGCATGAAGAGGCAACTGAACAACTGCCGACACGAAGAGACGAAGCAGTTTGCATATGGGTCGCTTCTACTTCCGCTCATGCTGGAGCGGGTGCCGACCCTACAGCTACAGACCATGGCCGTGGATCCACCTAGAGGTCCTCGGGAGACGCGGGCCAGTCGATGGGCCCGCGTCATGCCACGTGGAGGTGGAGGCCGCCCAGTATCTTGGGGAGTGTATTTCCGAGAGTGGCTGGATCGACAGGTTGTCATCGTGGAGGACTGGCCATATGCTGGCATGGACTTCCGCAATGATCCTGACATGCTACTGCCCGCGGGCGAGCACTGGGACGATGGAGGTATGACACTTGATCTCTTTTCAATATTTTTTAATGTTTTTTGATTTTTCATGTACATGTCTTGATAAATGTCACGGTGTGCAGATGTGGGACCCGTGAGACCCATTGGCCTAGCCCCTACGGCACGGAGAGAGGGGCAAGGAGCTGGAGCCTTAGCTCTAGTCCCTCCAGGAGTTGATACGTCGGAGACTGTAGCTCGCAACCTCGAGGGTTTGCTGGAGGGGGTGCCAGATTACCAGGGGGTCGAGGAGGTCCCTATAGAGCATCAGATCCACACAGTGGGGGTGGCACCCAGGATGCACCGCCTTTTGAGGCGAGTGGCACGGGCAGCAGTATGCTATAGAGAGCATAACCCAGATCAGTAGTCGCCTAGGTTTTTCCACTGATGTTTTGAGAGACATATGTCTCGGATGTACTGAGGACACCGGCTTTATTTTTGGGACATATACACTTATTTTTGAGCGCCTTAGTGCGCCACACGATATATATATATATACTGTTTTTGGATGGATCGTTTCACATGTGATGATGTTTTTTATATGCTATGCAAATGTCTAATACAAATGTAATCTAATGTATCAGTTGCACAACACATGACCCATGTATTTTAATTTTTATGCAAGCTTAAAAACACATATGCAAGCACACATGCAAACTATGCTTGAAAAGAAAATTATTTACACATGCTTATGCTATGGTCTTATTATGTTTTCTATTTCTTCTCGTATGATGTTTATCTATTCCGCAAATGTCTATCCAACACATGGTTTGCCAATGCATCGGTTAACGTATTTAATTGTCTCGGAGTATGTTGATATGTGATATAATCAAAATTCCTTTCTAACAATCTCACACGTAAATACAACCTTAGAATGCGTTGGTCTCTGACGGAATATCGCCCGTTGAGTTGATGGACAACAAGTTGAGAGTCCAGGTTTACCACTAAAGCACGGATGCCAAGATCAACTGCTTCGGCTAGCAATTCAATTACAACACTGTATTCGACAACATTGTTGGTGGTACGGCCCAGGCACACGCCTTGAAGATCTAGCAACTCGCCGTGAGGATCGTAGATCGCCCACGCCGCAGAAGACAAATTGCAAGTACTACGGTAGGCGCCATCTGCGAAGCCAACGTAAGGTGTACTAGACATCTGCACAAGAAGCAGAAAACAAAATAAGAGGCAAACATGCCTTCACACCAGAGCAAAAACTAGAAATCATGCACACATGACACACTAGCTAAAAACACACGTATGTACAAACTAGGTGCACGAGATCATGCATAATATTTTTTCAAATAGAGCCCGTTGCAGGGCTTGTCAAGAGGATTTCCTTCGTAATCGATCAGCTCATATGCCCCCTTTTGCAAAACTCTCTTCACGATATAAGGGCCTAGCCACATGGATTCGAGTTTACCTGCCCCCAGCTTATCCTTAGCTTGATCATAGAGCAATACTAAATCTCCCTCAACAAAGGAACGAGGTCGAATGGTATCGTCGAAGTGGGCCTTAACCCTCTTCTTCTGTACTTCAATAGCCAGAGAAGCTAAGCGACGGGTCTCGTCTAGCCTTTCTAAATAGAGAAGCCGTTCCTCCACCGGAGTGGTGTTGGGAAGCAACTCGACAGCTAATTTTAACGAAGGAATCTCACATTCAACAGGAAGGGTGGCCTCCAGTCCATAAACAAGCTGAAAAGGAGTGAAACCGGTGGCGTCCTTCACAGAGGTCCGGTAAGCCCACAAGGCAGGGAACAGCATCAGATGCCAGTTAGACTTGTGCGTATTCACGGTACGTTGGAGCATTGTGATCAAAACTTTGTTCACGGCTTCAACTTGGCCGTTGGATTGAGGGTAATACGGCGTCGAGCTATCTTGACGCAAGCCTAGCTGGGTCGTTAGTTCCGTCATCATGTGATTACGGAAATGTTTTCCGTGATCTGTGACAATAGCCTGGGGGACTCCGAACCGAGTAATAACATGATTAAACAAAAACTGCGCCGCCGTGTAACCGTCTTCGTTCAATGTAGGCATCACTTCGGCCCATTTGGTGAAATAATCGATGGCAACGATGATATACCCGTGCCCCCCGGCCGAACGAGGGTTACAGGACGTATAATCGATGCCCCATTTGGCAAATGGACCTACGGTAACAACGGGGTGCAGTGGTGCAGGAGGTGCACGCATTTTCCGGTGGTAAACCTGACATTCATGACATGCACGGACGACAAGGATGCAATCCTTGAAGATAGAAGGCCATAAATAACCAGCACGGAGGATTTTCTGGGCAGTGGCATATCCGGACATATGTCCGCCACAAGCATCGGAGTGGCAGTCATTCAACACCCGCTCAGCCTCCTCGAGGGTCAAGCATCGGCGGAGGACAGAATCAACGCCGAGGCGGTACAGGGTATCGCCAATGATGCGATAGGGTTGAGATTGGTGACGAATCCTTCGGCGAGTGTCTTTCGATACATTAGGACGGAAGGAATACGTCTGCAAATAAACTATGATGTCCCCATACCAAGGGTCGAGGGTGCTGATCAGAAACAATGTTTCATCCGGGATATGCTCTTCCGAACGGGATGGTACAGAAGGGGATGGCAACGAACAGAGCAGTTCTGCAAAGACCAGAGATTTCTTAGACTTGGCAGCAGCGAATTCCAAGTCAAACTCTTGTAGGATGACAATTCATTTCGAGTACTTGCCCACCAGCAGTTGACGCGACAAGATGTAGGTCATAGGGTTGCAGTCGGAAATCACGGTCGTAGTGCGCAACAGGATATAGTGCCAGAATCGTTGGATGGCGCAGACAGCTGCCAATGCCAACTTCTCGACATACGCGTAGCGAGTTTCTGTATCCAAGAGATTGCGACTAAGGTAAGAGATAACGTGCTCGTTGCCATCATCATCATCCTGCACCAGAACCATGCCGATGGTGGTGTCAGCGGCAGCTAGATAGAGAGAATAATCACGGTGATAATTCGGAGGTCTTAAGAGTGGAGCCGAGACAAGGAGATCCTTGAGTCGCTCGAAAGACTCCTGAGCGATGGCATCCCAATGAAAGGGTGTGTCTTGCTTTAATAATCGTGTGCTACCTCGGCATAATTCGGAATGAATCGTCTAAGGAAATTCGCTTTGCCCTGCAAGCTCTGCAATTGCTGCAAAGAGGCAGGGGGAGGAAGATTCAAGATGGCCTCAACTTTGAGGGGATCCAGACGGATGCCTTCTCGGGAGACGATGAACCCGAGCAGTCGGCCAGATTCTACGCAGAAGACACACTTATGAGGATTGAGCCTTATGCGATAGTGTCGACAGCGGAGAAAAATCTCGCGAAGATGTGAGGGATGGTCCTGACGCTTAGCTGAATGAGCCGGGAGGTCATCCAGATAAGGTTGTACAATGTGACGTATATCATGAAAGGCATAAGACATCGCACGTTGAAATGTAGCGTCGGCATTCTTTAGACCGAAAGGAAGCTTCTTATAGGCGAAGGTGCCCCAAGGACAAATAAAAGTTGTTTTATGTTGGTCTGTGGGTGCAATGTTGATCTGGTTATAGCCAGAGAAGCCGTCCATAAACGAGTAAATTTCACTTCCAGCGCACTCATCAATAAGCTGATCGATGAAGGGCGCAGGGAAGTTATCCTTCGGACAGGCACGGTTGATATCACGATAGTCAACACAGACCCGGATAGTTCCCTGCTTTTTATTCACAGGAACTATGTTAGACACCCAATCCGTAAGAGGAATGGGGTAGATGAAACCAGCTTTAAGAAGCTTTTCGACTTCGGCCTTGATGGCTGCAGCCTTTCGGGGGTGCATAGGGCGTAAGCGCTGACGTACAGGCTTAGCATCTGGATATGTAGGTATTTCGTGCACCACTATACTAGGATCGATGCCAGGCATTTCCTCATAGGACCATGCGAAGACATCACGAAATTCGCGAAATAGAGCAGTATAGAGTTGAACTTCCTCAGGAGTGCAAGTGACTCCTATATGAATATGCTCGATGATCCCTGGTTTGACAGAGATGTCGATCGGTTGGGTTTGCGTGATATTGCCCATATTTCCCTCTGACACTTGATAAAGCTGAATGGGTGTTTGGAGGGGCGGTGATGGGACACATGAAGCAAACCTTTCGAGACATGCGGTCATTTCCGGATGGGGAGGGAGAAACGAAGAGCGATGGTGGTGATCTGACCAAGGTAGCTCTTCGAGAGACATAGTCTTTATGTTGGCTTCGTCGGAGGGAAATATTTCCTTCAGTGGATCCGACGTAGCCTCATCTCCTAGCCAAGGGAAATGATCATATGAATCGGGAACACTGCCCGGGAGAGCAGGTTCATCAGGGGGAGCCGATGCAGCGACAATCTCGATGTAGTTGAGTTCGGCAGGGCTCAACGGCATCATATCTGTTGGCATTATGATTCAGGTGTTGTCCTTGATGGCAAACTCATTCAGGTGGTAAATCAAGAAGGACGCAGGAAATATGTTCAGCAAGTGCGTCCCCGCAGGTATACCATACAGAACCCGCGTCCGGGGACGCAGGCCAGCCGTTCAGGAGGTGCGTCCGCCCAGTGCACACACTTCAAGGCAGAGAAAAGCACGTGGGGGTTTCTTGTGTGGTATCTAGCCGACGGTTTTGTGTTTCTATGGTGTCGGCTCGTGGTATTGTTCCACGCTTTGGGGAGAAGCTTGCCTATATAAAGCAAAGGAGTTCATTTGGATTAGGCATCATCTTGGTTGAACATCTCTTGGTGAGATCTAGTCCAAATCTCTAAGGGCAAATCTTCTAATGGACTACGATCTATATGGCGCATGATCAGATCTGTGGATCTGAGTGTTTGGGTTGGTTCTGAAGTCCTCTTATCTTCTATATCTGAAGGGACGCAGATTCAGTGAAGGGAAAGTGCGCCGGGACGCAGTACAGTAAAGACTCAGGTGCGTCTCTGAGGCAAAGGACGCGGCGCGACTGTGGTATTGGGTGCGTCTCTGAAGCGAAAGACGCGGCGCGATAGTGTTTCTGGGGGCGTCGGTCGCAGAAAAGCAAAGAGGAACAGTGCGTCTGCACGCAGAACAGCATAAGGTATACTGCGTCCAGTCGCAGGCCACAGAAAGAAAATATGCGTCCCTGTCTTAAGATGATCTGTTGACTGTATATTTCTGTTCATAAGGTGTTCTGGGTTGTTTATGTAATTACTGATCTGATATCTGTAGTAGACTGTATCTGTTGTATACTTGTTGATCATTTGATTCTTCATGAAAAGAAGTAGGGGGTTGTAGCTCCCTTCCAGGAGAAACTGGAAAACGAGAAAGAGTTGTAGCTCTTTGCAGGTTGCAGCCTGCGTGCTGGTAAAGGACTGCACCAGTACAAAATCATTGTAAAAAGAATTTCTTGAAAGAAGATAGAGACATATTGCAGCAGGTGGTTTTTCTCCCGCATTGGGTTTCCACCTTACATCTTGTGTTCTTTGGTGTGACTGTCTATTTTCTTTATTCATGCTCATTGTTTTATGGTACTGATATGCAAGAATATTTCAAAAGATCAAATAAGGAAGATTTGGTAAATTGCTAGATAATACTGATTCACCCCCCCTCTCAGTATTATTTCCAACAATTGGTATCAGAGCAGGTCCTTCTGAAAAGCTTGATCGCTTGAAGGTAGATCGTTCATCATGAGCAACTACGAGAGAGAAGCATCAATCAGGCCACCCGTCTTCGATGGGACAAACTTCAATTATTGGAAGGTAAGAGTTACTGCATATCTTCAATCTCTTGGTACAGAAGTTTGGAACATTGTAGAATCAGGCTATGCCTTTCCTTCAGTTACTCCTACAGATCCAGCTGAGAAAAAGCAGTATGAAACAAATGCAAAAGCAGTCAGTACTCTATTAGGAAGTATATCTCAAACAGAGTTCATGAAGGTCATGCACTTCAAATCAGCAAAAGAGATATGGGACAAAATGATCACTAGCTATGAAGGAGATGAACAGGTAAAAGAAGCTAAACTTCAAACTCTCAGGATTCAATATGAGACTCTCAAGATGTATAATGATGAAAGTGTGGCTAATTATTTTCTTCGGGTAGATGAGATTGTTAATTGTATGAAAAATTTGGGTGAAGAAATAAAAGAGACTATAGTAGTTCAAAAGATTCTAAGATCTTTATCCCCCAAGTTTGAATCTAAAGTATCTGCAGTAGAAGAAAAGGAAAATCTCCGTGTTCTCACTATGTCTCGGCTGCATGGAATTCTAACTGCTTATGAAATGAGAAAGGGAGGTCCATCAGACAGAAGGGAAGCTGCTTTTAAAGCATCAGGCAAAGAAGATCACTATGAAGCAAGTCATGTTCCAGAAGAAGAGGAAGAAGAATCAAATTTTGTCAGAAATCTTCAAAGGGGTTCTGGAAGGTTCAGAGGTAAGCTACCTTTCAAATGTTTTGCTTGTGGAAGAGTAGGTCATTATGCTGCAAAATGCTCTTATAAGGATAAAGGAAAGGAACCAGTTAGATGGAACAAGAAACAGGGTACAAATAAGAAAAGCTACTACACCCATGAAGATAGTGATGGCTTATCAAACAGTGATGAAGATGAACAAGGTAACAAATATAGATTGTTAATGGCATTTGAAGATGATGATTATGAGGATGCTGTAGATGTGGATAACCTTTATGATGAAATTACTAGACTCAAGAGATGTATAGAAGAAAAGAACATGATTATTGATACTCTACAATTTCAGATTGATGAAAAGGAAAAACATCTTGAAAAATTAGAAGGTGAAATTGTTGGTCTTAGAAAAGAAATTGAGAAAACAAAAACTATTAATCTCAAGTTTGTCAAAGGATCTAAAACGTTGAATGAGATTATCAGTGTGCAGCGGTCTCCACTAAATAAGACAGGTCTGGGCTATAATGGAGAAACTTCTCAAGCATCCACTTCAAAAAGTTATCTTGATGCAGCAAGAAGAAATGAGCAAGAGCACAAGGAAGATCATCAGGTAAAGCAGGGACAAACGTCAAACAGAAACTATCAGGGGCAATCCAGCTTAAGGGTGAACAAAAGCCACAACCAGCCACAGGTAAAATCTTCCCAATTTGGTTCAAGAATAGATGAAAATAGAAATTACAATCAGTTGGCTAGTAGATTCAATAATCGCAGAAACTTCTTCAATGGACAATGTTTTTCTTGCCATAACTTTGGTCACAAAGCAGCTCAATGTGTTGCGTATAAAACAATCATGACTAGGGAAGCTCAAAAACAAAGAAGTATGACAGGGATTACAAAAGGGACCTATAACAATTTTTCAGCTCTTGAAAATGAAGTTGAATGCTCTATTTGCAATAATTTTGGACATGAAGATTTTGAATGCAGAAGCAGGTTTCCGGAAAGAAAGGTACAAGAACAAAAAAGGGAACAAACCTCAGGCACCAAAACATGGAAAATAAAGGAACCTCAAACAGAAAGATGTGGGATAGCATTCTATGCAGAAGGACAAGAAAATCTATGGTACATTGACAGTGGATGTTCAAAGCATATGACAGGTGATAAAGAAAAACTTGAATCTTATTCTAATTTAGAAAAGGGAAAGAAAGTCTCTTTTGGAAATGATACTCCTGCAACTATAAAAGGAAAAGGTATTGCTCCTTTAAAAGAAGATGTTAAGGCTGGAAATGTTTTGTTTGTTGATGGACTAAAGCATAATCTTCTAAGTGTAAGCCAGATGTGTGATCAAAGAACCGAGGTTATATTCAGATCAAATGGATGTCTTGTTCGTGATCTTGATACAGGTAAAACAGTTCTCAAAGGAAAAAGAACTCCAAATAATCTATACATTTTTGATGAAGAACAACAACAATGCTATCTAAGCAAGGATGAAGAGCACTGGTTATGGCATCGAAGGTTGGGACATCTAAGCTTCTCACAAATAAGGAAAGCTTGCAAATATCAGGCAGTTCGCGATCTTCCAGATATCAAAATTCCTGACAACACCATATGCAGATCATGTCAGTTTGGAAAACAGACCAGAACTAACTTTCCAGAGAAAGAAGGATCAGCCAGCATGCCTCTTGAGCTAGTACATACAGATGTATGTGGACCATTCAGAAAAAGAACACCTAGAGGAGAGGAATACTTGATATTATTTATTGACGATTTCTCCAGGTTTGTTTGGTTAGGACTTATGAAGCACAAAGATGAAGCTTTCGAAAAATTCAAATCCTTCAAAGCTTTGGTTGAAAATGAATCAGGTCACAAGATTAAGTGCCTTAGATCCGACAGAGGTGGAGAATTTACTTCAAATGAATTTTTCGATTTCTGTGAAGAACATGGGATAAGGAGAGAATTTTCTACAGCTAGAACTCCTCAGCAAAATGGAGTAGTGGAAAGAATGAACAGAACAATCCAGCAAATGGCTCGTGCTATGCTTGATGAATCAGGAACTCCTGCAACCTTCTGGGGTGAAGCTGCACATGCGGCAGTTATTATTCTCAACAAGACAAATGTCCGAGTGAACAGCACTCAAACTCCTCATGAGCTCTGGAGTGGTAAAACTCCTTCGGTAAAGCACTTCAAAATCTTTGGGAGCAAATGCTATATCAAGAATACTGAGGAGCAGCTTGGCAAACTTGATCCTAGAGCAGATGAAGGAATTCTTCTTGGCTACTCTCCACATAGCAAAGCATACAAATGCTACAATAAAAGACTTGGCAGAATTGTTGACAGCATTGATGTAGTGGTTGATGAGAAGGGATACATTCCTAGGCAAATACATCGTGAAGACATTGAAGAAGATGAAAGCTACCCTCAAAGACAGAATGATGAAGAAGAAGAACCGCAAGAACAATCTCAAGAAGGACCTCACGAAGAAGCAGAAGAAAGAACAAGAATAGAAGAAAAGACTCCATCCAGATGTGTTCAAAAGAACCATCCAGAATCTCAGATCATGGGACAAAAAGAAGCAGGTATACAAACTAGAAGAACAGTTGCAGAAGCTTCAAGTTATTTGGCATTACTCTCCTCTACTGAACCACAAAATGTGAAAGAGGCATGCAAAGATGAATGTTGGGTGAAAGCAATGGATGAAGAACTTGAGCAAATTGAAAAGAACAACACTTGGGAGCTGGTTCCTAGACCAAAGGATAAGAATGTTATCGGAACAAAATGGGTTTTCAAAAATAAATTGAATGAAAATGGAGAAGTAATTAGAAACAAAGCCAGACTTGTTTGTAAAGGGTATGCACAGCAAGAAGGAATAGACTTTGAAGAAACTTTTGCTCCTGTTGCAAGACTTGAGGCCATCTGAATGTTTCTTGCTCTCTCAAGTTGTCAGAACTTCAAAGTATTTCAAATGGATGTGAAATCAGCCTTTCTGAATGGAGACTTGGATGAAGAAGTGTACATTGAACAGCCAGATGGTTTCATTCTTGGAAACGATCCAAATCTTGTATGCCGATTAAAAAAGGCTCTCTATGGTCTCAAACAAGCTCCAAGGGCTTGGTACTACCGGTTGGACAAATATCTTCATCAACAAGGTTTTTCAAAAGGTTCAGCAGATAGCAATCTTTATATAAAAGTTGAAAATGACAAATTACTAATACTTGTTGTGTATGTAGATGACATTATTTTTGGCAGTAATGAAGAAGCTATGAGTCAAAGCTTTGCCTCGGTCATGCAGAAAGAATTTGAGATGTCCTTGCTAGGAGAACTGACATACTTCCTTGGTTTGCAAATCCAACAAAAGAAAGGAGGAATCCTTTTATCTCAAACCAAGTATCTCAAGCAGATTTTGAAGAAATATGGCATGGAAGATGCAAAACCAGTATGTACACCCATGGTCACAGGATGTAGTCTCAGTGCAAATGACGAATCTGCAGCAGTACATCAACCAACCTACAGATCTATGATTGGAAGTCTACTATATTTGACAGGTACCCGACCAGACATCATGCATGCAGTTGGAATAGTTGGAAGGTTTCAGGCAAATCCAAAGGAGACTCATCTTCAAGCAGTGAAGAGAATCTTCAAATATCTTCAAGGGACTCAAAATTATGGCCTATGGTATCCTAGAAATACAGATCTCACTCTTCATGCTTATACAGATGCAGATTGGGCCGGAAGCGTGGATGACAGGAAAAGCACAAGTGGTGGTGCATTCTTTATGGGTCCCAGACTGGTATCTTGGTTCAGCAAGAAACAAAGTTCAATTGCCTTGTCTACAGCTGAAGCGGAATATGTTGCTGCTGCATCTTGTTGCACCCAACTTCTTTGGATGATGCAGACTTTGCAGGATTATCAAATCACTTGTACACCTCCTATTCCTATCTTATGTGACAACACAAGTGCAATCAGCATCTCAAAGAATCCGGTTATGCATTCAAAAACCAAGCATATACCAATCAAGTACCATTTTCTCCGGGAACAAGTACTTGAACAGAAGGTCAAGTTGGAGTATGTTCCTTCTAAGGAACAAGTTGCTGATATTTTCACCAAACCATTGCCCAGGGACACTTTTGAATACCTCAGGCAAAAGCTGGGGGTTGTTGATGCATCATCTCACTGTTGATCATCTTCCTATTGATGGTATAGGCTCAGGGGGAGCACATAATGCATTGTTGGCATTATGGAAAAGGAGATCTTGGAAATAGCTGCAATATGTCTCTGTCTCCTTCATGATGGATTTCTGGTTACAGATCTGGAGAAGCATGAGCATAGGGGGAGCATACCCTTTGCCCTTGATGTCAAAGGGGGAGAATGATGAAGCTGAAGATTATGTGGTTGCCATCAAGTCCAAAGGGGGAGTTTGTTGGCATTATGATTCAGGTGTTGTCCTTGATGGCAAACTCATTCAGGTGGTAAATCAAGAAGGACGCAGGAAATATGTTCAGCAAGTGCGTCCCCGCAGGTATACCATACAGAACCCGCGTCCGGGGACGCAGGCCAGCCGTTCAGGAGGTGCGTCCGCCCAGTGCACACACTTCAAGGCAGAGAAAAGCACGTGGGGGTTTCTTGTGTGGTATCTAGCCGACGGTTTTGTGTTTCTATGGTGTCGGCTCGTGGTATTGTTCCACGCTTTGGGGAGAAGCTTGCCTATATAAAGCAAAGGAGTTCATTTGGATTAGGCATCATCTTGGTTGAACATCTCTTGGTGAGATCTAGTCCAAATCTCTAAGGGCAAATCTTCTAATGGACTACGATCTATATGGCGCATGATCAGATCTGTGGATCTGAGTGTTTGGGTTGGTTCTGAAGTCCTCTTATCTTCTATATCTGAAGGGACGCAGATTCAGTGAAGGGAAAGTGCGCCGGGACGCAGTACAGTAAAGACTCAGGTGCGTCTCTGAGGCAAAGGACGCGGCGCGACTGTGGTATTGGGTGCGTCTCTGAAGCGAAAGACGCGGCGCGATAGTGTTTCTGGGGGCGTCGGTCGCAGAAAAGCAAAGAGGAACAGTGCGTCTGCACGCAGAACAGCATAAGGTATACTGCGTCCAGTCGCAGGCCACAGAAAGAAAATATGCGTCCCTGTCTTAAGATGATCTGTTGACTGTATATTTCTGTTCATAAGGTGTTCTGGGTTGTTTATGTAATTACTGATCTGATATCTGTAGTAGACTGTATCTGTTGTATACTTGTTGATCATTTGATTCTTCATGAAAAGAAGTAGGGGGTTGTAGCTCCCTTCCAGGAGAAATTGGAAAACGAGAAAGAGTTGTAGCTCTTTGCAGGTTGCAGCCTGCGTGCTGGTAAAGGACTGCACCAGTACAAAATCATTGTAAAAAGAATTTCTTGAAAGAAGATAGAGACATATTGCAGCAGGTGGTTTTTCTCCCGCATTGGGTTTCCACCTTACATCTTGTGTTCTTTGGTGTGACTGTCTATTTTCTTTATTCATGCTCATTGTTTTATGGTACTGATATGCAAGAATATTTCAAAAGATCAAATAAGGAAGATTTGGTAAATTGCTAGATAATACTGATTCACCCCCCCTCTCAGTATTATTTCCAACAATATCACCCCAAGAGTCTTCCTGATTAGCAGGAGGAAGAACCCACGGATCTGAGCGTACAGAGATCATGTTGATAGGGGCGAGATTTGGGGGTGGGTGGGGAAAGACTCCCATTAGAGTGGGATCTTTGAAAAGTCCAGCACCCACATTCACGAGTGATTTCGAGGTATGCTCCACGAATGGCACATTACCTTCAGAAGAAGAGGCGAAGAAAGAGAGCTGGTCCACTATGACAATCTTCCCCTGGTGAGGGAAACGAATGACACGGAACAGGGAGGAAGCCACGGCTTGCATGGCGTATGTCCAGCTCCGTCCGAGGAGGAGGTTGTAAGTCAAATTGGCGTCAACAACTTCAAACTCTACTTCTACGGTCTTTCCTTCCAAAGAGATGGGTAAGCGTTGGAGGATACCGTAAGGGCGAGATTCTCTTCCATCGAAAGCTTCGAGCGTCGTAGGGGACTGACTCAAAGCAGGGGAACCAATCGCTTTCCAGCAAGCAACGGACATGATGCAGGTTGAGGCACCTTCATCAATAACCGTACGGTGAATCGTTCTGCTATTGATGATGACCTGTATAAGAAAAGCGACTTGGTGAGGCAGTCTCTGTGTAAACCCCTCGAGATCGAAAGAAATCAAATCTGAATCTGCCGGGTCGATGCCACCAATAGCTGATAGTAAGGACTTCCTCTGGGAGGGGCAGCTCTGGAGGACTTCTAAAGCGGACATAGCAGATGGAGCCTGAGCTAGGTCCTCAACAATGCTATAATGCTGGGCAGCACGAGCATTAGGGTTGTACGATGACTTCCTGAGTACACCTTTTTGAGGGGGTTGGGGGATCGTCTCAGTGTTGGGCCTTTCGATGTGGAGAGGACCAGAACTAGATGGAGGAGCGCTGGAGGGAACCTCCGGCTCTTTCCCGGCATGAGATGGATAATCTTTCACTCGAGTTGAAACATGGATGGGGATCGTGCCAGCCATGAACACTTGAGAACCGAACGAGGAAGAGGATTGAGATGGGTCCGCCACCATTTGAGTCTGCTGGGAAGGGAAAGGCTCTTTAAGCACGACAGGGGTCCCAGGAGCACCTTTCAATAACCGACTAACTTCGGACCTCCTTGGGCAGTCCTTAGTGTAGTGATCCTCATCACAGATGAGACAAGGATACTTAGGTTTTCGTTTAGCTCCTTCCTCGGGTGGAGGTTTAGGGGCATCCTGCTTGGGCTGACCAGATGTATCTTTAGCTTTCCCCTTCTTTTTCCCTTTTGAGGATTTGTCCGCCGCGGTGGACTGGACGACGTTTACCTCGGAGGTACTTCCAGGATTGGATTGGCCCTGAGAAGCATTTTCATTAGAAGCGTTCTGTTTTTGCTTCCCAGGGTTCGCGGCCGATTTCTTTGATGACGAGTTCACAGAGCCAATGACTCCATCAACAGATGGTTTGGGCAAAGCCTTGGTCTGTCCAGGCCTCGGGGCGTCTGGAAAATAATCATATAGAGTACCTGACTGAGAATATACTAAGTCTAGGTACTAAGCTCGCGCGATCGCTTGCTCTTCAGTTACACAAGCTCCCATAGCGATGTCCTTCGCAATTTTAGGGACAAAGGAAGTTGTGAACCAATCGGTCAGGAGTTGATCAGGAATCCAGAATTTGATCAATCGACGACGCCTTCTCCATTCATGTATGTGATCAGAGATGTGCGTAGCCGTATCCTGTTTAAGAGACGTGAGAAGATTTGTCCCAGTCTCGTACCGAATGGGTAACTGAAAATGAGTTAAAAACGCCATAGCCAGAGAATTGAAATCTTGAAACATGCCGCGATTCAGCTCAATGTACCATTTAGCGGCTGAACCGGTGAGTGTTCTCTGAAAGAGACGAAGTCGGATAGAGTCATCAAGCCATGAGTTCGATGAACACCAAAGGTGATAGGTCATAACATGTGCTTGAGGATCCTCTCCTGCTTTACCGTCAAATTTTGGACAATCACCGGGTATTTTAGTTGGAACTGGCGGCCAATACGCATTATGCAGAATGGGATCATTCGTTAACTTGGACACGTCCGGAAGTTCCAACGTCGCTAAGAATGGCAACTGAGGGTTAAAGGACATCTGTGGCTGTGGGTTCGAGGCAGTATTAGGGTTCCAACCAGGTGGTGGTTGCCCCCGCGAACTCTGTCCAGACGGACCTGGCCCAAAAGGGCCTGGTGCATAAGAACCTTGTCCCGATGGACCTGGCCCAAAAGGGCCTAGCGCATAAGAACTTTGTCCCGATGGACCTGGCCCAAAAGGGCCCGGCGCATAGGGACCTTGTCCGTAGGGGTTCTGCCCATATGTATTATGTCCATATGCAGACAGTTGACCCTGGGTCTGCCCCCCAGCACCCCATGTGTTAGCAACTTGACTTGCAGGTGCAGCATACTGATAATTTTGGTAAGGAGTGACCTGCGTTTGTTGATAATTCTGGTAAGGGGTAAACTGAGTTTGCCCCTGGGGTTGCTGGTAGCCATACGTTTGCTGGGCTCCATACTGAGCCTGATAAGCAGGCTGCGCTTGGTAGGAAGGCTGGGGCTGTGGCCCGCCTTGCATTTGATAAGCCATTTGAGTTTGAGGCCCAGAATAATGTCCTTGAACCGGCTGGGCTTGGATCATCTGGCCGGAAGGTTGGCCTGGTTGAACCTGGGATGGGCCTGCTTGCCCAGAAAGATGTACTTGCTCGGTGCCAGGCTGTCCTTAAGCAACCACGGGTTGTCCTTGCGGAACAGACGGCCGAGCCGGCTGGATGGCTGGTTGACCTTGCAGTTGACTAGCCTGTCCAGCTGGATGAGTAGGACGGACAGTGGGTTGGCCTTGTTGCACAGAGGGTTGGCCCGTTTGTCCGGAGGGTTGTACTGGCTGAGCAGTGGGTTGGCCCTGCTGTACGTAGGGTTGCCCCCCTTGCCCAGAAGGTTGCATGGACTGAGCAGCAGGTTGACCCTGCTGTACGTAGGGTTGCCCCCCCTGCCTAGAAGGATGACTACACTGGACAGTGGGTTGGCCCTGCTGCACGTAGGGTTGCCCTCCCTGCCCAGAAGGATACCCTTGTTGGACTGCTGGTTGACCTTGAGGAGTGTAATTTTGCCCAGCTTGTCCAGTGGGATACCCTTGCTGAAAACCAGGTTGGCCTTGTTGGATGTAAGGCTGCCCTGGCTGACCAGACGGATAGCCTTGCTGGATACCAGGTTGCCCTGGGTAACCAGAAGGTTGACTCTGATAGGAAAAGGATGGAACTCCCATGGCCGAAGGTTGTCCCGGGTAGGGTTGTCCTTGTGGGCCCCCAGATTGTCCTAGGTAAGACTGGCCATATAGTGGTTGCCCTTGGGGGGCTTGCACATAAGGTGGCTGGCCTAGATTAGGTGGTCCTTGGGGCTGTCCAGGAATTGCCCGGCGCCCACGAAACGTATGAGTAACTGGATCATAAGTAACGTCTAACGGTGTCGAGTTTTCAACGAAAGGTTGACGAGGCAGGGATTGAACGTGCTCGAGGTACTGACCGTTAGCATCATAATAAAAGAGTGGACCTTGGTAATTCGGGTCCACAATGGGTTGCCCATGGGCATCAAACGGCCCCGCTCCTGGAATAGGACCAGAAGAGGGCTGAGCACTTTGTGCAGGATCGATGACTCCAGACGAAACCCCTGGTTGGCTAGTGCTCACTTGACTGTGAGAGGGACCAGCCCCAGGGTTTGTAGATGAAGATGCTGTCACAGCACTGACGACTGGAGTTGAGTACGCTACACAAACAGTTGGATTTGTGGGAACTGAGGTAACAGGCGTATTAGGGGGTTGCGAAAGAAAGGGTTCCGTGGTGGCAATGACACTAGGATCCCATATAGTCGTAGAAGGCATTCTGGCAGCTATTCTATCCCTCATTGATTGATACCGTGGAGGGAGTGGAGAAGTAGCTGGAATGGGAGTTTCAATACTTGACACCGCGGGTGTCTCACCTGCGCTGGGTGATGTCTCATCCATTTGGGAAGTTGACATCGGAGACGACATACCGGGCGGGGTAACAGGAATATCGTCTTCATCAGGCTCCCAGATAGGGTTCCAATCTTCTTCGTAATCCGGATCGCCCGGGGCACGTACGTTGATAGGCTGGATACTCGGGATAACCGGAAGAGTATCGCTTACAACTGGTACCTCAGGAGCAACAGAAGATGGAGAACCTTGATCACTTGGACCGGGAGTTGACGGGTCAGCCAGGATGACAAACCCCACACAAAACCCTAAAGGAAACTTGCGACAAAGACCCTACTCAAACTAACGCATACAAAATCTAACCAGGTGATGTTATCGTGGCCGAATAAATTTTTAAGACACAGGAACTGAACTTGACCTTTTCATGTTTCAAGAGTCGAGAAAAGGACAAAAAGATGACTCTAGTCTCCTTCGAATGTTTAATGAGCACGAAGTGACAAGAAGCTCACTGGCACCTTTTCATTTAGGGAGTTCGAAAAGGATCAAAAGTGACTGCTCTGGAGACTCTAGGCAAAGGGTTTACCAAGCAATCCATAAAACTGCCTATACACCTTGGCAATCGTATGAGAACCAAGGACTTTCCGTACTGCAGTCAATCTTCCCGAATGCTGTGTTCGGTGCGTTACGGCTCACAGGGCGGCAGACTCGGCTTCCTATGGATCAAGGATAAAATCCTAGTGGGGTCTCCCTATATATGCGACGGTACGTGGGAGCACAGTCCGTGTTAGACCACTATCGAGTCACAGAAGGAGGAATCACCCAACCGTAATGTGAAACAATAGTGACTATGTTTAAAGACGCCGGAACACGTCTCTAGCCTAGACCTCTACAATGTGAGCGTTAAGTTCCAATGCATTTTTAGATTTATTCAGTTTATTTTATGGTTGATCTTGAATTAAGTTTCGGTTTCATGCCTTATCGTATGATCTCTCACAATTTCCTAGATGCAAGCTACATGCCAAAGAATATCATTTTGTTCGATGAATTCTAACTATGAGAAGGTTAAGAGCTTTCAATCAAACAAAATGAACTCAAACAATCAAACAACCTAATGCAGCTAATGACAAAGAAATGAAATTTTCCTTTTAAGAACACAAATCAATGAGATGCTCTTCTTTTCATTAACTATTGAATGCAAAAGATGCTAGTTTGATTTCTCTTTCAATGGCACTTATGCACTTTAAAATGAATTTTGAGAGACAAGAACACTGAGCAAAAAGAATCAAAATCACTCAATGAAAAGCACAACAAGCGTGAAAAGAGTTGATTGAACCCTAGCAACTGTGATCTATGCCTGGGTAGCGAAACAATCGAAGGATTGGTCCGACAGCAATCACCTCAAGCAAACAAGCAAGGAAAGCAAAAAGAGGAAGGTTTCCGCAATAGCAAAGGCAAGCAGCAACGAACTTTTGTGAACAAGTGAACAAGTGAGCAAAACAAGGTCAATCCAGTGAAAACGGGATGATGGCACTAGGTCACGGGACACAAAAATGAAATCCGTCCAACAAGACTTCGCAAGCAAGTGTGTAACAGTTCAAGCAATGAATATCAAATCATAAACCAAGTAGAAAAAGCTGGAGATAGTGAAACCAACAGGCTCAGGAGGTAAAATTGAAACAAATTCAATTTTACAGGATCAGCGCGGGTAGCGCTCAGCAACTGTGCGCTGACAAGAGGTCACGCGTAGCAACTTGGCGCTGTCAGCGCGGAAGGACACGGATTAAGCGCGCTGGTTCGATTTCAGAACCGTCGCGACTGTTTTACGTACAAGCGCGATGACAACAGGTTTAAAGAAACAGCTATGCGCTGTCAGCGCAACTGTTTTGATATAAACCGCGCTGAGGTTAAAAAAGAGGCAAAAACAAGCCAAAAACTCCCAAACCAAGGCCAGAACTCTTTAAACAATTAAGACACTTCCCAGATCAAACCAGGAGGGTTAAAAGCAGAGAACTAATCCCCAATTTCGAAAGAGAGAACAATCAAGCTCAAACACAAAGATGGACAAAAGAGACAAAAGGCCAGCTCCCCAGCGGAGTCGCCAAATTGTTGGAGAGGTAAATCCCCTCTACGAATAGAGGCGATCCCTACTAGCCCAGAATGGGTCTAGCAACAATCGATCAATGCTACTGTGCAAGTTCCTAATTGAAATTAAACAAGAGGCAAAGAACACCTACTTGGATTCCAACGCTATCGTTTGATGAAGAGATGCCGCTCTCGCTCCTTCGCTCTAGCCGGTCACGATCTTCCACGATCTCCGTGAATAGATACCTGCACACACGAAGAGACAGACAAACACAAGCGTGAAATCTAATAAAAGCAATTATACATCAGTCAGAAAGGATGTAATTCACATTAACCATTGCAAGACAAATGAGAATGGAACCATAACAGTAGTCATCTATTATTAAATCAATAACAGAGAAAGGTACAACCAATGTTCTGACGCTGAGTCCTTCTCTTGAGGGTCCAGCCAGCAAGTCTCTTAAGCATTCACCCTTGGAGGTAGATTCTCCCAACACAAAAGCTCTCTCTCACACAAGCAACACTCACAACCTTCCTTGAGCTTCCTCTAACAAAACCACACTTATCACACCAATTACCTACTAACAGCAGCAATCCAAGCCCTATGAATTCCACACTATCCAAACTAGCTGCTCATGGTAATGGTGGAGGTTTAAGTAGAGAAGGAGTCTCCATGAATGGTGGGAGGACAAGCTTATCTTCAAGGAAGGTGGTTCTAAATGACGAACAGACATGCCATAGAAGGGAGGGCGATACTCACAAGGCTAACAACCAGGCCTGGAACCATCTGGAAGGCTGGCTGTTGGAACAAATTCGCCCAAACTGGATCAGCGCGGGTGCAACACTGAGCTGATGCGCTGATAGCGCATCACAATAACAGTGGAGGCTGTGTCAGCGCGGCTTGATACTTTCATAGAACGCGCTGGCGCACAAAATTCGACCAGCGTGGGAAACCCGTGTGCTTCCGCGCTGGCAGCGCACCAGTAACACTATAAGCCGCCCGTCAATGCGGTTATTTTAATAACAGACGCGCTGATGCATTAAACTTTGGAAAAGTGGGTCATTTGGCCAATTTAGAGAGATGAGCATGGTGCATTTGGTTCCATGAGACAATAGGGAGACTGACAGGGAGACGGTGACAAATTACTGCGTAACACTTTGCACCCCAAGATCTAGACAATAACATGCCATACTTTGGTGGAATATTAGCTACTACTATGTCCATTAAGATGGTTTTGGCAGGATATTGGACTAGTGACACACATAAGTCTTTAATTAAACCCAAGCATTTGACCTGACTTGAATCAAAAGAGAAAAGGTCTTTATATGGCCTAGTGATGTCAAGGTCAAGTCTCTCCATTACAGATTTAGGCATTAAGTTATGGGAAGCACCACAATCAAACATGGCATTATGAAGTATTTTATCATGTATGTTTAAACCTACATAGAAAGGAGGAACTTCTACCTCTACTGTTTTTCCGTTTACTCCAGGGCCAAATATCAATTCCGACTGGCCATCAAAAACATTTACTGAATCTACGTTCACATAAATTTTGAGTGATTTGTTGATTTGACTTCTGTAGACATCATGTTTAGCCAATTTTGATAATGGAACAACTATCTTTAGTTTACCTACTTCTGTCTCTAGATTAAAAGGTTTTTCGGTCTGAGTTCTTGTATTTCGGACAGTTGAATTTTCTGCTTTTTTCTCCTCTTCAAGAGTGGGATTATGGGCTGAAATTATTTCCAAATCAAGTTCTAGAGGCTCTTCTACGTTTCCTTTAGAAGGAATAGAAGTGGAAGGTTGTCTTTTCTTTGGTTGATTATCTGATACATCTTCAACAATTGGATTATCAGGGTTAGGACCTGCTTTAGAAAGAATATGTACAAGGGAAGCACTGATCTTACCTTTGTTAGGCTGCTTGGTATCTTTCTGTTTACTGGTTTTAAGGACATCTATTCTTCTGCTCCTCAGATTGTATTGTTTGTGGACTTCATAAATGGCTATATCATATCCTTCCCTAAAGTCAAATGATTCACCTGACTGAGTTTGGAATTGTTCAAGAATGTGAGCTTCTTGATCCTCTTCGGTCAAGAAAACTTGTTGTTCATTGTTGAGTCCCATCAGATTAATTTGAGTGTCTTCTGTTGGTTCATCAGAAGTTGAGTCTTCAGCATAATTTTCTTGAAATGGGGGCCTGATATTTTGGTCAGGCCCTGTCTTTCCAGTGTTAGGATTTTGGTTCTTTCTGAAATTTGCATTCTCCCAATATTGCTTGGTTGGCCATCCCAAGGGGATTTTCTCTCAAATGTTTCTACTCTATCTCCAAGTCTATCCATTCCTTTAATAATAGCATCTAATATCTATTCAAAGACAGAAGGTTCTTCTTTAAAAGGTGTCCTCCTTTCAGCTCTGGTTCTAGATCGTTTAGATATCAGGTTGGCCTCAACACTGACAGTTATACTTTGCATCTCTTCTAAGTTTCGAGGAGCTCTTTCTCTAAGTTGGTATGCCATATCAGAATCAAATGCATCAGGGAATTTAATCAAGGCCAAATTTGGAGGAGGTATGAGATTCTAAGAAATAGCATTGTAAACATTGTTGAATCTGGTACAGTAATCTTGGACAGTTTCTTGTGTGCCTCTTCTTAGGTTTTCATACTTTGATAAAATGTGGAGAGGATCTTTCTTCTTTTCCCATCTATTCAAGAAGGTCTGATAAAGAGCTTTTGGGTCATTGATACTGTTTGCAGGGAGGGCTCTAAACCAGGTTCTAACATCTCCAGTTAAACTTTGAACAAATACTTTCATTCTGACATCATCATCATCAATCTCATAACTTTCAAAATAGTCGGTCATTTTCTTGGTATGTTGTTGAGCTGTGTAAGTACCAGTACCTTCAAAATAGGTGATTTTACTTTGATAGTCTTGGGGCAGAGCCCCTGGATTGGCAGGTAAGTTTAGGGGAGTATATTGGTTTGCCATGGTTGCAGAGATAGATGTGACAACTAGAGGAGTAGGGATAACAATGGGAATGTGTGTTGTAGATGGAGGAGTGGAAAAGGTAGTTGGAGGTGCTGATGGTGAACTTGGAGAAGCTGTAGTAATCACAGAAAGGTTTGGTGTTCTTTCAGAGGTAAGCTCAAATTGAATGGAGTTCTACAAATGTTTGTCAAGGTGTGAACTAGCAGAAATTCCTTGGCTCTCTTGACTTCTAAGAATCCTAGGAATCAGATTAGGATTTTCAAACACAGGTGGGGGATTAGGATCAGGATGTGGTCTGGTGTAACAAATCCTTTCTGAGGCCAGGTTTCTAGGTGTGTTTTTGGTTTTTTCCTTGGAATAGATTTAACAATACAACTTTTAACAGTCTCTTCTAGGAGGTTTTAGATGTGGGAATTTTGAACTTTCCTAAAGAATTTTTCGAAAAGAGGAGCTGATCAAGTATTTGAAACTGACTGTCCAATCCATAAACTAGATCAGAGATAGACTGAAGCAGCATTCATTTACTTCTGCGATTGCAAAGCAAAGCATTTCAAAGGCTACCTGGCTAACTTCAGGCTCCGTCTGCAGCTTATGAAGCAAACAATAGTAACAAACAATTATTCAGTTCCCCAGTGGAGTTGCCAATGATGTTATCACTCAAGTTTGCCCCAAAGTTGTAAGAAAGGGAAGGATGCCGAGGTAACCACAGACCAATCTTTTAGATACAGAATCTAGCCAATCTGTATCTGGAGAGGGCTCTCTCTTTATGATTTGGCTTTGTTTTTTAAAGGTATTAGGCTAGTTATGAAGTTCAAGGGTTTTTGTTTGAGTTTGGGTGGTGAGATTCAATAGAACAGAGAAGTAAGACATAATAGTTCAGTCCATTGGGCATGATAGAGTCAAAGAAGATGGCTTTCTAGATTTGGTTTCTTAACAGAGGATGGCTTCACAGAGCAAGGTAGTCAAACAGGGAACAAATAGAGACTGGAAACAAATGGAATGGGCTCAACTAGGTAAAGGGCAGTTAAGAATCCTTCAACCTATTGAAAGAGGGAAAATGGATGATTACTGATAAGGAGCAATTAAGAATTCTTTACCAAATAATCAACATGAAATAATTAGGAAACAGGAGCAATTAAGAGTTCACTGCTTATTAAAATTCTGAAGAAAACACAGAGAACAACAAAGACTGAAAACAGAGTGCAACCAAGCATATTCTGAAATTAACCATTTTCTTTATCATTCAGTTTATGAAACACCGATGATATAATAAACAAGAAAACTGTAAAACACAAGATATGGGGGACTTATTGATCCGGAGGTTGATTCAAGAAATCTGTGACAAGTCCTCTGCTTCAATTCTTCATCCAATAGGCCATGCAAGAGTTTGATTCCAACAGCTCTTTACTCCAAAATTTCAGTATTACAACACAGTCTAGGAAATCCACACACCCCCCACCACCCTCAATACTCTAATGGAGTGGGTATTTATGCAACAAATTTGTACAACAAATATCTCATAACAGCTGTGATATAATATCTAGGATGACTAATAATAATTTACAAGAAAAATATAAACAGCTAACTGATGTAGTGCTGGAGGCAGGCCTTTAGGGTTCGGCTTGCAGTTTCCTCTGTAATAACTCTGCGTAGACTGCTTGTCTTAACTGTGCTTTTAAATTTTGATCTGATTATTTAATGCTGATCTGCTTTGCCTTTAATGCTGGATCTGATACTCTTTAATGCTAAACTGATACTCTTTGACTTGTTTTGATGCTCTTTAATTCTGATCTAATCTTCTTTAATGCTGATGTTGATCTTTGTTCATCTCCGTCTGATATTTAGCCCAAAATTTCCCTTTTTCCAAGGGTAACAGCGCAGCTATGGACAAACACCTCTTGGTGGGACGTTAAGGTTGTTTTGCGCCTTCCAATTCCTTTCCTTTAGACTTTCTGTGGCCGGCATGCTAATTTCCTGTGGAGATTGCTGAGAAGTCCTGGCAATTGATGTACTGATAGCCGATTGTTTGAGATAGCTGAAAAAGGTACCTGTGTTTACAGAGAAAAACTGCATGTTTTAGTTTGAATGGCCGCGAGCTTGTCGATGTAGCCTTTCTGGTCGGAAACTGGAATGCGACCTCAGTCGATTTTATTTTGCAGGAGAGCGCAGGGCGTTGTATGCAGGAAAACATAGCAAAAATTACATTTTTCCCTTTTTATTCGACAAAATGAAGTTTCGGCGGGATTTTATGATTTGAAGCATGGATGACGTCAGCGGGAGTACGGGGGCAGGAGACGTGGTGGGGGATGTCAGCGGAGGGCGGTGGTAAGAGGTTTTGCCTGCATCGCTTTTGGGGTCAAGTGGTTTTGGGCGGGGAGGGAGCGAGCAGGCTGAGAGCGCGATGCGTGGCGGAGGTACGGCGGAAACCCGCCGAGCGATCACGCGTTAAAAGGCGGAGGTTAGGGGGGTCGTGAAATGGTTATCAACCGTCGGATGAGAACGGGTTGATCGGACAGCGGAAGGTGCATGGAGATGGCGGGATTTTAACTTGTGGGGCCGACGCAATAAACCAATGTTTTTAATGGTTTTTCGGGCGCAGTTTATTGGTCCGCGGGGTGTTTGGTTATTAATTAACCGGGGGTTAATTAATCCCGTGATTTGCGCGGCGGGAAGGTTATTAATAAGTTTCAAACAAACTTATTAATCCCTGTTTTATATACAGCAAATATGGTTATAGTTTAACCGGGGCGAGAATATATTATTTGGGGTTTTTAACATATATTTACATAATACGGGATGGGAACAAGTGTATGGGATTTATATAATAAACATGTTAATTGTTAATATGATTTATGAAAATAAAAAGCGCTAAGTTATAATGTTTGAAATTTTACATTAAAACTTAGGCTAAAAGAAAAGGGGGGTTTATACAAGAAATATGACCATTTTCCTAAGTAAAATAGGAATTCACTTAGGCAATTGATGAAATGGAAGGAATGGTTTTTTAGTGATATTAAGCAGATCTTAATACCTTTGGGGGAGTTAGTGAATAATTTAGGGAAAAGTATGAGGGGAATTAGTCATGAAACCTTGCCTCACTTGAGCTGCTTCAAGTAAAATATCCGCCATGCACTTGTGATAGAAGTGAAAGTTTAACACATTTTTAGAAACATAATCCATCACAGGTATCATTCTGCAACACCAATTTACCTACCCTGCCTACTTGGCCTAGCATTTTTTCCTTCTTTGTTTGGGTGCACTTGGACCGGCAAACCCTCATCAACTTTTCTTTTCTTTGCATGGCAAGCCTACCTAAGTCTGCACTTATTACATCCAAGGGCTCAGATTTAACTGTTGAGCTCCTTTGCTTCTCTACCTATCTACTTATCTGCCAAGATTAAAAATTCTGGTCAGATTTTTATTCTCTATCTCTAAAATAGGAAATTCAATCATGAACTAGCCAAGATTAAGCTGTTTGGCCATTCATCAATTGTGGCATGAATTAACAAGCTGCACACAATGCTTTATTTACAAAAAATGAAAGAGTAGTGGCATTTTGGACTTGCACACTTTCTTGGTCTTTCTTTGTTTGGGGTTCATTTCTTCTCATTTTTTCTTTGGACCATTTTATTCTTTTTACCCTTTGATTTTTCTTTTAGGGCATACCCTCTTTACATTTTTTACATTTTTTGATAATATGGAAAACCTTTGCAACAAGGGAAGGGATGAACATATTACAGAGCTCAACAAGTCAATCATGAAATATGACACCTATTGGTATAGGAGTATAACAATTTCCTGGTACAGTAGGAAGTAGAGGTATGTGGAACTTAGCTCAGTAGAGATTGAATACATCACTGTAAGACAAACAACATGTGAAGAAATCTGGATGAGAAAACTATGTGTGGGACTATTCAGTCAAGAGATGGATCTAACAATGATATATTGTGATAATCAAAGTTTCATTAAGCTCTTTGAGAATCCGGTATTCATGACAGGTCCAAGCACATTGATATTTGGTATCATCATTTGTGGTACTGTGTGTAGAGGAGAATTATGTTGTTGCAATACATTCCAACTGAGGATAAATATGATGACATATTGAAAAAGGTATTTTCAAGAGGTAAATTCGAATTCCAAAGGTGCAGGATAGGGGTGGTGGAAAATCCCTTTCTTTCTAAGGAGTGTTGAAAAAAATGTAGCAAGAAAGGCTCAATTTGACTTTAGCCTTAGTCAAATTGAGTAAATCGAATTTCCACATCAACATGACAACTTGGAGGTAGTTAACTAGTGTGACATGGATATTTTCACTCAGTTAGGTTAGTAAATTCGAGTTAGAAGGCATGGATTTTAGTTATGCATGTGTGATTTCTAAATTTTAGTAATTCAATCCATTTATTTTAAGTTGTATTCAGTTAACTGACCTCTAACTATTAATAGAGTCAGTTGAAGGTCAGAGGTGCAGTGGGACAAGAGTCTAACTTAGAGATTTGTCAGTTAACTGATTAATCAACCCAAAATAGCTAGTGCATGCAAGGAATTTGAATTCCTCAGCTGAAGTGGATATCACAAGGCAATGTAACATCAATCGTAAACTAGTTTTGAGTGTACAGGTGTTACATGTAGTAAATGATCAATCCTTGGGAATTATGCAATCAATTTGGAGGAAATTCCTATATTTTAGGATCCAATTTCCTCAAGAATTGCGCAAGGAAATAGGAGGCTTGATGAGAAAACAATTGGATAAGTGTTTTCCAGAGTTTCTCATTGAGCAGAGAGAACAATTATTCTTTTGCAAGTTGAGCTAAGAGTTGGAGATAACAATTGTAATAGTTTCTCTATTCATTTTATTAATGCAAATAGGCTTGAGGGGTTTTTCCCAGTTGGGTTCCCCTAGAAATCACTATGTATTTGTGGTATTGCTTATTGCATGTCTATTCATGTTGTTCTAAATTGTGATTTTCATTTCGAAGATCAGTACAATAGAATTGTGTCTCTTGTTTTTAGGTTGAAATCTTGAGTAGTTGCAATTTCTATCAAATTTCTACACTTAACACATGGTATAATGTGACCCTAGCCAAGTGTTGACCTACTTTGTTGATTCTTAAAATGGTTGAGGCTAGCTCACTATCTTGTAGTGTTGTTTGTTGAACCAAGATTTTAATGATGATGCTAGAATCTCCAATTAGGATCAATGATTCTATATTAAAGTTGACTACAAAGAGAATACCATATAATACCACTTAGGATTCAACCTAGTTATTGGTTAAAGCTCTAAAGTCCTAGGAAAAGGATAATTCCTATTTTCCCTTACCCCTCGCTCCTACCACCCTCGGGTTTCCATTCGATGCTCCACGAAAGAAAAGAATATGTGACTTGTGTTTTAACCACCATTTAGTGAATTGCCATTCTCCTATTGAGACTTTCCATGAAGTACTATTGTGTGGGTTGTGCTTGAATACAATGTGGTCCTAGTTTAATATAGTGCATTGGCTAATATAGGCCTATTATTCTCAATGAAATACTTATTGTTTTCGCATTCCTCTTTCTTTCACATTGACATATTCTAGCATGTGACCTTTTTTCTTAGCAACCATTGATTTGGGATTATGAAAATATTGGCAAAAATAGCATCGTTGCAAGCTAGTCATATCTTCCAAATAATAATAATAATAATAATAATAATTGGAAGGGTTGAGTAGAACCATCTAAAAAATGCTTGTTCTTAAGAGACATCCTACAATTTCTACTCTAATGAATGAACATGTCTCTCCAAGTACTAGGCCTATGTATTAGATGGCTCACTCCTACAGAGACATAAGACCATATTTATTTGGTAAAAGAGCAGTCAAAGAAAAGGTGACGAATATTTTCTTATGCCTCTTCGCATAAAACACATCTAGAGGGGCCTTGGATTCCCCATTTTTGAACGTTAGTTGTCTTAATTTTGTTGTGCACCACAATTGAGCATTTATTTTGGGGAGTCAATCTGAGTGCCATACCTTATTCCACATGGTGGAGTGAGGTGTGTGTGTGGGGGGGGGGTTGGTGGTTCTGGGGGAGAGGGAGCTGGAGAAGCCAATGTAAATATTCTTCTCTCACACTATAGCTTGAAACATCCCAACATCTTTTTTCCAAGAATCAAAGGTATCATGGACCACATCCTTTTATATTGTCAAACAAGGTCACAACAAGTTGCTTGAAAAGAGGAGGGAGTGAATTAGTCTTCCATCCTGGCCAGTGTCCAAAATGAGGGGAGTCTTTTGGGATGTCAAAGGGAGTAATTAAAATCCTTTCATCCATCCAAGTTTTCAAAAGAAGGATATCGTTTCTCCTTTCCAAAATATAGTTGCCCATTACACTGTCATGCCAATTTTAATGTTTTTCCATTACAAGGGATCTATCTAAGCTTTGAACCAATTAGTGAGTTTTCCATTTTAAGAAGCTTCCAATTACGAGTTCCTCTCTAGTTTTCCAGCTAGTCTTTAATGCAACTTTTATGGTTTCCACTGAAATGTTTTCTCCATACAATTTTCTTCCACTAGTTTTGCTTACCTATGATTAGTCTCCAAACAAGTTTACCACCAAGAGCTAAATTCATAATGGATGAATCTTTCATTCCTAACCATCACCTATCCTTGGGAGCGCTTACCACTTTCCAACTAATTAGTTGAAACTCTTTTGTGTTAGATTTCCTTCCTTGCTATATGAATTTTATAATTTCTTGAGCAATATGTTGATCCCTAGAGGAGTTAACATAGCTTAACATTAGAATACAGGGAGAGTTGAGAGTTATTTTATTAGTATTATTCTTCCTACTGGGTTCAACCATTATGAGCCTCATTGGTGAAACTTGGATTTGATTTTTTCAATAGTGCTTTGTCAAGATTAAGTCGATGGGTTGTTGAGAGACAACATTAGTCCTAATATTTAAAGGAGGACAATGTCACTTGGCATGGAAATAATATTATTTTGGATATAGTTTGGAGAAGTTAATAGATGATACTCTATTTGAAAATCTAGGTCTTTTGGTTGTTAACTTTACCCCTTGATGTGCTAATGAATGTGTCTAACATGGTCTTGAATCATTTACCAATAATGGTGGAGATAACTCCTAATAGAATAATATGATCAATAAATTGGGAGTGGTTTAAATTGTTGACACTTCAAACAATTCTAATTCCTATAAGGTTCCCTAACATCCTTTCAGTTTCCAAATTTCAATTTGAGGGTTCAACCATGATAATATAAAGGAGGGGGGAAAGAGGGTAGCCTTGCCTCAAACCACAACTTGCTCAAAATAAAGTTTTTGTTCATCCATTCACTAATAGGGTGATCCATGGAGTTTTAGCACTTGCAGAGACCCACAGGATAAAAGGAGAAGTAAAACCAAATTTACATAAAACTTGAAATACAAAACAATGCTTTACCTCATCGAAGGCATTGGCCATATCGATTTTAATAATCACACCCTTTTCATTTTTGGATCCATTTGAGTGAATACATTTTTGGACCATGACTATGTTGTCAACTATTTGTCTCTTCTCCATGAATCCCCCTTCGATTTTCAGATAATTTTTTTATAGAACCCTTTTTAACTTCATAGCAATTATCTTGGTCATGCTCTTAATTACCTAGAGAAATTGATTGTAATTTGGAGAAAGAGGATGGACTGTCTTTGGGATGAGGGGTAGGAAGTATGAGTTAGTATTTCCTCCTAGATTGCATGATATATGAATGTATTGTAGCATTTATCTCATATTATATTTGAACAAATTCCAAGATACTTTTTAGAAGTGAATAATGAAACCGCCTTGTATAGGGGCCTTGTTTGAATATAGACTCCAGATTGCTTGGGATATTCAATTTATTCTATTACCTTAGGATCTCCATATGACCTTATGAGGATATAATCTTTGGATTATGGTTTAGCATGGTTGCAATGTCCTCAACATCTACTCCATCCTGCTTAGTGTATAATGATTCAAAGTGGCTCTCTGTATATTCCTTGATCTCTTGAAAGTTGAATATCTTAGAGCCATCCTCCATGATGATCTCTTTAACATTGTTTTATTTTCATTCTTGCTTTGTATTTATGATGGAAGAAAGTTATTTCTATCCCTAGACCTAAACCAAAGAATTCGACTTAAGTTGTTGCAATTCTTATTTAGCCTTGAGCACCTTATGAAGCTTTTGGTATATCATATTTATAATGCCACAATTCAAAAGAAACTTCCTAAGATTCCATTCTAGCTTACATTGAATTGAGCTAGCATTGGAAATGCTCTTTCTCAACTAATAAAGGGGAGAAGTATAATTTTACATGTGACTTTTACCTCACTATGATTTTTCTCCCATATAAGGACAAGTGAGCCATAAATCCAAGTTTGTCAAGCCTTTGAAATAATATCCATTGCCATAGGATATTGGAACCACAAAGGATTGAAATAGAATGGAAGAAGCCCAAAGTATAGCAAATCTGTCATGGGTAACATTAAGGGCTTGTGGTTAGAAGTTGTATATAGAATAATCTCGGAGTCATGAGGCATTCCTAAAGAAGAAATTCACTATGAATTAAAAACCTATCAAATATTTGCACAATATGTGGCCGAATTTTTCCGTTTGAACAAGTGCATTCACCTTTACTAGGCTTGATGTCAACAAAGCCCCATTTAATGATAAAGTCCTCTATATTTTCCTGAAATGAGTTCCTAGCAATACTACCTCCTCTCTTCTCCTTATTATTTAAAACCACATTGAGGTCTTCCCCAACCATACTATGTTGAGTATGCTTTGTGTTGTTTTGAGCTAGAGGGAGTTCCAATAATATACTTTCTCCTTGTAGGTTATTGGCATGTATACATTGAAGAGAGTTAAACACCTCCCTGGCATGCATACATTGAAGAGATTTAAACACTTCCTTGACATGTCTATGTTGAAGAGGTCCCCTCCTATTATATTATGTTGAGAACAATTTGAGTTTTTTAGAGCTAAGAAAGAGTTCCAATAATATTCTTTCTCCTTGTAGGCCATTGGCGTGTATACATTGAATATATTTATATGCTTCCTTAGTTGCTAATGAATAAAACTAGAGAGAATTTGGTACTAGCTTTGGAAAGAGAAAACTAATTGCAAAAGGGAATTGTTCACAACATGTAGAGGACCATTAGGGATTCTCTTGAACTTGAAGCTAAACCTTGAATAATGAACCATTTCTTTTTTCATACATTTAAGCCTACATAGGCCTTCATCTTTGTCTTATGGAGTAGATGAATAACCTGTTTTTTAGATTTGATTAAATTCCTCATGTGTTCTTCTTTATAGTGACTCCCAATTCCTTTACAATTTTAGGATATGGTATTCATTATTCCCATGGGATTCATGTCATCTTATGATAGCATGCTAGCACCAATGTTCTTGAGTATTTTGTTTCAAACACTATTGATGTATTTGAAGTGCTTTGGGTTCCCATTGCCTTTTTCCCTAATTATTGCTACTTCTTATTTATCTTTGGCTAGATTCCATCCAAGTTTTTTGGGTAGCCTTTCCTCTTTATCATCCTCCTCTTTCTCTTTGTCCTCCATTTGTTGGGATTTCTTTCCAGCGAGATGACATGTAAATTGTTGTGAATATCCCACTAGACAATTTGTTTATATTGTTTAGTCTTTACATTAGGATTTAGGTTTAGTCCTTTTTTTTTTTTTTTTAATTTCAATTTCATTTAAATAAAACTTAAGTTAGATTCGATTAAAATATTCGATTTTGTTTTCACTTTTATTTTGATTCAATTTCATTTCATTTTTATTTTTTAATTTATGATTTTGGTTTTGATTAAAAAATATAAAAGTTTCAAAAAATCTAAAAAAAAAATGTCTTTGACATTTTTATTTATTTATTTATTTAATTTTTAATTTAAAATTCTAAAAATTTTAAAAATCTAAAACAAATAAAAATATCTAAAATCCTAAAAGTCTAAAAAAAAAAAAAAACTAAAACATTTAAAAAATTTAAAATTCTGGTGACTAAGGAGTTAAAATAAATTAAAGGGATTAGCGCTTTCGCATTAAAATTTTTAATGTGGCCTATGGCCCATTAAAATTTTAATTTTTAACCCTTTGATTCGTTTTGCTTCCGTCACATTAAAAGATTTTGATTTCTTCATTTACCATTAAAGTAATTGCCTAAGGAATAATTAAAATTCTAATTCAAAGTTCCTTGGTGTTATTTGGTGATTAAATGTCAGTTTCATGATTTTTCTGTGTTGAAGGTGCGATAAATGTTTTAAATCATATTGATTGTTGGAGAAAGTTAATTAATTCTAGATTTGGGTCATTAATGAAAATTATTTTAAATCTGGAATATTTGGCGTGATAAAGTTTTGGGCATTTTACATTTAATTGTTCATGATCGTCGCTATGCCACATTATAAATTGTTCTGGATAACTTGTTTTATTTAGTCTATGGTTAATGCAAATATTAAAGGCACTTGTCTGTAGTCATTTATATCTTGTAACTATATCTTATTTTAATCCATCTATCTTAATTGACCGAGACTTGCTTTAAATTCATCAAGTTGTTCAACATTAAAATCTCCTAGAGCCCATGTTCCACAGGCTACCCTGATCCATTCACCTTAGGTACTACCCCCCTTGACTTGTCTAGGAGAGAATCTAAACGGAGTGAGTAAGGATTAGAGTGACAACCCTTACTCTGAGCATTGTCGAGGTGCCTAGACACTTTGTGCGACAACAAGTCCAAAATGTCCAAAAATGGCTATCTAGCCTCTTTTTGCACCCAATTTGGTTGAAAACAGGAGAAGTTATGACCTCTCCTAGTTTCTCCAATATTCACTCTACAAATTGCACCAAATCAGACACTGATCCTACAATTTCGCCCCAAAAAGCACTAATTGGGTGAAAATTTCACCGTGCGGTGGGTGAAATTGTAGGGCTATTAAAAAGTCTTATAACACCCGTGCGGTCATAAAAAATGTGAAGTGACCCTGGTCACATGCGGCGGTTAGGCGGTGGTGGTCCTCCGGGCGGTCACATATAATGTTGGTGGCTAAAGGTAAGCGTTCACATGGGCGGTTTCCTCCGACTATCAAGAGGTGGCGGTCTTCCCTTCGACAGTCAAGAGGTGGTGGTCTTCCCTCCAACGGTCACATATAATGTTGGCGGTTAAATGTGGTCGCGTTCACATGGGCAATCTATAAATCACGTGGGCTAGTCAGCAAATCCCAAAGTGCGCACATTGTCTATTTAAATATAAACGAAAATGTTTATGGTTAAGTCATGCTCGTATGGTGTAATGGTGAATCCTTTGCGTTAGTGTTTGGGAGGTCATGGGTTTGACCCCCGCTGCCTTCGACTAGGCCCTTGCTCCATTTTGGTGGCCCTCGGGCTGCCACGTGGTGGCCTGAGATTGGCCACCACAAAAGCACATGGACCACACAAAAAATTGCCACTTGGACCACTAACAATGTGTCACTTGGCACCACCCAATTCGCTGGAGAATACTTTGACCAAGTCAACATGCAGTCTGACCTACCCAGCCAGTGCCACGTCAGCAGTATGGATTGCTCATTGGGTTGTCCTCTTTTTTTTAATTCCCCTATTTGGCAAAACGATCAGAACACGATATCTTGAGCGTATGATATCGGTTTTTTGTGAAACGAGTTGCGCCGAAATCTGGTCGACGAGATCTACGCGGTTGTTTAGGTTCCACATAATTTTAACAACTTTGAATTTTTTGGCAAATTTTGAGCTCCTGATCACTCTTCCCCACTAAAAACTTTTGGTCTCCAAAAGTTCACTTTCAATTATTCAACATTTGAAGGTACAATTCCTTCACTTTTCCAAACTCGATCCAATCAATGATTGTAGTGCCTTGACTTGTACTTGTCTTGGCTCTTTCTCAAGCTGAACTTGAAATATAACCTGACCAAAGAATTCAAGTTCAATGTTCTTCTCAGCTTGTCCATGTCACTATGGCCATCCACAACAACATCCTTCCCAAGAAGAATTCCAAGGCACTCTTCTGCAAAATCCTTATCAAGGATAAGATCCCAAAAAGACTTTGACAAATGAACCAAAACAAGTTTCACATAGTGAATACTTGTATAACTTGAGTTCTTAACACATTTGTAACATACTGAATGTGTTGCAACTACTCATACAATAGTTTTAAAATGCTTTCTTAAACTACAAATAGAAATGCATTTTACAAGATGGAATAAACTTGACTTCCAAATTTTTCATTCAAACTAACTATCAACAAGCCAAACTAGCATAATAATGCCCAAAGAAAACATTGTTGTATATAAGTGATTTATTTATGAACATCACTTTTACAAAGTACCCAGCTATGGGGATATGGAACTAGTGCAAAACAAATACTTACAAACTTCAGTTGGACAAATAGTCCGTCCATTTCTTACCCAACCAAGTAAATGAACCCTCTATTTGAACTTTTTCTTCTTCTGAAGCTGCTTCAAGTATGGCCGCATCTTGTGCCACTTTTTCTTTTGTCTCTTTATCTTCTGGTGCTTGCATAATTTACTTGCCTTTACCAGGATGAAGTTTTGGAAACAATTTCGAACACTTCTTGACCCATTGCCCACTGATATTGTAGTTTGTGCAAAAGTTCTTTTGAGCTTCTCTTGACTCACATGTCTTTAACCTTGGATGAGATTTTCTCTTTTCGGTCTCAATTCCATTAGACATAAACTTCTTCTCGATGATTGCTTTCCTTTTATTTCACTTATCTACACAATGGTTAGATGAAAGGCAAAATGTGCATGGAAACACATTCCTCAACATGTTATTCAAATCAGCATGTTGTTTTCCATTATGAAAAGCATTTGAATTAACAGGACGATTATACCTATTTTTGTTGTCATTTGGCTTATGTTTCTTGCATGAGGAACTTGCACGACAAGAATAACTTAACTTTGTTTCTTATTCAACTTGTTCATCTCTCTTTGGAGATGTTTTGCACTTCAAGTCCTCCTTATTCTTGAGGAACCAAGCAGGTACCAATTCTGGATGCAAATCCCAACATCTTGCCTCCTCATGTCCTCTCTTATGGCAAAAGGAACATGATACCCAAGAGCTGTCGCTAGAAGACTATTATTTTTTTGCAGCATAGCCTAAGCCTTCATATTTAGGCTTCTCCTTTGCCTCAATTGGATTTTTAATGCCTTGATGGTTCACTCCAAGGCCTCCTCCCTTGTAACCCATCTTGGTCAAGAGTTTGGATCCAATGCCTTTACTATGTTTTTCAAAGGCTACAAATGAATTTACATCAACACTTTCATGTAAAGAAGAAGCATGTAAAAGCTTACCATTTGCCTCCTCTTTTGATTGACATACAAAGATGTTTTCAAACTCTTTTTTGATTCTGGATGTGTTCTCTTGGACTCTTTGGCTCTCTTCTTTCAGCTCCAGTTGAATTTGGGTGCTGATAGAACCTCATCCTCTGCATCATGTGGACAAAAGGTACAAAATTTTCCACCTACCTTCTCTGAGGGACTTTCTACACTAGCATTTTGCATAAGAGTTGTAGAAAAACATGAAGATTTTGGAGAAGATAGTGTTTTATCACCATTCTTGTTACCTTCTTCCCTTGGATAACATTCTCCTCTTGGAGGTCTAGAGCTTTCACCTTGCAATTTGGTATTCCTCTCTTCATAGAGGACTTTCACCATTTCTATCATGTCTCTCCTCTCTTGCAGGCTCTCCTCCTTGGGACATGCTTTGCTTGAAGCTTCTACTGCAGCTTGAGGTAGAACTAGTGGTAGAGATTGTAACAATCTTGCTATCCTTTCCAAGACCTTCTCCTCGCTTGAGCTTCAAAACACATTCACTTGCAAATAACAATCAATTCCTGCTTACACAAAGAAAACCAGTGCTCTTATACCAACTTGATTTGGATTTGGGATATTAGATTTCTGTGCTAAGATCCTCACTAGAATATAAAAATGTGCTTGAGGTTTGTACTCCAAAATAGCAAGTAAAAACATGAGTTTTTATATGTGTTTTCTTAAGTTAATTTCATAAAAAAATTTAAACATGAAATCAAAACACTGAATGGAAGCATGCATCAATCAGTAATACACCAACCATTTATAAAGGAGTTCACCCCTCTTGGGCTACATCTCTTTGGATCATCTCTAAAGGCATGACCCCTTCTCATTATGCTCAATTTCTAGAAAATGAAGAGTACATAAACTGCTGAAATGGAATGGTTAGTTTCTCCTACAAAGAAAGAAACAACTTTTGCAAGAGTTCTCACTCCATACACATGTTAACCTAGAGTCAAACATGTAAACCTTCAACAAACATAGGCATCTTACACCAAGACGCCATACTCCAACTTCAAAGAGCATAAACAATACCAAAATCCACTTGAAGTACATAAACAAGTATCTTCTCCAAAACACATATAGAGAAAAGAGGAATAAAAGCTACAACACCAATGTAATGGTTGTTGCAAAAAGAACATGGAGGCTGGAAAACCCCTACATGATCATTTCCATCTTCAAACTCCTCCATAAACTGAATCAACACTCTGGTTGACCATGGCATCCACAGGCTTCAATTTGCAAAAAAAAACTATCTAGAAGTGCTCCTTTGATCCTGAAACCCACTCCAATGAGCCCAAAATGTCCAAAAATGGCTATCTAGCCTCTTTTGCACCCAATTTGGTCGAAAATTGGAGAAGTTATGACCTTTCCTAGTTTCTCTAATATTCGCTCTACAAATTGCACCAAATCCAGCACCAATCCTACAATTTCGCCCCAAAAAGCGCCAAATGGGTGAAATTTTCGCCATGCAGTCATAAAAAATGCTAAATGACCCTGGTCACATGCGGTGATTAGGCGGTGTAGTCCTACAGGCGGTTACATATAATGTTGGCGGCTAAAGGTAGGCATTCACATGGGCGATTTCCTACAACGGTCAAGCAGTGGTGGTATTCCCTCTGGCAGTCACATATAATGTTGGTGGTTGAACATGGCTGCATTCACATGGCTGGTCTATTAACCGCGTGGGCTGGCCACCAAATCCTAAAGTGGGTGCATTGTCTATTAAAATATAAACGAAAATGTTTATGGTTTAGTCATGCTCCTATGGTGTAATGGTGAAGCCTTTGCATTAGTGTTTGGGAGGTCATGGGTTTGACCCTTGCTGCCTCTGATTGGACCCTTGCTCCATTTTGGTGGCCCTTAGGCTGCCACGTGGCGGTCTGAGATTGGCCACCACCAAAACACATGGACCACACAAAAATTGCCACTTGGACCACTGATAAGGTGCCACTTGGCACCACCCAATTCACCTAAGAATACTTTGACCAAGTCAAGCTGCCATCTCACCTACCCAGTCAGCGCCACATCACCAGTATACACTGTTGATTGGGCTGCCCTTTTTTTAAATTCGTTTGTTTGGCAAAACGATCAGAATGTGATATCTTGAGCATACGATATCGGTTTTCCACGAAACGAGTTGCATTGGAATCAGGATGACGAGATCTACGTGGTCATTCAAGTTCTAGGTCATTCTAAAAACTTTGAATTTTTGGAAAATTTTGAGCTCCTGATCATAAAGCAACCCAATACAAAGACTTGGGGCAAAAAAATAAGCCACACTTGTAAAAAAGGATAAAAAGAAGTAAGGAAGGACATTGATATTATAGCTACAAAAGAGGTTGAATGTGATAATGCCTCATCTCCATCCTTTTTAGTCACGTCCCTCCCCTCCTTTGCGAAGAGGTAGGAAATACCACAAAGAAAGAAACATCAACTCCTAGAAATCTCCAAGCTTCTTCGATTTACTGGGAGTGTCTTTTGATAATTCTTGATCATGTTCTTTTTTGTATGAATGTGTGTAAAGGACCCAAAGATGTAATTCCTTGTAAGTTAGTATGTGTTGTAAATTTCTCAAAATTTACCAAAGAAATCAAACCTTTTAATCCATTGGGCACTGAGGAGTCGTGTGTGTGTGTGAGTCAGATAGGTGGAATAACCTCTCTTTTGTTGTAATTGTTGTGTCCACAACACAAATTTTTATAAATTTAATATTCTAATTTTGGTTAAAAAAATATATTTAAATGATTTAGAAAATTACTAAAATATTAGACTAGTACATTTCACAATGCACATGTCATTGCTTAAACCCATGGAATTGTATGTAGAGTTGTACTATGAAAAGTAATCACTTTAGTGATTCAATCCTTATCAATCTCTCTCTCTATAAATATAATTGTCATAATGTATCTTAAAAAATCCAAGTTTAACCAAATTTACTTTAAAGAAAAATCTTGATTAGTAATAATTGCAGTGAGAAACGTAGAGATGGTGTAGCGTAATGTAATGTTGTGTAAACATTTTTTCTTTGTGAAAATAAAATAAAAATAACTCTAACTTAAACATTTTTAGTCGGTCAAAAATAAAATAAAGAAAAAATGAAAAATAACTCTACCTTAAAACAAAAATAACTTTAAACTAAAATAATAAAATAAATTGCCTTGATCTTTTTTGAGCTCCAAAATTTATGAAAATTCATAGTATTCATGTAGAATATAACCTATTTAACCCAAAAAATTAAAATAATCTAGAAATTTCAATCTCACTTTCACTTTTCACCCCTATCTATACTTAACCAATCCAAAATTAAAATAGATTAAAGAATTCTAACCAATAATAATACATGTAAAGTTATAACCATCCGGAATAAAACTGAAAACCTACTCTCATATGTATAACAACTCTTAACTAAAATACCAAATATTACCATTCAACAATATTCATAAATATGAAAGTATACTACGGAGACAACTTAAAAAAATGCTGCAGCAGCAGCTTACCATCATAACTAAAAAATTACATTTATGGGTTGAATGTTTGTGCGTTGAAGAATGTGAGGGCTCGCTTACGTTATCATGCTGTCATAACATTAAAAAAAAAAAAAAAAAATTACTTGAAAAAGGTTCACTCTATTAAATCGTAATCTTGTCACCATCATATTAAAAATTCATTTTCTTTTGAAAAAAGTCTCTGGAGCTCTGTAGGTTAGGTAGATAAAAGGCCTTTTACATCATGTCATTGAATAGTTTTTCCGCGGCGAAATAGAGGAGGTCGAGGACACGGACGTTCCGCGGTTTTGAAAATGAGTGGATGGAATTCCACATTGTCTGTCTTTTTCTGAGAAGCCCGAGATGTCAATAACCTGCCCATGGAGTCGCAAAAGTCACCTCTATTTTTCGAGATTTTACAAAGTAGGTGGAGAAGGAAAGGAGAAATCGGTCAAGAGTAGAACGATAAATGTCAATGGTGCTGATGATGGACAGATAAAGATCCGCGTGGAATTTTGATCCCCGACTCTTGCCACACGCGTTTTGACCAGCAAAGGTGACTCTGCGGAATTGACATTTTCCGTCCCGCTCCGATATTCGAATATTTGGCCGTCCTGAATGCGGGAATTGAAGTTGCGGCCTCTTTCGACTAGTTGATTTACCCTTAGTCGTGGGATTGGAGCGGAGCAGATTCGGTCGCGCGACCTTTAAGAAAGAATGAAATCTCTGCGGAAGAAACTGCTAGGCTTTACTAAGAACAAGCAGGAAATTCGCGAACGAACAGAGCCTTTGGTCGAATTCGACGAGCTCAAAGCTCCTACGCAGGTCTCAAGTTCTAATCTTATCGACTACTCTATATTTTCTTTAGACTTTACCTTATTTTAGTGAATTCAAACTTTTCCTATACTTCTGCTCAATATTATAAGAAAGCATGAAAGCTCGCTGATATTTTTGTTCTTTGCTTTTAATTTTACTAAAATAGGAGCAACTTTCTCTATCTTTTGCATTCAAATTTAAAGACAATGAATTAATGACGTCATCTATTAGAACTCTGCTTCTTTATCTTTGGCACTCCATTTGAAGTATGACGGATAAATGCTCCGTTTCTGTATTTGTCCCGCTTTATTTACCTTGGTTCTCTATCATTTGCATTCAAATTTAAATTTAATGAATTAATGTCAGGGAGCTTTATTTACCTGGTTCTCTATCATTTGCATTCAAATTTAAGTTTAATGAATTAATGTCAGGGAAATTGAATAAGTTTGCTTACCTTTTCTTCAATAAGAAAATACCTTCAATACTTCCATTAGAGTAAAAGTTGAGTATGATGGATAAACGCTCCGTTTCTGTATTTGTACCGCTTTATTTACCTGGTTCTCGATCATTTGCATTCAAATTTAAATATAATGAATTAATGTCAGGGAAATTGAATAAGTTTGCTTACCTTTTTCTCAATAAGAAAAAACCTTCAATACTTTAATGAGTAAAGGTTGATACATAATCTGTAAAGCTTTTCTCATGGAAATAAGTTTGCTTACCTAGTGTTCATCCCCTCTCCTCGTGCTTTCATTAAATATCACGCTATCTTATTTTAGGATTAAATTGATCCCTCCCCATCGACTTTCATTGAACATTAAGCCACTGACGGTTTTTAATACCGTCGAATGATTAAATATAAGAATATGTAATATAAAATTAAAGATTCTTTTGTCTGCGTTTAGTTTGGGAAAAGAAGAGTATATTTTATAAATTTACAATTAAATTTTAATGTTTAGGGTTATTGCAGATGAAAATACAGACTTTATTGGCGTTGAAAATTCTGCAATTTTGCTTTATCTCCGGAGTAGAACTTGTTACAGGAGTAAAATGAACTTATCCTTATCAGCTCTCATCAAATTTGAAATTAATTACACATAATACCACTATAGGATGAAACTACATGTAAAATTAGCAATGAAAAACTAAACCTGATTATTTCTTTGATTCTGAATTTTGCTTATCCAGGGAGCAGAGATTGCTATAGGAGTCAAATGAACTTATTCCCATCCACTCATCAAATTTGAAGTTAATTACAGAGAATACCACTAGAGGATGAAACTATATGCAAAATTAGCAATGAAAACCTAAACCTACTTCTTTCTGTTGATTGCTTAAAAGAAAGAAGAGCACATTTCTCTTTCTTTGGCATTCAAAATTATGTACAATGCTTTAATGTAGAATTAAAGCTATTAGCTAAGATTGCTTCCCTACCGTATGGGAATTTATTTTAATAACCATTTTTCATCTACTTTATTTCCACATTATTTTTTAGTTATTATTATAAGATAAAGTATACAAAATTAAGTTAGTGGTCATATAAATTAAATAGTTGTCTATAACTATTATTTTATAATAAATATCAAACACTTAATTTATAATATCTTTTAAATTACCAAAAAAAACTTAAATTAATTTAATTATAATTTTATTTTTATTATTAATTATAAAAATAAATAATTACACAATGTTTAAAAGTGAATTATATTTTTCTGCATTTTTAATTAAATTGATTAATTAAAAAAATGTTATATAGTTTTATAGTCAAAATAATAATAATAATAAAATAAATAAATAAATGGAAAAAATGGCTCTGAGGACGAGCATGTTGAGCTTCCCAAGCAAGGTAGAGTTATAGGGGAAGGGGGTATGCCATGGGGATCTCGATCACTCCTTTCGCTGTCATGAACGAAACGAGCTCCCATCTTATCTATGGCACCAACGGAGACCTCCTCCCCGGCCGCGAGATATGCTGGGCCTACTTCAACGCCCTCTGTGAGATGGATCAGTGGTCATGGCTCTGTGCCCTTTGCGGCATCCTTAATGGCCTTTCTACTCAGATCGCTACTCGCTTTTCTCTTCCTCAGTCTTGCTCCAAGCTGTCCTCCTCCTTTGATGATTTTGAACTCCAAGATGGTGGATCAGGATATCTTTTTCTTGCAGCGATTTGAGATTTCTCAGGGTTTTTGAGTCCCATGGCGGCTGTGGTGTCAACTGCTCACAAGGAATAAAACAAGCAGAGACGATGAAGGATGGGATAGGGCAGTGGACGCTGATCTCCTAGGCAGAAACATTCTATAGCAAATGGAAGGGTTTTTTGCCTGTCTGCTACTCTGGAGGTCCAGATCTAGCAGATCTATCGATTGGGAGAAGGGGTAACCACAAATCTATTGCTTCTTTATGAAGAAATGAGCAATAATGATAGATCCTCTGCAAATCCATCAATAAGCTGTGAAAAAACTTATGTTTCTAGTAAGGATGCAGATTTCCAAATTTTTGCACAAACCCCAACAGGAAGATCGATCATCCTGTGGACTTGAATGGATTCACTGGTGAGAGATTTGAAATTGGCGATTTATAAAAAAAATGGTATCCCAACGGAACTGCAAAACCTGATCTATGCGGGCAAATCCATGTAGGACCAAAGGTGCTCACAAGACTATGGCATAGAACAAAATTCCTTGATCATCATTAATCTGAGGTTGCGAGAGGGGGGTTCGGCAGGATCTAATATCCCCAAGGGCCTAGGTTTAGCCAAAGGACAAACCAATGGATCTACGTCATTCAAAGACGCCCTCAAAGGAAAGGTTGCAACATCAGGTAAACTTGAACAAACCCTCAATATTCCTGGGCCCTATATTGTAGAGCAGATGAATGATATTCTAGAAATAACAGTAGATCTAGCAGAGATCAATAATATATGTACAACATATCAATCCCAGGCAATCATTTGCAGGTTCAACAATTTCTGGCCAAAACTTGTGGATCTTTTTCAGTGGATCTTTATGACCTAGATGGTAAACTGTGAGATTCACTTATGCTCAAAGGGTTTCTTCATAGTAAAATTTGAATCATCAGAGATCGGGTTTTACATGATGGTCCTTGGTTCTGGGGAAATGTGGGATTATTTATCACCCCATGGTTCCCAGATTTTGATGCTAATACAATGACAGTTTCCAAAATACCGGTCTAGGTAAGATTGCATAACTTACCCCTCCACTTCTGGCATCCAAAAGTACTAGAAGGAATCGACAACAGGTTGGGGAGATACATCAAGATGGATACACAAAGAATTGAAGAAGCAATTTATACTTTTGCCAGGATATGTGTTGAGGTAGATCTCAGTAAAGGACTACCTGATCGTATCCTTTTGACACACAACAACTAGTTCTGGACCCAGTTCTTAGATTTCATTCAGATGTTGTTTATGTCTTCAAATTGGACATCTACAATCCACATGTCCTTTGGCAAAGAAAGATTCCAGGAAGAAAAAGAAACTCGTCAAAAAGCAAAAGGGATGACACTTCCCAACACCACAACCTGACAAAGAAGACGAAGAGGGCTTGGGACACCCCATCACTGAGGAAATCCCAAATCCACAGACATCTTCAACAAATGGAGAATTGAGTTAGCATAGAACAAGGGGATAAGCTTCGCAAAAGCCAAGAGCAGAAAATCACCAAACGTCCTTATACATATGGGAGTTCAGACTCAGATAAGGAACATCCGAGGTAGACAGAAGAGAACCAACTAATTATTGTAACAACCACTCCTGATCAAGGAGGATGGCGAAAAGTAGAAAAGAAGAAAGGGAGAAAAGGGTGACTAAGATTTTCTGCTTAGCCCCAATTTTATTTTTTATTTTTTTTGGCTCTGATTTATGGGCACCAACTTTTTGAGTGGTGCAGATTGGGAATGCACTATGTGCATCTACTTATGTAACTTTTTATAATTAATAGAAAGTTATGATTTTTCTATGGAAAAAAATAAATTATAATAAATAGATAAATAGATAAATACATTTAATATTTTTAATAAATTTTAACGTCCAATATCTAACGTTTCTCCCGACACCACTGCTCTTAAAAAGGATTGGTCTCTATTTTTCTTCATCTTTGCTCTTGCTTCATGTCCCTAAGGGTTCACTCAAAACGCCAGATGTTTCAAAAATGATTAACGTAGTTTTTTCCAGAAACTTGTTATTCATCATGTAGTATTTGTAAGCCATCGTATTGACCCATAATATTGTAACAAAGCCAATTTATAAGTTAGAATCTCCATGGTAAAGTGGTATTGAATCTCTATGGTTAAAAAACTCATTACATTTTTTTTGGTCTATGTGGTTCAACATATATATATATATATATGCGTGTGTGTGTGGTTCAACATGGAATATTTGTACCAGACAGATCCACTTGAAGGGATCACTACTTGCGTGCTGGCTCAACCACAAGGGATCACTATTGAGCTAACTATTTGGGCTATATATATGTATATATATTTAACTCATGTACTAGTAGTAGTAGTAGTAGTAGTAATAATAATAATAATAATAATGTTGAAGGAACTTAGTTCTAATGGTATGAAACATGTCTTGTGTACCCAACTGAGTGGGTTCAAGTCTTTAGAGACACATTGTAAGCTGATATGAAATAGTTGTTCTACCTAGTGAGACATTTATGAAATAGTTGTTCTACCTAGTGAGACATTTATGAAATAGTTGTTCTACCTAGTGAAATAGTGGTAGCCGTAAGTAGTTATTACTGATGTTGACCCTTGTGGCATTTATGAGATAGTTGTTCTACTTGGTGAAATAGTAGTAGTTGTATGTACAAGTTATTGATTCCACTGAGTGGATTGTATTCATTTATTTTATAATAATAATAATAATTATTTAAAATAAAGGTATAATTTAGTTAATTTTTATGATTTTTTTTTTTTTTTGGCAATGTGAGATACATCATGGAAAACACTTGTCTACTTATAACAATGTCTCAACCAATTGAATTAACCCTCGATGCTACTTTCTCTCTATAGTAAAAATATATGATATTGAAATATTTTACTTAATGTAAACATTTAAATATTTTTTTTGTTATCAATATATATTTTTTAATATTATATCTTTACCCGATATTAATCATTGATGAAATTACATTTCTCTTTCACATGAAAAGTAAAAAGCGCACGTGCACACACATATATGGAGTAATGGGGGCCCAAGATCAAACCTAATGAGTGCCATTATAACACCAAGAGTATATCCAATAGCCAATAAGTTAGATATACCATGACTTTATGACTTAGAAAGAATGGAAACAGAGTGGAGGGATAACATCCCATTGTGCCAACTAATCCATCGTCCTACACGCATAATAATAATAATAATAATTTAATTTTAAAGTCATGAGCAAACTAGACACCAAATTGATTTAAGGGATCCCTTGTTTATAAGACAATAAATTCCCCTTAACTATTTGACTCCTAAAGTTTAAAGAAATTTATATACTCTACCCTCTTTTAAATTCAAATTCAAATAAAATATTTGATTAATAATTTTCTTCATGAAAAAATACAACTTAAATTTTTTAATTTATAAATCTTTCTTCAAAAGAATTGAATTCACAAAGATACCCATGTTTTCTTAATATACAAAAATTCAAAAAAAAATATATATATATATAATTTTTGAATATATCCATGTTTTTTTAATATACAAAAATTCAAAAAAGTTTATATATATATATATATAATTATAATTTTTGAATATGGTTTGTTTCCTCTATTTTATATAGATATTTAAAAACTATATATAAATAGTCTTGTTTAAAGTGTTAATTGTTTTAAAGAAATTTTTCAATCTTAAAAAAATAAAAAAATAAAAATCTACCAAGAACATACATTAATATATTAAAAAAAAATAACTAGCATGATTTGGCCTTTTCCTTCATGCATGTAAGTACAAGAGATCATTGTCATAACCCGAATAACCTGACACTAACATTAACCTTTAATAACCTGACACTAACATTAATCTTTTAAAAGGTATGCCTTTGGAATTTGGAAGAGCCTTCTCACCATGAAATTTGTGGCATACAAAAAGGCCTTCGTCAAAAGTAATTGCTTCCTTAAAAAGAGCATCAACTTGTTTGTTAATTTTTTTGGTAAATGTGCTATATTGTTATAGAATCACAATACTCCTGAAGCTCCTTGATTCAACACTGCCAAGAAGGCAGAAGTCTGCCATACAATCGAGCTTTTCTTTTGAGCCCATTAATTACTATTTTGGAATCACTAACCATCTACAAATGTTGAATTCTTGTATCTCTCTCAAAAGATAAATGAACTCACAAAGCTAATAAATTTTCCCAACGTATCTGTAGCAGGGCCAACACCCATTGTTTATAAATGAAAATAATGAATGGGAGAAAAATATAAAACTATACCAGCTCCACAAAGTTCTTCAACTATACCAGCTCCACAAAGTTCTTCATAAAAATAACTTGAGGCAATTGAATGGTTAAAATAGGTGCTCATCGTAGCCTAACAAATTTACATTAGGTTCTTCATTTTTGTAAAGAGCAACTCATAACTTTATGAGAAATTGAATTGGAATTCCTTTTGTGCCATAAAAATAAATAAATTGGTTTTTATGAAGCTAGATTACTTAGAGAATAAATTGGTTTTTATGAAGCTAGATTACTTAGAGAATATCGCTAGGAAGATCTTTGAAAGACCTAGTTATTAGGTTCCTTACCCATTGCCACAAGCATTGCTTGAGTGAGACAAAATCTTAAGTACTTAGAAAATTCAACGTTTGAAGCACATCTTACCATACTTGCATAGTGAAAGGACAATAAACAAAAATATGGTTAGTTGAATTTTCATCAACCCTAGATTAAGTACACCTGTTCAAACTTTGTCAAACTTTCTTTTTCCTATTATCCTATGTCATAATCAAATTTAACAATGATAGTCATATAAAGATTCAAGTCTTTAAAGGAATCTTCCAATTTTAAATTAATGCCCACCACCACTTGCTATCACCATCCACTAGATTATAAAAATGGGCTTCATATCTCAATTTGGAAATAAGTATACCCAAAGCCTTATTCCATTTCCAAACCAACTCATCCTCTTTTTCATGAAGAAAGATTGCATAATGAGAGACGAGCCTAATATAGGCCCTCCATCTAGCAACCATATTCCCATGAAGGTTTAAATTCGTTACCGATATCCATATTTGCATCTAGCATTCTTGTGCACTGTTTACCCCCACACCTTCAAGCATTGTGAAACCATGATTTTTGATAAATGGAGGCCTAAAATCCTGGGAAAGAAAAAGGTTGCTAGTTGCTTTGATCCATGGGTGCTCACTCAACTTAATTCGATCACCCCTCCCAACTTTCCATGCCACCCAATGACCAAGTACTTGAAATGCTCTGACCACCAATCCCTTCCAAATGTTTGATGCCCTTTGTCAAGACTTGGGGCTCAGATCTAATCCATTGCTCCATAATGTTTGAATTGGAATATTTAAACTTCATAATTTTCCTACCAAACTTCATTAAACAACATCAACCGAAGACTTTTAGTTGCTAATGCTTGACCAAATAATCAAATGTTCTTCAAACTCCATCCTCCATCCTTTTTTTTTTTGTTTTAGTTGGGGTATTCCATTTTACCAATGGTATACTCTCCTCTTGTTTTCTTTCTGAACCATAGAAAACTAAAACATCTCCTCCTAATTTTGTCTAAGATATTATTTGGAACATCTATTGGAGAGAGCCAATAAATAGGAATGCTCTCGAGACTAATTTAAGTATAACTAGTCTTCCTCCAATGGATAACCATCTATGACATCAACAACTAATCCTAGCTTCTACTTTTTTGCACAACCACAACCAATCAACAATTCTGTAATCATTAATTTTAAGAAAGTAACCTAAATATTTTATGCCACTATTCATGGACTCGACCTTGACAAAGAACAAAAGATGGATCTATGCTTCCACTTCCATTGATAACTCATTGCACATAATGAGAGATTTATTAGTACTAATATCCATTTTGGTGGCTAAATAGAAAACCTATACGAGACGATCAAAAGTTCTCCACTTGTATATTGTTGTTAGACTGTAGAAAAAAATCGATAAGCATAGAAGCATATTATTAAAATGACATACAAATAAATACAATGTTTATGACCTTTGGATCCATTTTCCAAAGTCTCTTGGACTTCCAATGACTATTCATATTCAATCGAGACTCTTCACATTCTTCCTCAAGGGGACAATAAAAAACATGATAACCCTTACGAATTAGGTTTCCAACATTCACCCCTCATTTCCTAATTTGGCTAGAAGCCAATGTCTTTTGTTGATTAGAAGTGCTCGCAATTGGTGGCTTGAAGATGATCGTAAAGTATTGTATAGTAGAAGTTGTAAGTATTTTACTAAATGGTGGTTTAAAAAAAACCATAAACCAAATCATGCTCATGGAATATGGCTATGGCTCTGGCTCTAGATGGAGCATTGACTTTAGCTCTATCTATGGTCTTGATTGCAATTATGGTTCAAGCTCGCTTGTTTTCACTTGATTGATAGGACTTCAAAACTTGAAGCCTAACTATTAATCACTAATATCAGCAAATGGAGGTGTCGTCTTTTATAAAAATGCACTTGTTTACATTCAATTCAACTTAATTTTAAAGAGGGACAAGTAAAACTAGTAAAAGATGATTTGCAAGTTACAAATATTCTTGATCATTACATTGGATTGATCAAGAGTTGTAGTGCTTCCAATACTAAAGGATTAGTCAAGGCCACAAATACTAAAGTATTCGAAGCCCCAAAAGACAGATGCACTTGTTAAGATAAGAGAATGCATTTTTATTAGTTTAAGACAATAATATCTATAATAAAATAAATGACAAACGAGAAATATAGGACTCTTTCAATCCGTTCAATTGTAATAGAGTTGGGATCTTGTTTATTCCTATGGTTGAGGTCTTTGAAGTGATATATGCATTGAGGTCTTTGAAGTGATATATAGAAGTGATATATGCATCGAGGTCTTTGAGATAAAAGAGAGAGGGTATCTATATAGACACTCATACAGTTTTGGAAACATGATGCATTGTGTTGGAAAGAAGAGAAATTGCATGCATAGCCCAACAAATCCTCCTCATTCTTCAACTTCATACAATTACTATCAGATGTCTCTACAATCCTATTATCGTACCCGAATCTGCACAAGGTGGGTGGCTAGCAACACTTAGACTGAATGAGGAACAAGTTATTGTTGTAGAAATTTTCAGCGAACTAATTCACACCCTCCTTCAATCTCATTGGCTACAGGTGAAGGGAACTTTGGTACCCTTCTGGTCCTTCCTTGCCATATGCTCCAAAACCCTCACACCTCAAAGACAAAGTCCTGATGTCTAGGGTTTCAACTGTCGCAACCTAGGTATCTCAAGTTGTGTCCAGGAAGAAAATGTATAATGATATTGTTAATTTTACCAAGGGTTCAAAGTCTATATTGCTCAATAGAGGAATGCTTCATTTATAGATTTTTCTCAAACCTAACATGGGAGGATTTGCTTTTGGGGAGGAGATGGAAGCCCTCATATTTCTTAGTTGATGGTTGAAAATGGAATGCACTGAACAATGGCGTGAACTTTCAAATTGAGCATGACTTATTGCAACAAAACGAGAGTCAAGCTGAGTTGTGGATGAATACTGGGCTTTTGAAGGCCCTCGAGTTTGATAGAATTCAAAGTTGCTTTGATACCACTATTAGACATCACTTTAAATTATATAAGCATGGAATGCATATTATTAAATTGGTACACATATAAATAAAATGTTACCATAACATCCTTTATAGAACCTTCAAGTCTAGCAGAATGAATAAGTTAGTTTGGACTTTTCCGCTACTGACAAAAAAAGAAATAGAGACAACAAGAGCCCTTGTATCAGATCTCTAGAGGATTTATAACACCTCGATGGAGAACCACTCATAAACACCACAATATTTGTCGATAAAATGCATCCCATTATCCAATTGACAATCTCCTAACTCATGCCAACTTGTAAGAGAACCAATCTAAGAAAGGTCCAATTAACCTTATTATAAGCTTTAGCCAAATCAAGCTTCATGACCATAGTGGGGATCCTTTTTAGCTTAATGGAGTGAAGCCCCTCCCACAAAGCATCAATTGCATCCTAAATCTACCTATTGAAAAGAAACATGAACTATTCTTTGAAAATATATGTAGCTAGAACCCCTTCAATCCTGTTAATAATGAGTTTCATATTGCACAACGAGATAGGTCTAAAGTCACAAAAAGACGAGGGTTTCGACTTCTTAGGGATCAAAGCAATAAACATTGCATCAAGGGGCTTGGAAACTCTACTTGAGACTCTTGATTCTCATACTACCTTAAGTATCTCATTAGCCAATAGATCAACAAAATCAAGGTCAAACTCCTCTATCCAAGCTTTTGGGCCTAGACTTTTTTCCCTCTTAAAACCCGAGAGAGCCTCTTGCAATTATTCCTTTGTAACTTGGGCCCCTAAGTTTTAATTTGATTCTTATTTAAAAAACCTAGTAAACAATCTAATTACTCTCATTTGCTCGATGATGTGATTCCCATTGGCTTTTTGAATAGAGCTTCCAAGTGAGTTTGTCTTGTTGTAGAAAGTTCCTTAAAATTTATGATTTTGAACCCATTTGGTGTACCCAATTCCTAAATAATGTTTAAGGCTTTTCTATGGGCTGCAAATTTATGAAAAATTTTAGTTTTTCTATCTCCCCACTCCAACCAGATTGCACGACTTTTCAATCTACATGTAGTTTCCTCAATTGCCAAAAGATGAGCTTCTTGTTCCTCGAAAGCTCTAAGATTTATCTATTCTTCTTCCAAAAAGACTCCCACCAGATTTTGAGAGAAAAGCCTATAGATTTTCTCCTTTGTCTCCAAAATCTCGCCTTGACCCAAAGTCCTTTTCCTCTTATCCCATTTTGTTGTTAACCGCTTAACTTGTTTCAAATTTGCCATGAATTGGAACATTGCAGACTCCTTTAACTCAATATTAAAGAAACATTGATTGTTAGTCACTAAACACCAAAACCTCCTCTTTTAACCATGCATGGTTAAATTTGAAGTGTCATAGTGTCTTCTCATTTACATTCTCAATTTGTAATAGGATAGGACTATGATAAGAGGAACCATCCACCCCTTTCCATGATTTGTAGAGTCACAAATATTCAACATACTCTTTGCAATAAAAACCTACCAAGGCATTTTGAAACCCCCACACTGCCACTCCTACCATTTCCCCAAGTTGGAGCCACCAAAATAGGTTCCACATTGACCAACTTTGATACTTCAAATAGGTGTCGAAATTACTATGATAGAAGATTCTGTCTAGTAGATTCCCCCTAGACAATTCTCTTAAGTAGAGTCAAATTCAAGTCACCATCAACAATAAGATTTGGTTCCTTTAAAAATGTTTGCTCATCTATAAAATCCCAAAAAAAATTAGATTCCATATATGGACCATCAAGGCTCAAAATCTTAAAAACCCTTCCCATATCTTTGCCTTCTCCTTCCAACACGATACTTGCAACATAAAGCTTGTGTTTAATGTTGCAAAAGAAAATTTCTAGGTTATTAACAAACCACTAAACGAACCATTTGCATTATGGGCACTAAAACTCTAGCTAGGAAGAAGAGAGGACATTAGCTTGATAACCTTGGCACCAAGAACCATGGTTTCTTGCAATACTGGGATATCTGGTTTATAAAGAATAATCAATCTTTGAGGGCTAGTCTTTTCGGGGCACCCCCACCTCTTTCACATTCAAAGGGGGACATCGATAGAGGGATTTTGTACTAAGCAGCTTAGCTATGATTTGTTGTCTTCCTTACAACGCCTCCTTTGAGGCTCTAATTTGGATTTTGACATACAAGACTTGTGCCGATGATGCTTCAGAGGTTCCACACACTTAACAAGACCTCTTTCTACAATTCCTTGCTCTGCGAAGCCCTTGGCATTTTGAAAATGTAACTAATATGGAGAAGAGCACTGCTTGAGCTAAAAAAGAGGAGAGGGAGCCTTATCATAGTTTAGACAAATCTCTTCTCCTACTAAATCTAATTTCTTCCCTGACATTTTTGAAGTGGCCACGACTCACACCCTCAATGGCTCTCTTAGAAATCTCCTTAAGGACCTCCTAAACATAGGGCATGCACAAGTCTTTGGAAGTGGAAACCAACCTAAGTTCCCTTAACAAAGGAAAGGAATGAAAAACATACATTTATCATTTATTCCCGACTTCACCTCTGGTGCCTCTTGACTTTCCCTATTGTTGTGCCAACCTCGAGTTCCATTCAAACTCAACTTTTGAACATCTTGCTTATCCCCTTGCTCCTTTCTGGTGTTGCTGGATAGCAAATCTTGCTCCCTTGACCCCTTTCTGAAAAGGGTCATATGGGGTATTTACACTCCTTTGTTGTGTCTTCGAGTGGTTTAAGGCCACCAAGTTGTTGTGCCTCATGTGTCCAACCTCGTAACACTCCACGCGTCTAAAAGGAATCTTTTAGTAATCAAGGGTATGGGTAAAGGAGCAAGCCTTCCAAATGATATATGATTATGCTAAAATCCCTTTACTTATGTCCAACTCAACAAGCACCTTGACAACCCTTTTATTTTCTTGATAAAGACTTTGATCATTAAAGAAAACAAGCTCACCCTTATTGGTGATTGATTCAAATGCAAGGCATGACCAAAGTTCCAATGGGAACCTTAGGAGTAAAGCCTAGATGTGTTGTATTACAAAAGGCTCGAAACATGGATTAAACCTTGGATGCCATCTCTTTGGAACAAGACTAGAGGGACCCCATATCCAAGCTCGCGCTTGTTGCCTCAAAATATGGTAAGCCTTGTCAATGGCCTCACAAAAGAAGAGTTAGACCAGGATGCAACAATGGGGTGGAGGCCACTGTCACCTCAACACTCTACCTCATGCTCTTTAGTGGAATTTCGCCACAAGGGAGGCTTCCCAGTATAAGTCACCTAAAGGATATTCTAAGTAAATAGCTTAAAGGTGATAGTTGCAACAAGCTCAGATAAGGTACTCAGACTAAAGCTCAATTCTATGTAATAAGGAAAAGTGTACCCTTAAAACAACTTATAAGGGAGAGTATATAGCCAAGGGTTTGAAGAATATGATGCAACTATAGCCAATTAGGCATATGAGACAAAAAAAGGTTTGCCTGAAAGACATGATCAACAAAAGGGAGAAACAAAGCTTCAATTAGCCCTAAGTTGAAGCCTTCATGCAAGATTGGGGTTAATTAGCCTAAAATTACCTAGGCTTTGTGATGTTAGCCCCAAGGAGGCTATTCCAACCATATAAAATACAAGATTTAGGCAAAATAAGGCTCAACAAGCAAGAACAAGCTCAAAATAGCCCAAAGATTCGACCCTAGTTGAATTCGACCTCAAGCCCTAGCCCTAGCGGCTTGCCTTAAAAGGCTGAATTAGGTGAGGAAAGAGAAGAAGATAAGGTTTTTGTAGTTTTTTCCACCTCTGTGGATTCTAGTGCCTGCTAACTACTTGGGTGATGAAGTTTAAGGGAAATTTACTATGGAAATATCAAACCAAGGGAGTAAGGGGGAAAGTCCTAGTTTTTCACTTCAAAACCCTAGATATCAATCAATATAGGGATAATCAGAAGAGAAAATTTCTCTAAGAGGTTCTCAAGGGAAGTTCAAGATTCTCCATTAAAGCATGCAATATTTTCACCAAGAATTTCATATGAAGATAAACATTTAGACACAAAATATAGAAACCCTAACAAAATACATTGCATACAATACCCATAAAAGATATTCAATAAGAAAAGTGCTCACAAGATATCAATGAAGAATCCTTCTTTATTCCACCATGATGTCTCCACAACAAGGGCTAGTCTTCGGTAACAAAAATCCACAATAAGAGCTAGGCCAAAACTCTAAGATAGGTTGAACTAATCCACGAGTGACGATGCTACAAAGAAATGGAGTGATCGTCTATAAATATGAGGTCTATCACTCCATTTAACCTCTAAAAGCCCTTAAACAAGTTTGATAATTAAATTCTACCTCCAATGAGTACCCACTCAGCATTCTTCTGAGTAGACCCATGTCAAAAAAAAATAAAGATACATAAAAAAAAGTGTGTTCACACGAGTAAACATAAAGTAAACCTTGGGTTACAAGCCAACCCCTAGCTCAAACATGAAATAATGCCAAAATAGACCCACATGTGTGAGATGTAAACCTCTAATATGATAATGTCATGCCCTTTTTGGGCTCTTGACATTGAGTGATGGTGAAAGGAAGGCTAAAAGTGTCCCCAAGCATCATAGTCATCCCTCATTTGAGAAGAAATCCTCAAATCAAACCTCCAATCATCTCCAAAGGTCCAAAATCAAGTTGTCATCCCCATTGGTCTCTAATGGTCAATATAGTGCCTCCTCTCTCTAGCGTTAGGGTTCCATCAGGTGCAACAAACCCTCCTTAGTCATCCTATGGAAGACCATCCTTATTTGGGCTTTGAATCATGGCTTGCAGACTAGTTAATGTTAAGGCCAACCTGAGCGCATGCTAGGTCTAGTGGTGTAATCACCAAGAATCCTCTGTGTTAGGCAAAATAAGATCAACATCTTGGGTCCTAGGGATACCCTGGGATACATATCAATTTCTCAAGTCATTATATTGCCCAACACCCTGCTGTGAGTGGGCAACATTGCATCTACAAAGTCATTAATCTCTTTGTAGGGCCTGGGCACATGTGGAGTGGGTGCCCTCAAGGGCTATGCTGTTGTGGACCACCTAGCAAGATCAACTGAAACTCAAGTGAAAGCAACCATTCATTAGAGACTAAGATCATAAAAGCATCCAAGTAGACCAAACTTGTATGTTAAGGGCATACTAATACTTCAAACTGGGATCACCTTCCAATATATAACTAGACCAAGTCCCGCAAAGGTGTTCCCTAACTTTGTAAGGGTGGCTAATAGCCAACCTTATTAGGTTCTTCTAGCTCCCAAGGGGAGGTAGCATTTCCAAGGTTGATTCTTTAATCAACGTGTTAGTGCAAGTGGCAATTGAGGGGAAAGACTTCATGGCCAAGTGTCATGGTCAGGGGACAAGTTAATGGGAGTCCACATCCTGAGTGTAGAGATGTAATGGAGGGAGCAATCATGGAGGTATGAGTTACCTTGCTCACCTTGCTTTTTCCACCCCTCTAGTGCACCTTTTTTTCCCGTAGGAAAAAGTCGTAATTTTATTCATATGAAGAAAATTACATTTTGTAGATGCTTAAAGCATATGCAGAAGAGTTGTTCCTGAAATCAAGAAACAAAAGAATACAAAAAACAAGAAAATAAGAATTGATCCAGCTGGCCTATGCTTTCCTGCCCTTCTTCTTCTCCACTCTTCGCCAACCTCTAGTGTTGGGAGTGGGAGCAATAATGGCAAGCTGGTTTTCCATTGTATTCATTGGTTGTTCTTTGTCAGATTCCGATCCTTCGGAACCATGTGTTCGTTTGGTGCCACTTACTTCCAGTTGTAATTCTTGTTGTTGTTTCAAAATATTTTTCCCCAAGTTAGGCCCCCGGGTATTCTCTTCCTGTATGTTTTCCTGTCTCATTTGCATGTCTATAGGTTCTGTCTTCAATTCCTCCTCTTCCAGCGGTTCAGTATGCTGCCAACCTTTGGGTTTTTTCTGTTGTTTCTTATTCCCTTTAGGCTCCTTTCTGGCTAGTGGACAGGCGTATTGGAGGTGCCCTGTTTGCAAGCATCCGCAACATCTGAATGTTGTGTTCTCATAGTCAAGCGGTTGTGTCCACAGTGAATTATTAAAATTCAATGTGATGTGATCTGGTAGTCCTTGACTCAGGTCCACTTCTACACATATTCTGGCATATGTGAAAATTCCCCGAATAGCTCTGTCTTCATCTGATTTAAGGAACTTCCCCAAGGAGTTCCCAATGGCTATTAAAACTTTTTGATGCCAAAAATGTAGTGGGAGGTTATGCAGCCTTACCCAAACTGGCATTGTTGAAACTACCATGGTATTGGCATCGAAGTCCGGGAACCAGGGGGTGATGAAGAGGCCAACATTGCCCCAAAACCAAGGCCCCTGATTGATGATGTTATCTCGTTCCTGTTCTGTGCTAAATCTAACTATGAAAAACCCCTTAGGGCATAGATAAATTTCACAGTTAGGTGACCATGATGAGAAGATCCATTGATGCAGTGCATCCGATTTTGGCCAAAAACCATTAAATCTACATATAACAGCATTGTGGGCTAAATCTGTGTATAGATCAGTTACCTCTGGTAGAGATACTGTAAGCGTTGGTGATTCCGGCTTCTGTTCCATGATGTAGGGGCTTGGTAGCTCTGATGTGGGTGCTGGTTTGTTTTGCAATGGTTCCTTTCCTTTGACTGCATCGCGAAAGGAGCCTGAAGTTTTTGAGCTGGCTCCCTTGCATCCGCCTCGCAGTCTCAGGTTGAGAATGATAGTTGAATCTTTAATGACTCCATAGTCCTGAAGTGAGTGATGGTCCTGCAAGCTGAATCTTGTATATATCAGATTTTGGTATGTTGTTGGGGTTCCCAGTTTGATCTGGATCTCCTTTTTTAACTCTTGAACGCTCATCCCTTTTCTGATCTGTACACAACAATGTCTGCCTTCTATCGATCTGATAAAGATTTGCGTCAGATCTGCCTTCATACATGGTGGATCGACCTTGTCCAGGCCTCGATTTGCTGGATCTGCCTTTTCTGTCTGCCCAAAGGCACCCCGGAAAATGGGAATCTGTCTGTGCCCTATTATCTCCTGTTCAGGCTCGCCGAGGTCATTTTCCAGAGGCCCAATCTGAATGCCCTGAGTACGAGTGCCTGCTTTTATCAGAGGAGCCCAGATCTCATGATGCAAGGCGGATTTAGCTTGGAAAGCCCTGGTCATGAGTCTCCCCTTGATGGCATTATCCTCTGTATGCTTATGGGCACCACAAAGCTTTGAATACTGCCTGCTCCGTGTGTGCTCTGGATCAGGCTGGCTAAGCCCATTTTTCAAGAACCCAGCCATATTGCTGAAGGTACCAATTAACAGCCCGAGTACCCTATCCTCCAAGGGTGTGGCGGCGTTGGTTGGATCCGCCATGGCAAAAAGCGACTTCCGATCAATGACGCAAACCCTCGGTATTCTGAAAGGAAACTAGAACGCTTCATTCTGTTCAACCCATATTCGCACAACCGCTTCCGGCCAGACCAGTTCTCCTTTGTCTTTGAGCACGACAGAATGATAGAAACCGAGGTAGAGATGGTTGTTTGCTAATTGTTCTGGTCAATACTAGGGCATATCTTCCATTCCATATCCGAATGCAATGGATCCATGCGGCACACAGTAATAATCCCCCTGAATCAGGTAAGGAGAGCACGTCCATGACCTGTGTGGGGATTGATCTACCACAAGGTATTTGCTGTCTGGTTCGATACGGAGCCAAATCCTTGACAGAGTGTCAGATTCAGCTAACCCAGCTACCGATTTCATGTGGGGACTTCGTGCTGTTTCACTGATGCCCCCATCTTTGGTTTGCAGTGCAACGACGACGCAGAACAGTTTAGAAACCCTAGCCATCGTTTTTCTCTGCAGATTCCTTCCCTCAATTTCATCTCTAGTGCACCTTTTACTTCCTTTTGATAATGATTTGTATTACGGTGCATAGCTCAAGGATTATAGCTTTCTTTTTATGATATAACCTTGAATTTACCTCTTACAATGGGGCAGTTTACTGCTCATTAGGGTTGATACATGCAAGGTTTTTTTTTGATGAAATAGAGCATCAAGTGCTCAGGAATCGATTGATGGCTAATGAGGAGGGTATAATTCATGCTATGTTTTTGCCAATGCGCTAACTTATGTCCCGACCATCTTTTGCATTTTGATTTTCTTTTTCTTTCATTATGGCCATATTATGTTTTTGCATTCTTTTAGTTGCATCAACCTCCAAGGTAATGTTTCCCGACCCTACTCAAGGATGTGCATAGAATGGTGCCAAATTTTAACGAACCAATGACAAGTTAGACTCGAAGAATGGAGATTGTACAAAGGGCTTATAATGTGACATGGAAAATGTTACATATGGTGAAAGGGAAAATGAACACGCTAATTCAATCTAGGTTTTCCAAAGTGTGCCTCTCCTATAAACTTAAGGCCTCAAGGGAGGTCCCATTGGAATAGGGCTAAAGATTAACCCCCCTAGTAAGGTGAGAGAACGAGATTACAATCAAGATCCGTTAATAATCTAGATCACCCCTTTATTCATACTAAAAGCCAAAAACATCAAATATAAGCACTCGATTGCATAATGATCAAAGTACATATTGAGTAGAAACTCAACTTCTTTAAGAGGAATCCCAGATGGTAAGAGGTGCATGGCTAATGCAAATGGCAGAGGCATATGGCATATCATCATCAAGAAGTGAATGTCAGGCATTGTTGGTTGTCTGGCTGTCAAATGTAGGATACTTTTTTTTTTCTCTTATGGGGTTAACCATTTTGGTGGGTAACAACGCCAAAATCATTTCCACATCCTTCTCATACTTGAACTTAAAGCAGAGCCAACCATTAACCAAGAGATGGAACTTCGACAAATGGATCCGTCAATTGATTAAATGGATCCTTAACACAACCTTTCCCATAAACATTCTAACTAGAATTCAAAAAGTTAAAGACTCTACCAGGTCCAAACCAACATCTTATTGTAGCACCATAGTAACCCTATCAACCCTTGCCTTAACACAGTTTCTGCTTACGCTGGAGGTCAACAATGTTAATAGTCTAAACAACACTACTAATACTCATATCATATTGTAAGTTTTGTCCTCCCTTTTTTGTCCTCAAGGGACTATTCATTTTTTTCAGGAAGGCTCAGAGCCATTACTTACACCAAAACTCATCATATCACTTAGGGAATTGAAATTGGGTAGAGAAGATAAAGATCCTTCATCATGATCACCAAAAATAAACCCCACTGATAAACTTCTTAACAATCTTACTAAAATTTCATTATAAAAATTTGCTAAAATTGTAATTTTTCATTTTATATTTATATCTTTTATTGCAAAAATAAATTCATCTCCCTTAATTTTTTCAATTATTTATTTATTTTATATCAAACTCATGTGATCTCACTAATTAAAATCTACCATATTAACAAATTCATAACCAATATAAATTAAAAAAAACCAAAAAATTATATCCTAACTTATTTAAATTATACTCTTTTTCTTATTTAATAAACTAATTATTTTCAAAATTAACTATTAAAATTTAAAAAATATTAAATATATTAAATTATTTTACCAAAATACAAAATATTACCTCCAAAATTTTCTAAACACCCACATTATTAAAACGATTCGGCCCATCAAATTCTATGCTCAAAAAGAGTGAAAAACAATAAATAGCGTTTACGGCGATGAACTACCGTAAATACAATCTCCTCGAATGCATTTATATTATTTAAAAACACTCGATTTATAAAATTGTATTTTTAAAATCATTAAATGTTTTTCTTGTTTTTTTTTTAATAATTTGAATATATATATTTTTAAATGTGTAAATAAATTAATGTTTTAAAAATTTTCTGAAATATTCAAATGGTTAAAATTATACATTTCAAATTTATAATTCCAACGAATTCTCACTAAATTTGATAAAAAAACAAAAATATAACAACATTAATATTACCGTGTCTTGCGAGAGTTGATACGAGCAGTGGAAATTCTGTTTTAATTAGTGCAGGGTGGATCTTCACAATACGAGCAATGGAATATAAATAGTAGTACCAGATTTCTGACCTTTCATTTCCCTGTCCAAAAACTCTGTCAATCTGAATGCCTATGACATCCATAAAGTATAGTTACCAAATACGTCCGAATCGGGACAAAAGATTCGGAAATTCGTCAATACGATTCGTAGAGCGCATTATTCGAGTTTTGGAAATTCGTCAATACGATTCGTAGAGCGAATTATTCGAGGAAATTCGAGTCAGTTCGTTTCCGGTTTTCTGCATTTGACCCTCTCAAAGAAAGCAATACTTCATGGTGAAGAGAACTAGCTTCGAAACGTTAGTGCTTTGTAAGGAGTCAGGAGTTAGTGCTAGGATCGTTTTGCTCAAGATTCCCGGAGATATAAGGTTAAGGTCTGAACTTTGAACATATAATTGTGTTTATTAAGGAAAAAATTATGTAAATTGGAAAAGTTCTATTTTTCAATTTCACTCTGTTTTTGTAAAGCCGGAAAGAAAATAGAAATTTTGTCCAATTTCACATTGTTTTTTAAATGTGGAAGGCTTAGAATTTGAATTAAAATTCAAATTTGAATTTGAGTATGATCATCCTGCGCATGGTCATTCTACAGCTAAGACCATACTATTACATCGCAATACAGACGAGAATGCAGTTCATGGTCATAGCACACCCTTCGTATTTCCGACCGCTTCCATGACGGCCAGAAAATAATCTTTACGGTCATACATGCGCATGATAAAGCATGATGCATGATCCGTGAACCATTAACTGAAAATTCGAACGTAGGGGCGGGATGGAAAATGTCATTTTGCGGAAGCCACCTTTCGTGGTCAAAACTCGTATTTCAAGCTCGTCCGCAATCCAAATTCCACGCCGATCTCTCTCCATCCATGATCGTCAGCTTAACATTTGTTGTACTGTTGACCTATTTCTCCTTTCGTTCGCTATTTTAGTTTTAAAGATTTCTCTTCCTTTTCCTTATTAGCCTGTAAAACCTGGAAAATGAGAGATGCCTTTTACGTAGCCATGGGCAAATTATGGACATTAATTATGGGCAAAGTATAGGAAGAGTAACGGAAGTCTGCCATTTTCTGCGAGACCGAAGATGTAGCCGTAAAATTTTCTTCGGCCTAGCAGAAAATGCGTTTACGGCTACATCTTCGGCCTCGCAGAAAATGGCAGACTTCCGTTACTCTTCCTATACTTTGCCCATAATTAATGTCCATAATTTGCCCATGGCTACGTAAAAGGCATCTCTCATTTTCCAGGTTTTACAGGCTAATAAGGATAATAAGGAAAAGGAAGAGAAATCTTTAAAACTAAAATAGCGAACGAAAGGAGAATTTGGTCAACACGACAACAAATGTTAAGCTGACTAAGATGGATGGACAGAGATCGGCGTGGAATCTCGATTGCGGAAGCTTGAAATACAAGTTTTGACCAGGAAAGGTGGCTTCGGCGAAATGACATTTTCCATCCCGCTCCGACTTTCGAATCTTCGGCCTTTTTGAATGCGGGAACTGAAGTCGCAGCCTATTTCGGCTAATCAGTCTGCGTTGAGTCACAGGATTGAAGCGGAGAGGAATTTGTCGCGCGACCTGTGAGCAAGTATGAAGTCTGGGCTGAAGAAACTTATACGATTTAGTAGGTCCATGAAGGGAATTCGCGAAGCAGCGGAGCCTTTGGCTGATATCGACGAGCTGAAGGCTGCCACTCAGGTCTTCAGTTCAAATTCTATTCCCTCTCTTTTTATCAACCCTGTTTTAGTGAATTCAAGCTGATTCCTGTACCTTTGTTCTTATTGTAAAAGAAGCCCGCTTATTTGTCCCTTCTCTGCATTTAATTTAGTAAAATAAGTTCATATTTTCTCTTTAATTTTTTTTTTTTTTCCACCAAAAAAACAAATATACATAGTCGGTTTCAATTAAATATACTGGACTAATGCTCTGCTTCTGTATTCTTGCGCCTTAATTTATTGATAGAAGAGCCTGCTGCTCTATCTTCTGCGTTGGAATTCACCTACAGTTGATAAATGCTCAGTTTCCGCATCCATCGTGTTTGATTTATTAAAAGAGCAACCTCTTTCTCTCTATTTTGCATTTAAATTTAAACATAATGGATCAACGCCTTGAAGATTCGGTAACTTTGCTTTTCTACAGATCAGAGCTTACTTTAGGAGTAAATTGATCCCTTCTCCATCCGCTTCAATTAAGTTTTAAGCTAACCAGGCATATTAACTCTACAGGATCAACAAATATGAGATTATGCAATGAAAAACTAAAGGTTCCTTAATGTTTGTGATGTGAAGTGGATGTATGCAGTACCATATGAATTTATTGACAAATATTTGGGACCACGGCCATAGGCTTGCCTCATGCAAAGCTACCTAAAATGCAGTTCATATGCAAAATTTGTGGTCCCAACAAAGTAAGGGTCGAAATATTCCCCACATGTCCGAGTGGTGAAGATGTCAGCTCATAGTAATTTGAATATGGGGAGGTAGTAAGTGTGGGAATCCATTATAGATTTCTAGAAGCATCATGGAGGTTCTAAGAGTGTTCCAAACCCTAAACCTTACTGTAATTCTAATTATAGAAAACCTAACAGAATGGGAAAATGGTTCACTTTTTCATTACCCATTGGTTGCCTCATAGTATCAGAGTGTGAAGGAGCTGATAAAATAGGGGAGAGATGGAAGCATATTGTAGAGGACTCTAGAAGACCAAGGTGTCTAACAATTTCATAGTGAGCTTGGACAACTTTGTAATTTGTATTGTAATTTCCATAATATAGGAAGATGGAAGGTATAATCCTTGATTGCCAATGTTGCTTTTCCTATATGGGTAAATATTTGTGTTCCATTGTATGATTTCCTTACTGTAGTCTATTTCATGTGTCACACTCGTTAATTCTCCAAATGGTGTGCTTTTGTTCCTGTTAAATTTTAAAGTACAAAAAGATCAATTAAATTTAAAGAGGAAGAGTTATTGCCATTGAAAATTTAGTAACTTTGCTCATCTATGGATTAGAGCTTGTTAAAGGAGTAAAATCCACTTGTTATCGATCCGATTAGTAGGGTTGCTAAGGTCCTAGTACCCTTAGTGGATTGTCACATCTAGGGCGAGGACCCACTATCACCTCGGCCCTTGCCCCCACTCTTTAAGCTAGCGTTCCATGGGGACGTGTCCCCAAGGGTGGGTAACACGCCCCCTCGCTCCCCCATGTGAAAAATCGGTTACCCGATTCCTACTGCAGCAAATTGATTATATTTCACCTGCTTGTTAAATCAATTGAACAAGTTACTTGTAGTTTTCTAAGGCAAAAAGTGAAATACATACACTGCAGCCTACACCAAAATAAAAATGCGGAAACTAAATACAACATAGGAGAGAAATAAACATCACACACATCTACAAAGTTATTTTTGGACAAAAGTCCTCGGAAAAACCCAATGCGGGAAAACCGGTGCAGCAGCTGAGGGTTTTATTATTATGCAGTAGTAATTCTGAGTACAATTCGTTGGATGCCCAACTAGCTATCCGATACAGAGAGAAACTGGACAAAACGAAATAGTGAGATGATCTCACCCTGTCACTGGAAGATCCGGCTCTGATCTGCTGGAAGTGAGCCTCTGCGTCCCTTTTGCACAGAAATGCGTCAATCCCACACAGTCTCTGTGTCACCTCTGCTGGGGACTGTGCTCCTCCTCCTGATCCTTTGGTGGCTAGAAACTTAAGTTCTCAACCTCCCGGTCTCATGCCCCGACTCTTGGCTTTTGAAACTCGATTTCCTTAGCAGGAATTTGATCTCTCTTCAGGCTCTGTGTTGCCATTGCGTCAGCTTTGCGTGTCCGAGCGTCAGCCTCTCTGGACGTCGTTCTGCCCTCTCTGCCTTGTACTCTCCGGCCCAGGAAAACTCCCCACCGGATATTAACTCTGCCCCTCACTGCAAAAGATCACTTCGAATTCTCTTCTCAACAACTACTGTGCTTCAGAAATTCGATCTTTTGATCTCCCCTCGATGTATCTTCCAAATGCCCATCAAGCCTCCTCTTATAATCTTTCTGTTGAGAACCAACGACCCAGATTAGATCCTAATCAATGGCTCAGATCATTTTGGCTTGATCCTCGTCTTCTTCTAGAAGTTTCACCCACATTTAGATTAATACCCTTTAATTATTTTAATTTCCTAAGTTTAGACTTAGGCCTCCATTAAAAATAATTAATTATTTTAATAAAATTGTCTTCGGGTGGAATTTCCCAAAACGATTTCTGGGTATTGTGGAATACATGTGTCCAAGCCTCCCTGCAAATTTTGAGGCTTAGAGCACATCCGATGCTACGGAAATCAACACTCCCTCTTAGCGAGGAATGTGCTCTAGCAATGCAACCCACTGAAGTATCACTCTTCTTTGTAACATCTCCCTCTGCGCTGATGATGTCTGACATATCTGCCCATCAACTACTACGCAAATTCTGCATCTGTATTGTTACTGACACTGCCACTGTTAACACTGCATCCATACTGCAACTCCCTCTCAAATTCTGCGTCTGTGTTGCTCCTGTCCCTGCCACTGGCAACACTGCATCTGCACTACAACCTTCGCCAACTGCTGTTGCTACTGCATCAACAACGGAAAAGCATCCAAAATTAATGAACTGGTGTTCTGCATGGTGCATCTTGTTGCTGGAGTTCTGACTACTATTAGTCTCTACACTGACCCTCTAAAGCCTCTATGCTATTGCTGACTTTGCTTTGTGCCAACTCTAGCTTTGCGCTGCTCAGTCTTTGGCGCTCCTAGCCACTGCAATTGTCACTCCGACACTCCTCTGCCGCAACTGATACTGGTCCATCCTGCTACTACTGATCTGGGCTCTCATATCAAGGTATTGATCCAATAGGTGGATTCCTCAAGGATCTTGCCCAACTATAGTTCTTTCAAACTACAGTTCTATATCACCCCACCTTTGGGTGATCATGGCAAACTCATCCTCCTCGATTTGTGCGGATGTAGCCTTCGGATCATGCTTCTCGTCCTTGTCCTTCTTCCTGAGGGGACACTGTGTAGCGTAATGACCAAGTTCACCACACCCGAAGCACTTGATCTTCGAAATATTTTTCTTCTTCTTCCGCTGCTCCTGTTGCCCCTTAGATGCGAGGGCTGCATTCTCATCCTCCTCCTTAAGATTCGACCCCCTGCTGCTGCTGCTACTGTCAAACTTGCACTTGACTAAGTCTCTCCTCATCCCTTCCTACTTAAGAGCGGTCCACATTCCTTCCCAGTCTGGCAATTTCTCCCTGCCGATGATGCTATGGACAAACACTTGCCATTCTTCTGAGATTGAATTTAGAGCCAACCTCACCATCTCGGTAGGCTGAGGTGTTGACCCCACAACTGCCAACTCGTCACAGGTCCTCGGAAGATCCTTGATATAGCTTGGACAAGGCATCCCACATTTCCTTGGCAGTCCCTTTGCCTGAGATGTGACACACTACATGATCCTTCACTCTGTCGAGGATCATCCACTTGGCCTTCGCCATCTCTCCCTTGTACTTTTTGAGCAGATCTGGATCCGTGGGCTCAACTACCACACTGTCGATGTAGATCTTGAGAAAATGTTCATCCAGAAGGCATGACATCCTCACCTTCCAGATCACATAGTTGGATGCACCATCCAACCGATCTTGATCTCTCAACCCACTAGTTGCCATCTCTGCCAATTGAAAAAGTCGAATGACCTCCTCTCTCCTCTATGTTGCCGCTGGGCTAGCCTACGCATTCCTTGCTGGAGTTAGTAGATCTGTTGCCCCTTGCTACTTCTCAGCAAATGAGAATTCGAATTCCCTGGCTAGGAATTCTCTGAGGAAGAAATTCCCTCAAGTGTCTCTCTCTCTCCCACTGATGCTATTCTGCCAACAACTGCTGCAAAATATCTGCGTCCCAGCTGAAGATCTGCTCTGCAAGGAAAAATACGCTGCTCCCTTCTGCCTCTGGAAAGCTTTGATCTGGAGATCGAATTTCTCTGTCGACTCACTCAGAGAAATCAATTTCTCCTCAAAACTTTGTCCTCCTTGGGCTTCGAACTGCGCTGCCTCTAGGGTTTCGAATTGCTACCTTTGCAGTAATTTCGAAATCCTCTTCCTTTCTGCTTCCGAGCTCTTCTTCTCACAATTTGTGCTCTAATACCATGTGAAAAATATGTTACCCGATTCCTACTGCAACAAACTGATTATATTTCACCTACTTGTTAAATTAGTTGAACAAGTTACTTGCAGTTTTCTACGGCAAATACTGAAATACATACGTTGCAACCTACACCAAAATAAAACTGTGGAAACTACATACAACACAGGAGAGAAATAAACATCACACACATCTACACAGTTATTTTTGGATAAAAGTCCCTGGAAAAGCCCAATGTGGAAAAAATGGTGCAGTAGTTGAGGGTTTGTATTATTATGCAGTGGTAATTCTGAGTACAATTCGTTGGATGCCCAACTGGCTATCCGATACAGAGAGAAACTGGACAAAATGAAAAAGTGAGATGATCTCACCCTGTCACTAGAAGATCTGGCTCTGATCGGCTGGAAGTGAGCCTCTGTGTCCCTTCTGCGTCAGCCTCTATGCAGAACTATGTCAATCCCACATAGTCTCTGCATCACCTCTGCTAGGGACTGTGTTGCTCCTTCTTCTGATCCTTTACTGGCTGGAAAATTCAGCTCTCAGCGTTCTAGTCTCACACCCCGGCTTCTGGCTTCTGAAACTCGATTTCCTCAGCAGGAATTTGATCTCCCTTCAGGCTTTGCGCTACCACTGCGTTAGCTCTAGGTGGCCCAACGTCAGCCTCTCTGGACGTCGTTTTGCCCTCTTTGCCTGGTACTCTCCAGTCCAGGAATACTCCCCACCAGATACTAACTCTGCCCCTCACTGCAAAATATCACTTCAAATTCTCTTCCCGACAATTGTTGTGCTTTAGAAATTCGATCCTCTGATCTCCCCTCGAAGTATCTTCCAAATGCCCATCAAGCCTCCTCTTATAATCCTTCTGTTGAGAACCAACGACCCATATTAGATCCTAATCAATGGCTTAGATCATTTTGGCTCGATCCTCATCTTCTTCTAGAAGCTTCACCCACGGTTAGATTAATACCCATTAATTATTTTAATTCCCAAAGTTTAGACTTAGGCTTCCATCAAAAATAATTAATTATTTTAATAAAATTGTCTCCGTGTGGAATTTACCAAAACGATTTCTAGGTATTGTGGAATACATGTGTCCAAGCCTCCCTGCAAATTTTTAGGCTTAGAGCACACCCGATGCTACCAGAAATCAACACCCCACACTCCTGGGATGGGGAAACTCTTGGGGAAATGTTTCCCCACATCCCCCTTTTGGGGAAACACAGGGAAACGCTGAGGGAAATGTTTCCCTAGTGAAGGAACACGTTTCGCTTGTAGGGGGGACGTAAGGGGACGCCGATTTTGTACACTGCTGCCAAGGACCCTTTGAACACAATTTCTTTTCAAAAAGGCAATGATTTATGATAGGGGAAACCTAGTATTTGACCATATTGCCCTAATAATGCTATGCAATTCATGGTAATGTTAAATTCTTAAAGTAAAAGTGACATTCTCCTTTATCTTTCATTTTCATCCTTTTACTTAAATTTTAAACATTACCATGAAATGACTCTCGATGTTTGATAGTGGTTCTGACGTCATTAGATTTCGTATGGAGAAAGTAGAATTTTAGATCTCTCTCAAAATCCAGCAATCTTAACAATTTTCTAGGATTTCAGGATTCGGGGTGTTGACCACACTTTGTCAACAGTCCAAGGAAGCAGGATGCAAAGACATAATTTTTTTTTCCGAAGTTCAAAGTCATCAGCCAACACATTGTATCATTGTAAACCCAATTTCTACAAGTTATATTGTAAATGATGCTAGTATCACTGTATATTTATGTAACAACACCTAGGTAAGCCTCTGATTTTGACAATGGATTTCATTCTAAGAAGTTTTTTAACGTCCCTGAATTATATGTGTTTCTAACTTTCTAAGCAGAGATAATCGACAGAGTTTTTCTTCCAACTTAACCCCAAAGCTAGGGTGGAATCTCTTGACAAAGTCTTAGATGAGTCCTAGTGTTATATCGAGTCTTTGTAAAAATGTGTTTGGGAATAATTTAAGCACATTTGGCTAAATTATTTTATTACAAACCACTTGGTCTATACTAGATCATATTGTGTCGCAGAACTGGGTGATTTCATGAGGGTCTATAAGTAAAGGTGTATTCCCCCTTTGAGGGTTGAATTAATTGTAATATCTGATGTAAAATATATTTTAGTGCATGGCCTCTCAAACTAAGACACCATGGCTAAAATATTTGAGGGTGGAAAAAATTATTAATTCCCTCTAGTGTCAATTAATTAATTTTTTGGCAAAAATAAAATTAAATCCTAAGCCAAAAACTTAATTAATTTTGAGTAAAAAATAATTATAGATAAATCAATATTTTTCCAAGTGAAAAATAATAAAAATTTCGTAGGTCAAATGAAAGTCAATTTTTGGAGGTCTCCCACCAAGGCAAAAATGGATATTTTAAGAAAAATTGAGCCCTTGGACCTTGGTGGTTAAGTCAAAGTCAAATTTTTGAGGAAATCAATCCAAAATATTAATTTTTGGGTTAATTGAAAGCGGGTTTTAGAAAAATTCGAATTTTTCCTCAAAATTAAAAATTCGACGGTGGAGATAAAAAGATCATCAAGCTATCTTCAACGGTCAAGATTATTTTGACGGGGATCAAGCCAACTAGTCGTTATTTTGCACTTGGAGGGATTTCTCTATAAAATAGAAGTCATTTTGCTTCTATTCAATATCTTTGGATGATGTTAAATTTTTTGTAAAGCTGGTATTTAGCCATTGCTCTGCTGGGAACATTTCTATATAATAATAGAAAGACTTTGGGGTTCCATTCATGGTGTTTTCTTTCCATTGATCTGTGGTACGTGTTGGTTATGTGCTTTCCTATATTGTGCTAAAATTTTTATGAACTTGTTATTTCATTTGTCTGTGATAAGAGCATTCTAATGGTAAAATATTTTTTTTATTTTAGGTGATCTGATTCACCATAGGATCTAACAATTATACTTGGAAAAAATTATAGAAATTTACAGGTACACTGGCCCTTGGGCTCCAAGTTCACAAATTGTGTAGAGGAGCCGACTATGTCTGGGCTCTAAGATTTTTATATGGTATTTTGATTTTGCAGAAGGGTTATTGGCCAATATTCATATTTTTCGAAGATATACTCATCCACTGCTATTAGTCAAAAAATATTTCTCCAATTTTTTATTTTTTATTTTTAATTTGCAAGCATTGTACATTTGTAAAAATAAATTTGTAAATTATTTTTAACTCATTTGTTTTGCAGCAATTGGTGTTTTATTTTTTGTATATATATTTTGGGTTTTGGGTATTCTTTGATTCATTTGTGCAGGTTAATTTCAAGTTAATCAAGGGATTTCGCTGGAGTTTTGAGGCAGATCAAGGCCTAGGAAGGCAAGATCTAGCCTCCAAGCCAGTCGTCTAGTCTAAGGAGGAAGTCGTCCAACATTTTTGGCAGTGATTTGTCAGCAATTACAGGGTTTCAAATTTTTTTAGGTCCATTAGGCCTAGCCGCTTTCCTTTTGACCCTAGTCGTGGGCCTAGAAAGGCCTCGACCCCCCTCTAGAGGAGTCGTCCAGCCTCCTGGAAGCCTCGACCGTCCTTGTTCACCCTTGCCACAACCCTTTTAAGGGCTTTTCCCTTTGCGGCAGCCCTTTAGGGCTAAGTTGTAGGCCCTAAGGGCCTTTATCCTTGGGCCGAAGCCCTTGGAGGGCTTGCTGCAAGCCTTTAGGGGCTTCCTCCCTCAAGCCGTAGGCCTTTTAGGCCTTTTCTAGTGCAGCTGCAGGCCTTGCAGCCTTGGGACACAGGCCAAAAAGGGCATTTGGACCTAGTCGTTAGCCCTTTTTGGCCTTTCCCTTCCTTTTTTGGGGTTTTTGCAGCAATTCTTCAGCTAATTTTCTGTGGTTGCAGGCTTGGAACGCCATTGAAAATTATTTGGCATTGATTTATGGTAATTTGCGCCAAGAAATTTGAGTTTATTTGGGCTAGGGTTTCAAGGGCTAAAGTTGACAAGCAAGGCCTCAACCAACCATTGGTGCCCTAATTGCAGACATAAGAGGGCTGATCTATTTATTTCAGCTGACAAATTGTGTTGTAGGTCATTGGCCCAAGTTCCAAGTCAATTGGAGAGCAGCTAGTCACCAAGCTAGGCCATTTGGCCTAAGGGTTTGCTCTCTTCCCTCACATTTTCTTTGTTGTTCTGTTCTTCAGTTCTGAATCATTTTGCTACAGCAGTGTATTCAGTACTAAAACACTTTAAAATTAACAAAATAATCACTTGATAATCACTCATCCTAATTAGCTAATCATTGGAGCTATTGTGGCATTGGTAATTTTGCACCTTGTGGGTTTATTAAAGACTAAATCACTGATATTCTGAGTTGTTTCAGATCTGATATGCATCATTTTAAGGTCTGATCTGAATATAATAAGTCTAATATATAACTTCTAAGCAGTCTCATAAGCATTGGTAATCATTGAAAAATTGAATGCATAAATTTTCTAGCTTATTTTGGGCATTAAACATCGTCTTTTGACTGCTGATATAAAATTTCAGACCTCTGATCGTAAGGTTGCAGTAATAATAATTCACATACAAGTCTCTAAAATTGGCTATTAAGCTCTCATAATTCATAATCATTTATGGTTGAGGTGATTTGGGCTGAATTTTGGTCATTGGTATCTAGTTTCACTCTTGCATCCTCTCACACAAGTGTTCTAATCACAATAATAAGTGTTTGATTTAATTGCCTAAATTGCTCTGAATGACATTGTGGATTTATGCTCTTGATTTCTCATTGCCATTATTGTCATTGGATAAGTGGACTCATTGTTGAATTGGATATCTCTTGTGTATGCTATCTTGTTTCTAATTGGCATATTGGTGATTACTGATTCATTGTTATTTTGATAAGTAGCATTGATCTTGTTTATCTCTTGAGCTAATTATCTATTGATATTACTTGTCATTTGTCACAATTTCCGGCACTGTTAAGTTTAAGCACTTTTCTCTTGTGGTTGAGATTGTTGTTCATCCAATCATCTAAGTATCTTATTGTTAGTAATTGAAAGATCATTGTAATTGAATACTTAAGTAATTAAGTGATCTCACCTTAGAGCACCCATACATCTCTTGCACTTGCATACTAGGATTAGTATCTTGCACTAATTAATTTACTTCCAAGCATAAGCTTGGTCGATAAAGAATTTGACCACTTTTCTCATCTAGCTTGAGGAGCCTAGGAATTTTTTACTGGTTAACATGGTGACCTTGCAGTTGTTAGAGCCACAGTTTCTGCAGCGTTGGAGGCATCGGGTTGTTAGAACCCTAGGGGAGATATCATTAACCAAGCCTTTGTTTGCTTCCCCCTAGTTTCTCTCTCACAATCTACTCTAGAGACTAGCTTCAAAATAGTGAAGGGAAAGAAAACACTTAGAATAGACATATAACCTAAAATTAACCAAGATTCTACATCTCACCTAGGTTGTGGGATTTGCATCTCATTTAGGATAGTGAAACATTCCTTAAGCAACAACTATTCATCTGGTGAATTGGTAAACAATCTAAATCAAGTAATTGACTCCATTTAAGGCACTGGTCTTTCACGATAAATATAATCTAATTTTTAAAAACATGCTAATTCAACCAAGTTGCTAGGCCATTCAGTTGTGTCTCTCGGACTTGTTGGTTGCCAACAAGTCTCTCATCTTCACATTTCAAAGGGATTACCCCCCATAGTTTGCTATAGGGAGACAACTAGAACGAAGAGGGCAGGGATCAGAGTGATTGCCCCTGCCCTGAGCGTTGTCACATCTACAGTTTGGGCGACAACAAGGGGCACTGCATCGCTCCATTGGATTTTTTCATGTACGAGGGTATGGAACTAGTATTTACTGAAGAGCACTGAGCCCTCTATTTACCTTGATGTTAGTGGCATTGGTTGTTGAACTCCTCTATCATGAGCCATCTAAAAAAAGTACCTATCACTCAAACAAAATCTTGACTTGACATGCTATGCTTTTTCTATCTTATTTTAATGCTTAGAGGCTATGTCACAGGGTTCGGCGAACCTGAAGCTTCAGGTTCGAAATTTGGCGAACCTGTAAAATTTTTTTGAAGTCGTTCAGGTTCGCCGAACCTGAAAGTCGAACCCGAACCTCATCGAACTCCATCGAACCTCAACGAACCTAATCGAACCTTAACGAACCTAATCGCGAACTTAAACGAATTTTTTGAGGTTCGACAGTTTTCTTGACGGTTTTAGAAGAAAAACCAGGGGCCGCATACCGCTTTTTAGCAACTCTTCCCGCCAAATAATTCTTTATAAACGATGGCTGGCTACCGTTTTGGCACACACTGTCGGGAAGGGAGTATTGATTGAAATTTGAGGCTGAGCATTTGTTTGTAGAGTTCTCAGTTGATAACTTGATAGCGCTGTGCAGTTTGCACTTTGCAGACGTGCAGGCCTGAGGCAGTGGGCACGCAGTGTGAGCCTGAGGGCCGAGGCTTGCCGCTTGAGCAGTCGCAGACCACCGACGCACCGCGGCACCAGTGTTAGAGAAGAACTTGAATTTTTTATTATTATTTTTCTAACTTTATTAGGATGTCTAATTATATAATACAATAAATATTATAAGTCGACTGAGAAACCTCAGATATTTTGTAAGTATTTTCAAATTTATGTTAGTATTTTGTACCTCTTGGTCCTTAGGCTGGAGCATTTCTTTTAGAGTGGCTATCGTCACTCGCAACAACATCTTACTGTGTCATATGCTAAATGTCTCAGTTATGCAGAAGGTAATGGATGTAAAAGATGTAAAGCATAAATTTTAATATTCCTTTTGAATGGGGAATGTTCATCATGAAAAAATGTCTTTCACCTTTTTTAAAGGATACTTCAATGAGTTAGATCACTTTGAGATAATTTCATGATCTAATATGCATAAAGTGAACCATGAGTTGGTGGGAAATTTTATTTTGTCTACTTTTTTTAGATTAAAATCTTCTCTATAAACGAACTTCAAAATTCGTTTAGTGTAACCTAATTCATTTTGAGATATCAGTTGCAAAAATAATTCACATGTTATAAATGAGAAATATCAAAACATATATTCTAAAGTAAATAGTGCTACCTAAATTATTGATACCTTAAAAAAAAAAATCTCTTATATAACCATCAATTATTAAAATAATAACAACCTTATTAAAATACCATGGTTATAAATCTATTAAATTGGGGATCACAACAAGACCATATATTAACTAATATGTGCATGTTTTATCGTTATCTTTGTTTCAACAACTTTAGTGCCTAGCATAAGCCTCCATTATTAATTTAATTTTAATAGCTTCTTATAAATATCATATCTTAGTTTATAGCATGGTGTGCTTGCAAATTGATTGCAAACGACCACTCGGAAATTTGGGCAACCTGTGACATTTATTGAGATTGAGAGACTTTGAGAAAATATATTGAAAATATAATTGTTATTTATATAGAATATTTTGTCATATATAGATATATATATATATATATATATATATTGAAAAATATGTATAGTCGAACCTAATGCCGAACCTCATTCAAACCTGATCGGAAAATTCAAATTCGAATCGAACTTAATCGTTGTCGAACTCGAATTCGAACTCAAACCGTGTGACATAGCTTAGAGGTTGATAGTGATGAAGAAGATCCCAATATAGGCAATGATTTTGATGATATGTAGGTATTTGTTGTGGCATGATTTTTTTTGGATGCTAGAGGCCATGTGGAGCTTTTTTGTTGATGTATTTTTGGTTTAGAGATGGATTGCACTCGGTGCTATTTTGGTTATGCTCACCCTTAGATGCTATATAAATGAGTACTTTTGCTTACTTTTATATAAATGGTTTGGATACATGTGGATGCACATGAATATATATGTTTATCTTTAAAATTTGAATATTTTATGTGTTTTTGGTTGACCGGTTTTTTGGTCTGGTTTTTTTACTGGTTCCGGTTTGATTTGGGGGGTCTGCTGGTTCAATGACCAATCCAGTTTTGATAACATTGTTTTAGACTTCAACATAATGTCATTGTCATATGATGAATTTACTTTTAGATGTGCATTGCATAATTTCAATTGTCAAATGATGAATTTAATTTAGATGTACCTTGCATAATCCCAAATGATGAATTTATATGGAATGTCGCATAATGTCAAATGATGGATTCAATTTACTTTTAAATAAATTTTGGACATGGATTAGCGGGGGGATTCAGCAGCAAGAATGGGCTTGGTTTGTACTCTTGTCCCCTTGTCCAATATGGTGGTTAACTTTGTTTCCTAGTCCCATGGGATCTCCTTTATTAGCTACTAGCTTTAGGAATGCCATTACATGGGAAATATCGATTTTGGTTGCATGGTCCCACTTCCCGACACCACATACATCACTCCCTTCCGCTCATTATAACCCCTTCTCACATATTTCCCATCCGGGTCCACATTTGTCCATTGGGTCCATAAGGAGTTAGCCTCCCCCTCCCTTTGCCCATAGAGGATCATATATATTGATGAGATGTTCATTTGATTCTCATCATCACTTGGATTTGTATCTCTCTCTTCTTGAGAATTTCACACTACCTTTCGATGAATGAATTGGAGATCAATTGATGCATTTTGATGTTTGGATATTTGTTATTTGTCTTGGAGCTTCATTCTTGCAAGTATAATGGATGGATATAATCTTCATGTCATGTAAGTACTTTCTTTTATGCGAAATTTTACATGCTTATTGTCTAATGTATGAATTTTGAAATGCTATTGCTGTGGTTATTTTGTGCCCTAATTGTGATGCGAAATCCTTAAATACTTGGTAATCTTGGCTCATTGCATATGTTATTCATTTTTGGCAAGAAGATCGAAACATTCCTAGGGGTTGGTTGACTCTTTGCACCTTGAAACTCCATTACTTTGCAAATCGAAGTATAAATCCTTGTTGCTGTCATGCAACTGCCTTTCTAGGGCATGCGAAGTTGCAATAGGGCTCCTTGATAAAGCAAAAACCCTAATCAAAATCACTTTGACTCCATTCTCCTTGATTGGAAAGGCACTGGTCAACAAATCCTTGGTGATCACCATACTTTCACCTCCTTTCTTCAATTTTTTTGCCCTAACCCTAAACGACTTATCTAAGGCTTCCAACGATTTCCAATCTAGCATTTGTTTGCGCAACGAGTTGGTGAGGAGCTGTGCTGGGGTGTCCTCCACATTCCCTCCAAGTTTCAAGTCAATCCTATGGTCGATTTGTGAGATATACAAAGCCCTAGCTCCTAAATCGTTTAGTCCTTGGTCCTTCTAGGTTAGCATCCTTCAAAGGGATCTATTTTTCTAAAAAAATCAAAAGAAGTTCATTTATTCTGATCTCTTCTTCTCCCCTTGCTTGGTCTAGACCTTTTGTTTGAAGTTTCACTCAAAAACCTAGACTTTGCTTGGGTCCACTTGGGCTTCTTTGTGTTCCCATATCCTCATTCATTATTTCACAAAGGCCACTAGAAAATTTCTTCCCTTAGGAATCTTAGGTCTAGTGCATCCCTTATTAAGAGAATATCTCTAATCCCTAGGTCTAGGCCTCCTTTGAGCCTTTCTTGGAGAGCCCACACCTTGCTTCTAAAGCAAGCAATCGCTATCATTTGAGTCTCTCTTGTGAATGGGCTCTTGAAATCACTATCAATCGCATCATTGAGTTATCATTCATAGTGATTTCCCTTATACCGGGATTCCTGCCACCAGGGAAAGTCTGTAAAGAGCAGGGGACACCAATTGAGGTGACAGTGGGTCCTTGTCCCATTATCGCCACTTGGTCTGGTAGTTGCCCCTTTGGAAGCCCTTCTAGGACCCTTGCTAGATTGAGCGGTAACATTTTTGGCATTGTTGTCGGGGACATGAGACATGTGTCTTGTTTACCTTATGACATCATTGGTATATCATTCTTCTTGACGCCATTAGAAAAACGAAGCCCTAGTTCTTCATTGAACTTTTAAGTTAAATGCTTGTAGGGTGAAGCAAGCATCTATCAAGGCAACCAAATTCATGCTAGCGACTGCATATGCAAAGATACAAAAATGGTCTATGACTTCCCTCCATCTCCCTATGATAGCCTTGATCCTAAAGAAGTTCTAAGACTACTAGAGCTGAATGGGTGGATTAAGAATAGGTTGCCCAGGTTCAAAGGAAGTCCTGATCAAGATGCTAATGTCCACATAGATGACTTCTTCTGGTACCTGGGCCCGTATAGAATCGAGAATAATGATACAATTATGATGTTATTTTCTCTATCACTTGAAGGTCAAGTTAAATATTGGTATGACAATCTTCCCCTTGAAAGTGTTGTTGATTATGATAGATTTGAAGATATCTTCCTAGGAAGATGGAGCAACATCCCATACCAAGAAAGTGGTCTTTATAACCAAGAGAAAGAAGCTCCCTTTCTAGGAGATCAAATAGATCCCTTTCTACATGATCAACATAAGTCAAGTAATCTTGAAGGGGATCTTGATAATGTTGAATTCTCACGATCTTGGGTGTAGGATAGAATCTTAGAATATCTAACACTACCAAACCAAGAATCTCAACAAAACTACTTTGCATAGCGGAAAAATATAAAACAGTAAATCACACATGCACAAGTATATACAACTTTTTACAAAATATTGTACAAAAACCCAATCTTCGTTATATTAAACCAACTAAGTAATATAATAGTCTAGGGCTTCCATACAAGGGATACAAGATACAATGACAATCTCATTGCAGTCTCTATATCGTATCTCATCCTGTTGGTTGTTCGCTCCCGTTCCGCTCTCTAGCTGCCCCTTAGTCCATCAAAGGACAACACATAGAGTCTCCAGGAGGGCTGCCTCCTATCGTTGCTTTTGCTACAATGAACATGGGCTGATCCAATTTGCTCTTCTAGGTTGGCCAATCCCTGAGCTTTAATCTGCCAATCTAGCAATCACTTTCGTGCATCAAACTGTGAAAATTTGGATGCCCAAATTTCTACTGCAACAACTGATTAAGTTTCTCCTACTTGTTAATTTATTAATCAAGTTACGTACTGTTTCCTACAATAAATATCGAAACTAATACACTGTAGTCTACACCATTTAAATTATAAGCGGAAACAAGAAACTGAACAAGAAAGAGATACAACACATCTACATAGTTGTTTTTGGACAAATGTCCCTAGAAACCCAATGTGGGAAAATCGGTGCAGCAGCTTTGAGGGTTTTATTATTATGCAGTAGTAAATCTGAGTACAATTCGTTGGAAGCCCAACTGGCTGTCTGATATAAAGAGAAACTGGACAAAACAAATAGTGAGATGATCTCACCCTATCACTGGAAGAACTTGACCTTGATCTTGCTGGAAAGAGGCTCTGCGCCCCTTTTGTGTCAGTCTCTGCGCAGAATTGCGTCAACCCTATGCAGTTTCTACATCACCTCTGCTGGGAACTGTGCTGCTCTTCCTTCGAATCCTCTGCTGCCCAGAAACTTTGATTTCCAGCCTCCCGATCTCACACCTTGGCTCCCAACTTCTGGAACTTGATTTCCTCAGCAGGAATTCGATCTCCCTCTAGGCTCTGCGTTGCCACTGCGTTAGCTCTGCGTGGGCCAGCGTCAACCTCTCTCTGGATGTCGTTCTGCCCTCTCTGCCTTGTACTCTCCGTCCCAGGAAAACTTCCCTCTTCTGGATACTATCTTTGCCCTCACTGCAAAAGGTCACTATTGAAAATCTCGCCAACAACTGCTCTGCTTCAGAAAATCAAACTTCTGATCTTCTCTTTTTGTGTTCTCCAAGTGCCCCTCAAGCCTCTTCTTATATCTTTCTGTTGGACAGCCGACGACCCATATTAACTTCTAACCAATGGCTAGATCATTTTGGCTTGATCCTCGTCTTCTTCTAGAAGTTACACCCATAGTTTAGATTAATACCCATTAATTATTTTAATTTCCTAAGTTTAGACTTAGGGTCCTATTAAAAATAATTAATTATTTTAATAAAACTATCTCTGGGTGGAATTTCCCAAAATGATTTATGGGTATTGGAGAACGCATGTGTCTAAGCCTCCTTGCAAATTTTGAGACTTATAGCACATCCGATGCCACCAAAAATAACACTCCCTCTTAGCGAGGAATGTGCTCTAGCAATAGCAATGCACCTTGAATGAGTTGGAGGACTCTCCTAGCTCCCCTAGCTCTCCTAGAAAAGCAAGCCCCAAGTGTAGAGCTCCAACATATTCATCTATCTGTATTCTTGGAAGACATTTACCATGCAATTCTTTGTAGCCAATACATCATGATGTCAAATGAACTTTTGTTTCTCTTAGCATATCTATAATCTATTAATGATCACACACTGTAATTTCGGAATAACTCTTGTTTGACCTGCTTAACCTCAAGCACACTCAGGAAATGCTAATTCACTTATTATCACATATACAACACATAACTGTAGGAGCAAATGTGTCTTATTATGTATTTATTTGATTAAATACATGTTAAAAAATGCCATGCGACCCAAAATCATAATGTCACAGTATAGAAGAATAGGAACAACTGTGTCAAATGGATTGCTTAACCAAATACAATTGATGATATCAAATTCAATACACTGGTGAACTGTTACAACCCAAAGTGTCACCAGCGTCCTCTTGTTATCAATGGTTTTTAGATTGAAGCTGTTCAATGCTTCCAATTTACTTTGATCAGTATGTCCAGATTTATTTAGCAGCAACCTTCTTATCGAAAGGATTCAGTGCCTTTCAAATGATACTCTATAGATAAGGCAGGTACATGAATATGAGTAGAGTCTTGAGCTTGTCAAAAAATTATACAAAAATAAAGTTATATAAATGATCAACCTTCCCTAATCCGGATAGCCTATTTAAGATCATCTTACAAAATTTAGCTGCATCTATCTGTTAGTTTCAATGAAAATAATTGTTTCCCATATGATTTGTATCTTTTTGATGACTGGCGTTTTGCTTAATTTGGAAATTGAGAACACTTTTTCTATGCATTTGTTATCAATGGATAATTTCCAACTCTTAGGACTCTCTTCAATTCTCTGTTTGCCGCAGGACATTCAAAACATGCGGGAATGCTACATGGGGTTGCTTTCTGCTTCTGCGCTCACTGCTAACTGTGCTTATGGTATAAATTGTGTGATTGTTGTTCATTATTGCAGTCAATGATTTGGACGATGTTACAAGTGCTTAGCTTGTATTGACAGAGTGCAATTTATATTTAACTTATAAGATTAGAATGACTTTGTTTATTCCATTGGTGTGATGATCTGAGAATATTCTTTGATGTTATAAATGAGAAACTCAGATACAAATTTAATGTTATGTTACTTGTCTAGTGTTGAAAGTGGATAGCATTGTTACCACAAGAAAATGCAAAATCCAATTTGTATTTTCATAGATATTCTTTTGGCAAACATTGCATGGGTCATATTTGTGTTGGCAATTTGGACTTCTCTTTTCTTTCACATGGTTGGGACATACTCACATCCTTTGAGGCGTGTTTCAGTGCTGAGGTGACACAGTTCGAGGCTGTTTTGCAAATGTGGTAGTGATTCACCTTTGGGGGCATTTTCTACATATTTTTATGCATAATCTTTTTGTTAAGGATACTTTTGAGGCTTTACTTACATTCCCTGAGGCATGGTTTGCATGTATGAAGGCATTTCACATCTTTGAAGATGCTAGGAGGGCATCTTGCATGGACACATGACATTCAAAGACCATCTGCAAAATCAAGCACATCTTACAAGAGAGGAGTGCCTTCATTGAAGAAGATTTCATGACATCAAATTCTAAAGATGAGAAGTGCTCCTCTAAATTGAATTTGATCTATTCTTATTGTTACATCATACATTTATTAAGTTGAGATGTTAATTAATGAGGGTGCCCAAGCTTCAAGGAAGACTATGCCACATTATTTATACATCTTCTTAGGGTGCTCATATTTGAGGAGTATTTTAATGTTGGAATAGTGAGAATACAGTCTCCTCATGGGATGGCCAATTGGTTGGCACAATGAGATGTTATCCCTTCCACCCAGTTTCAAATCCCATGGGGGGACATCTTTGGCCCATTGTAATAAGGTTGAAGGAGTAGGCTCCTCCACCCTAGTAGAGTCTCAGCTCTTGGAAATGTTGGAAATGAAACTAGTTTTGGTCTTCATAATTGTTATTGTACTCATTTCAATATGCATTTTATGTAAAAAACAAAAGAATAAAATAAAAAGTTATTATTTTAAAACATGGGTTTCATGCTCCTTATTGATGGTCTTCTAAGTAAAAGCATGTTCTTCATGCTTCTAGGGTTTGTTAGGTCATAGGATTTATTGTCATGAGTCAAGAGAGTCAACGTCATGTTTATAAGATCCATATGGGCAAGATAGTAAAAGAATTTATTTTGAGTTTAGACAGTCCTAGAAACTTCTAAAGTACAAGTCATCCCTCACAGCTACAAGTCAGCTTAAAGAAGGGAATTTGACCCCTTCAAAAGGCTATATAAAGAAGCATATTCGACCTCATTTGTCACTCACTCACTCACTCACAAGTCCGATCTCTCAAGAAAAGTTTTGATCTGCAGCTAGGAAGCAAGAAGAGTTGTTAAATTGGCAACTAGGGCCAAACTCCATGTGGGTCGGCTTATTTATGGCAGCTGATATTTTTATTGGATCCCTCTCGTCGAGAGGTGTAGGATTGATCCAAAGATCATCCGATTCCGATAAGTATTTATGGAGATATGAATTTATTTTGTTTATGTAATTATAGTCAAGCCGACCAGCTCTTATGTAGGCTCTAGAAGCCCAACCGACGTGTCTATTCATCATCCTTGCTTTAGTATAAATAGAAGAGTTTTGATGTCAATTGGCACATGTATTCTTAAGGTGATCTCCTTTCCACCTCTGGGTTT